>BSDF01000027.1:2007500-2607500 GCA_027925045.1 Hypotaenidia okinawae | reverse complement strand
CTTCTACCTAACTGGTGAGGGTAATTGGGAGTACCACCACGTTTTCCTGGAGGCTTTTGATTATCTCTCTCCTTCCAGGCTTTCTGGATATTTCACCAGAAGAGTTGCACCTTGAGTATTACAACTGCGCTGCAAACAACAACATTCAGGTCTATGTAAGTGTTTGGCTGTCTTTTTGTATGGACACAGGCTTGAGAGCAGACTTAGTACTCCTCTTAGAGTGGCAACTTTTGACTTAATTAATTGCCAGGCTCTAGGAGATTAACACAATGCCAAAGTAACTCTTGGTTTTAATTACTCTGCACCAAAATCTCCATAGCTGTGGTGCTTAGGGACATGGCTGAGCCATGGTCTTGGTTCAATATTGTGCCAGGAAAGAAATCAGGCTTTTGGAAAGGCAGAAGGACCAACTAATTCAGGCTTAATTAAGAAAACAAACTGAAAATATTAACCAATACATTATACCTGGCTATTAAAGAAACCAAGTGGTCTCAGCAAAGCACTGAATGCAAGTCCATGAAAATCTCAACAATTGGTGCAGTGTCCTCTCCCCAGTGTATCCCATTCCAGGGAATTTTTGGGTCTCAAAATGTTTTAGTGTATCCCATTCCAGGGAATTTTGGGGTCTCAAAATGTTTTAAGTACAACTTGTCTTTTCCAAAGCATTCTTCTCCCCTCTTTTAGCTGGATCATGTCCAAAGGTTAGCAAAGGAATGGAGGGATCGTCAGCTTCAGTTAAAAGCTTTAAACCCATCAACAAAAGCAGCTTTGGTGAGTGTTAATGTAATGGAAAATGTTTCTATTCCTGAAGTCTTTATTTATCTTGGGCATTCATAACCTTGGCAGTGTATTAGAACACTCCTGGGAGCAGGAGAGAAAGTGGAAAGGGTGTAAGGAGGAATTACCTAAGAGAATGAGGATTGCAGCTTGAAAACTGCCCCAAATCTCTGATGTGTGTTTTGTATAGGCAATAGAAATGTGACTGAAGATTCTAGCACTGTTGGAGTTACTGTCCCTGGGAGGAAGGTGGTAAAACACATGGGAACTCACAGGTGACAGGAGAGAACAGTTGAGTTGAAGCCAATATTAACTAACCCGGGTGTCAAAGCAGTGGCACAGATAGGGTCATAAAGCACCAACTGAAATGGCTAAGAGGTGAAGAGAGAGCTGGAAGAGGTGGTTGGGTCATCAACTGACAGCCAGAAACCTGTGCAGTGTAATATCTGTGTGTTTCTGGGGTGCTCTACACAGAGCAGCGTGCAGCCTTAAAGCCTTTTGTCCACAGCTGCCAGAGCACACAGGCACCATGAGAGTGCTCGGTCTACTAATGCAGCCAGGGTTGGGCTGGGCAGCTGGGTCTTCCCTTCAAGTATTTACTGAAAGGCATTCCCCTGATTTGGACTCTCTTTTATTTACAAATTTGGATTTTTTTTAAAGCTCTCTGGATTAAAGAACACGGTCACCCAGCCATCACCTGCCTTTGGGTTTGGAGGTCAGCAAACACTCAGCCTTCAGTTACCAAGTAAGCTTCTCCATGAAGAACCAACAGTTTTAACATTCCCTCCTGTATTTTACCTCTTCTGCATCACTGAAATACAGCAGTGGATGATTCTAACCTTTTAAACCAATTTCATCCTTGCAGGCTTTCCTGTGAACATCAGCAGTGGCAGCGCTAGCACCTTCTCCTTTCAGACAAATCCCAATCCCATCACCACATCACCTGCAAACACTGCTGGTTTTGGGAGCTCAGCTGCTGCCAGCAGTGCTCCTGCCATGGGTGCAGTGTCCTCTCCTAGTGGATCCCATTCCATTGGATTTTTGGGTCCATCTGCTGCTTCCTTTTCATTTAAGAGCTCTGAAGGCACCAGCGGTTTTGGAAGTTCAGGCACTGGCAGTTCAAGCACCACTCCGCTTGCAGGTTTTAATGCTACAGCAGCTTTCCCCTCCCAGTGCAGCAGTTTCCCACCTGCACAACCTTCCAGCATCTTTGGACAGAGCAGAACATCAGAATCTCCTGCAGTGACAAACAGCTCTGCATCAGACAAGCTGTACACACCAAAGAGCGACTTATCAGCTGAAGAGCTGGAACAATTTGAAGCACCCAGGTTCACCTTGGGAAAGATTCCTCTGAAACCTCCTCCCATAGAGCTGATAAAGCTTAAGGACTTTTTTTGTTTCACAGGAAATGTTGGGTTACAGTGAAGTTCTCTAATATTCCTTTTTTTGCACAGTCTTGTAGCTGAACAACACAAATTGTTTCAGTTTAAGTTTTGTTTCCTCTCTAAATTTTCTATAGTAATCAACTCACAGATGTAAATATTCTATTTTCTGATTGTTTTGGATGGACTTTTTACATCCAAAACCTGAACTAGTTAAAAGAATTTTGTTTTAATCCCCTTTTGTATTCTGTTTTGTGACCAAGAGCTGCATTCAGCAGGGTTTGTCAACAGGAAGATTGGTTGGGTGAGGGATTCAGGGGCTCCTGGGAGTAGCAGGTGAGAAGGAAATGGTTGTAGTGCAAAACTGCTGGTTGTTGGAGCACCTTAGAATCATAGAATCCCCCAAAGGGACAGAATATCATCCAGAGCGACCTGGACAAGCTAGAGAGGTGGGCCTGTGCAAACCTCAATGGGGACAAGGGCCAGGTCCTGCATTTGGGTTAGGACAATCCTCATTACCAGTACAGGCTGGGGGATGAGGTGTTAGAGAGCAGCCCTGTGGAAAAAAGCCATGGGGGTAGTGGTGGATGGAAAGCTGCCTACAAAGTGCACCCACAGCCCAGAAGGTCCCCAAAGAGAGGGGAGAGATTGGTGCTGCCCCTTTGCAGGAAACCACCAACCCCCATGAGGTGTCCCCTCAGCCTCCTCTTCTCCAGGCTGAGCAACCCCAGGGCCTCCAGCCTCTCCTCAGGAGCCTTCCCCTCCAGACCCTTCCCCATCCTCATTGCCTCCACTGTCCAATAGCTTTGTGTCCCTCCTGTCTGTGGCACCCAGACCTGCCCCCAGGACTTGAGGTGAGGCCACCCCAGCACAGGGCAGAGCAGGACAATCCCCTCCCTGGCCCAGCTGGCCCCCAGGATGCAGTTGACCCTCCTGGCTCTTGAGTAACTCGCTGTTGACCAAGACCCCCAAATGCCACTTGGCATGGGCAGCCTCCAGCACCTGATCCCCTGGGGCTGCCCCTTCCCAGGGGCACAATCCAGCACTTGCCCTTGGTAACTTCATGCAGTTGATGCTTGCCCAGCTCTGTGATCTGTCCAGGTCTCTCCACCCTCAGCAGAGCCAAAAGCTCCTCCCAGATTGGCATCACCTGCAAATTTACTTAAGACACCCTCCAGCCCCATGTTCAGGTCGTTCATGGAAATGTTAAAGAGATCTGGGCCTGAACCAGAACCTTGGGACCCCACCAGTGACTGGCCATCAGCCAGGTGGTACCCCATTTACCCTCTGGGGCCACATCCCCTCCACACCACCAGCATCCCTTCCAACAGGGATGGGGCTGGGTCCCCACAGCCCCCCCAGAGCCCCAAGACAATGAGGCCCTTCCCTGGGTGTCACAGCACTGGGCTCCAGGACTGCCTTTGCCTCACAGCCACAGAAACCAGCCCCAAAGCCCCCAAGCACAGCCTGACTGGGGCCCATCACCCTTTGTCTGGCTCTGCCTTGGGCAGCTGCAAGACCAGGAGGTGGGGAGGGGTTTGGGGGGTAAATAACAAGGGAAAAAACCACTCTGCTGGCCAGAAAGTGCTGGGTAACTTCATCTCTTTATTGCCTGTTTCCCATCCGAGCTCCACGACCTGGGGCCAACGCAGCCAGCAGCACCTTGGGGAGTCACCGTTTGGGTCTGGCTCGCAGGAAATGCAGGGGGGTGTCCTCATCCCCCAGCGCTGGGAGGGGGTGGGGGTTGGAGGCTGAGCCCCTTCCTCAGGGCAGTCCCAGGGACACTACTGGAGCAACAGGACAGCTCCAGGCCCCGGGCAGATGCAGTCCCATCTCGCCTGGCATGGTGACTCGCCCTGAGCATCATCCTCACTCAAAGACTCCTCTCCCCAGAGCAGCTGCACCAGCCCCTGCTCTCAGGGGCCGCAGAGAATTGCTCTACTGGAGAGAGGGAGGAAAAGAAAAGAAACAAAACAAAAACCCCAAACCCATATGTAAAGGAGCCTCAGTGCCTGAGGATGAGCTCTCCTCTCCCGACGTTGCTGCAGAAGCCCTTGGTGCCATCAGGGCCGTGGGGCAGGCGGAGCACCCCATCCCGCAGGCCAAGGGGCTCGATCACTCTCTTCACTGCCAGGGAATTGCCAAGAGGCTGTTTGGCATCAGGAGAGGGGCTGCTGCACCAGGGCAGCCAGCCATCCATCCTGCTCCCCCAGCCGCAGCAGCTCTTGGTGCTGGAGCAGAAGCCGTAGCAGCTGCCGGAGCCCAGGGTGGTGCCGAGCGGAGGGAAGACTTTGCTTGTGAGGAGCGATCCCGTGAAGTCATCGCCAAAGCTGCTGGGCATGAAGCCGCTGCTGGGCCAGGCAGGTATCAAGGGGTCCTCGCCCAGGCAGAGGGACGCTGACTCCAGGGCACCCTCTGACTCCAGGGAACTGCTGAACAGGGAATCCCTGGTGCCACAGGGAAAAGCCGCGGCCGCCACCTGCGCCTTCCATCCAGTGTGATCCACCAGCTCCTTCACCACCTCCCTCTCAGCGCCAGGTTTCTTCTTGGAGCCCTTCCCGCAGAGCCGCACCACCATGATGCTCTCTCCTGCGGGGCTTGGGCGGCTGAGGTCCTCGAAGGCCCTGCGGGCTCCCTCCAGGCTCTCGTACTCCACCAGCGCACAGCACCTGCTCAGCAGCTCGGGGAAGCGCGACGTGTATTTCCGCACATCCGAGGGCAGCTTGCGGCCCGGCCGCAGGATACGGATGGAGGTGATGGCACCGAAGGGGCTGAACATCCTCGAGATGGTCTCAAGGAAATTCTTCTGGAGTGGTGGCAGCATGTCCTGCTCCCGGGGCAGCAGCTCCCAGGCCAGCAGTAGTTTGCTGGGGGGATGCTCAGCAGGGACTCCGGGATGGGGACCCGGCGCCTCACTTTGGTGCCCTCCTCATTCACCTCCAGCAGCTCGGAGAACTGCAGGGCGTAGAGCGTGAGCCGCCAGTCCCGTGTCAGGTACTTCACCTGCAGGAGAGAGGGGACCTCTGCACCCCCATAGGGACCACCCTAACCGCATCACCCAGGCAGGATGCGACCCCACCAACCTGCGGTCGTTGCAAGGCAGTGCATGAGCACTGCTGGGGTTTGCACAAGGTCCCTGGTGCCCTCTGGACCATGGCAATCAGTAATTACAGCTTCCCTGTACCCCACACCACCCTGCTGTGCTCAGGCTGTGGGATAGTCCTCAGAGAGGGGGCACAACAGAGCTTTGCACCACCAGGACTTCACCAGGACACAGACAGCCTGAGCAGAGCCTGGACCTCCCCAGACACCCCACTGGAGGCACCCCCAGCACCCACACACCCTCCACATGAGAAGCTACTCCCCATCCCAGCTTCAGTTCCACAGGCTTCCCACCTTCTTGAAGGATGTCAGCAGTTTGATGCTGACAAATCCCAGCTTGTTCTTCTGGACGTGCTTCAGGAGGAAAGCATCCTTGGCCAGGTTCTCATCAGAGAGGTAGAACTCCACCTGGGACACGATCCTCCGGACCAGCTGCGGGTCGGGGCAGTTGCAGCCTGACAGATCAGTCCCCAGAGCATCACTCATGTCACAGAAGCTCCTGGCAGAGCAGCAGAGACACGGGCATGAGCTGGTGGCCTCTGGGATGCAGCCACAGCAGTGAGATGCTGGGCAGACCTGGGGCTCTCAGCTTTACCCAGGCTACAGGTGTGGGGGGAAACACCACTCTCCAACGCTGTGAGCCCCTCAGCACTGGGGATACCGGTGCTGGGCCCTGAATCTACCCCCACCCCAGACAAGGGGACAAACACAAGGCACAAACACAGGGCTCAGCCCCCCATCCCCACAGCCACATACCCACTGAAGCTCTTCAAGCCCTCCTGCCTGAGCAGGGGCAGCGAGCGGCTCTGCGGGCAGGGATGCGGCGAGGGGAAGGAGTTTCCTTGCACTGGCAGAGGGGTGCTGCAGCTGGGCTGGGAACAGAGCTCTGAGGCCACCCCGGAGCTACACGATGACATCATCCTTCATCTGGGACATTACAGAGGAGAAAAGCAGTGCTGGGAGCTCCTGACAGCAGCCAGCCCCAGGGCAGCCTCCCCCCCAGCTCAGGGGTGCAGTCTCCCCAAACCCTGGGATGGGGGAAAAAAGGTTCCCACCCCCTTACCTACCTGGGGTTGTTGGGAAAGAGCAGAAGGTTCCAGCACTACATCCTAGAGACCCACAGGCAGAGATCCACAACCCCCAGCCCTCCCCACTGCCAACCTAAGGCTTCTAGAGGACAGAAAGGGAAAGGAAAGTAAGAAACAAAAAGCCTTTGGACCAAGGAGGCTCCTGGTTTATAAGAGCAGCCACCCAGAAAGCCCCAGGGTCTGGCCCTGCCCCTCCATGAGCACCACCATGCTCCAGGTGAAACCTCTGCAAGTTAAACAGCCCCAGCTGAGCCCCAGGAGCAGCTGGGCTCCTCCTGCCTCCAGGCACCAGTACTGATACTGGTATCCAGTGGGGAAGTTACCTGCTGTCACGAGGTGTTTCAGTCTGTGCCTCAGTTTCCCTGCTCGGGAAGAGTGGAGGGGAGGGTGCAGTTGGGCTGCATGAGATCCAGGCTGTTTGAGATGTTGATGAGCAGGGACTCAGGTCCCCAGACCTGCAGCACCTCCCAGACCCACAGGCTGGTCACCAGCAGCAGCTCTGCAGCCATCCCTGCTGAGGACCTGCCCCAGCCATGCTGGGCTGCTCCAATGAATCCCCAGGCTGCCCCACACTGTCCAGTCCAAAGCACATCCTGGAACGAGTCAGAGGGACCAGCAAGGCCAAAGCACCTCATGGACATGGTGCTGCCTCAGTTTCCTTGTGCACTTGGGGTCACAACCCCAGCACCTCCCACCTTCTGCTGCTGGTCAGGAACTGTGTGGCTGTGTGATGGTGGGGGGACAGGACGTCCTGGGATCAGAGCTGGGGGCAAGAGAGGTCTGCCAGGGGAGCTGGGGACAGCCACAGTCCCTGAAGCGTGGTGGCAGGTGACAAGGACACCCCTTATCTGTGGCGAGGGGCAGATCCCCTGCACAGGGCTGACACCCCCCCCCAACACTCCCACCTAAACTGTGTCTCCACTGGCATCACACGTGGTGACACCACCGCCAACCCCGCTCTGCCCAGCCATGGGTGCACCCTGTCCCTTCGCTGGGGTCCCACTGCTGCACCCCCCAGCCCCCCAGCCAGCCCCCCAGCGCTGCTGGTGCTGACACCCCCGTGGGGATTTGCCCAGCAGAGCTGCAGCTGGGGCTCTGGGTGTTTGAAGGGGAGCGTTTCACCCTGTGCTTTGCTTCCCTGTGCTCACGTTTGGGGTCTGGAGATGCTGCTCAGCTCCCAGGGAGCCTGGGACACAACGCCCCTGTTCCAGCCCTGGGATTCTGGATCTGAAGGAAGAGGCTCAGGCTGGTCCAAAAGCCAGAGGGAGAAAGAAGCAAGCAAGGATGCAGAGGGAGATGCTCAACCTTCTCCTTCCTGAGAGGTCAGGGCAGGAATGACCTGTCACTCATCACCTCCCTGTCTCTCCACTCTCCTCCTTTCCCAATTAGCCTGGAAACACAATTAGAAAACGCTCCTGCAGCCTGATCTTTCAGCCTCTGCTTCCCCTCCATGAGCTCTTGTGTGCTGGGCCCTACAAGCCAGGCGCTGGTGGGTGCTGGATCTGCAGATCCTTGGCCCAAACTGCTTGAATTAGACCACACAGGGCAAATCCTGCACCTCCTGCTGATGCTGCAAGGCTGCAGCACGTGCCTGACATCTCCTTTCAGTGACTGAAGAAGAAACAGGACTCCAGCAATTAGTGTACAGGCCTGAGCATTTGATAGATGTTTATTGCTATTCCGACTGAGCTGGGAATTTTGTGCATATGGGGTTTAGGTGGGGTTGTCCAGACTCCTCACACGGCGCTGCAGAGCTCCAGAGCCTCTCGTTTGCACGTCCATGGTGAGCAGAAGGTGGCTGGGGTCGGTCTGTAGTGGCTGCAAAGAAGACCCAATGCACCAGCTGAAGGTAATACCACGCTCGGTGGGAGCAGGGGAGCTTAAGACTCAGTTGCTGGGTTGGTTTTATTTTCAGACCAGCTTATCTCATCAGCAGGACCTGAAGTGTGGACTCTGACCCAGGCAGCACTCACTCCTTGATGTTATTTACAAATAAATCCAGCTTTTTCACTTGTCTCCTGCCTCTTTGCTATGAGACATGTACAGACAGACATCACCCTGCCAGGTGACACCACAGGACAGTCAGGGGGCCACTAGACTCACTTGCTTTTTACTCTCCAGTAGCAATATTCAAGTGTCACAGCTACCTCAGGACCATATGGAATGAGTAAAGGATCTATTTGGATTGAATATACTCTGATATGCAGACGTACACGAGACCCCTGGAAAAGCTCACATCAAATACTGCATCATTAGAAATGATAATAATAATGATAATAATAATAATAATAATAATAATAAAAGCTATTTATGCCACAGCCTTTATTCACAGAAAGATTTGCCCCAGGGCTTTGTTTTTGCAGTTTGGTTTGATAACAGCTTTCCCACCCCCACCAACCCTGCCCTGTAGCCCACGTCAGCCCAGACCCCACAGGACGTGGAAAGGGAGAATAAACCCCCCCCCCCCCAGAAGCTCCCCCAGCTCAGCCCCACTGCAGCCAGCACCTCAAGGATACCACTGTAGTGTTGGGCACACTGGGGCCCTGACAGCCCCTCCCTGCTACACGGGACAGGCTGTTCTATGTGAGTCTGAGCTGTGCTGGCTTGCCCAGAGCCGGGGGAAGCGGGCACGCCGGCCCACCCTAAGGCACTGCAGTCGCACACACCCTCACCCGTGCTCTGGGTGCAGCCCTCCCCCCAGGCAGCTGCACCCTCCCTTCAGCCCCTCAGCAGGACATCAAGTGAGAGTTTACAAAACCCAGGATGTGGGGTCAGTTCCCCTCTGCCTGGGTGCCCTGGCCAGGCTGGGGATTGTCCGGGCAACGGGACCACCCGTGGGATTGCATCAGGGTGCAGGGGGCAAGGAACACGCTGTGTGACCAGCTGCCACTTCCTCAGAGTCCTTTGGTATCTTGAGTTGGCCTGACAGTGTCCCAGGAGCATTCGTGGGCCAGTGATGAAACACCGAGCTGGGGAGAGATGGAAGGAAGTGGGAACACGTGTCCCCCAGCCCCAGAGCCAGCACAGCACCACTGCTGGGGCAGGATGGCTGTGCAGCCTGGACCCTCTCCCCATGTCCTGTCCTGTGCTCCCCAGCACACATGGATTTGGCAAAGTCAGAGCCAGGACAGCTTGTGTGGAAAGGCTGGAGGAGAAGGGTCAAGTATTTTTTCCTTCTTCTTGGGCACTGACTGGTTCAAGTTTGTATCACAGTGAAGTCTGAGAAGTGGGGAAGAAACCCAAACCACCTTCCCTGAAAGAGGAAGCCTCGTTTGCCTGTCTCACTCAGGCTGGAGAGGACTGAGCCGCACACATCCGATCCGCCGCTGCCCACGGAGACTTCCATCACTGGGTAGGAGACCTCAGACCTTGGCCCTCCAGCCAGCTCTCTCTGGAGGAGAGCAGGCAGACAAACCAGCCCCGTCCCGCTGCCCACCCAGGCTCCCCCCTGGAGCCCTTCCTCAAACACAAGTAAACATAAAGAGAAACTACGAGGCACTAAGAACGCAGATACAGGGAGACTCAGGCTTGTGACCATCAAACCTGGCTCCAGGTGTCTTCATCCAGCTGGAGAGAAGCTGAGTCCCTGTTTCAGATCTCCTGCAGCGACTGGCCGGGGTCGCTGCGTTCCCGTTTCACCACCGGCTCCGCGATGCTCTGGGAGTCCGTGTCCACCCCACTGCCCAGGTCACTCATGTCATCTGCAAAGGACAGGTCTCAGCGTGAGAGGGTGACCGGAGGGCAAGAGGTTCTTTTTCCCAGCAGAGCAGGGTAGAAGAGTGAGCACCGAGGTTCCCCCTCCCACAGCGATTCAACCCTGACCCTCCAGGGAGAGGAGGTACCTTTGTCCAGCAGCGTTGGGGACAGGGAGGTGAGGTCACCAAACTGAAAGAGAGAAGGAGTTACAAGGTAAGTGAGGGCTGGGGATGTACTGGGTTCAGGAGAGGTGTTGTCTCCCTCTCTGATGAGGTCTAAACCAGTAAATTACTGTAACAATAACCAAGAGTCAAGCAAAGCTGGGCAGTGGAAGGAACTGGGGAGAGCAGGAGTTACAAATCAGCAATGGGAGGGCAGGATTCATCCTCCTCTCTGGGAAAGATCAGCCTCCTCCTGGAGGACAGAAATATTGCAAGAGAGCCTCCCACAGCCAGCTTGAGCTGGAAGCCACTCTCTGCCTTTCATGTTCCTGGACTGTGGAGGTTTTGGCAGGAATAGTGGGAAGCTGCAGCACTGTTGACCTGGGGCAATGGTGTGGGTCTAATGGGGTGGGGTGGGGATGGATTTGTTTGGGTCCCCTACATGAGCTCTGGGGAAGGGAAAAACCAGCAGGAGCTTCAAGATGCAAACAGGATCAGTTTGGATCTAAGAGTAGTTTCTATATTGCTGGCACAGGCTGAGTGGGGGCTTTTAAATCCAGGCATTTCAGAGGGGAACACTGGAAGGGGCTTCAGCAGCTTGGGTGGGCATCTGGTCTCTAGCCAGGGCCAGACCACCACAGGAGGATGGGACCTGCCTGCAAGCCAGGCACTGGAGTTACTCTCTGTTTTGTTAAAAAACTTCCAACCACCACAAACAACCTATTGTTTCTCTGCTTCAAGAGAAAGCAGGTGACTGCATGTGTAGCTCTGGAGCTTGTGGAGGCCTGAGGAGCTCAGTGAATGGTGCCCCTGAAAGAAGCAGGGAAAGTCACTTTTGGACCCTTTTTCCCTTGCTTTTTGTGTTTGACAGGACTTTTCCCAGGCAGGAACAGTAACCCAAAGTCAGGGTTGGTACCCACAGGCTATGGAGAGAAGTGGGGAGATCCTTTTCTTCCTTTCTCCAGGCCTCCAAAGCTCAACTGCCCCAAGCCCCACCAGCTCACGTGTGAGTGAGCTAGGAGGGAAGATGCTTGAGGAGTTGGATCCTGGTGCCAGGTTCTCAGCTCAGTAAATCTTTTGGCAAAGATGGTTCTCAATTCAGGACGCAGCAGGGTTGGTGACCCACTCAGGTGTCTTCAAGCACTGCTCAGTTTGGGCTGGTTTCTAGGGAATAAACAACTCTCACCTCTCCCATCACAGCAATCGGCGTCTCCCCTGTTGCCTGGGCAACGCGATGCTCTACCAGGTAGAACATGTATTCATCATAGAGCAGGCGGATCAGGTGGAAGGAACCAAAGCTGGCAGCGCTGCGCAGGGTGAGGTCACGGATCACCATGGAGCTGGAAGAGGACAGAGGAACAACACTCCTGGGTTGTGTTTTACACTCACATCAGGGCTGGTGTGAATCCTTCACCCTGAAGGAACCGTGGGACGTAGTGCTTTGTTTCTACCTCTAACCCAAGGGTATCAAAGCACACTTTAAGGAATTAATTGATGGAGCATCTTAGTCCCAGCCTAACAGGATACATGCCCTAAGCCCAGTGCAGAAATATCTCCAAAATGAGAAAGAAAAAGTACCTATAGAATGACCATTTCAAGAGGAACTGCCTGGCTGCCTTGGGGAAGCTGGGACTGCCCTCGTGATGCTTCAGGACTTGAGTAACAACATTATCCAGCCAACTAGCCCACTGGTCCAGAGAACTTTGTTGCTGCAGAGTGAGCTTGAAATCCTGCTCCAGCTTCTGTACCATGCCTTCCTCACACTGGCACACCCACGAGGCTTGCTCCTGCTCAGAAAGAAGGGCTGATAGTTAGTCGTGCCAAGCCTGCGCTGTCAGTGCATCCCAACCCAGGAATTCAACTTCATTTCAAGGAGACAAGGACTCCAAACCAGCTCTGAATCGCATCTCATCCAGTCTGCCCAGACCACAGCACAATATTTGTATCAGAACTGGATTATTGTTGGCAGCACTGCTTCCTCCAGACATTCCTTAGGACCCTTCTCCACTATTCCCAGTGAGATGGCAGACTTACCTGGAAAAGCAACCCCAGTGCAATTAAATTGTTCATTTAATTGCTTTCTACTACTGGAAATAAGATGCTGGTTTACCAGCAAAGGTCCTCGTTCTAGAGTCCCAGTTCAAAACATGAAAAGACAACCTGACCTAGGAGAAGATACCATCAGTCACCTGCACGTTGGCGAAGTCGACCCGGTTGAGATCGCTGAGCATCTGGTTTATCTGGGAGGTGTTCTGCAGCACGGCCCGGGCAGCCTGAGCCAGGTGGTTCAGGGAGGTGTATCTGCGCAGGGTCTGGGCAAAGGCACTCACTACCCCCACCTGCAACACAGCACAGGGAGGGGGGACACAGCGAGCAGGAGGCCGTGGGGGCTGGGAGGGCAAACTCCCAGCGCCAAGCTCAAGCACCCAGTTCACACCAGTTAGGGGAACCCGTCAGTCCCACCCGTGCTGATGGCCAAAGCACACCCCCAACGCTCCAGGGAGGCACTTCTGCAGCATCTGCTGCATCTCACAAAGCAGACTCTGGGTTTCTTTGCTTTAAACTAACAGGTTTTAGGGATCTCTCTGGAGAGAGTCCAGCAGAGGCTAGGAAGATGATGAAAGGCCTGGAGCATCTCCCCTGTGAGGAAAGGCTGAGGGAGCTGGGGCTGTTCAGCCTGGAGAGAAGCAGCCTGAGAGGGGATCTGATCAATGGGGATCAAGAGCTGAAGGGTGGAACACAGGGAGACATGGGCAGCCTCTGCTCAGTGTCTGTGGGGACAGGACAAGGGGCGATGGGCTCAAGTTGGAGCACAGGGAGTTCCACACCAATGTGGGGAAGAACTTCTTCCCAGTGAGGGTGAGGGAGCCCTGGGCCAGGCTGCCCAGGGGGTGTGGAGTCTCCTTCTCTGGAGAGATTCCAGCCCTGTCTGTGTGCCCTGTCCTAGGGACCCTGCTTTGGCAGGGGGTTGGACCCCATGGGCTCTGGAGAGCCCTTCCAACCCCTACAATTCTGTGAGTCTGTGATTCTGTTTTCAGCAGAGACCATCAAGGACAGAACAGGCTGTGAGAATCCATGGCTTCAGGAGAGGGGGTAGGAGCCTCTGCAGTGCCATTCAACCCATGAAGTGTTCTGTGTCTAGGGCAGCCTCACTCCAGTGCAGAGATTTTCCTCCACAAAGCCCTGTCAGCAGTTTCAGGAGATGGGAAGAGCTAAAGGACAGGGCAAAAAGGAATTGTCCTCCCACTCCTTGCTCATTCTGGTTTGTAATTATTCATGACACAGTGCTTGTCTGGAGTACACGTGGTCAAACCCCAGCAAAAAAACCCACCACAGACAGACAGAGACACAGACTCTCTCTCCCCCTGCAATGAGCCTTTGCTTACCTTGGTCTGGACAATCTGGGGGGGAATTCACTCATTGCATTCATCAGCCACCCTTCCAAACTCTTGGCAAAGTTACGAATGGCCTGTGTAAGCGTGCCTGCAAAGAAACCTGCAGAGTCAGACAGGCTGCTCTGTCCATCTCTGGACATCCCTCCCTAGCTGAGGAGTGCTGTGGACAGCACAACTGCTGATCTGGTCAACTCTGATCTCAGTTTAGCATCAAGGAAACAAGCTGGGTCTTGAGATGCACTCAAACTTATCCTTATTCCTAGTCTTACTCTTCTTTATTCTTACTCTTTCCTTTTCTTAGTCATGGTCCTCCTGAGCATTCTCCCAGTGTTGAAACAGGCCCTTGAAAGCCACACTCATGCCCCAGCACAAAGACTGACACCAACAGTCAGAAGGACGTGGCTTTCCTGTACTGCTCAAGCCAGCCCAGGGCTCAGTTGAGGCCTCAGGGGGTCAGACACACACCAAGGAGCCAAATCAGAGAGAAACCCCTCAATACCCCCATCACTAATCTCCCCAGTGGAAGTTGATCCCAAATTTCCAGGAGGTACAGTAGGGGCCAGGATGGTCCTATGTAAACAAAGATATCATCTCCAGGGAAATACCTCACAAGGATTAGCTGTGCTTACTTGTGCCCTAAGCCCATCCTTTTGCCTTGATGCCTAGCCAAAGTCAGGAGATGTGATATGCAGGGAACCCAATTCCAAAAAGCAGGGGGAATTTCCAGGGGCCATGAAGCATTGTTGGTGCAGAGCAATGCTGCAGGGGGGATATTGCTGTTACCATCGTATTTTAGCTTATATTCCAAACAAAAACCCTCTAACTCAGGTTTTATGATGGAAATCTTTGTTGGCAAGTGGTAGCCAGACTAGAGTGAGTCATGGATTGGTGCTTGTCAGACACAGCACCCCCATGAGTCAGTGCAGGATGAGCTGAGCAGGAACTGGGATGGCTGATACTCACTGGGCACGGGTCGGAGCACGTCTGGGATGAGAATCTCCACCAGAGCCTGGTACAAGATGTGATCACAGCTTCTCATCCACCTGAGGATGGGCTCGTTTTTGCACAACGTGATCAGCTTGTCTTTTGGGAGGGTCCCTTCGTGTTCTTCATCGCTGGGGGAGGAGGAGGAGGAGGAGGAGGAGGTGGAGGAGGAGGGAGGCAGCGTTAGCAGCACATTGGCAGTCAGTGCATTCACTCCTCTCCATTTCTAACCCCAGTTTTCAGCAGAACAAAAGCCAGTTGTGCTTCTTGCAGAAGGAAACGTTTCATCATTCCTTCAGTGACTCTGCAAGTGCCTCTCTGTCCACGGGGCCCAAGCTCTGACTACAGTTGCCCCTAAATCCTTATCTCCTGCTGCTTGGCCTTCACTTCTTCTGGTTTTAGCATCAGTTGCCTTTCACACACCCATGGTGATGTGTACATGGGAAGTGTACTTCAGTACAGCCATTTCAGTGAGCAAAGACTCAGCTGGTGCCTCCTTACAGACCCAGCTATTTCCCAAACCTTCCCACCTCTCTCCTTGGCTCTCAACCTCCTCAGCCATAGCAATGGGGTCAAAATGCTCACAGCAAATGTTGCTCTGAGCAGATTAGATGGTATAGGCAGATCCTACAAATGGCTCTGAGGTGTTTAACACCTTCAAATGCTGCATGTTTTCAGGAGGAAAAAGTAAAACAAGCCAGCCAGGAGTAGAAAGATCAGAGCAGCTTCATTTGGCACTGTCTGCCTCAAAACAGGAGATTCAGATAGCCATCCAATAAGCAAGTCAGTCTAGATGTCACTAAAACATCTCAGCCTGAGGTGTCTCTCAAGTCTGATGTCTAATGACATGGAATGGTCACTGTCTGCTCCCACTGACCATTTCCAAAAGCACCATCCCATTCCCATCCACCCAAATGCTCTCTGCATCTGGGATTAGTGGTCCTCACAGGAGGTACAAGGCACACAGATGTACGTAACCAGAGCAGATGCTTTCCTCAGAGGTCTGAACTTTGGGTGGTCTTGATATTAACCACTTCTGACACTCTCTGTAAGGATTCTCCAGGGAAGGAAATACTTTCAAGTCCCACAAAGCCCTCAAAATCCTTTAATGATGTTAAAAATGCTTCATGTACTTGGAAAAGATAACATACCACTAAACCCAGGAGCATTCAGAAAGCAGGGAAGCACAGCACTGTACCTGGATGGCAGGGCAGTAGAGCCATCACTAGATGGTGTTTTAGGACTCCAGAAGGATTGCCAGAGCTTTTCAATGTAATGAAACTGAAGGTTCATCACAACATCCAAAGTCACCTAACATCAAAAGAACGTGACCCATTAGCTGCCCTGCTGGCATCTCATCACATGGTGTAAGGAGAGGCTTCATGTGATGCCATTTAGATTAAATCATTTACAGGAAAAATATCAGAAAGGGCATTGTTTTAATGACCAGCATAACAGAAAAATTCCCACAGTGAAAAAATAACATGAAGTGCAACAATTGAGCTGTGGTACCTAGCAAATCGAGCATCCTCTGTGACATTCTAGCTTCTCCTGAGAGCAGGATGTGAGCCCATGAACTACATCACCCATCAATTAATAAATCAGTTCAAACTATTCAAAATCATCACCTCACAGTGTCGCCTGTAAAGAACCTGCAGAGTTTTCACATCATTCATGGTGACCCCTTCCTGTAAGAGGATGTTGTGTAGATCAGGGTCTGGGAACTCAGGAAAGACATGGGTTACATCTAGGGGAAAAAACCAAGAGAGAGGGTTGGGGAAACCAGTAAGAGTTAGGAACACTCAGTTGTGCAGGACTACAGATGAGAGCAAGGTGCTGCTGTCACTGAGACATCTAGCATGTCTCAACTGGGATGAAACAGGAGAAATGAGACCTCTAATCTAGTACTTTCCATGATTCATGCTGTTATACTGGGGGAAAAGTGAACCACTGCAGCCCATTTATTCAGTGTGGAAAGGAAAATGTTTTCTATCTCTCTGGAATAAAAGAAACCAGAACACATTGTCCTCATCTACCACGATTCCCATTGGATTTTCTCTGGAGCCTGAAAAATGTCTGTCTGGTATTTTGGAGTGTACAATGGAAGATATAATTGGACAGCAGATGGACAACCAGGCTGATTTGGTATCTCTGCTTGACTAATGGAGAAGTGTAGATCCATGACCAGCAAAGCCAGAGAGCTTGTCTCACAAGGAGAAGGTCTAGATGGGTCATCTGCAGTTGGATACATACTGCAGCCTTTGCTCTTCTCCCTCTGGCTGCCTTTTAGCATGGCTTTTCCAGGATCTCCACTCCTTCCATCCAATGTGAATAAAACCACATGGGTTAAAACCATACTCAGGGGTTACTGAGCG
The DNA here is from genome assembly GCA_027925045.1 of Hypotaenidia okinawae. Taxonomy (NCBI): domain Eukaryota; kingdom Metazoa; phylum Chordata; class Aves; order Gruiformes; family Rallidae; genus Hypotaenidia; species Hypotaenidia okinawae. The sequence continues at coordinate 2,590,540 of BSDF01000027.1, read as the reverse complement.
ACCTGGAAGTACAAGGAAAAAGCTTTCCTCCAGGTACAGAGTTAGAAAATGAACTTAGTGAGACATTGCATATATATATATAATAATATATATAATAATAATAATATATGCATATAGATGCAATGTATCACTATATAATATTACTATATAATGCCATACATTAACATATATTAATATATAACATATATTAATGTATATCAACATATAGCATGTATTAATATACAACATATATTAACATATAACATGTATTGACATATATTAATATACAGCATGTATTATTAATATATCTATGTTATGTATATACATTAAATACTGTAGATTCATTAGAAAAGCAAAGAAATGCAGAACAGCTGGGGCTTGCTGGACAAGACCTTCCTTTTCCAGTTATGAGCCTGGATGTGAGATGTCCCCCACATTAAAGCAGTCTCCTCACCTATGAATTGCTGGTGATGTTGACTTTGAGCAGCCACCGATTGCTCCGGTGTGGTGTGCAGGTTACTGTTGGAGCCACTCTCTGCCATGCCATCCATCTTCTGGGCTGGTCTGTACCTGAATGTCAGAGCATGGCTTGGGACTCACAGGCACAAACACGCACACGGGGTCAGCAACACAGTCATACAGACTTTAGCACTCATCATGTAAGACATGGTGCAGAGCTGGAGTGGGTGCAGACTCTCCCATGGGTGCTGGCTTTTGCACTTACTGTTTGTTTGGGAGCTGAAGAAAGAAATTCTTTTGCTCCTTCTTCACTCCAGCAAGAACCAAAAGCATCTGTGCTTCCAGGAGACAACTCCAAATTCCCTCACACATCGTGTTTTATACTGAGGATTACTCAGACCTGAGACTAAGCACAGTCCAGCCTAACTGTATATGTTTCCAGACATGGTTTTTACCCCCTAATACTCAGCTAGAGACTTGCAGCCCCCTCTTCCACAGCTCAGCTCCAGCACTTCAGCAACCCTTCTTCCCAACACGCTCCCTCTGCTCCCAAGCGAAGCCAAGTCCCAAGGTGGGGTCTTGCTGCGTTCTTTGGGAGGACCCTTGCCCATGGCAGCACTGGGGGGCACCACCAGTAAGCTTGAATCACTAGGAGCACTTACCTTTGCTTCTGATGGATGGGCTGCTGCCTCATTGCCATGTACTGGGTGTCCTCCTGCAAGCGGTTCAGCGGCGACTCTGGCTTTAGGCGGATCCCATAGTAATGATATTTGGAGTTTCCCCTGGAAGTATCAGTGTTACTCAGGGTAAGCCAGCCAGTGGAAGGGAGATCCTAGCCCTGCAATTTACTCTTATCCTTGTTTTGATGAGGTGCTGACCCTACTTCTCCCAGCACACAGCACTCTGCTGCCAAGTGCCATCTGAATGGCTGAAATAATGACCCAGATTACTGCCATCACCCCCTAGAAAAGTGAAACCCACATGTCACAAAGTTCAGTGACATCCACGTTTAAAACCCAGCAAGGTTTGTTCCAAGTAACCCATGGTAACTGGAGAAGAGGAGACAAGTCTTACAATACAAAGTGTTATTAAGCAGAATAACAGAAAGACCTTGGGGCTGAAGGATTATTTTTCCATAAAAACAAACTTCCATCTTTATCTAGGCTTGGATAAAACAAGCCTGACTGAATGGTCAACTATGATAAGGAAAACATCTTGCTCTTCTTGCCAGCACTTTCCCAGCAACAGGCTTTGAGGTGGCTTTGTTCTCAGCATTGCTCCTTTTTGTCGTTTTAGAACAACTAAAAGCTGTTTGCAAGCAAAAGAGGCTGAATTCCTCTTCCTTTGCTGGTCAGTAGGATGCTCCTCAGGAGAATGGCTTTCCATCACATCAGACAGATGTGCCAGTCAATGGTTTTTCCATGAAACTAGAGTTTTTCAGCCCCAAAGAATCTGCTTTTGGGAGCAAGAAGGACAATTCTGCAGCCATGGATGGCTGAGGACAGAATGTCCAGCTGAGTCCTTGCTGAGAGAGGAGACCAAGCTGGGGAGCAGCAGCAGGGTCTCCAAAGCCCTCTTATTTGGTTGCTTAAAATTCATTTGCTGGGTCACTGTGACCAGGTCTGAAGGTGACTGTGTCAAAGGGTTGTACACACACTGACTGCTCAGGTGTGAAGTACATTTTGGCCATGTCTAAAGTGACTTTAAGTGCCTGCAAATTTAATCTCAGCTGCATTCATAATCTGAATGAATAAGAAATAACAGTGGACAGCTCTTTGAGGTTACTGAGGTTTGCTGCATCCTTCCCAGCCTGCACATTTGCAATTTTAATTGAGTTGGGTTTTTTTTTCCCCTTTAACCCTTGATGAACTTAAAGAAGTTCTCTCCTTTAAAGATATTATTTCAGAGCTCTTGCACTTGCAAGACAAATCCAAACTCTTCCTACAACCATTGCCTCCACGGACTGCCCCAGCCACATCAGGTTTGGTTCCAGTTAGAAGCCCAAAGCTTGAATTTTATGATGAAATCTCACCTAACCAGAGTGTTTTCTGTTTCTCTAGAGTAGAGGAGTTGTGGAAATGGTTTGTTAAGGTGGAGGTTCCTACCAACCTGGTTCCCAGGCGCCGAGTCCTCAGCCCCATGAACACCGAGCGGATCAGTTTACCGAAGGAAGCGGCGTTCACTGGGTCCAGTTTGTGCTCCTGGCAGTGCCGTAGGTAATGGTTGTAGAGGGAGCTCCTGGGAAGGCTGACACCCTCTGCTGTCTCATAGTTGTCCAACAACCACTGGAGCTTTATGCATGGAAAACAGAAATACATAAAGGACACGTGAAAGTCTAGAGGGGGCTGGAAAGGGCTGCGTGAAACAACGCCAGCGCTGAACTGTCAGGGCTGACTGAGTTAAGGAGAACTGAATTTTAGGCAGTTCTGTTGGATAAGTGGTGTTTCTGACAGCTGCATAGCTTGAAAAGTAAAAGACACCCCCCTCCCCCCACCCAAGCCCAAAGCCAACAAAAATGCTGTCAGATTTGGCAGTGGTATTAAGCCAGAGTCCACCTGCCTCCTCAGTGTCCACCTTGGATTCAGATGAATTCCTGCAGAGCCAAAATAAAGCTGTAAGAACTTGTGTTTTCCAAGAATAAAGATCTTAAGATACTTTCTAAGAGGAATAAGTTTTGGAGGAACCAAATATGCAACAAAGTTGAACACTGGCATGCCTGCAACTCTTCTCTTAACAATAAAACTAAAGTTTACCAAAGCCACCTTAAAAATCTGGGGGGTTCCATTCATTTGTTTTTCACCACTTACTTACATTGTTTCTGACCTTTCTGTTGATTAATGTTTGCAATTAGCTCGAAATGATTTATACCCAGCCAGTCTGTAAGGCCAGGCCCAGCAACAATGTCAGCACAGGAATTAAAATGCATTAAAAAATAAAAGACCAAAGCACCAATCTCCTTTAATTGGCTACATGACTTCAGCATCAATAACACAAGTGAGATGTTAAGGGAAGTTTTGAAGGAACCAGATGTACAAATGGAATAAAATGGATGTCTTTGGTAAGAGCCCTTTCATTGTCATTAGGGACAGTGGGAATGAAGATCTTCAAGGCTTCCCTCTCTGCCCAGCCCTCCATCCCTGCAGGCCTTGGAGGCACAGCTCCACCACAAGCAGCTGCATTTGCACCACATCGATGGCAAAACAGGCTCAGGTTATGGATGCCAAAGCATCAGCCATGTCATCTCCTTACAACAACATAGTTCAAGCACCTGTTATAATTAAGGACAAACCTTGTTTAGAAACCAGAGGGATTTAACCACACACGTGGACGTACGAGCTGGCCTGTGCTCAAGTCCTCTCCTCACACTCCAGTACCTGGCTCTGTCCTACCTTTTTTTCTTGGTGAATCTTTGGGGTCCTGATTCACCCTGAAATGGACATTTCCATCCCAGACCCCTCGCTCCACGGAGTTGTTTTCAGCTTACACCCTTCACATGCAACTGTGCTCTGACCTGAAGGCTTTTCAGCCCCTCTGAACCTCTGTCCTGGGGTTATCATTCACATCCTGAAATTTAAACCCAGCTGCATCCAAAGCTGTGCAGTTAAAACTATTTCATTCATTGGGTTTGATCCAAAGCAACCACAAGTTCAAATGATTGGATCCATCAGAGTTGGTGGCCTTTGGAGCAGAACTTGGGCTGCTAGAGCTCGAAGAAAAGAAACCTCTTGGCCATTTCTCCCTCTGCTTTTCATCTTCCCACCTTCCTCCACTGAACCATCACCTAAGGTGCTGTTTGATGGGTTTTTCCACAAGTGAAGATCTTCCTGAGCTCCAAACCCCACAGTCCTATGGAGTGATGGTTGCTAATGAGCCATGGCACTTCATGCTCTTACCTGCAGAACAGATGTCCCTGGGAAGCCCACAAAAAGCCATTCTGGAGCCCTGACCTCCCCTACCCATTAAGCTATCTCTAACAGAAGTGAACCCTAGTGTATTGGTCATAAAAGACCAGCAGGATCTCAGGTTTTAGACAGTCCACATCTATGCTAATTTTGTCCCATCCCCTATATTTAAAAGATAAATGATTAAGAAGCTGCTTAGTTGTATTTTTCTTCTTAACCATTTATTTTATTTACCCTATGGAAGATATTGAACATAGGTCAGCTATTTATTTTCTAAACCTGTTCTAAAAAAAAAAAAAAGCTATATTTTTCTATAAAATATTCAGCTATCAGTAAAATCCTTTCATTTAAATTTAATCCTGGACACCCAGGGCACAGCAGGGGCCTGGGACAGGAAGGATGCACAGAGATGCTCAGAACAGGAATTACCAGCCTGATTCTGCAGGTACCTGTTTCCCCAGCTGCAACAAGGAACTAGAAGCTGCAATAAGGATCAGGCTCATGCAGCAGCTCTGGTCTGGAGTTGGGCATTGGCTTAAGAGAACCAGACCATTAGGTTTAATGTTCCTTTCATCTTTTCAGGCTATCTCTCTAAGGTGAAGAGGGCAAAGACTTATTTTTTGTGGGACCTAATGACAACAGCTCTGCCCCCCAATACAAAGCAAAAGGAAATCTGTTAGAATAAAGAAACACCACCTTGAGCACTGTGATTTATCAGTGCAGAACATGCTTCAGCCTGATCCAAACCACAATGGAGTCAAGGCAAGCCCCATGGCATCATTAGGACTTGGACCCTTTGCATCTCACACAAGCATGTGCCCACAGTTAAGCATTTCCTGCATGGGAGCCATAAACCACGATGCAGAAAGCCTGGCAGAGCAGTGGGAGCTTCACACAAAGCAGGGAAATTGTTGGCATAGTGAGGAGAGAGAGGTCTAGCAAATGGATTTAGCATAGCATCCTAACAGCAACAGTCTTCCTGAGGTACAGAGAGAGGCAGGAAAGGAGTTCACAGGAGCAGGCTCTTGGTATGCTCTATCTAAGGGATACCTGTCATGATTCACACCAAGTCATGCCTGTAGATTTACAAGTTATTTTCCAGCCATCTTTCAATTCCAGTGAAAGGAAAGAACTTCCTCAAATGTGTTTATCTGACTGCCAGCAATTTCCACTGCAGGGCAGATGAAGGAAATAAACACAGGGCAGAGGCAGTTAACAGAATCCAGAGCATCCCAGGAGCTTGTGTTAACATCAGGGCACCACTTGCAGCTCCTGGTTTCTTGGGAATGGTGTTTTTTGGGAATGGGTTTCTTGGGAATGTTTTTTTGGGGAATGGGTTTCTTGGGAATGGGTTTCTTGGGAATGGGTTTCTTGGGAATGATGTTTCTTGGGAATGGGTTTCTTGGGAATGGGTTTCTTGGGAATGGGCTGCTTTGGGCAGCTCTGCTGAATCACAAGGCTGCTTTGAGTGGCTTGTGCTGTTGGAAACATCAAAGGGCTACAAAATAATGCTCCTACCAAAGTGGGAAAGAGGTTGTAAATTCTGATTGTAACTTACATGGCTGTTGAGCAAACTGCTTTTGTGTGATGTGATCCCTTCATTTTTTTGGAGGTTTTCAATCGCCAGTTCAAGCTAAAGAAAATGTGAGCAGGGGGAAAAAAAAATAAAGGGGGGAAAAAAACAAAAGAAAAAGGAAAAAGAAAGGAAATCAGATAGTTAGCAACAGCCAGGATTATTATTTCTTTCTTATTATTTGAATGATTAATGCTTTATAACAACAGGCTTGTGGAAAAGAGGCGAACAGATGAGGCGCAGTCCTGATGGGATGAAGCTGCAGAGATGTTATTGTACAGCATGCAAACACCACAGCAGGAATCCCTGTTAGGGTGAAAGAGCCAGACCAGGGGGCTTTTCATCTCCTACTACATCCACTGAGGCAGTTTTCCTTCTCCTTTCCCATTCAGACCTACACCAAACCACCATCGGACAGACACGCCGCAGCGGGTCAGAGGAGAGTGGCTCCAGAGAAGGTGCATTTTACCCAGATCTTCCAAGGAAAGCTGGAAGTGATGACTTCAGGTATTGTTACCTGTTAAAATTTTGACCAAAAACTCAGGGCAGCTCAATAAAACAGGAGCATGAGGAGGGTTGACACACAGAATGCCTCTGCTGGAATGGGTAAGAGCTCAGAAGGAAAGCAACAGGTTGGAATTAAGTCTTCAGGCTGGGACATCTTGATGCTACGTGAGGTCATGCCTGCTATCTCAGAGCTGCCACCCAGTGCAGTCATGGTGAGGCATTCAGGGCCTTGAAGAGCCACATTGCTTCCCTTTGCTGAGCTTCTGTTCCACACTCAGCCCAGCTACGGCTGATGCCGAGCCCTGACCCTCTCCTCAGCCCTTCTCATCTCCTTTCTGCTGCTGGGGCTCCCTTGGCAATCTCTGGAGAAGTGCTGAATGAAGGGCTGCTAGACCCAGAGCTTTAGTGCTCCTGAGCACAAGCACAAGACCAAAAAAAGACCCCAAAACCCCCACCTTAGGGGATTGGCAGGAGCAGAACCTGCTGGTTTTCTTAGCAGATGTTCTCAAAGGTACCTGGCAGTGTGGGAAGGCCCAAGGTAGCACCCAGCAGCCAGTAAAACTTGCTGCCTCTAGCATCTGCCCTCATTTAACATGCATGGATGTGTGCTCAGCTGGAGACACGTGCAGAAGGCATCACATCTGTCTGTGACCTCTGTCACAGCTCCCTGGACTCCAGTTTGCAGAGGCTCGTAGCACAGTGAAGATGAAGGCTGAGATAAAACCAGCCAGGTACAAAACCAGCAAGGTGAGAACTGAGCAAACTGAACTTCTGAAGGAACATTTAACATACCCATGTCTGACCATACTCTGTCCAAGCACCTCCAGTCCCTGATGTCTATCCAAGAGTGCCATCCCTCTGGTGCTTCTCAAGAAGTTGTCATTGAATCCCCAAAAGGGTCAGTCTAAGTGTATGTGTCAGTGTTTACTGAGAAAATTGTTTTGTTTGTGGTACCACGATGTACCATGAGGAACCAAAGACCAATTGCTGATGAAGCCTTGAGGAAATGAGTCAGGGTTAGAGGGAGACACCATTTCCTTCCTCTGTTCAAGGAGCAGCACGGTGCCTGTTGAGCAACACCTCTTGAACAAGCACAGAAGCAATGGGCACCTTCCATCTGCAGAGAAAATGGACACCTTCCATCTGCAGAGAAAAATGGACCCCTTCCATCTGCAAAGCTCTCAGACAGCCCAGCAGGAGGGTGAGGAGCTTGGAGCCCCCAGGTGCAGGGCAGGGGTGGGGGTCTCAAGGATTTCTTCTCGCAGTATGGCCCAGTGGAAAGGGAGATGAATGGTGCTGTGTGGGTGTGCACACCAAATGAGGATGCTTCCTGCCTTGGTTCAGTCCACCCAGCAGAGCAGAACATCCTAATTCCAGGATATGAAGGATGGGTTTCTTTAAATGTATGAGAACTTTCTTTCAGTCTACTGTCTTTACCAAACAACTCTCCAGCTCTTGAGACAGCTCCTACACCACTGCCCATTCTGAAGCACTGCCTTGTTCTCTCTCCTCCTTGCTGTCCCCTCTGAGGTCTCAGTGTCAGCTCTGCTTCAAGCACTTAACACCCTCCCAGCCCTCTTGCTTCCCCTCCTTGCAGACTCTCTGTTGCTAGACCCTCGCCCTGCCAGCCACTTTGACATCCATCCCCTTTCCTCTACACCCCAAGGCCACATGCAAACGCTCTGACTTTCTCATCTACATCTCCACAAGCTGTACTTTGCTTTCTCCCCACAAAGCCCTTCACCCTGCACCAAACCCCAATTTGCCAGGGCCACCAAGCCAGCCTTTGCTGCTCTCTAAGCAAGACACTGCAGTGAAAAACAATGCTCCAACCCACTGATTTGCTTTGGTTGTTGCTCTCCTTGAGCCTGTCCACCCATTATTATGTGAAATTCAAAGCAGTTAACACCACTCTGCTCTGTCCCACTTCCACTCTGGTCTGTGCTGCAAGAATCATAGACTGGGCTGGGTTGGGAGGGACCCCAAGGGTCACAGAGCTCCAACCCCCTGCCACAGGCAGGGGCACCAACCTCCAGGCCTGGAGCTACACAAGGTTGCTGAAAGCCACACACAGACACATCCTTATTCTGTCTTCCACATGTTATTTCACCTTCTTGAGCTCCTCCACAAGAGCTGCAGACATTTTGGTGTTAAAATATCTTCTGAAAGTTCGTTCCTACACTCAACAAAGTGATTTCAGATGTGTCTGCATAAAGGGCACTTCCTAACTTCTTTGTTTTGCTTTATCTCCTGTGATAGACACCTACAAACTAGATCTGTTCATGGGACATTTCTGATGACACATATTCTACTCAGGCTTTTTACATTGTGCCCATCACCATGGAAATTGGACACCTCCCCCTCCCCAAAACCCAAGAGTGACACCGTGCAGCTTTGCAAGATGCAGTCCCACACAGGTGACAAGATCAGCAGCTCCTTCCTTCCAAATTACAAGCTTGAGCAAAACTCAGAAGATGGCCCAATGCTAGATATTAACTACCAACAGTTCAAACACATACACACAGTTCTCACACCAGAAATAAACCCCAGCTAATCCATCTGTCCTCTTCCACCCAAAGCTATGGACCTTCACCCAAAGCTACCTCCATCCCACCTCCACCCAAAGCTACCTCCATCCCACCTCCACCCAAAGCTACCTCCATCCCACCTCCACCCAAAGCTACCTCCATCCCACCTCCACCCAAAGCTACCTCCATCCCACCTCCACCCAAAGCTACCTCCATCCCACCTCCACCCAAAGCTACCTCCATCCCACCTCCACCCAAAGCTACCTCCATCCCACCTCCACCCAAAGCTACCTCCATCTACCTAAGGCAGAGTACAGTTACTCCAGGCTCAAAGGCAACATTTCAAGGCACAAACAGTCAAAACCCATGAAATATATATTTTAAAACTCATTGAGAAAAGAAAATCCAACCTAACTGGCCAGATCTTCAGAGATTCTTGGCAGGAAACAGCTCCTGGTTTTCATCCCTAGGTGCTGCTGTTCCCATTTTAAAACCTTCCCACTTACATTTGTAATTATCTTTAAATACAAATGTATAAACACACCTAAGTCAGTCTGAAAAGGAAGGTGAGCAGAGCTCCAACCCAGTCCTGGCTGCAGCTGCTGCTGAGGGCTGGTAGGTCCTCAGATAAAAGCCCTGGTAGGTCCTCAGATAAAAGCCCTGGTAGGTCCTCAGATAAAAGCCCTGGTAGCTTTTAGGCACAGCAAAGGTGTTTGGGGTTACTAGTGGTACCCTCCCCGAGTCCCACACAGCTGTACAGCTGTGCTTCAGGCAACCTGGCACCTCAATTGGCATTAAAATGATTAAAAGAAATTATCAGCATTATTCTTACAATACATTTTCTGTAACACATGGCATGGATAGAATACACAATGGTGTAGGAGATACACAAAGGCTTTTCCTCACTCTATGTTTGGCCTGATCAGTTTGATGCACCTCATGTGCTAATTATCCACTGTGTTAATAATCAATTTTTCAGTTTTCTTAATAATTAAAAAGATATTTATGTATTTATTTTGGATAGGCCACATCCAGATGTTATATTCCTCAGGAAATATAAATAGATAAATCAATTGTATTGGAAAGGCAAAACATTTTGCTCAGGGTAAAAAAATCCCCCCCAAAACCCCAAGAATTTTCTCTTTTCATCTACATCCTTTCAGTGATCCACTCAGAAAGTGTGCCAAGCCCCCTGCCCACCAGCAAGAGACATCCCCAACTCTAATTGGAAAGTTATCTGTGGTACACCAGTGTCTATTCTCTCCCTTGCACGGCACATTATATACAGAGATAATGATAAGAAGTTTAATTTTCTGAAGGTTTTTCAGTTCCCTTGGAATAAATCCTGGCCCCTGAGCTGCAACATCTGCAGGGCTACATACCGTTGCTGGAGAGGAGCGTGAAGTATGTGACAGAGAATGTCTAGTGTTTTCCATCCCCCCATGAATGAGATAGGCTCCCGAGCTGGAGAGGATCTGACTTCCCCCAATGTCCATGGTGATGCCCACCATGTTGTGAGAGGGAATGGCTGTAGGAGAAGATGTCGCTGTAGTCACCTGAGCTCCACCTCCCTGGGGTTCGAAATAGGATGCTGCGCTGCTGGGGGCGTAAATCTGAGCTTCAGTGTTGTAGGAGGAGTAGGCAGCTCGTCTGTCAAAGGAAGGAGAAGGTCAGGAAGGGGGAGAGGAACTCGCTGATCTAATCTCAGGGACAGTGTTTTCCAAAATCTGGACTGCCTTTTAAAATGGTTGTGCCTCTAAAAAGGATTTTAACCTGGTTGGGTTCGAATTGAAATTTGAACCTGGCCATCCAGGGGCAGCTCTGCAGCCACTGAGAGCATCCCAGAGGGCAGCAGGGCCAATGAGGGAGGCACAGCAGAGAGGAGGAAGAGGAAACCTCATAAAACTCCTTTCTTCCAGTTCTATCCTAAAGCTAGCCCAACTCACCACAGGGCAAAGGAAAATAAGAGACCCTTCTGTATAAGGAAGTGCAGGAGAACAGCCCCCTCCAAGGTTGGAGTCTGCCTGAAACTACCCCTCTGGGCACAACGTAGCATGTGAAATGGTTCCTCCTCTTCCTCCTCTTAAGGGCAGGCAGAGCTGGCAGCACCAGGGTGGAAGGAGCCTGGGAGGACTGAAGGGCTCAGCGCAGCTGGGAAGGGACCAGGGCTCTGCTACAGCCAAGGAGAGACTCTTACATGGTTCCATTGGTATAAACAGCTTCTCCTTCCACATACTGGACCTGGGATGGATATACATGCTGTACAGACTGCACCTGAAACAAGCATCACAAACTGGGGTTACAGGTATGTTATTGTGCCTGGGACCAGTGGGATAAATTGCTTCCAGCCTTACCTTGGCATTTAGGCTTTCTTCTTAAAAGAAAACCTAACTGAACAACCCCCCACACACACCACTGCATGGTTGGGAATCCCAAAGGATGTCTTTATTTTAAAAGGTCAGATCAAAATAAATAAATGAGTAGTGGAAACAATGGAGCTGGGTTTCCTCCACACACATGTCTCAGGGCTGGTTCTCCACGGACTAATAAGGGTGACATCATGCTGGAGCCTTTCCTTCAGAGGACTTTGGCTGTGTCCATCTGCACCCCAGTCTCCTTGTTCATTTGCCTGGGAGGGGTGGAGTTGCCCTCCATCAAGCTGGGGTTTTTTTTTTAATTGAAACTCAGCAACCAAGTAAAAAAATTGCTAGAGGAAAAAAGTTGAGAGAATCAGACTCAGTGTCCACATGAAGCAGCACCACATATGTCTGGTTTCTTAGGAAACCAGAACTGCATAAGGCAAAGTTCAGATAAATAAAAACACTTGCCTGGCTCTCTGGCACCCAACCTTTCTATGAAGCCACATGCAACCACGACATCTATTTTTATAATCAAAAAATCCCAAACACTTTGCCTTTAAAAAAACCAAACAACCCTTTACAGGGAACTGCTTTTAAACAGCTATCAAAAGTATCCATCATCTTCAAATGTATGGAAGGCAACTGCTACTGTAAAGGTTTTCTCCACATTTTGCTTGTCTTGAGTTTCTTTCACCATCAGTCTAAGAAAGGAAGTGAGAGATGGAGAAAGATGCTCCCACAGTGACCTCCAGCTCTCTAATTGCACACAACCCTTTAATTAAGGGCTTTTCTAAGCAGCTCTTGGGCACAGTTTCAAATGTGTGGGATGTAGGGTCCTGTCAACATGGGGGTGGTGTCTCTCCCCCACCCCCCAGAGGTATTACCTGTTGTGGAACCTGCTGAACTCTGGGAACAGAGATTTGCTGCATCTGCGCTCCTTTGGGAGCAGAGCCAGCTGCTTGGACCAGAACCCTCTGAAAGAAGAAGATACAGGAACAAACACTTACTTTCAGTCTGTAACACAGGTGAGTTAGGTATTCTCCTAGAAACTTGCAGGGAAAGCTTGCCTACTGCTCCAGTGGCAGCAGCACCCCTTCCTTGTCGCCTTGTGGTCCCCATCTTTCCAGTGTAACCTGCACTGGACCCCAGCCTGAACTCAGTATGAACTGGGGAAAAGCAAGAGAGCTGGATCCATGTTTTTCTGACACAGGTCACCTTTAAGTCTCCACACAAGGAAATAACAGCAGTTGATTGATGTGAGGAGCTCAACATGAGGTTCAGTTTCAGCTACGCAAGAACCACTCCTCACACAGTCACATCTTACTCCCGTGGCTGCAAAGGTTCTTCTCTTAGGGTTGCCATACTCAACCACACTCTGCCTCCTGCCACATGGAATTGCACTCCAAGGCACCACAGCCCTTGAGGTTTCTACCATCACCAGAACTCAGCTGGTTCTGCACCTCCCTTCCGTGCCACCCAGGGCACAGGAAGGCTTTGTTCCCCAGTGGATATCTCTCTGAACACTGTCCTCTACCTCTCCACTGGCATTTCCATCATCCCCCAGCTTTTTGAGTTATGATTGACATTCAGCATGAGGTTGGGATGGACATCTCCCAGAGTGCTCAGCACCTTGAGATCCAGGAAAACAAACGTGGGGATGTGGTGGTTGGAAAGAAGTGATTCAATGAGGCTCATGAGAACAGAGCCTGGGATAGCAGCATGAGGGTAGGAAAGGAAACGTTCAAGCTGATGATCAATACTGCCTTTTAAGCTGATGAGGACCTTCCCAAGGAGACAGTCATCCTCTGTGGCTTGAGGCTTTGCAAATACCCAGCAGATTGGGACAACACAACAAAAAGCTGCCAAACAATCCCACATGAATACTAGAAAAGCCCTTTACAGTTCCTTGTTACCTCACACATATATATTTGGTTTTTAGCCCTCTGACACCCTACCAACACGCCCCCTGTAACCAGCCAGAAAATCCATTCTAGCAGAATTACAGGGATATGACAACTGCCCAGATTTTTGTCCAGCCCCCACATCACCAGTCCCCAGGATGACCTTCAGCAGGTCTGGATACATCAGAGATCCTGCAGCTGGGCTAGTGAGAAGGACACCCACACTTATACCAGCCATCACTTAATTTGCTCTCCAAAAGAGGTGTAACCAGCTCACAATGGGAACACTAAAAGCCTTTTTTCACACCAAGCCTTGGCAAAGCCACCTATATCAGAGGCTCAGAAAGATCTATTTCCTTCTCCTACTCATTATCTGTTCTCTGTTGTTTCTTTTACCAATGGCACCCAAACTACACCTTGTCTCCTTACCAATGGCACCCAAACTACACCTTGTCTCCTCCTTGGGCACAGCTGCCCAGCTCAGCTACCTGTGTCATTTGTCACCACCTCTCCAGTTGCTCCTCTTACCCTCCAAGGAAAAAAATCAAACATCCCCAACCTGCAAGATGAGGCCATCCTGTTCATACAGCCTCCGCTCACACTGAAAGGTGGACCAGTGATCAACCACACCAAAGGCTTCAGCCTCACACCAGTCACGGTGCCAGTAATTCATCCCTAGGGTTTCCTCCGTGCTGCTGCTGAGAAGGGAAGGCTCTGGAATCTTGTCCTCTTCAGCAATCTTCCACAGTCCTCTGGAAGCAATCCTTCCACTTAATCCAAAGCATTCCAATCAGTGCTACGTGGTGTGATTCCAAACTGGATGTGAATCCGAAGCTGACAGATTTTCTGGTCTTGGACATGTTGTCACAGTCAGTCACTCCAAGGACTGTTGATCCCTAAGCCACCCGGCACTATCGATCGGGGGTATCCACATCATGACAGGATGAACAAGAAATGTCACCCAGAGAAATGGAAGATGGGAAAGCTGAAAGATGACAGAGGGCTGGCCCTCCGAATCCCACCATGAGAATGCCCAAGTCTCCTGGTAAATGGAATTCTCCTACCAATTCACAGGTTTTAATTGTTCCTTCCTGTCAGCATCCAATGGCAGCTGCTTCAGGGTGTAGCCAAGTTATACCCACCCATCCTCTCAGCCCTCCAGCTTCCTGCAACAGAAACTTCTTCTGATAGTTCCCCAAATGGCATAAAAAAGGAACCAGTCTTACTTAACCCTTCCCATTTTGCAGTAGGAAGTTTTCATTCATCCACTGCTGCTATCAGGAGACCTCTTGGGTGCATCACCTCCGTGTATATGAACTGACACCCCTCTCCCCAGTGTAAAGCATCAGGATCCACCTACCAAAGGAAGGGGACCAGCATGTGGTCCCCTGCCTCCCACACGAGCAGCACTCCCTCACCTCTCCCCATTGAGCCTGGTACCCTATTTGCAGAGATGCCTTTAAGGCCAGTTTCATTTTCTCCTGCTTTTATTGACACCCCAAATAATGACAGCAGGATATTACACTGAAGCAAACACCAAACACTAAACTACTTCCTTGGGCAGCTAAGGTAACCCCTAAATCTTATGTTTTAAAGCTTGCATATAGGGCTAACAGATGAAATATCTCTGGCCTGTCTCAGCAAAGTCCCAGCAACATGTTCTCCCCAGTCCCTCAACAAGCAGATTAACAATCCTCCATATAAACCCCCTGGATTAAAATACATCTGCCAGTAAAACAGGTCCCTTCTCCATGGAAACAGCATTCCCAGCTGTGCATACGTTACCTGCTGAGATGCTGGCACTGGCTGCACTACCGGAGCTTGGGTCGATGCTGAAGTGTGAAGAGCCACAGAAGCTGCTGAGTCTGATCCACCCTCTGAACTCTGCATGCTCACTGCTGGGGAAGAGCAGAGGAGAGGAGAGGAGAGGAGATGAGCTGGGGAAAGCACAGCTACCACATCACCACGGGCGCCCGAGGAACCCGCATCCGACAGGGACAAAACCCCAGGGGAAGATCCAGGGGGAAGTGCTAGGAAGGAAGGTAGCTACCTTCCTACACAGAGGACTCTTTTTTTAGGCTTGGAGCTAATTTTATATATGGTGTTATATTAAGAAAAAAAAAATAAAGTTGCACAATTGTTCCACAGAAAGGAGAGGGAAGGACCAGAAAATGCATTTCTAAGTATAACTGAAAAGTAGCTTTGGAAAAGGATTGTGTCACAGTGAGGATAACTGCAGAGCTAGAGGAGATTGTTACAATGTGGGTTTCTCCCCTATAAAAATAACTAATCAAATCTGGAGCTCAGATCATGCTTCCAATTGGAAAGTGGGGTGGTTAATTTGAGGTTATGATCACAATTGATAATCAAACATCAATAGCAGGAGAGCAGCAAATGATGAGCAGTTAAAAGCCTGCAAACTGCCCCCACAAAGAGCCACCTCCACTCTCCCATTGTCCCAAAATCCCAGTGGCCTCATCAAGGTGCCCAGACCCTGACACACCTTCTGGGCTCTCTGATCCCATGGCCACACTACAGAGCTGATGCCCTGAGCATCTCCAAGCCCCCACCCCGGGTGCTCTTGTCCCAGCACTCACCCAGTATTGCTCAGCCACCTTGGGAAGCATCCCAAGGGCCACTCAGGAATCTCCTGGGGATGGAGAGGCGGCACAAGAGCAAGGTCTTGCCCTGGGTCTCCCTGCTCCCTTACAGCACAGCCCCAGCACCCCATGCCCATCCCCTGAGAAGCAGGGGACATGTTAAAGCCCAGCTGCCTGAGGGACACTGAAGGTCTCTGTGATGGTGCTTCCTGAGAGCAGGCAAATGTCATTTTGGGGTTTTTGATGTAATATGGGGGGATGGGCACGTTTTTCCTTAGTTTCTTGTGAAAGTTCCTGTTTAATAAACTATTTTAAGAGGGTTTCTGCTGTCACTTCAAAACCAAAAGGTTCAGAAACATCCAGATTTTGAGCAGCGTCATTTCTCCTTCGTCAGCCTCACTGCTCAGCATCCACACAGCCTGCAAGTAACAGCATGAAATCTTTTCTATTTCTCTTCTCCTCAACTTTTTTCCTCAACTTTGTGCAAGTTAAGAGGCAAAAAGGAAAAATAAGAAACTGAGGGACACTAGAACCTGCTCACTGAAGAGCTCACTGTGGTAAAAAGAAAGACAACAGGGAGATGAAGCACCAGAAGTTCCCTGTTTGTTCTGCAACAACCCCCCAAAGGTTTAGAATCTTCACAAAACAGGTTTTTAAGATCTTTTCCAGTCAATGCTGACCCCACATCCCCATGCTGCCACCAGCAAATTACACTGATTACTCTCCTGACTTCCCCTAAACCCTACAGCTTGCGAGTCATTTTCTCTTTCACACCTTCCTGCATTGGGGAGTGAGATAGCTACAGAACCCACACAGCCAAACACAACCACCACAGTATTTTAACAAGCCAAAGACTATGCAAATAAATTCTGTCTCTATTTATCACCCTTCGTGTCCCTTTGTAGCCCCAAATCCAGCTGTAGCTGAGGTGTCCAAGCCCTTTCCTGGTGGGTTCACTATATCAAGGCAGCACCCTCCTCTCCCTGTCACTGCCTCTCCATGGTTTTTAGCCAAAAACACAGCCCAGTGAGGTTCCAGAAGAAATTTGGGGAAGTTGCCAAATAGATTTATTTGAGAACAGTTGTGGCAGGGTCAGATATTGGCATTTCAGGTCTACAGAAAGGTCCCTTTTTAAATGTATGTTTAATCAGGAAAGGACACTCAGAAGTGATGATATCTCAAAACTGCCACCTACTCATCTCTGCTGATACCAATTTTCTCTTCTGGTTTCTCTCAGTGACCAGAAGAGGCCAGGCAAGGGGAAAGATGAATTCTCTGCTGCCAAAATAAATCATCAGCATTATTTTCAGGTTGATTACAAAACGCAGGCTCTGTTAATGATGACAACCAAGCCAGACACAAAGACCCTGGTGAAATCTGCAGCTGGTACTTCCAGACAAGGTAGACAGGCACAGAAGTTGGACCTCCAAGGCACATGTACAAGGCTTTTTATTATTTTGTTTACTGGTGAAACATCCTGGATAAAGAATAACTCATTCCCCATTAAAGCCATCCTGTGCTTCCTGAGAACTGGAGAGACAGAGATGTGGGCACCATCTGCTAACATTAATTTGTGCTGATGAAAAGCTGACAATGTAAACAGAATTCCTACGCTCAAGAGACACTGTCTCAAGGTGCTACGAAGCTCTGCCCACATCCTGGGAGCAAAGCTAGGAAGTGAGTGAGCCAGCACCTGAGCCAAGGCTCCAGAGGATGAACACAGCATCATCTTTCAAGGAGGAGAGGAAACGTGGCATCTGTAATCTTGCTCTTCCTTCTTCTTGGGTGTTCAAAGGAAGGAACGCTCTTGGAGGAACTTAATGGCCACTTGGATGTCTGCTTGAGCAGCTCTTTGGCAGCTCTGCCACATCCCTGAAGCAAATGCCCATGAAAGGACTCACCGCTCTCCTGCCATCTCATTTTTCACCTCCCACAGAGGAGGAAGTTTTACAGTGTTCTTCATCATCCTCTCCTTACAAGAGGCTTGGTGGCTCCTAAGCAAGCTCCCCTGTTTCCCAAAGAACTAAGATTTGCTGCTTTGCTCTTTGGAGTCCTCTTTAGAGGTTCACCCCAGCCACACTTGCCTCCCACTCCTGGCTGAGGGAGAACGCTGTCAGTCTCTCATAGCAGAAGTGACAGGAGCTATTAAAAGGTGTCTTGTGGCTTCTGACAGCCCCCCTGGTACTGGGGAGTTTGAACAGAGAACTTAATTAGTGGCCAACAAAGAGAGCACTGGCACCCACACTTGACTTTCTCAGCTCCACAGCTCCTCACTGGGGTAAGAGCAAAAGGACAGGTCAATTATTTGTACCAAGGGAAGGAGCAGATGGGACCTGGCCAAGCACAAGGAGTAAGATCGTGTGGGGAAGGGTCCTCCTCAGACTCTGGTGTTTCAGATAGAGCCAAATTTAAACCTCCCAGTTGCTCAACACAACTGGTCATGTCAGGGCTGTGGAAGGCATGGCAGAAATCTGGAGTCCAGGTTGCATCATCACTGAGTGAATCAGGCAGATAACAAGGCGGCTGCCTCTGGAAACCTTCTGTTTACACACAGCTGCCTGGGCAACCAAGCAAACAGCAGTGACAGGAAAGGAAATACAGAAAAAGCTAAGAACTTCTGGGTGCTATTTCTGTTCTGCCACCAGCTTGCTCTGTGACCTTGGATGGGATGTTTCCCTTTCCTTCTGCTTCAATTCTCCCACCCCTAAAAAAGCCACGGCGCTCCCTGAGGTAAGGTGTTTTGTGGAACACCAGTCTCAGAGGGCTGTCAAAGCCTGAATGGGTTTGAGAAAGACAAGTAGTAATATTACAAGCCTTGAGGGTTGATAAAACCTCCAATTGTCACCGTTTCATTCACAAGCCACGTTGCCTTCATGTAAATAGCCTTGCCTTTGTTAATCTCTCCTGCCTAAACCAGCTCCAAGACACTGGGAAAACAGAGATAAGAGCATTTCAAAATATTTTCCACATCCAAGTTTGCAGTGAGATGGGGGGAGAAAAGGAGGAGGCAGCAGGAGATACCACACAGCTTTTTCCTGCAAGTAGCCTTGGAGTGCCAAGAAAGGAAAGCAGCAGCATCCTCTGCAACCAGTTCCCAAGGTCCCCAAAAGAGTTTGTGAGAGAGAAGGGGGACTGATGTGAGAGCCCCCAGCAGTGAGGAGGGTGTCCCTGGGTGCCCAGCGTGTGCTGCAGCCCTCCAGCTTTGCCATCCAGGAGATGAGGAGCAACTGCAAGTATTTTTTTCCACAGAATATGTTAATATAAACTATCAGCTCCTGAACACTCAAACAACAACCCCCAAAAAAACATTACAGAGTTTAACACCAAGACCTCAAACATCATAATAACTGCTGCTGATCAGAGCCAGAGCTGGGAATCTGCTCCAGGGAAATATTTGGTTTCTTCTTCTCTGGTGCCCTGGTCCCTGCTCCACGGGACGTGCAGGCACATGGCAAGCTGAGCACCAGCAGCCAGCCCAGGCAGCTCCAAGGCTTCAAATAAAAGAGGATTTAAGTCTCTGCCTTCCTCAAGCCCAGGGTCGCTTCTGTTGTAACTGTGAGACAATCTACTAGGTGTTTTTAGGCAAGTCCATGATATGATTATGAAGTTTTAATAGAAATCTATAAATATCTCCTATTTTACTGTAAATAATGAGGAGGTTCTTGTTCAATTTTTTAAAAAACCCTATTTGTCATCCATAACATTGACCTGCCAGAGTCAAAATTCAAACCTAAGGTTCTGCTTTTTTGGTTTGGTTTGGTTTGGTTGGTTTTGTACATTTTTTGCATACTTTGAAAGGAAGGCTTACATTTAAAAATAGTTATTTCATTTCTGGAACTTTTGTTCAGGTTTAGTTGGCTTGGAGCTTAGATAAATAGGAAAACCAGAAGAGCAATAACTGAAATTAGAAGAAATAAAAGTGCTATTTAACTATCCCATTCTATATAGGCTCTATATAAGCTCTATTTAACCATCCCATTCTATATAGGCTCTATATAAGCTCTATTTAACCATCCCATTCTATATAGGCTCTAGATAGGCTCTATTTAACCATCCCATTCTATATAGGCTCTAGATAGGCTCTATTTAACCATCCCATTCTATATAGGCTCTAGATAGGCTCTATTTAACCATCCCATTCTATATAGGCTCTAGATAGGCTCTATTTAACCATCCCATTCTATATAGGCTCTAGATAGGCTCTATTTAACCATCCCATTCTATATAGGCTCTAGATAGGCTCTATTTAACCATCCCATTCTATATAGGCTCTATATAAGCTCTATTTAACCATCCCATTCTATATAGGCTCTAGATAGGCTCTATTTAACCATCCCATTCTATATAGGCTCTATAAAGTGGTGTTTTCTCTCCTGACTACAGAAAAAGGAACTATGGTTTTTACATTTCATAGATTCAATGCTGAGAATCTTCACTAGCAGAGTTTGACTTTCTCTTCTAGCAGATGCACACCATCCATCAACTCTATCCCCCACATTCTGTGCCACATTGCTTTTACTGAAGAAAACCTTCTTAAATATTTTCCATTTCATTCAACATTTTTGGCTGAGTCTCTATTTAATAATTCACCCTGAAAAGGCATCAGTTGTGTTTTAACCAGAGCACAGAAGGGAAGTGTTTTGTTCTTTGGAAGAAGAAACTCCATTTGATGTGGATGAAAATGCAATCAAGAGAATTATAGCACCTTAGAGCAAAACTAAGGCAAATACTTGTATCAAACCAGCTTGCTCCCTGCCTCCACGTGCATCCTTTATCCACCACATCCAAAGCATTGTATCTGCAAGAAATAATAGGCATTTCCCTGAAATTCCAGTTGAGAAAAGCTTATTTTTTTTCCCCCACTGCCTATAAAACCCAGAAGGCAGAGGAGCACATGAGCAGGCACCTGCAGCTGGTCAGCACATGGGTCCCAACTGAGACCAAGGGCCAAGCATCTTTGCACCCACTTTGGAAAAATATGATTCAGATGGCTGAGCTGAAGAGAACCTGCTCTACCAGCATCCATGTTAAGGAGTTATCTTCTCCTTCAGACCACACTGAAGGGTCTGGAGCAGAAGGTTCACAAGGAGGGCACTCATGTACCGTTCACACCTGGAGGACTGGAGCAGCATTCACCTTTTGCAACGAGCCCCTCCTGAACCAGCATCCCCTTCCAGCAGAGAATGGGGGAGAGCTTTGGGCCATCTCTCTACTCCCAGCAGTGTGAACAAGCATCCCCAATTCTTCCAGAATAACAGGAGCTGGCACTTGAAGCAGCTCATCCAAAGAGTGTCCTGAACCACACATCATAACCTTTAGCCTTTTAATAAGTAGTGGTAAGTGGAGGGGATGGAAGGGGGAAGTAAACATGACAAGGAACTTGATAATAAGCTGATTCTGGAGCGGCTGCTTATTACATTGCTTCCAAATGTTATAAACAGAGAAGGCACCAGAGCCTTCCACTGATTAGGTTAAATTAATTTAAACCAGAAGCAAATGCTGCTTGTCTAAGCGCTCTAGTTACCTGGAAACACAGATAAACCCAAAACACACGTTTCAAGGGCAGCAGGCAGTATAGCTGGGTGGTTGGGGTGGTTGTTTTTTTTTTTTTCAGAAACCTTGTCCTCATGGAAAAATACAAATTTGGAAATGGCTTTTATTAGAGCTAGTTAATAATATACTGAAATAGAAAGATCCACCCAGTCTTTAATTAGATGTCACGGAATCGAGTCAAGTAATAGATAAATACACACAGAGAATTGTTGTGTAACAGCAGTTCAATGATCTTTGCTGTTTCTTTAAAAGTAACTTTGAGAGAGACAGAAGCAAGTGAGGAATGTATCTGTGCTGGCTGTGTAATTCAGAGTTTCCTTAAGAGCCAGCTGAGGCTGAACAGCAGAAGCTGTGATGGTTTAATGTTGCTGGCAGCAGCCTGTGGATAAATCCCCTGTGTGTGTAACTCAGACCTGAAGTCGCAGCCCCCCTATACAAAAACCTGTCCCATTTTCTTTCTGGGTTAATAATATGAACGATCTCCAAGTGTCAACAGCCAGGACTGGATTCCTTCCGATCTGAATGATGCCTTCTGGGGCTCAGAAATCCAAGGATCATCATCCAGGCTATTTACTTCCACACTGCATTTCACCCATGGACTTACTTGCATGAGTCCCAGCTGTTTGGTTCTTAAGAAAAAGTCCAACATCTTCCAGATTTTCAGCCTACAGTGACCCTGTCACCAAGTGCTTGAAACTCCTCATTTCCTTCCTATCAACTAGCTAATTCCTGATTTTGGAAAACTTTCGCTACAGGGATGGCAAACAATGCCACCCAAGAAACAATGTCTTGGTATCTGCTGAGCAGGAAGGAAGCTCTCACATCTGGAAGGAGGAATGAGAGTCACACACTGTGTTGTACTCCATGCCCAGGCCTTTCAGATACAGGCTGCAGCATATGCACTGGTGCTATCTGGTGAAAGCAAGCATAAATTCTGGGTTCAAATTAGTAATTTTCCCATATTTTTAATATGGGCACTGTAGGGGTTTACCATGGCGATGATTCAACAGGGGGAATATAGTGTGTCTTCAAGTTTCAATTGTCAACCGAGCCAGAACATCTGGTTACTTGACCTCTGCTTCCCAGGACCATCCTGGGTACATGGGTATAGTTGATGCTCCCTCAACTGGACCAGTCTCCTTTTGGAGCAGGGAACTGCAAGCCTTGGTACTTTTATATCTCATACTACAGCAGAAAACTATGGAATTTGTTTCTTACTTTAAAATAATTCCAAAAGATTCACTTAATCTAACCCTTGATGTTCATCAGCTCTCCCTATTTACTTGTTTAGACTTGATGATCCTTTCAACAGCCGTAAGGCTAGCAATCTTTTGACAATTCAAGTGGGAAGCAGCAGATCTGCTGCAGTATTTCACTGAGATGTGGGGCAGCAGCTGTTTCCATCATGCCTCCCCGGTGAACCGCAAATACAGAAGTAACCGCTGCCAACACGGTCCAGTGTATTGTTATTTATTTATATAGCACCATTCGTTGTGGGACTGACTTAAAGTTAAGCAGAACAAGCCACAAACATAAACTGTGGCTGTTCAGAGAGGAGAAGGCTTCATCTGGGATTTGTAGCAGCAGCTGAAGTAACGGCTCTGGAGGTCTCTGGGGCCTGGCAGTGAGGAAGGCCTCTGCTCTCGGCCTGCTCTGCTCTCATGTTTAGGAATGCCCCTGAACCCCAAAGTGCACCAGAGCGGCTCGTGGGGCTACCTGGGAGTTGTTTGTGATCATTTTGCTCCTACAGATGCAGTAAAACAGCCCCAAGTGCACAACCTGCATTGCCCAAGTGTGCTCATCAGACCCACAGGCTGGTGGGGAAGGGTCCCAAAACTAAACTCACAGTTGTTATTCAACTGTTCCATCGCAGTCTTCGGTGCATGTTTCAACAAGCTATGGACAGAAGGAATTGCATTCCAGCCCAGCACACTGTTACCAGTAAAGAGGAAGACTGAATGGAGTTTTTTTTTTCCTGTGGGAATTTAAGGTTCCTATAGCTATTGGTGACTGGTGTGACTGGTACTGCAGACTCCAGCCTAAACAAGACCCCAAACAGAAGACACAAACTATCCAGAGACATGCAAATCTTCTGGGAAAGGCCAAGAAATTATAAGGTTGCTTTAGATGCCCTAGAAATGCAGTTTGGGAATGTGTATTTGAATATTCTGCACCCAGAGAAAGGGCTATTTTTGGGGAGTTTTTGCATCCAAAATACAAACTGTATTCTGAATGAATGAGAGATGATTGAGCTTGCAACGACTGTACACTGTTCTAACAGGTCTCACTTTCCTGAAGAAAGAGAACTGACTGCTACTGAACTAGAATTAACTGAGCTGTGTCTTTTATCCAAGGCAATAAACTCTTGTGGGCTGTAATTTTGCCCGTGGAGACACAAGTGGGTGGCTTTCTGACAGACCCCTCAGCCCACTGAACACTGAACCAGTCTGTAGTCTGGCCAGAGAGGGGTTCAGATAGCACCCAAAAAACAGGGGGGGATTTTTTAATCTGTTCAATAAGTGGGCAAGGCAAAGCTGTGGGTATAAAAGCTCGTCCTCCAGCGCTGTGCTGATGGATTGGGATCGTGTTTAGAGTCTGGAGTGGAAAGATTTAAATGCTTCTGAATCAGAAACTAATCAAGGGAGGGAAGTTCTCTTTAGTCCTAATTCCAAGAGTGCTGTGAGGGTTTATGGGGGCAGGGGGACCCCCAGCACCCTGCACCTGATGAGCCCAAACCCATCCGAAGTGCAGTGCAGGCAGAGGAAGAGGCCGATGCTGGGGGAGGATGCGGGGCCCACGCTGTTTGGGGAGCAACAGCGGTTGCCAGGGGCGACGCGGTCCACTCCCGTGTCCAGGGTGCATTGCTAGGCAACGTGGGGAGCGCTTCCCAAACCAAACATCCCCATCCCCGCTGTGAACGCACACTAAATATGTCAGCGGGTATTTTCAGAAGCCTGGAGGACTGACAAATAATTTCTTTGCTATAGTAACTGTGAGGGGGGCATGTGTGCTGGGGGGGGGGGGGTGTAGGGGAGGACTGTGGGGTTTGGTGCTTTGTTTTCATTTAATTTTATTTAATTGTTATTTCAGAATAAACTGATTAACAGGCTGGACAGTGTTCTTCAAAGCAGACACCCAGGAAAAGGAACCTAGTTGTCATTTTTAGATCCTTATTCTTAAAAATTATGATTAAGGAGTTAATT
Source organism: Hypotaenidia okinawae (assembly GCA_027925045.1). Lineage (NCBI taxonomy): Eukaryota > Metazoa > Chordata > Aves > Gruiformes > Rallidae > Hypotaenidia > Hypotaenidia okinawae. The sequence goes on along the minus strand of BSDF01000027.1, from coordinate 2,565,975 downwards.
TCTGTGGGAGAAGGCAGTACCTTGCCCTTACACGACCACCAGTGTCCCCAGTTGGGTGCCCAGGGAAGCCCCACACAGGCACCAGAGCAGCAGCACCACAGGGCCAGCGCTACCCACAAACACACAAACAACCCAGCAAGTACTCTTCCAACTTCTTCCCTCCCCCTCCACCTATTTGTAGATGCCTAGCAGCTTCCCATCAGAATTTAGATCCCTTTAAAGGATGATTTAGCCAACTAAATATATATATATGGGTCTGGGGAAAGGTAGGCTGACTGGAAAATAAGCTTCAGGAGAGGGCATGGGTGGTTTTTCAGTGTCCTTTGATTTAATAAAGAGGAGACACTCATCAGAAAGATGTTGCCTTCTAGTTCCATGAATGTAGGGAACTAATATAAATTCTCTATTCTGCATTTCTTACAGTAAAATTTGAGGTAACTAATGATAAGCAGAATTTGATAGACACTGAGAGGATTTGGAGGGAGAGCTTGCTCTCTGTGGAAAGAAAGACCAGAGATAGGCTTTTGTTGGGCTGGTGGAAACGGATCATTGTCCTGGGCACGGCCACACGATCCCAACCATAAAAGTTGTGCTGTGCTTGCTAATCATCACTAAGGCCACATAGTGCTGTCACAGGCTCCCAAATTCAATAGGAGCAGAATTTGTCCCTCCAGCTAAAGTTGCTGGTGTCCAAGTGTGGGGTGCTTTTGGTGCTTCCTTTGCAGCACGTTTCTGTGGTGTTTATCACTAATGCTTGTGTTCTCTGGGGCACTGTGACAGAATTGCATGAGGCAGTCACTTCTCTGAGGCAGATGTCATGGAAAGCAGAAATTACTCATCCAAATGTATTAAAAATTACCAAATCAGAGTACTGGGAATTTTAGAAATAAGGTATTTCAAAATTAGTTTTCTTTCTTTAAGGATTCTTCCCCTTCCGCCCCCCAAGTATTCCTGACCTCAGCCCCCAAACTACTCCTTGGTTTATAGCATTTGACTGTGTTTATCTCCTCCTCAAGGAGAGTTTCATGGCTCTTTCATGAGAAGAACAGACCCAGGAACATTTTGAAGGAGGCAGCCAATCTTTTCCTTGTGATGCTCAGAGCAGCATTCAGCAGAGAGCAGACACTTGGGCAAGAGAGCCAAGAGTTCAGTGTAGCTTGGCAACTTCAAAATGACAACTGAAAATGAAGAAATGTCATAACTGGAAGAATGTGCCCAGCAAAGGGATAAAATACGCATCATTTGAGGCTATTTGAGGTGATCTGGTAGCATCTGCACCCAGTACAAGTAAACTCAAAATAAGCTCCTTTACTTAATGGTATCTCCACACATCCTACCTATTGTCTTCATTTCAGCCTTGAAGTCTCCAAGCTGTGTGAAATGTGGTTAAAAGATGCTTTAACATTGCACCATTTGGCCAAGTAAAGGACTTTTAGAGACAATTCTGGCTAAGGGGACCATCTCTGCCATGACAGCAGAAGAAGTGTAAGATGAACGTGACCAACCTCTTGACAACCCTGCTCTCATTCAGATGCCAGCCTGCAAAGGAAGCCAAAATTTGGTGTAGATGCCCTCACTCCTTAGTCCTTCCACTAAAATTATGGAGTGATATTTTGCTGGCATTGACCTCAGAGCTATCAACTCATTTCAGAGTGTACGAGAAGCAAGGCTGCCCTGAGAGATCCACTATTCTTATTCCGTATTAAGATGAGCAAATGAAGTCCAAGATTCTTCTCATTCCATTCCTTCCTGCTAAGTGTCCTTTTTCCTGCCTTAATATGCTAAAAAGCTGCTGCTGGGATGAGGAAAACACATTAAATTGAGAGCTGACACCTCTCTTATCTCCAGTGAGGATGCTAATGGAGGTTTTAGGGTTTCAGTTGCTGGAGTTCTGTTACTCCCACAGAGCTATGCATGACAAGAAAAAGGCTTTCCAGCTTCCCAACTTCTCCTGAAGAAAAAACCAAAAGTTCAAAGAACTACCCAATTTCAGAAAGTCACTATTTCAAGAGTCAGCCTTCCTTATCTCCTTGGGGTTTTTAATCCAACCTTATGCTTTGGGGAATTTCTGGACTCATGGGGGAAGAGGCAGTTTATTCATAATTATATAGCAGCTCAATTCCCCCCACCCTTTTTTTTTTTTCCCCAAAGTATGTTCCTACTTTTGCTTTCCAGAAACTTAAATATACATCCTCTTCTTGTGAGAAGGAGGGAGGAGTGTTAAGCATCACTGCTAGAGCTATCTCCAGTCTATACAGCCTTTACTGCATGGGCTGAGTAGGATATGAGGAGATTGTGAAATGCTAACGCTCTCCAGACTGCTAGGGATACAGGCTCTAGGAAAAAGGCACTTTGAGAGAGTTCTTTTTTTCTACTCATTTCATCTCCAGAAACCATACAAAACTTTTAACACCTCCCTTTGGCTAAAGCTTTCTGAGTTCAACTTGAAAAAAAACTGAAAAGGAAAAACAGATTGGGGGTGGGGGGGTAAGGGAGTGGATAGAGATGATCTGACAGAGCTAAAATATCCATTAGTGGGAAATTCCACCATCTCCTCCCCTTCCCAAAGAAAAAAAATGGGCTGCATGGGTCAGATTCCACCCACAAACGGAGAAACCAGCTCCAACCACAGCCACTCAGACAGCCCTTTTTATTCTCTTGCTTGTCTAACTGGCTGCTAGGCAACCCGTGCAGCATTGCTGCTCACATGCATTAAGTATTAACTATTATTTCATTCCTTCCCCCCTCCACCACCCTTTTCCTACAAAAAGGCAGCACAGCAACCTCAATTCAGAGCAGATGGATCTTCTCCCAAAAGCAGATGCTGCCTGACCTAAGCTGGAAACAGTGGAAGGGCTGAATATACCCTGTTCACCTATAGGATGCTCTCCATGCAGCGCTATGGGATGCAGAGGATTTCCAGCACCCAGCATTAGGCAGCTAAATTAGTTGAAGCCCTAATTTTTGGTATCCTGGGAGATGGAGCTACTCTGAGCCAACCTCTGGAGGTGACTGCCTCTGCGCTGCCTACGCAGGGAGCCTGAACATCCTGATTTAAGTTTAGTGCCCAGAGTGAAGTGATGCAGACATCTCCACTGCTCCTGCTGCATCCAGCCCTTGAATGGTGAGAGGTTGTAAACTCTTTGGTGATGATAAAGCCCTGATTTTGCCAGGATGGGGCCAGGACTGTAAAGATAGGGAGATGGATAGCAGAAAGGATGCAGCTGCCCTGCACGAGGCCAAGCTAAGGTAGAATGGGAGAGACTACAGTGTGCAAGGCTTTCTGCTCTCCTCCCTCCAAGGTGAAGAGTTGTGCTGGTAGCATCCCCATCTTTACCAAACTCTTCCAGCAATTTCAGCACACGTTCTGCTTGAAGAAACAAAAATCCAAACTGGGACAGGGCAAAAGCAAGCAGCAACTGTTGGTGTGCAGAAGAGGCAGGGATACTTCATCTCTGCAAAGAAATTCAGCAACACATTCAGCTCCCAGCTTTACAACAGAGGAAGAAGGTGCTGCTAAGGACAGTAAGGCCTCAGGATAACAAATTTTTCACCTGCAGGAAAGCTCCAAAGACAGCAGAAGGACGTGGCTGCATTGCTGCCCTGGGAGGAAAGGCTGCTGGCAGGCAGACCCCAGCACTCCTCCAGCCCAGTGCCATTTTTTTTTAGTAATTACAAAACCTGAAGATCTATTATAATGTTAATTTGCTGGCTGGTTGTTGTGTAGAAGTGTAATTAGATGTTGTGTTAGCTACAATGCAGGCTGGAAGGAATGCTAAGAATGCTTCCATTGGCAAACTGAGCAGCAGCAGGAAGACCAGAGGCTGGAGCAGAGAGCAGCATCCACACACCTCCAGAGCCTGGGAAGGAACCCAGGTATCAGGTCCCAGTATCAGTCCTCCTCTTCAGGTGCACAAGTCTCCACTGGAGTGAAAACACAAGCTGCCGAACAATGCTGAGCCATGCCACCAGCTAGCAAGCAGTGAGAACATCAGGCCTGCTTCACTTCACATCTTTACACACTCCTCCTGTATGGATGCATCAGATCAGGGACCAGGAGGGCCCCATCCTGTACCTCACCTCACCCTGCCATGCTCCAGGCACATTCATTCTCCTTGCAGTGACTGAACTGCATAAACCAGTCTCTAAAAAGCAAGCCAGGAGACACATGCTAACACTCACCTCCCTGTTCCATAAGGTAAATCCCCTATTTGCAGCATTTTTCCCCCAAAAAAGACAAAGAAGGAAAACCAGACATTTGTGAAGGGGGGACACAGATCTTGGGGTGTTATTTACAGATGGGGTTTGGCACTGTCAAACAAAACACCAGTTGATTCTGTTACTTGAAGCATTGGACTGGGGTTTCTCCAACATCCATACTTGACCCTTCCCTACTCCCTGACTCATAGGTGTCTCATGGGCTATGATCTGTAGGTATTTACAAGCCAAACCTGCTTCAAACCACTCAAAGGATTAAAAAAAACCCCAAAGCTTCTAATAGCTCTAGAGAGCCTGGGTTCAGCAGGTACCCAGTAAAGGCCATCCCACTGCCAAATTTAAAACCAGAATGATTTGTTCCCTTCAAAAACAGTTAACCTCTTCAGCAGCTCCATCGTGTACCAAGGAGGGATTTGGGGGAGGAATAGAAGGAAGAGTTTCTGCAGTGAGGCCAGATGGAAATCCAAATCCAGACAGTTTAGCCAGGGAGCTGGGGGGATGATGTCAAAACATGCTTTCCATTAACCTAATAGCAGAAAACACAAGTGGTTTAAAATACTCCACACAAACAATTCCTGTTGGGCTATCAGAACCTCTGCCAATCCAGTGATTTTATAACCATAGTTAGTTCAAACTGACAGCAAAAGAGCTGCAATACCTATTTTATTCTTAAATATTTGTTTGGGATGCTACTTGGCATTAGTGTTCAGTCAAAATAAACTTTAGCAAATGATACATTCAATGATCCCAATTTGGCTGGGATAAATAGATGATGTTAATCCTGAATTTCCAGGGGAATCTTCCCAAACAGAAGGATCAGTTTCTGATCTTATTTAGCGGGTTGTAAATCCCAAGTGAATGGGTTGAGTTGAGCTGTGTAGGTCAGAGGAGTCCATACAATCAAGACATTAACAGCAACTCTTAAAAATCAAGGATGACATTGATTTTCTTAGTGGGGAAGTTCTACTGTCTGCAGATGGGAGGAGAAAAGAAAACACCATCACTGATGGTGCTCAAGCAAAAAACCACTCTGGTAGGAATAATTGTTCAGCTGGGCATTCACATCAGAATTCTTTCTTTTTTTCCCTCCTACAATCACTATATGGCAAAAAAAGTCAGCTATAGCTCACCTTCCAACACTGCCACAAAGCTACAGGGGGATCTTTCAAGGATGCAGGTCAAAGAAATGGGCTCAGAGAAGCTTTCATGTGAAGTTGGTAGAGGTATTGTTGTCTCTAGGGAAGAGGCAGTTACAGTGAGGATGCCAGAAGCCACATGCAAAGAGAAGAAGGGAAAAGAAAGAATAAAGAGTGTGTGTGCAGCCTTGATCCTTGGTTCTGCAGAGTGTGTACATGGGGTGGCCATGGAGGAGCTGTGTTTGTGCTTCAACACCCACTGTTGTCATAAACTCATAGAGCAGCATCAGGATAGGGGTTAGTTTACCTTCCAAACCTGGTTTTGAACACAGTCTTGTCTCAAAGGAATAAGCCAGGCAACTGTCTGTACCCAGCTGAGTAAGGCTGCTGGGGGCCAGGGGCAGATTTAAAAATGAAAATGAAAATAAATAACATTATCAGACTGTATTATTGCATTCCTTCTTTAGCTGATCATGGAACTGGTGGTTTTGGGGGGAAATCATGCTTCCAGGGAACAGGCAGCAGCTTCACCCTCATCTTAATTTTCTGGTGCAAGAAAATTAGTGAAATTTTCCTCAACTCAGTAGAGAAAAGGGATAAAACCCACTGCACAGAGGCCACAGGCTGTAATTTCTTCCCAACTTTCTATTCACTATTAGCCTAGGCTGGTTGGAAGTGAGAATTGAAAAGTAAAAATCCACCCATAGCCAATTTACTCTTCTCCAGCAGGAATGCTGCTTTACATCCTGGCTCATCCCATAATTCACTCCTCACCTATGAAGAGAGCAGTTAGAAATCAGGAGATACATTCAAAACATTCACTGCAGGACATTTTATTGCCCAACATCAGAATGTAAATCCAACCAAGGGGTTGCCAAAATAGAAAGCTATCACAAAAATTCCTTGTTGCCTGGCTAATAAGAGACTCATCACCAAAGTATTAAGGAATTCTTGGGGGAACATGAATAAGAATTGCAATGTATGATGTACTGATTCAGTTATTTGGGAGCACTTAAGAAAGAAAAAGGTTGAGTTTTCAGGACATGAGGTTAGAATACAGCTGGAAGAAATTTAATCCACAGCAGGAATTGTCTCTTGGGATGTGTAAAGAAAGGGAGTGTCCCCAAAGGTATCTTCTGCTTTTCCTTGGGCAGAGTTTGAACTTGTTGATAGCTCACACTAATGAGGAGCTTTGTTCCAAAATCCCTTTTGTGAGAGCCCTCTACATGTGTCTTCACTTGAACTGTGAAGCAGCCTGAAGAATGCTACTGGAGTCACTTCAGCAAGGGATCCCACACTCACTCTTTTCCCAAGGAACGTTGCTCTAATTCAATCATTTCTCCAGGGGTTGGGTGGCTAGTTTCCCTCTCTCAAGTTTTTAGGACCAAAACACGGCCCTGAGCATGGTTTCCACATCTTACCAGCCCTCTGAAGAAGGGAGAGCAAAGCTGGGGAGGAAAATCCACCAAGGGGGTTCATCTCCTGGAGGACCATTCCCATGCATGTCCAGGGAAACAAAGAGAAGCCATCTGCCCCCTCTCAGGGAAGTTGGTCTCCACAAGGGGTGGAGGCTCTGAAAGAGCCTGCAGAAGGCACACAGGGCTCTTCCCTGGTAAGGCCAGGCTGTGGCTACAGCCCTTCCCAACAGCAGGGAGATGAGGCAGTGCCAGCTGATGAGGCACCACACTGGAATGCCTTGGATGGAGACTGCAGAGGAGGTTTCTGTGACGGATTAAACACGCTGCCAGTACAAAATAATTAACTCCCATCGTTGTCAGAAGATGATCTTTGCTCTGCCTCTCCCGTGAAACCACCATGAGCTCTTCAGGGCAGAGAATCCCACTGCTCTGCTGTAGCACACCCAGGATAACGGGTTACCAGAGCTCCCTGGGCCTGTAACAGCTCAAACATCCCTGGGTTTTAACTGCTATTAGAAAATAACTCTGAAAGAAAGAAGCTGTTTCTACTCAGTGCCTCATCCTCAAGAAAGATTAAGTAATGAACTGATTCAAAATCCCAGTAGCCAGGTAAACATCTTATCACATCCTTAATAAACATTAATAAATGCTGGCTGCATATTTCATCTAGAACCAGGTTGGGTTGGGTTTCAGTGTTGGTCTTTTGAAGGAGATTTTAAAGTTCTGAGCAGCTTCTAGATTGGGAAGAATGCAAACATTGAGAACAGCAGTAGTGTGGACCAAAAAGCACTTTGCAACCCAAATGATCTGGTTTACAAGTCCTCACCTTACACAATTTTCTCTAATGGCTGCTGCATACAAGACAATACTCTGAAATTTAAATAAACCCATTTATTAGCACAACAAGCAGCAGCTCTAACCCTCTAAGTGCTTCCTGCCTGCCAGTAACTCCTGTCTGGTGAATATTATCTGGAAGCAATCTTATGGAAACTACCATGGCAAATGCTGTTCCCAAAGGAAAACATTGACACCAGCAGATCTCCAGGCTAAGCCATGAACAGCAGGAACCCTTTGCTTTTGCAATGTTCAGCTCAAGTGGGAGGGCTGCAGGTTGTCAGTCTCTGGATGCTGGAGAGAGTCCAGCAGAGGCTAGGAAGATGATGAAAGGCCTGGAGCATCTCCCCTGTGAGGAAAGGCTGAGGGAGCTGGGGCTGTTCAGCCTGGAGAGAAGCAGCCTGAGAGGGGATCTGAGCAATGGGGATCAAGAGCTGAAGGGTGGAACACAGGGAGACATGGGCAGCCTCTGCTCAGTGTCTGTGGGGACAGGACAAGGGGTGATGGGCTCAAGTTGGAGCACAGGGAGTTCCACACCAATGTGGGGAAGAACTTCTTCCTGGTGAGGGTGAGGGAGCCCTGGGCCAGGCTGCCCAGGGGGTGTGGAGTCTCCTTCTCTGGAGAGATTCCAGCCCCATCTGGACACCAACCTGTGTGCCCTGTCCTAGGGACCCTGCTTTGGCAGGAGGTTGGACCCCATGGGCTCTTCCAACCCCTACAACTCTGTGATTCTGTGAATGTAACTGAGCTGGTGTCTAAAACATGAAGGGTGGGATGTTTATTTCTGGCTTGGGGGAAGTGACTGATGCTGAGCTCAGAATGCAGATTTTTCTAACACTTGTGGAGGACAGGAAGCCTGCAGGAAAGCTCCTGTTTATTTCTTCAAGGGTTTTAGGACCTGGGAGAGAGATATTTCACTTCCCTGGCAGGTGCAAGCCTACTGAACAATCGTGTGCATCTATCATCTTCAGAAGAATAAATATTTGCTAGGAAGAAGGAAGCTCTGAAGATTAGCTTGATGACCAGAAGTCATTATTTCTCTTATTATCTGTACCTAATAAAGAAGAATTTCCTCCTGTTGACTGGTCATTTAAGGTCATGAATATTTGAAAAGCTCTGCATTTCATCTTCCTTTGTGGGGCAGGGCTGGGGGTTTAAACAGCACATAAAATATTGTGTTTCAATCCAAGAACTGAACAGAAATTAGACAGAACTTGTGCTCCTCTTCACATCTACCCCCACATTTCACAGAGTTGGATTTCAAGTTGGTTTTTTTTTGTTTTTGACTGGACCATCCAAAACAGCTTGGGGGCAGAGGAGGAAGGAGAAAGACAACCTTGGCCAGAGCAGTGGGGTGATAACATGGACAAGCTGCTACCTACAACACACTGAGAGGTTGGGCTTATCTCAGAACTTGCTTCCTCACAGCCTTCTGCAAGGTTCATCTTATCAGAGGCTCTGCACAAAGTCTCTTTGCTGCCCAAACAAGAGCACAGTCTGGGTAGCAAAAAATTGCAGAAAGGCCCCAGATCTGGCTGAATCAGCTGGAATATCCAGCTCTGTGCAGAATCCATCCCTCAGCCTCATTTCCTGTGAGCAGCTGCATGGAGAGGGGCTGTGTGTCCACCTAATCACACCTCTCCCAAGGCTTTCCCTTCTCCATCTGTACCCTGGGTTGCAGCAGCCTGGGAAGGTTTGGCTCAGCAGTGAAGAACAGGGATGCTCGCTCATGGGAGGCAGTGATTCCTCACTTGGTAAGAATCATAGAATCCCAGCCTGGGCTGGGTTGGAAGGGACCCCAAGGAGCACAGAGCTCCAACCCCCTGCCACAGGCAGGGACACCAACCTCCAGGCCTGGAGCTACACAAGGTTGCCCATCCAACCTGGCCTTGAACACCCCTGTCTGGTGTTCAAGGGGCACCCACCCCCTCTCTGGGCAGCCTGTTCCAGCCCCTCACCACTCCCTCTGTACTCTCTGTAAGGACAGGCTGTCTTCTCCACCCTTCTCAGCAAAGCCCTGCTTTGTCCACTGGTAAAACCCTCTGCCACCATGGCCATGGGACAACAAGGAGAGGAATGCCATTTGCCTGTGCCTTGTTAACAAGTCCCACTTGCTTTACACACTGAGTAGAGGATGCTGAAGACTAGTGAAATTGCCCAGCACCTGCCAGTAAACCCATCCTAGGCACAAGAAGCACGAATCCTGGTTCAGCTCAGGATCAGATCTTGGAGAAAGCCAAGCAGGGCTAAGAAACCTCATGTGAAAAGGCCTTTTTCTATCAGAGCTCCACCAGGCAACAAAACATGGAAGATCCTCTGTGCCAAAGCTGTTGTCAGATGCAACACACAGCTCACCTGTGCTGTGCCATTCTCTTTCAGAGAGAAGAGCCATCCACTGTAAATAACCTTTCCATAACTTCACCCAGCATTGTGTTCAGGCCATCACTGCATCACAGCAGCTGGATATCCCCTACATGACAGTAATAAAGATTAAATGCTCAATGCTCTGGTTTCTCTGATTGCTGTAGAGCAGTTTTAGGGGAAATAAAATACAATAATAATGCTTGTGAGGTGTCCTGCTGTCTACCTGCTCAGCTACACAAAAGGAGCCCATCTAGTGGTTCTACCTGTTGGTATGAGGTTCCTTTTTCTAATGCCTGCTGAGCTCCCAGCATCCCAGATACCCTCCAGCAGTGATTAGAAGAAATGAAATAACTAATTCATCAAGTGAGGTGAATGTTTGATCAGCTGTGTGTTAAGCCTGAACATATCTAGCATAATTCCAGGGTTGTCATGGTGGAAATGGGATCTTAAGCTGATACTTAAGATTAGTCTCCCATTGACTAACTAGGTGGCAGCTTGGGAAATTGCTTATTATGCCTAGGTTGTTTGCTGCTGATCATTCCAGCCACACCTCTTCCTTTTTCTCTTCTTGCCCTCATGTTTCTTGTCAGTCTTAGCTGGTGACATCTCTAAAAGAAGGAGCATCCTTAATTGTGGGCTTAGTTCAGTGGGGCCCTTCTTCATTAACCTCAAGGAGCCACCGACCACGTAATCCCTGACAGACTCCTGAAGAACTGGGTCATCACTGCACAGCACCTATTCCATCCTAGTGCTTCCAGATGAGCTGGGCACTTAGAAAGCTCACTTATGGAGTCAGAGCTGCCTCTCTTCACACCCAGATTCACTCACACCAGAGACTTCCCAGGGATCACCCAGCTGTAACACGCTGCCAGGGTGCAGATGTTGGCAGCACACGTCTGCTGGTGTGTACAAGCATGGGGTCAACTTGGGAAAGGCAAAACACATACTGTTCTCCATGGGAGAGCAGTAAATCCAGCCATGAACCTCTTCTCCAGAGGGGATGGGGAAAATATAACTCCAGGTGCAAGCCTCTCCATCCGTGTGCAGCACCAGGAGCCATTGGGTACCTAAGAAAAGGGGTGGCAGGACTGGAGGACACAAGTCTCCTGCCCCAAACCCTGGAGCTTGCTGCCACCTTTCCTATAAGGAGAGCTGAGCAGGGAACCCTGACCCACACCGTGAATTTCCCAAGATCAGCTTGTGAGGATGCAGAAAGGCAAGACACCCCTTCAGCACCACGCAGCTACAGGCACATTCATGGCATAGATGCAGCAAGTAACAGCCAAACGCTTTTGTCAGCTCAGCTTGAGCTGCCCCAAGAGATGTGACAGGACATTTTGAGCTGCCCCAAGAGATGTGACAGGACATTTTGAGCTGCCCCAAGAGATGTGACAGGACAACTGAAGAGCAGGGGCTGATCTCCATGGAGAGATGCTGCTACAGGCATCTTGGAGATAGCAACGTGCACAGCAGCTTTCTCACACCTCCCACCTTGGCTTTGTTTCTGGGTGTGTTCTGCCTTTTCTTTGCAAGGCCCAGACTTGGTAAAAACTAGAGACACTGAGGATTCTTGTGACAAGAAATCAGAGAATCCATTTGGGGTTTCTTTTGCATTTCCTTTCTCTGAAAGTCATCGTTGGCCCAGCCTTCTGTGACCTCTGCCTCTTTGAAGCCAACCACAGTGCTCAATTCCTAATCACTTCCAAAGCTTCATTGCTACAGCACATTTATACTTTGCTGAGACTTCTTTGGCATTTATTAAGCTCAGAAATTCTTAATAGAAATCTAGTTAAAGGGGAAAAAAAAAATCATCTTATCAATTGCCTTTAAATGACTTTTCAAATGCCTTCATTTAGCATTTGTACAGCTCCCAACTCTGTACAGTACTGGATCAACAAACCAAAACATGCTGTAAAGTTCTGTTTGGGAAGACTCTTGGTTCTGTTGCAGTTTAAAATACTCCTTGTAAATTTAAGACTGGATAGATACTGCCTAACCCCCTCCCCCAGAGTCATAAGCAAGCATGAATATCATTGGAAGACAAAGATTTTCACATCAATTGCTGTGAAATCACACATCTGTTACAGAACCACCTATTGTTTTAACACAGCAGCTGAATTGGGATATTTAAACATTTCTAGTCCTGTTTTAGCTGGGTGAAACGCAGAGGTGGCCATTTGTCATCTAATCATAAGCCAAAGCTGAAGGTGGGTTTGGGTTTGGTTTATTTCCTTTCCTCCCTTAAGCATAAAGAGTTTGAGTACTGCTATAACCTGAAATCATCTCCTCCACGCTTTCCCTGCTAAGAGAAGTCTGTAGGTAGTGCCCTGCATGGAAGGATTCCTTTTTGTTCAGTGTATTAACTTGCATCAGAGAACTGTTTTGTCATCTGCTTATGTATTTATGGTACAATTAGTTCACACTATCTATTAGTTAACTCTATCCTGACTGAAACCAGGACAACTACTTAGAGAGAAACAGCCTAATGTGAGAAAGGCAGCACATCCTTAGACAGTAAGGAGGATCTGTGAATGTTTGGATGCAGGAATAAAGAGTGCAAGTGCAAGGAAGACAAAATACTGAGTCTCCAAGTGCAGACTGGAGAAAAGAAACCTTGCATATGCTTCAAATATCAGAAAGATAATCCTGGATCCCTGAGCTGCAGGCACAGACACAGGGGGAGGTGAGGTGCTCCTCTCCGCAGCACCCACGGCAAGCCCTGGCACGCTGGTCTGGGCAGCGCGTTGCTCCAGCTGGCAGGTCTCCAGGCCTTAAACTGTGCTGGCATTTGTTTCGAGGGAGGGAAAGGAGAGAAAACTTGGTTTAAATATAACTCAGCAGCCTCCAGCAGAAACTTTGGCTGAGAAGAGGAGCGGGTGAGATACGCCTGTTGAATCAGCACTGCCCTCCCCGCGCCGTGACTCTGCACGCCGCAGGCCGCTTTTAGCTCTCAGGGAACTAAAACTGAACAAGGAAAATATGCTAGAATACATTAAACCAGCTATGTTTACAGGCCTGTATTAAAAGCAAACCCATGTTGTGATTAAAGCTAACAGCTGTCAATGCTCTGAGGTGTTACAAGCGTGAGACTATTTACAGACAATGACTGGCACCGTCTATTTTACGGCGATGGAGCTCGGAGAAGCTGCAGTTCCCAACCATGGGCTGAGGCTTTCCATTCATGGCAGCCCTGAAGGAGTTGTCACAGAAGGTAACGAGTATGGAGGTGGCTTGCAACTGGAGAATTTACCCCAACAGATAGCCAGGACATGTGACATCAGTGGCACTTGATACTCGTGTCCTCGATCACAGAATCACACAATCGTCGGCGTTGGAAGGGACCTCCAGAGCTCATGGGGTCCAACCCCCTGCCAAAGCAGGGTCCCTAGGACAGGGCACACAGGGCGGTGTCCAGATGGGGCTGGAATCTCTCCAGAGAAGGAGACTCCACACCCCCTGGGCAGCCTGGCCCAGGGCTCCCTCACCCTCACTGGGGAAAAGTTCCAATTTTGGTGTGGAACTCCCTGTGCTCCAACTTGCAGCCATTGCCCCTTGTCCTGTCCCCACAGACACTGAGAAGGGGCTGGCCAGTTCCCCTGCATCCCCTGCTTAAGATATTTATAAACATTAATTAGGTCCCCACTTAGTCTGCTTCTCTCCAGGCTGAACAGCCCCAGCTCCCTCAGCCTTTCCTCCCAGGGGAGATGCTCCAGGCCCTTCAGCATCTCCCTGTCCCTCCTCTGGACTCTCTCCAGGAGATCCCTGTCCCTTTTATCCCAGGGAGCCCAGCACTGGACACAACACTCCAGATGGGGCCTGAGCAGGGCAGAGCAGAGGGGGAGGATCCCCTCCTGTGACCTGCTGCCCACACTCCTCCTGATGCCCCCAGGATCCCATTGTCTCTCTCAGCCCCCAGGACACACTGCTGGCTCATGGCCACCCTGTCACCCACCAGCACCCCCAGGTCCTTCTCAGGGATGATGGCTTTAAATCACTATTTCAGATTTACACATGCAACAATATCCAGAAAGTGTATTTTTGATGTCCTTGCACACACACAACGTATGGTTTAAGAGTGATTCTCTTTAGACTGTGCTCAGCCTGAAGTCTTAATTTGGGTGATGCTGTCCTGTCCTCCCACCCCTGCTGCAGGGGACTCACGCCAAGTCCCCTGAAGAAGATGGGCCTCCATTTATACAACAGACCCACCAGGCACGTAGGGCCCCAGGACAGGGTACTAGGAGAGGGATTCATGAGATGCAAATGGCACAGCAGGGAAATGCAAAGCAGGAACTGTCTGTGTGAGCCCCATGTGATGTCTGAGGGACCCAGCTCTTGCATTCCACTGTAGCTGGCAGATGCTCTTCTCACCATCCACCAATGTGTTGGGATCATTCCCACTTTGCAGAAAGTAAGCAGGACAAATTCCAGTTGTCAGCCCCTGGCTTGCTTTTGTGTACTCTTGCACCGTTAAGACCAAGCTCCTGCAGTTAACAGAGAACCCAAGTTTGAAAACGTAAGTATTTCTAAACCTGCCAGGGATGGGAACAGCTTTGGACACTCAGGGCTAAGTTCCAATGATTTTCAAGTGCCTTGGGAGAGAACACTGAGAGGTGAAGAACCAGATGGAAGTGTTGGCTGGGTGGTTTTTAACATGAACTCCTACTGTTCAAAATGAAACAATGACCATCACTGCTGGAGCCACCACATCTCAGTCCTGACATCAGACATTCAACACCCACAATTTGGTCCTACAAGGGTGATTTTTTCATTTCCTCACCTGACTTCAGCCACCTACAAGTCAAATATCCAACCTTCAGACCTTCAGAGGCTGATTTAATCCATCTTGAAAGAGGTAACCATGAGATGGCCTCCGGAGATGCCTTCCCTTCCCTACCAACTGTCTGTGTAACTTGAAAATTAAACCTGAGATACAACTGAATTCATCTTAAACCAAGGCAAGCTTACACTGGAAAAGCAAACAGCAGAGGCATAGAAGGAACCCCAGTCTTGGGAAGAAGAAACCCCAGTCTGGAGAAGGAACCCCAGTCTGGAGGAGAAGGAACCCCAGTCTGGAGGAGAAGGAACCCCAGTCTGGGAGAGTTTAAGGCTTATTTTTTGAGATTTTTTTTTTTTTTTTAAAGAAGCTAGAAATTACTATTCTCAAAATATTTTCTAACAGAGATGGATATTTGAGAAGTTTGGGCAGAAGTAGATGAAAACCAAAAAGCCTCAGCTAACGAGTGAATCCAAAGCTGCACACGGTAAGTTTAAGGTTAGTCTCCAAGCCCAAAAAAACCCATAATTAAAAAAAAATACATTAATTATTCCACTTTGCTCCTTAATTATTAAGATCTTTGCTTCTTTCAACAGCAAAAACCCAAAGAAGAAAAGACTTTGGAGTAGTATCTGAGTCAAAGGATGGGAAAATTTAATCAGTCTGCTGGAGCTCAAGCTTGAAATAGGCCCGTACCCAAACTCCTGCTGTACCAGGGGGTGAGTCTTGTTTCACAACGGGCTTTATTCGAAACTAACAGGAGAAAACAAGTCAAGGAGAGACGGCAGCTGCTTAAAAAAGGACTTAGTGCAATTTTTGCTCCTTTCTGAGCCCCGAGAAAGCGAGTGTTGGGATCTCAGAGCTCTGGCAAACTAAGGGGATAAAGTGGAGTGGAAATCAACCGGCCCCTCCAGAGCAAGAGGAGGGAGGAGGAGTGCCCGGGGGAAACGGAGACGGCACAAAAGGTACATGAGCTTCTTAATAAGGAGGCAGAGGGGCTCGGCCGGCCCCTGGCTCCTCTCCCCAGGTATTTGGAAGCCCGCACGGCCGAGGGAGCCGGGGGACGGAGCCCGCCGGGGTGTGCAACAGCCGAGGTTTGTCCCTGAACGCTGGATCCGAACCAAACCTGATGTGCGGAGTTAAAAGGGAAGAAAGCAGCGGAGCCGGGGAGAAGTTCGTTACCGCGGGAGGGATGCGGTTCCCCCGCCGGGATCCGGACCCGGACCCGGACCCGCACCGCCGCGCCGGAGGCCGTTCGCCGGGCAGGGCTCCGGGCGGTGCCTCCGGGCAGCGGCACCGGAGGAGGTTGCGAGGCGGGGGGAGGGAGGAGGGGGGAGCCTCGCCTCCTCCGCTCCGCCCGGCCGCCACGCCGCTCCCAACTTTCCGGGTGCGGCGCGGGGAGCGCCCTGAGCCCCGGCCGGCACCGAGGGACCGCGGACCCCGGGGCAAAGACGCTCCGAGGCGCAAAGCTTGCGGCCGGGACGGGGCTGAGGGGGCAGGGCCGGGACAGGGCGGGGGGTCCCCGTGTCCGCTGCCGCTCCCCGCCTCACCGCCCCCCGCGGAAGCCGCGCAGCGCCTCGCTCGCGCCCTCCCCAACCCCCCCCCCTCCCGCCCCGTCTCGGGCCACCTCAGCGGGAGGGCCCCCTCAGCGGGCGGGACCCCCTCAGCCGGCCCCGCCGCTCTCCTCCCTTTACCCCCCCTCGGCGGGGCGCCGCGCCCCCGCTCACCTGCCCTCCCCGCCGGGCGCTGCGGGCTGCGCTGGGCTCCGGCCGCCGGGGCCGCGCGTTGCTCCCGTTGGCAAGTAACAGTCTCCAGGGCTACGGTCACTATGGCGCCTGGCGCCGGGTCTCGAGGCAACTGTTGCTACCCTCTCCCCTCACGTCACCGCCCGGCCCCGCCCACCCCGCCGCTGGGCGCCGTCGGCGGTTGGCTCAAAGGCTGTCGCTCGCCGGAAAGGCGGGAAGAGGTGGAGACGGACCAATAGGAGCAGGGAAGGGGCGGGGCGGAGAGTTGGCGCGCGCTTTGGCGCTTCAGCGCGGTGGTGCGGGGGGAGGAACGGGGCGGGACGCGCGGGGCTGACGCGGGATGGTGCGGAGCGCCCCGGGGAGGGAACGGGGCAGGAGGCGGGCTGGGGCCGCGGCCCGGCGCAAAGCAGCGGCCCGTCAGCTCCGCGCTCCGGTGTTGGGGGGCGGGGGGGTGTCTCCGGGTGTGATTTGTCACTATGAAGATTAAATATTCACAAGTTCCCGCTGGCTCCGGGGCAACCGGCACGAATCCGGCTCCGGCTCCTCCGGCCCCCGCTGGTTTCTGCCTACCTGAGCTCCCCGTTCTCCGTGACATCAAACTGTTTCCATAGAGACCGGCTGTGAAGTCATGAACAGCAAAGCTGGGAGGAGGGGGGGATGGGAGGGGGGTGTTTGGGGTGTGTGGTGATGGAGACTGAGGTTGGGGTCCTGGTTTACCGCAGGTCGTGGAGATGAAGGTGAATTGTTGCTCAGCATCCTCACGTGGTGGTCCACACGCTCCTGCTTCCCACCCCAGCGCCGGTGACATGAGGCTGGGGGTTGCAATGAGTAAGGATGGGAGCAGCATCCTTCTCCCCTGAACGCCCAAGTATCCATCTCACAGCAAATGCTTCCCCATGGAGCCTCTGTCGTGGGTTTTAAAGACCAGGTTAAGCTGGGGGTGAACCCCAAAGGGGTGATTCCCGGGTGAGCTCCGTGGCATCCGGAGGAGACATCTGCCAGCTGCCGGCAACACGGGAACAGCGCTGGGATGGAAACTCTGCAGAATCCAGCCACCCTGCTGATGTGTTCCCACACGTGTGGCATGACAAGGCTTGGGGATACTGCCCCAGGAACCCCCAGAGCGCTGCTGCGTGGTTGGGTTGATCTAACCGGTGTGGTTATGCTGTTGGTGGAGAGAAAAATGAAGCCTCGAGCCTCTGTTGCAGAGAACTGCCAAAGCAGCAGCTACCTTGGCTCTGCTCTCTTTCTCTGAACATCCCCCTATGTCTGCAGTGACAACTGGGGATACCCAGTGTGGACAATCCTCTGTGCCTCCTGAATGAGGCTCAGGCTGGAAACTCAACAGATTGCAGGCAGAATTTCCTTGAAATCCCTTCCCCAAGTGACCAAAAGAGACTTGTAAGTGAAGAAGGGCATTTGTAGCCTTAGGCTTACGCTCCCAGTCTGGATATGGCTGCAGGTGTCCTGAATGCACACTGACTTCATCTGTCCATAAGGATGACCTTTATTCCTTTGATTTTTGAGGGAAAATGAAGGCTTTTTGGTAGCTGGCATCACAGATTCTGCCCTTGCAGTGTTGGGCTGTTCCTCTGGATACAGATTCCTATAAAAACAAATCATATGTACAAACCTTTCCAGGCAGCTAAAGCAACTCCCTCAGAAATTAATATTAAGTAGTTGCAAGAACCTCAGCACATGCTGAGCCACTTTGTCCCAGTCTTTTGGCAAAGAACAGTCAAATTCTCTTGTTTTCTGGCATTTAATGGGCTGAGTTTTGTGTCAGTCCCTAAGTTTGTGCTTGTCTCTATGAAAGAGACAGTGAAGGAAACACTGACACTGTAATTAATGTAGTTTTTCTCTTTTTTGACCTTGAATTTGTCATAGGTGATACATTTAAACTTATTTTCACTTTAAGGTGGTTCCATAGTTTAAATTCTAAGAGGTTTTACTTTGCATTTGATATGATGATGATGATAGCAAGCATGGTCATGGCTTTGTGGTGAAGGTTAAATAGAGTTTTACTCCAAAAGAAGAAATCATGAATGGAGGGAGAGCTTTAAAAGCAAGAGGGGATGTGTCTTTCCTCTTATCACAGGTAATTCCATCTCCCACCAACACAGCTTCAGAGCTGGCCTGACTCACCCAGAGTTAACCCAGTCCTATATCCTGGGCATTTTAAGTTTAAAATGATTGATAAATCCAAGGTGGCTCAGGCACTTGCTTTACTCTCAGTAGCTGGAGGGGCTCAGGCACTTGCTTTACTCACAGTAGCCAGAGGTGCTCTGCTCCCTGTGTCCTCCCAGTTTAATTCTAGCAGTAAAGGCTCTGTAAATTTAAACCAGGTTGATCTCAGTCCTTCTCTATGGCTTTCAAAGGCAGGTGCTGCCAAGCCAAGCTGCATTTTTTTTATAAAGCTTTCCAAAATACTTTCTTTTGTGGGTATTGGGGTGTTTCCCCCCAAAGTTAAACCCAGCAGAATCACTGCATGCTCTTCTCAATGCCTCTGAAAAATCCTTGTCAGACATTGCAAAATTTCAAGGATAAAAAGATTTTATGAGGCCTTTTCTGTAACGTTTTATGAAAAGTATGTCCTGGCCTAAGCCAAGGAAGTGTGTGGAATTTGTACCCATGGAGACTCTCAAACAGCCAGCTCCAAACACCGCCGCGGTGTTCGTGTTCTTACCTATCAGGAAAGGAGTTACTGGAAAAGGGAGAGACAGAGGGAAAGTGACTGTGTGAGGCAACATAAACTGGAGAGACTGGACTTGCTGGTTAGCAATTGGTCTCTCCATAGATTTGGGGTTAACATACCTGCTTTTGATAGGTTGTTCTGAGAGTTAGACTGGAAAAATTCACAGCTGCGTGTCTGAGCACCAAGGACGTGCTGGATGAGATTCTGAGAAGCTCCAAGGAAAAATGAGTCACTTTCTTAATGGCTTGTAGACCCTGAAGGCAAGGATATTGAGAGAGATCAACTTGTACACAAGCATCTCTTTGAATAATAAACAGTAAAATAGAAATGGAGTTGTTTTTGAGGAGTCATTTAATGTGCATAAACCCACCTTCACCATGGGAAATGGAGACCTGATTTTTTTTCTTAATAGCATCTGCTGATGTGCTGGAAGATCCTTCTCATGTCTTCTCTTGCTTCTCTAAATGAAACAATCCTCTGCTGGAAGAAAGATCCAAGCCTTTCCTGCAGAAGTGCTTTGTAAGTAGTT
The DNA here is from genome assembly GCA_027925045.1 of Hypotaenidia okinawae. Taxonomy (NCBI): domain Eukaryota; kingdom Metazoa; phylum Chordata; class Aves; order Gruiformes; family Rallidae; genus Hypotaenidia; species Hypotaenidia okinawae. The sequence continues at coordinate 2,546,259 of BSDF01000027.1, read as the reverse complement.
TTATTTGACCCTGCAGTACTGTGGCCAGTTATTCCAGCTTAAGCATCATACTCTGCATTTGCCCACCCTGGATCATGTCACGTTTGGTTTTAAGTCATCATTCAAATTCAAATGTGTCCTTACATCTGTTGCTAGGTTAGGTTTTAGGGGATGATTCTCCACTTCACAGCATCTCTACGTCAGCAAAAGGAATGTAACACACATTAGGATGTGCTCATCTTCTTTCCAAAGCTTCAATTATTGTCTGAAACACAAAGCAGAGGTTCCCTGCTGACAACATCCTGAAATTCTTCATCATGCCCAGCACAAAACCTTCAATAAAGTCCCAGGAACCTTGGGAATTAGCCAGTTCCCTCCTGGGAGCCTGAGGAGTAATCAGAGGGCTGTTGTTTTTAACTAGGGACCTTTCTCTTGCCTCCTCCATCAAGCTGGAATGAATTTTGCCTTGTAACCTGCTGGATAAACCAAATCTCATCCTGCTCTGCCTGGGTCTGGGGGTCAGAGCCTTATTTAAGAAAGCTGCTGGTAAAGAGAGAAGAAAGCCAGCCTGCTTGTAAAGGGATTGCATTTGCTGCAGCTGTAACAAATACCCACAGGAGGGCACATTCCTCAAAGCAAACAGGCATCCAACCCCGAGCAAAGGATCCCTTCGGCTTGGGTTTTACTAAAGGGGGATTTCAAGAAACATTTTCCTTTTTTGATGGAAGCAAAGGGTAGTGAGATCCTTTGAAATGCTCCTTTTATCTGTGAAAAGTATCAATTTCTGGTAATGAAACTTTAAAGTTACTGCCTTTGATTGTTTTACTGAAAAAATGGGGGGAAAATTCCCAGAGGATTAAAACCAACCTAAAAAAAATTTGTCTTTGGGGTTTTTTTTTGCTTTAAAAAAATATTTTGCTTGTGTTCAGGCAGTTTTAATGTGGAGAATCCCTAGTTTTATACAAGTATCAGCCCACACACGACTTTCCTACCTGAAAGCTTTCCGTGTCAGGTTTCCCAGTCTGTGCTGGATTTTAGCACTGAGTGATCCCAAATTTAAGGAGGCTGAACTGGCACTTCTCTTACGTCTGCTCTGCCACAGTCTAAGCAGCAACATCCCATGCATGCCAAGAAGATTGCCTAAACAGCAAGAACAGATTTTCTTTTAATATATGAGTAGCAAAATTTAACTTCACAGGAATTTTCAATTGGGGTACAGATGGGATAGGTGCTGGGTTGGTTTGTAGGCAGGTTGGTGCTCAAGAGAAGCACTTGAGAAGAACATAAATCTCCATACCAGGTATTCCTGAGGAAACTTCTTCAGGGTGATGGAGAGCAAACTGAAGAGATGGTTTTTCCTGGGTGGGGCTGCCCCATCCCTCAAGCTCTGTAGCGTATTGATAACCCTGGCTGAGAGCCTGCTCCAAGCACGGCCCCAGGAGCGTTGTCCTCTGCATCATGGACTTCTGAATTTGCTGCTGGTCAGAGAACCACCCTCTTCAGTACCTTCTGGCTGGGCTTAAGAGGATAAATCTGTTGAGTGTGGTTGTGCCAAGGCCATGCTGGAATTTCCTCCTCTGCCTGTGCATCTCTTCAACAGGGAAATGAAACTCAGGCTCCAGCGTTACAGGTGCTGATACCAGAGCACTCTTTTCCTTCCAGCTTTACCTAGCCTGAAAGACAACAGCTGAGTTCTGGAGACAAGAGAAAGAAGAAAGGGAGTTCAGCTCTTCCCTTGCTCTTTCTTCTGTCTCTCTTGGGTGGCAGCAAGTATCACAAGAGTTCCTGGTAAAAGCTTCCCAGCTCCCTGCTTTGATGCTGTGGACTTTGAAGATGTTATTCTTCCTCAATCTCATGTCTTCCCCCAACAGGTTTTTAGCAGAGTGAAACTCAAACACTTTCTTCCCCCCAACACTGGAAATTTCCTTTTGGCAGAACAAAAGGCGTAAGCATTTATCTGGAGAGCTATCTGTTTGGTTTGGCTACAGCTGTCTGGAAATTCTGTAAAAAAGCCACTGGGCCATGGAAAAACCAGTGTAGGTGGGGGCTGTGTGCCACTCCCTGCAAGGAGCTGTAGCCTCTCAGCTCTCAGGAGCTAGACAGGATGTATTCACAGGCTGGATGTAACTGAAGATAATCTTATTGATATAAGTAAATCAATATAGCTTATGTCAACACAGCTTTTGTATGGAGGCAACATGTGTGTCATTAAACTCTCAGTGACTGAATAGCCCTGGCATAAGGTTTCAGCTGAAGTTCTGTACAATGCAGGACTTCTTTTGTGGCACAGTGAGTTTAAATAACTCTCCCCACCATTTCCCAGATGACCAGAGGCAACAAGGATGATGGGGAGGGACAGAGTAACCAGCAGCCTGGGAAGGAGTGACAGACAGGCTTAGCAAGCAAAGGGTGATCTGGTGGGAAGGGATCATGAAATCAACCAGTGTTTCAGCGGTGTCACCTTCAGCACATACATGTGAGCAAAAATGTGCCTGTAAGGCACCATCATGGAGAAAATGGTGGCAGCTTTGGATGAGAACTTCATCTTCTGGATGACTGTTGAAGGTGCCCAACTGTGCACTCAGGTAGGTGAGAAGAACTGTTTGGTTTCTTGACCAGAAGAATGATGCTGGAAGGAGGATGGCAGCAAACAGCTTTGGCTGGAGTTAGGGAGGTGTAGCTTACTCTTTAAGGTTTTGATAGAGAGGCTGTAGTGAAATGTCATGTCCATCCTCACCCTTCCATCACCTGCCCAGCACTGCCCAGATAAGGTACGTGTGGTTTTGCTTGGCCACCTCCATGCAAAGCTTGGCTTTTGTAGCCTCCACCAGCAGCAAAGCGAGTCAGAACTGTGACACTGCAGCAGCTGAGGTAAAGCTACAGCACGATTTCCTCAAGATATCAGGTGGGGAACAAGTCTCTTAGACAAAAAATAAAGCCTGCCTGGGAGTTGTGCTGTGTGGTGACAGCTGTCTGTCCTGCAGGAAGGACGAGCAGGAAGGCAAAGACCACGTGGCTGTAACTTGCAGGCTGATCTGGTGAGCTGGGGAGGAACTATTCTGAAAACCAGACCATAGGAGGACAAACCACTCTCTGCCTGCCTGCCTGGGGAATGTTTTCAGTGTTCCAGGTCTTCTTTCATCCTGAACTGGAACAGAAAGTTGGGAGTCTTATGGAAGTCTGGATCCTGAGTATTAAACAGAAAGATTTGGCTCGTTCTTATGGGGAAGTTCAATGTGTTCATGACTCTCAGCATTTTAAACTTCTGCAACTTTTTTACCACAGTGAGTTTGTGTTTAAAAACCACAGAAAAACATTAAGCATCCCTGTGGATTATTAACACCTAAGCCTGGATGATAGATGCATAGGTCTGGCACTGCACTCCAACTCCAGTCACCCATCAGCAGCAGCTCTGCTCGTCTCGTCTCCCAGCACGCCGAACGCTATCTCGGCTCTGTGTAATCAAGTGATAGAGCGTGTTTCCATGTCACTATCTCTTACTCTGGTTACACATTCATTCCTTTCCTGGTTACAACACAGTTAAAACAAGGAGGACAGACAGGGCATAGCCTTGTTCTCAAAGCAAGACCTGCCTGGTAAACATTGTGACACCATTACAACAAAGTCCCTTGGCTCGGGGATGAGGAAGTTCTCTTCTCATCTCATCTCATCCCTGCCATTCTCATCCTGGAGCAGTGAGAGAGCATTCTTTCATCTGTGCAAGTTCCAGGGATGCAATTGGCTGGAAACAACTTTTTTAGATGTTAACTTGGGCATGCAGCTCATTTTGGAGCAAACAGCTTTCCACCAGCTGCTTTTTCAAAACTGGAGTTACCCGTGGGCAGAAATAGCACTGCAAGTTGGTTTTAGCTTTAATGTTTGGAGGATACAGGCAAGACCTACAAAGAGAGGTGATATTTAGCATCAAATGATTATAGAAGCTAGAAAATCTCTCTCCCCACTGCCTTACATGCTTTACAAAGGTGCATGCTGCACACTAGACTTTGCATGCTATGTAAAACAGCCTTCATCCATACTGTGTTCTTTCCAAATCCACTGGTGTGTTGGGTTTAATGAGTGTTAACAAAAATAAATAGGTGTTTGTGCCTTCAACAGGGCAAATAAGTTTTCTCCTATTTGATTTATGAGAACAAAACTGCAGAAGAGTTGTGTTATTACAGACCAAGGCAGATAAATGTCAGTTATCAGCTGGTGTGTTCTGGGAAAGACTGCCTGGTTTTGGTGAAGCTGTGTTAGTTTGTGACAGCCAAGAATTGGTTTTGAATCTAGAACGGATTTTGCTGTGGAATTTTATTGTATGTGTGCCTTTTTTTATTGTGTGGGCATGGGTTTTGGCTTTGGGGTTGTTGTTTTCTTCCAAAGACATCTCTACTTGTTTGCTGTAGACCCTTTCACATGACCAGAAAGATGCTGAGAGACCTTGGAGGGGAAGATAACGTGACCAGCTTAGGTTTAGAAATGACTAGGCCATAAACAGACTCATTTGTCTCCCTCCTTTCCTTCTGACCAAGTTTACCAGCCTATTTTCTCAGTGCATTCTCCTCTCATTTCACTGCATGTGAAATTTCTGTGTATCACCCCCTCCCACCCCGTTATCTTCCAAGTCAATGTCCTGAGGTGCAACTATGTGTTGGGTTGAGTCACTTGGTCCCAGCGTCTCTGCAGCTGGATATCTGTGAGCATTACTAGCCCAGAATAGCTTGCAGATCCAATGCCAGGGCTGGAGGCAAAGGGTGATAAGCATGGAAAGTTGTGTAAACTGTCTTGGGTCACTTAGGCAGGCAGATATGACTTGTTCCATGTGGGGGACAATTAAGCAGAAGAAGAAACTTGTTTCCATCCTGTCTCCACTGGTGGATGAAGAGGTAATTCTTCACTTGAGATAGCACCTTGCAAATGGAATTTCTCCTGTTTCACTAGAAAGCAGAGTGATGCTCTGTAGGTCCCAGGAAAGCCGTAGCCAAAGTGAAGAACACAGGTCTTGACAGCAGACAGCCTGTGCCTCACAGGAACTCCTCCCACAAACTCCTCTCAGGAGGAAGCTGTCTGTAAACCAGTGTTTCTAACCACAGTTGGGTGATTTGATGTGTACAAGCCTGAAGTACCATGGCCCCATCGGCATTTATTGTCCTGGACCTTACCTGGCACTTATCTGACCACTCTAGTCCTGTGAGGGAATCCTCTGTCCTCAGTGGCATCTTCCTCCACCTTTGCCTCTTGCTGCAGCATGTGAAATACCTGCAAATGTCAAGGCAGGATAGAAACATGAAGGCATCAGAGAATGATTTACATTGGAAAACACCCTTAGGATCACCCTTAGAGTCCAACCACTAGCCTCAGACTGCCACGAGCATCACTAAACCATGTGCCTCAGCACCACGTGTAAGTGTATTTTAAACACCTCCAGGAACAGGTGACTTAGATCTCAGCAGTCAACAAGCTGTAATGAACGTCCCAAGCATAGACAGCTGAGATGCTGCTGTCTGACTGTAATTACATCATCCAAACAGACCGTTCCTGGAGGTTGTATTGAGATCACACACATATCTGCCTTTTCAGCTCCCTGCAGTATCTGTGTGTATCAGTTTTGGATCCTTCCTCGGCGGTTCAGCCTCTGCTACCAGCACAGATCAAGGCTGTTCGAGCTCCAGCCATCTCCCCCTCTCTCACAATCTCGTGTCATAAGGACAATCTGAAGGTAATGCCAAACTTTGACTGTTACAGAGTCACTCTAGAAGGGAAAGGCATCCTCAAAGGGGAAGGCTTTACTGGCATTTCTTGAATGCTCCCTGCTTGCCTGGCATCTTCCAGAACCTTGGTGCAGCCAGACCCTATAACCAAGAACCTCTCCCTGGCTCTCACAGTTTGTGACCAGCCTGTTCTAAGGGCATCAGATGTGACAGTTGTTCAGACTTCTTTCAAACAAAAATCCTAACTATATATCAGTATTTGACAACCTGTTTTATTGGGATAATCTCTATTACCACTCTAATGTGGGCTGATCATTTAGACACCGAGTTTCACTTGTTAGATCTGCTTTATGGAGCTGAAGACCAAGGTGCTGTGCTCATTCATCTGCTCCTTCACTGTGAGCCACACAGCTCTGCTTAGGGTGCTGGCCTTGGCAGGAAGCACACCAGAGGGCATGGCCTCTTCTGAAGAGCTGTGCTGCCCAGCACTGCTGAGCAACTGGCCCTTCTTCCCTTTGAAACCCCAGAGACTGAAATGTTTATGCAGATAATAGGTATTATTATACTTCCTTCACTGTAGCCAACAAATGCAGGACCAACACGTGCATTTAACATCCCCCCTCCCCAGACACACCTTTTTTTTTCTTCTCCCACATGCTGGTCACAATTTTCATGGCATGAAATTTCAGTAAGATGAATCACAAGCCAGTGATGGGAACAACTGATCCCTGCAAAGACTTTCCAGTCTTTCCTGGCCTGGCCAGCCACTGTTAAAATTCACCCCAGGCAAGCAGTTCTGTATTTCCTGGAGTTGCTGAGGCCACCCTGCTTTTGCTGCTTCAGAAAGTGAGAACCCTGGGACTCCACTCAAGTTAATTGCTATAAATGTAGAGCTAATAAAGGAGATACTTGACAAAGGGTGCAGTCACTCTGGTGCATTTGCTAGGTCAAGCTTAACTACTCCACATTTGTTTATAGAGGACTGTGCTATCACCAATAAATAACAACAGTTTTTGCAGTTAGTCCAAGGCATAAGCTGATCTCCCTCTCCTGGCTGCAGCAGAGCTGCCTGAGGACCATCTACAATTAATTATGTTTGTTCTTGTCTGGTCCTTCACGAGTAACATGGTCCCCTTTGGCCCCAGAAGCAACAGGAGCTTTGCAAACACCACAGCATCGACCTCTGTCGTGTTGCAACCTCAGTTTGATAGACAAGGACGCTGGGAGCACAAAAAAGCAGCTTGCCCAAGGTAATTTATTGGCTCAGGACGTCACCAAAAATAGAACTGGCTACTCCTGCCACTTCAGTTAACCTTTGGGTTGTGCCACTGCATCTTTTCTTGGTTCACTGAGAGTTATGTGTCCCTGGTCAGCACGGCAGGTCCTAATGACCACTGCATGACCAGAGTAAGAGGGTTAGTGGCCTGCTAAGTTTGGATCTCTCTGACTTTCCAGACGCTGTTTGCATCCTCGTTCTTCAGAACAAATTTGCCATCTGCATCAAAATGGAGCCACCTGAGGGATTCGGACAGGCTGCAGAGAGGAGCAGATGAGACAATTGGGTCAGGGAGGAGTGTGCAGTGAGGCTGCAAGGGAAGACTCAGACTGCAAGAGACAGCAAACAGCTGGCAAAGCGAGAACTTGTGGGTGCCCACACCTGCAGACTGCATAGTGCAAGGCTCCTAGGGCTGACTTGGCAGTCGCTGTCTCACTGTGCTGCTATCTCCTTGGCGCTGGTGTGTCCTCTGGACCTGCTGCTGTTCCAGCTGCGGCCCTGACCTTCTGCCAGCAGCTTCTCTCCTGACATATTCCTTCAGTTTGCTCATCAACTGAGTGGCCTGAACCGTTCCCTCCCCAGCATCAGAATCTCTCTGGCGGGTGGGGGAGAGCAGATTGTGCAGGAAACCCCAATGTGTAGGAGTTCCTGGTCTGCACAATAATCCATTTGACCTAATCATCTGCTTTGTTAACAGGACAGACAGAACACTGGCTTGCTTGAAACTTTTATCAGGCAGCAGCAACTGAGGGCGGTTAGATGATCTAACTGACCACAGCTGAAGTAAGCAACACCCAGGGAGTGGAGCTGGCAGCGGGCCGCGGACCTGCCCCGGGCCCAGTGACTGTGTGGCCGCAGCCGCCCTGTGCCTGTAACAGGGCTCGGCCCAGCTCCCGCCCGTCTCCTTCCCGTGCGCGGGTGGGAGAACCACAGCGCAGGGCCGGCTCTTGCGGGAGAAGGTTCCTCCTCCTTCTCCACCTTCTCCTCCTCCTCCTCCTCCTCCGCCGCACCTCAGATCGAGCGGGTTCCCTTCCCCTCGCCTTCCTCCCCCTGGCCGGGCAGCGCAGGCCGTGCTGACCCAGGAACGCCTCACGCTCCCAGCTGCTTATCGACTTCTGGGGCCCAGCCGCGCTCACCGGTTTCGGGGTGGCCGCTGAGGCGACTCCCGCTTCTCCCACCGCCTCGCAGGCGCTGCGCCGGCTCGGCCCATCCCGCCTTTAGCCCGCGGGCGCTGGGGAGGGCGGCGGCAGCCGGCTGAGGCGCTGCCTGACCCGGCGGAGGAGCGACGACCGCGAGTAAACCCCGCCAGGGGCGGGAAGGAGGGGGCGGTGCCTCGCCGCCGTCCGACCGCCGCCTCAGCCAATGGCGCGGCCGCGCGGGTCGTTCGTGGAGGCTTTTCTGGGCTGTGGCCACGCCCCCCCTCCGCGACCGCTCTAAAGGGCCCCGCGTGGCGGCGCGCGGCAGCTGCCGTCGCGCCGCGTGGGGCTGGTCGCGCGCCCGTCGATTTTGAGGTAACGGCGCGCGTGCGCGCGTGGGGGGGGGGGGGGGCAAAGAGAGCGGGAGCGGGGTGGTCCACGCGCCGCCTCACGCCTCCTTCGCGCGGCGGGGTTGTTTTGACGTTCGCCCGTCCTCACGCGACGCGGGAGGAGCGGGACACGCGCTGAGCGGGCACGCGAGCCGTGACAAATGGCCGGCGGGCGCCCCGTCCTGGCAGGGGAGCGGGAGGGGGGCTCAGGAGCCGGCCTGTCCCTTCCCCCGCCTGCCGGGGAGCGGACCCTGAGGGGATGTGAGGTGACCGGACCCTTGAGGGCTGCTGCACCGGTCCCGGCTGGGCTTGGGGCGGTGGTAAAGGCGGTGCGGGAGCCGGTGGAAACACGAGTGACGTGTGTGACCGCATCCCCGCGCCTTTACCCTCTGAGGGGGTTTCCCAGCTGCGGCAGTGAGAGAGGAACCTGAACCAGCGTCCCTGTCGGGACTCCGGGGTGTTCTAGGTGAATTCCGCGGCAACCCCCTTAAACCTCACTTGAGGATGAGCTAGGTAACAGCCTGCGTGGCTGAGGGACGGCGCCAATGCCTTGGCTGTCACCCCACGCCATCACCCTGCTCCTCAGGGTGGGCAAGCTGCAGGTCAGTTGGTGAAGTGATGGTCTCTGGGCACCTTTGTTCAGCCAAAATTCAGCTCCGAAGGCCGTGGTGGAGGCAAATACCCACCTAAAGTCGTGTCATTTGTTCTGCATCTTTGGTGTGGCATCATCCTTGCAGGGGCTGGGGTTATTTTTACTCGTGTTCTCTCTGCTCCTGCATCAGGAGGGCACTGGATAATTTCCTAGGGCAGCCATATGCCAGGCAGTGCTGAGGAGCACCTTTAGTGCCCTGAAGTTTTTATCCCTCTCCTTTCAAAACCTGGATTTATCTCAAAGAGGGAGAGTGGATCACTCACTTTCCATTTCCCCACTTCATCAGCCTTTAAGGAAAACAAAAAGAGCAAAAAAGGCCAACTTTCAGTTTTGGTGGAAATGTGGAAAGGCGGTGAGATAATGTGGCAATCTCCTCAAGCATCTGATCTGCACAGCGTAAAACTGGACTGGAGGTGATGTGGTGTCTACCAGCAAAAAGAAAAGAAACCAGCAACAGGAAGCCAAGTGACGTGTGCTGGAAATCGTGTTGGCTCATGAACATGCTCAGTAATTTGAACTTGAGCTGGTGGTTTTTGAAGTTCCTTGTGTGTTCTAAGCAAAGACGTGTTCGGAAACCTTCACTCCTGTCCCGCTGACTCTCAGGAGTGTGCACGTAGTCATGCTCCTGTTTTGTTTCGTCAGTGAAGCTCCACAGAGGATAGATAGAATCGTTCCCCAGCTTCCAGATCTTCTAGGACACTTCCCTCAAAGCAGGAGATGCTTTGTATTTAAATTACTCAAATTGTCAGGCAGCCTTAATTAAAAGGGAGGTTTCTTCCAGCAGGTCTTTCTTGGGGTGTGTGTTCTTCACATTGTGTTCCCGAGCATCTGCAGTGCCTTGCAGTGTGCTCACTCCTCTGGAAACAGTGTGGGGCAGCAGAGGTTCAGTGGTGGTCCTGGTCAACCCTTGGGAGCTACTGGGAGTGTAAGCCTGGCTCTGGTGAGCGTGTGTTTTCCAGTGGCTTGCCTGTGTAGCGTAGCTGTGTGTGTAACAGAGCACCAAGGAAGGGGCTAGTTCAGGGCTTAGCAGAGCTGGTGGGAGTATATGTCTGATCAAATTTCTGTTTCTAGCCTAATTTTGTTACATGAAATGCATAACTTGGGAGACCCATGGCCTGCCTTCACAAGGACACAGCCAGGTTGCACTTCTGTTTCGGGGTACAGGCATACCTGGGCATGCTAGAAGTTCTGCTGCTCTCCAGGTTGCATTAATACCTGGATTCCCCTTGAGAAACCCATCCCACTGGATGAGGTGGTGATAGTGGTGTCCTCCCGTGTCTCCCAGCGTTTTCAAGTTGTGCAGCCTCCTGTCCTTGATCTTTGTGCCGTATCTGGTGTGCCCAGACTTGGGAATCGAGCACCCATCACCATCAGGAGACCCTGTTTGTCAGGGCCGTGCCCTGTGCAGGGGTTCTGGGTGAAGGGCACGCTCACAGCACAGCGAGGGCAGCATGTTGGCTGTGTTCTTTTCCTCTTGGCTGATGGGGTGAGGCATGAACCCTCAGCCTGCTAGTCGAAACGCTTGGCTGGCTGATGAGACTTCTAACTTTCTTTCCCCAACGTGTTTCCAACCAACTTCCACCGCCCAAGAGCTTGCTGGGCTGTGCTGCAAGACAGCTTGTGTGAGGACACCTCCACCCTGCATTAAAGAGCAGGTGGTGAGGGAGAGGCTGTAATTGGTGTGGAGAGAAAAGCTTCCTTCAGGGATGCCGGGAAGCCTCCTGCTTCTCCTCGTGTGGCGTTGGGAGGGAATGTGGGTACAGCCTTGCGAAAGGGGGTCAGGGCTGATGAGAGCTTCTACGGTGTGTGCCTCTTCACCTCCTGCCTAGGAGTCTCCTTGAGCAAGAGGTGGTGGTGACACTTCGGGCACCAGGCAGACTGGTAACCCGGCGCTGCGCTTCTGCATGTGGGTTTGAGTTCCTCCAGGCTGGGGTGGGAACTAAACCCAGGCTTTGCAGGTCTGGGTGGCTGCTCCTAGTACCGGGCTGCTCTGTAGCTCACAGCTGCCTTGTTAAAAGAACAGAATAAACCACCCTAGAATAAACCACCCTTGTTTCTCCTGTCTAGAATGGAGCATTGGGCAATATCTGCTGATAATCTTGGAGCTTCAGAGGTTGGATTTTTGGAGACATCCCTTTCTTAACTGCTTGTGAATTAAACTAACTATTTTTGCACCGTGAATTGTAGCCTGTGGCAGAGCGTGGCGTGAGCAGCAACGTGTACTTGCGTCGATGAGGAAGTGCAAGGCAGGGAGGGGGAGGATGTGCTTTCCTGGGCTGGAGGCAGGTCTGCCTGCTGTGAATCCTGCCTGGCCATGGCTTTCCCTGCCTGTCAGAGGGCTGCAGTTGGGTTTGTTGGATAAAAAGGCTCTTTCCTTTTGCTCCTGTCTGTCATCAGTCAGACAAATGTGCTCTTCACAATTCCCCACTTTAAACTGTGTCTGTCTAACAGGGGTGCAAGAGAGAATGCTAAAATCCGCTTCTTAAATAAAGATCAAGGGTAGTGAGATTCATCTCCAATCAGTTTGGAACAATTAAAGTCACCCTGTCAAGTCAGAAGCATCAAAGCCTTTTGGTGAATGTCACCCTTAAATAAAAGCAAGGCTGCGTTCAGGGTTAGAAAACACATTGTTTTGGTGAGGAAACCCCCTCATGACAAAGTACTGAAAGTGATGATGCCTGTAAAAATGCTGATTTTTTTACGAGTGACATTTCCAGGGTTGTCCCAGGGCTGCATCTCCCAAGGGGGACCCCAAAGCCCCGGTGTGCCTGAGGCTGTTGGGCAGGCGCAGGACCAGAGCGTCCTTAAGAGGCAGCAGTGTGGGGTGACAAGCCGCTTCCAATTGCAAGGCAGGCAGCACATGACATAAGATGCTTCAGATCTGCCTCCTGGGCGCTAGTTTAAAAATAAAAGATATTACACATCCTCCTCCTCCTCCTCCTCGGTGCCGGTGCGGAGCGTGGCTGCAGGAGGAGAAGCTGCACAGAGGTGGAGGCGATGCGCTGTAAGGCTGGACCCGGAGCCCTGCGGTGATGGGTTTAGGGGGGAGAGTGAGGATGGAGCAGGGAGCGCTTGGGGCGAAGGGGGGGGGTGTAAGGTTTAAATTGTTCCTCTCGCCCTGGCCCTGCTCTGTCAGAGCTGTAATTGTCACGCTGCTTTTCGGATGGGGGAATGGATGTGTCACCCACTGGCGGTGGGGTTCCTCAAAGGAACGGAGCGTGACGCGGTGCTGTGCCCTGCGTCTGCCCAGAGCAGGAGTCACGCCTGCTTTGGGCTTGCCTTGCTCAGATCCTGCATCGATAGAAGCTGCTTTTGCTGTTGTGTCCAATAGTATTTTAATTTTTAAAACCTGCTTTGTCTTTTTTTTTTTCCACAGGGACAATGCTGTGCGAGTCAGATCCACGTATGGCACTTGCAGAACCTCTCCCCGGGGCTTATTTGAATTCAGATTCCCAAGGGAGCTGTGAGGTGTCACTGGATGATGTACTGCTCAACTCTTCAGCTAGGTTTGTTTAATTTAAGGTTTTCTTTTCTCCGTGGTGATTTGTAGACAGCCTGTATCTTTATCATGTTTACTTAATGAATACTTTTTTTGGAAGAGTTTTTAAAGATCTATTACTAATTCCAAAATGTGAATCCACAGTCTCACCCTCACAAAAGAAGAGAAACAGAATTAAATGTGCTTAATTAAGCATCCTTAGCTACCACACAGCGTGTGGAGCTTGAGGTTGTGTGCATTTAATATGAACTTAAGGCACAGAAATGGTAGAATATTCTGTGTGGTCAGGAAAATCACCCCTTATAAAGGAGCTTTGTGCAACTGTGAATTCACTGTTGCTGGGAGGGCACTGGTGAAATACTGGGAGTACTTCACAAGGACTGTGTTTGAAGTGTTGCTGCACGGTGAGCGATGAGGCGTTGCCTCTGTGTGGGGTGGTTTATGTGCAGCGCCTACACTGATTTTCATCAAACTCCTGGTTAGTCTCTGTAAACCTGAGCAGCCTCTTACTAAAAGAGCAGGTTGGTGGTTATGGATCTGGATCTCACCATGGTGTAATGGGTTATAGCTGGCAAAAAAACTATTTATCTAGGTTTTTTCAGGCTGTGTTTGAATGATGACTTGGTTGGCTGGAAGAAAAGAAGCTGGGGCTCTTTTGCTCTTATTATTGGGCCGTTTTCATGCTTTGAGCATAAAAGATAGTGGAGAAATGGTGTAGAACTATTGCAACTGAGGAGTGATTTGTGCTGAAAAGGGCTCAAAATAATGAGGAAACGTGTGGTAGGGAACAATTTGCAGTCCCTTTGGGGAAATAAAGAAAAAGTAGTCTTTACTTCCCTCTGGTTTCTGGCTTGCAGATAGGTTGGGAGCTTTTGGGCAGCATGTGGGAGGAGCTGTGTCAAAGCTTTGTGCCTGAACTGTACCATGTGCCCAAAGTAGTGAGAGTTGCCTCTCCCCTGGAAATTCAGAGAAAACATGAAAGGTGGTGGGGGGAAACACTTCCCCCTTACACTGAAATTCACACAGTTCCTTGGGCTGAGGTGGCTTCTCTTTAGTCTGGTGCAAAGGGAAGAAAATGGGGGGCTGAAGGGGGAACTCTGAGGAGTTTGCAGAGGTCCAAGTGAGCTCTCTGGGCTTCTTTTTGCCCCGGAGCTGCCTCTGCAGAGTGGCTGGGGCTCTTGTGATATCACGTGTCTGCAGCCATTCTAGAACACCTAGGTGCTAGAGAGGCACCAAACATCGCCCTGGAGAACAGTAAACACCTAGCTCTGGCATGAAGAAACACCTTCTGGCATGGAGCAAAGGGCCCTGGGAGGACTTTTTGGCAAGGCAAGGTGGACATTTTGGTACTCTGGAATATCATCTTGGTTTGACTAAACCCCTCACTGATGGTACCAGTGTGGCATTGCCCAGGGGAGGGGAACAAGCAACATATGCCTGTAGGTTGGAGGGTGGGATGTCTTCTAGGGAGCAGAACACAGGGACTTGAGTACTCTATCTCACAGGGTCTGGCTCCCAACTCATGGTCTGAAGCAGGATTATTCCTTATCCTCATGATTTATGGCTGTGAGAGAGCCTGTTGTGGAAAGAGAGGGAGGAAGAACACTTGTACAATTGTGGGCAGCTGACATTTCACCAGATCTTGCCAGGTTGAAAGCAAGAAAGGGCAACTTCCAGCTGGCACCGCAGGACAACCTCCTGCTGAGGAGCAGGACTGGAGGAGAGGATGTGTCTGCTTCCCTATCTCCACAAACATCCCGTGGGAGCCCCATGCCCTGACTTTATTAGGAATACCTAAGGAGGAGATTGGGTTAAATCAATTTCCTGCTCTTCAGCTGGCCTGGCCTTCCGCAGGAAATGGGGTGGGCAGTCACAGGGGCTCTGCATTCCTGGGGCTGAGCTTGCTGGGGCCTCCCCAGCCTTAGGCTCACCTCTGGCAGAGGGGAGATAAGCACCAGATCCACATGCCCCTTCCTCACTTGGGCACTGGGAGCAGACCTGTGGCATTAAGTTACTGCTGGTTTCTGGATGTGTTGATGGGTTTATGTAAATCCACGTGTCTGTGGATTCTTCTGCAGCTTATCTGCAGTGGTGGCAGGTAAAATTAGGACAACATACACATTTAAAAACAGTGCAGGGAAAGCTTACACACTGAGGGGGACCTCTTTTGTTGGTGTAGCCAGGCAGGTGAGTGAAATGAAATCACTTGCAGAGCATCAGGAACCCTTCTGACGTCCAAGGACTGATAGAATTATTCTAAGTGATGGAGCAAGCACGCCTGAGGCGTTGTCCTGGGAGCGCTGAAGCCTATCCAGGGCTAACTGCTTTTCCCTTGCAGAACTGATGAGGCCCACAGCACCAAGATGGGGGAAAACATGAAGACAGAGGGATGTCAGAGAGACACGACTGGTTTGAAAGGTAAGTGAAAAGAATTCTTGCTTACTGTGATGTGCATAAAGTGGTTACTGAAATGAGAGAGGAATTTAACCTTAACAATGGAAGGAGAAACTCAGATTACAGCTTGGTCTGTCCAGAAGCTTCTTGAACTTATTTTAAAGTATTGGTGTGCTTCAGGGAGTAAAGTAGGGAGTGTCACTGCCTAATGCTTACTGAGCAGGTAAGTATGTAAATATCTTCAGTCTTCCTCAAAACAAGAAAAGCCCAGTGTATATGAGTGTTGTGGGAAGCTGTCACCTGACCATGACAAGAGCTGTAGGGCAGCAGAGCAGGCTAGAGATGGATATAAATGGGAAAACTTTGAAAGTGCTTGAAAGACTTCATCTATCAGTCCTGCTCTAAAACACTGGGAGTCGTATGGCAAACTTGCCAAGAATGAAAGGGCAAAAAAGGGGGTGGAACTGGGACATCATAGCATTTCCTTTCATGTGTTTCATATTTGCCTGTGTGTTTCTGTTACAGCAGCAAGCCATTTCTAAATTTCACATGCTGAACCCTTTTCTTTTGAACCAGCCTCTTCCCCTCCTGCCTGCAGTGTGTGGACGACACGACGAGATGGAGAGGTCAGGCTTAGGATGGATGAGCAGGGCATAGGCAGTGAGGCACCAAAGACTGTTCACCAGCTATTCCAGGAAGCTGTCAGGAAATATGGTGATTATTATGCCCTTGCATCCAAGAAAGGTGGCCAGTGGATGAAACTAACTTACAAGATGTACTATGATGAGTGCTGGAAAGCAGCAAAAAGCTTTCTGAAGGTATGGTTTTGTTTGAGTTCTGCTCCTCCTTCATGTATGCTCAGTTTAACTACTGAAATGGTTGTGGTCAACTTCTATC
Source organism: Hypotaenidia okinawae (assembly GCA_027925045.1). Lineage (NCBI taxonomy): Eukaryota > Metazoa > Chordata > Aves > Gruiformes > Rallidae > Hypotaenidia > Hypotaenidia okinawae. The sequence goes on along the minus strand of BSDF01000027.1, from coordinate 2,530,326 downwards.
TTGAACCTGCAAATCCTCTGAGTGGAGGTGAGTCTTGGAGTGACAGGGAAATACCTGAAGGTGTTTCAGTAGTTACCACAGTGGTTTTGTGTGAATTTCTCATGAGCTGCTTCTCCATTCAACTGGAATAACCAACAAAGTGTGTAAGGAAACACTTAGAGTGAAGTACCTGAAGTATGTGGCACAGTGCTCCTCCTCAGGGGTGTAAATTTTGATGATCTGAAGATGAAACTTGAAGGGATGTTTATGAATTTGACTTAAGCATCCAAAGTGGCTGAGTCTTTTGCCCATACTCTCAGGAGTTATGGCATTCAGAGAAACCAGCATCCCATGTAGTTCCTGTTACCAGTATAAAGTCTTAATCCTTGAAGTTAGGACCACTCTGTTTTTACTCCTACAGTGGGATCTTCCAGTCTACATCCTTCTGCTCTCTGGGACAAAACCAGTGCTTGACTGAAGGAGCTGTAAAAACTGGGACTTCAGCAGCTGGAATTGCATGGCAAAGTGTCTCTGACTGTCCGTGGAGCTTGCTGCTCTTGTCTTTACTGATATCTGGCCTATCTAACTTCTACTAAATTACTGTCTCAGTAGGTGGTGTCTCACTTAACCTCTTACATTCTTATTCCCAGCCCAGAGGAAACTGATAAGTACCTGGATTGCAGTTTTATAGTCCCGTTAGTGTCAGTGAGCTGGTCATACCAAGTGCAGAGCTAAGCAAATCCTCTTTTCCTGACTACTAATAGAGTGAGACAGTGCCTGAGTGTGAAACTTCACTGCTTCCATGCTGGGTCTTGAAGTTTTCCAATGTGAATTACTGTATCTAATAGCATGAACTTTTCCACTGACATTGTGCTCATGGCAGAGGTCTGTAAATTAAGTCCTGAGGGTTCTTCAAAGGAAAACCAGGATCCCTGTAATCCCATCCTTTGTTTACAGCTGGGACTGGAACGTTTCCATGGAGTCTGCATCTTGGGATTTAATTCTGCTGAGTGGTTCATCGCTGACATCGGTGCTATCCTTGCAGGGTAAGAATGAACACTCTCTCTTGACATGCCCCTGCCTTTTAGCCTTCTGGTGGTAGTATCAGTAGTTGTTTCAGTAGTAGTTATTGGTTGAAAAACCACAACCAATTCACAAAACCCCAGAATAAAACCAACTGCTTATATCTGAATTTAATGAAGGTACTTAGAACCTAATTTTTCTCCTTAATTCATTAGGAAGTGAGACAAGAATTACTTATTTTTTGTTTTAGCCAGGTGCTTCTCTCAAAATAAGAGAAACAGTAGGTTAAGCTAAAAGCATGCTTACTTAGAGTGTGCTTAAAGATATGATGGGAAACACCAGAGAAGTGGCACTGTGTTTTGATAGCCTTTATCCACCTGACCTGGTTTGTCCCTTACACCATGCTCTCCATTCCCGTGCCCCAGAGCCTTTGCTCTTGGACTTAAACCCTTCCCTTTGTTATTGTTTTACAAGATATGCTTCCTAAAGTTTTTCCTGTTAATGTTTGGAATGGTCTGACTGTTGCCAGGCACTCTGCTTATTTCTAATGCTGTGTTTTGCTTTTCTCTCTTGGTTTTTCCCTCCCACCCCCTTTTTCTTTTGTAGTGGATTTGCAGTTGGTATCTACACTACAAACTCTCCTGAGGCCTGTCATTATGTAGCAGAGAACTGTAGTGCTAACATTGTGGTTGTGGAAAACCATAAGCAGCTGGAGAAAATCTTGGAAGTAAGTACACTTTTTAAATGGCTGGAAGCTACAGCAGCCTGTTGCCAGAGGTGGGAGGGTAATACCTGAGGGAAGTGCTGGATCTGAAAGCAGGGGTGACTGGATTGAGCCTACTTGGTGTGTTCCCTGGTCAAGCCAGATGAGTAGTTGTGCTAAATCTCATTAGTAGTTAAGTGGGGGTTCTGCAGCTTAGTAAAGCCTCGAGCTTAAAACAGGAGAAGCCAAAGTGAACAACTGAGCATCCCCTAGGTTGCCTGGCAACATCCCAGCCCAAGTGGTTACTCTTGAGCAAGGCTTCCTTGTTCTCTTTCAGTTCACAGACAGGGTTCTGAGCTGTACTTAAAATGACAAGTTAAGTGGTGGGTTACTTAGGCTAAAAAGGGACAAGCAGGACTTGCTCTTTCTGACAGTTCTCCCTTCTGAACACAGATTCAGCATAAGCTACCTCATCTGAAAGCTATTATCCAGTATGGGGAAGAGATAAAAGAGAAGAGACCAAACCTCTACTCTGTAAGTACCAGGCATCTTAATGGCTTGTAAACTCCAGCTCTGCTTGGCTGATGGCTTGCAGGGAACCCTTGCCTTCCATGGGGCTCTCAGGGCATGAGCTGTGCTGGTTTCAGTGAGGGATTGCTGGCCTTGCTGTTTACTGTTTGCTGTTCAGAGCTCAGTAATCCATCTTGTCAGGGAGGGTGGCAGCATGCTGACCCCTGCGAGGCAGCCTTGGGTCCCACAGTTACTCCAGCTTGGCACTCCCAGTGAACTGCAGGATTGGTGCAAGGCTGGGAAGCTTCTCAGGGTGGATCTGTCTCCTCTTCTGCTGCTCACCAGCCCTCTCCTGGCAGCCAGGACACATTCTGAGGCTGACAGGGCATTTTTACAGCCTCACCCAGATTCTGCCAGAGGTTTGGATGGAGAAAACTGTTTCCCTCTCACATGTACCAAAGGGCTCACTGTTTTGTGTGGATGATACCTACAAAGTGACTGAGCTCTTCTCTTCTGTGTACAGTGGAGTGAGTTCATGGGCCTTGGCAAAGACGTCCCAGATACCCAGCTCGATGACATCATCGCGTCGCAGAAGCCCAACCAGTGCTGTACGCTGATATACACCTCAGGGACAACTGGACAGCCAAAGGGAGTCATGCTCAGTCACGACAACGTGAGTGCCTCCGTGTAACACCCACGCTGGGAACTGGGGCCTTAGGTGGGTGAGGGGAGGGTAGAGAAACCCTGGTGAGATCACAGGACGGTGGAGGCTTGTTTGGTGAGCTGTGTGCTCTGTGCTGAGCTCGGAGGAGCCGCCACTTGATGCTGATGCGGGTTCTCATTCCAGCTGACGTGGACGGCAGCGGCAGCGGGGCGTTTCATCATGCTGGCAGATGCTCAAGAGAAACAGGAGCTGGTGGTCAGCTACCTGCCCCTCAGCCACATCGCAGCACAGATGTCAGATATCTGGTCGGCGATGACTTTTGGTGTACAAGTTTTCTTTGCTCAGCCAGATGCATTAAAGGTAAAACCAGAAGGTGATAACGTTTCTACACCCATCCACCCACGTGTGCAGCCAGGGTGGGTGCCTTAAAGCAAACATGGCTGACTTAGCACAGCTTTTGGAACCACAAGATAACTTGGTTTATTTACAGACTGACCTGCTTCAGGGTCTGTTGGTTTAACAAGAATAGCCACTCTGACCTTTGGCTTTTGACTCTGTATTGTGAGCTGGGATGAGCTGACCAAGCACTTCACAACTAGGAGCTTCTTGGTGTCTCACCCGACACCAGCTCTCCACCCCAACAGCTCGGTTGAGCAACAGCTTTTTATTTGCTCTGTCCACATTGCCAAATGCCATCACCATTCAACCTGTGTCCTGAGAAGAGAATGATTCTTCTCTTGCTGTGTCAGCATTGGCACCGAAAGCATCGACCTTTGCTGCCTTCCCAACCCACCTGGATGCTCCCAGGTCCCTTTTTCTTGGGGATGCTGCAGTTGAACATGAACAATCCCCTGAAATTTGGCAGATCCTAAGCCTCAGCTCATGAGCAGTGCTGCCCTGAAGCCTCTAGAGATGTCCTTTTGAAAGCTGTGTTTTAAACTCTGCTTCACTCAGGGCACCTTGGTGGACACCCTGCGGGAAGTGAGACCCACAGCTTTTTTGGGAGTCCCTCGTGTTTGGGAAAAGATGGAAGAGAAAATGAAATCCATAGGTGCAAAATCCTCAGCATTCAGAAGGAAAGTGGCATCGTGGGCCAAGGGAGTCGGGTTGCAGACCAACCTGAAGCGGATGAATGGGTAATTATGGGCTACATTGTGGGGGATGGGGGGTGTTATGAATATTAGGAGTTCACAGCTGGATTAGGAATTATAAGGCAGAGTTTGGCTTTTGCTGCCTGTATTGTCTGGTCAGTGCTGGGCCCAGAGGGTGAGCAGCAAGGGCTGGAGAGGGAAATAATTTTTAACTGAAGTAATTTAAGTATGAGGAAGATAAAAGGAGGAAGGAGGAGGAGTTCTACTTGGTGAGCAAGAGCTTGTAACCCTTTCTGTCCCACAGGTATTCCGAAGTGCCGGTGAACTTCCGCCTGGCCAGGCACTTGGTGTACAAGAAGGTGAGAAGGGCCATCGGTCTGGACCGGTGCACCAAGTGCTACACAGGGGCTGCTCCCATTACCAGGGAGACACTGGAATTTTTCCTGAGCCTGAACATCCCTGTGTTGGAGCTGTATGGCATGAGTGAGAGCTCCGGGCCACACACCATCTCCCTACCTCACGCGTTCAAGCTTACCAGGTAAGTGTCTTCCTCGGGGGGAAGAGTTGCTTCAAGGTGTCTCCAGCCTCATCCCCCCAGAGTTCTGCTGCCAGTAAAAAGTCCCTTGGGAGCTGGTTGCTTCAGCCACATGTTGCAGATGAGTGATCTGCCAAGGGCAGCAGCCGTGTTGCTTGTATCTGACTTGGCCTGGGTGCTTGGAACTGGGGAGGAAGCAAGGGATTGATGGGGAGAAGGAAGAATTACTAACTCCAGCCTACAGCTTGCTTTAAAGTCAAATGAAGAAATGCAGTAAGGCTGTGCTGCTGCTTTGGATGGCTCATTGAGGTCCCATGGGTTCAGTCTGCAGGGGCAATCCCACCAGCTGTAAGAGTTTGCTGCCAAGGACATCAGTCTTCCCATTCCAAGCTCAGGTGTTTGAGAACAATGAGTGGCAAACACCAGGTGTTTGCACTGATCTCTCTGCAATAACAACTTTGCTGTAGCTCCCCTCACATAAACAGATGCCTTTTAAGTTTCTAAGTTCCTTGCTGAAGCAGTTGTAATGAAAAGCCACCTGGCTTTGTTCAAACACTTGAGAGGGTGCTGCTCTCCTGGTGCTCTGCAGCTCAGCTACTGGATTCCACCTAACAAAAAGGCTGTGGCTTGCTTTGTGTTCTCTTGAAGCTGTGGGAAGGAAGTCACAGGCTGCCAGACGCTGATCCATAAGCCAGATGGAGATGGCAACGGGGAGATCTGCTTCTCAGGAAGGCACATCTTCATGGGCTACTTGAACATGGAGGAGAAAACCAGAGAGGCGATTGATGACGACGGCTGGCTGCATTCAGGGGACCTTGGCAAGCACGACAAGGACGGATTCCTCTACATCACTGGCAGGATTAAAGGTAACACACCCCCTGACTTCCTTATCTTGAGGTTACTTATCTTGAGAACTGTGATATGATGTGCTTGGGCCCTGCTTGTTACAGCTGTGGCTTGGCAGAAGAGTATTTAACTGTTTCCCCTGAAGTTCTTGATGTGAATGTGGCTGCTGTGTGTCCTGCTGCTGAGCATGAGGGGGATGATCTCTGAAACCACTGTGAGTGTTTGCAGAGCAAGGAAGAAACCCTGCAGCTTCAGCAGCAGTTAATGCTTTGTTGGCTTGTCTCATGGTGCCAACTTGGGTACCAACTCAGCCACCTTGGACTGTGGCTGGGTACTGAGGTGCTTGTACACCACACCCCATGTCCCCATCTGCAAACATCTCCAGAGAGTTAAAGCAGCCTCTGCAACGCTGTTTGCTGGGCTCCCTCTCCTGTCCTGACTGGAGTCCTGGCTTCCTGCCTTCTCTGGTGCTTGGGGACAGACTCACTACTTGATCTGGAAGACACAAAGCAGCTATAAAGTTACTTCAGATTGTGAAGGAAGAGGGGAGGAAGCTCTGAGTGTTAATCCAGATTTGACTCTCTTCCAGAGCTCATCATCACTGCTGGGGGTGAGAATGTTCCTCCAGTTCCAATTGAGGATGCAGTAAAGGAAGCTGTTCCCATCATCAGCAACGCAATGTTGGTTGGAGACAAAGCAAAATTCCTTGCTATGCTTCTGACACTAAAGGTAATGGAAAAGAGGCTGGGGATCCACCCCTGGTGCTGGATGTGTTTAATTGCAGTGAGGAGGAGAGTTGTTACACTCTTCTACAGTGACAGGAGAGGCAGGAGGCATCAGGGAAACTGACTTGTAGCTGAACTGCAAACAGCAGCTTTTACCTACAGAACCATGAGTGTTGCCACTCCATCCAGCAGCTGTGGGGTTCTGTGGTGTGGGGCAACTGTTCCTCTCTGTCCCACACAGGGCAGAAAGACAGAAGCAAGTAAGACTGGAAGAAAGAAACCATCCTGCTTTTCTTGCCTGTATGTAGTATCTCTGGGGCAGCCTGTACAGTCAGTAACTGTCAGTGATTTCTTTCCAGGATGCTGGCTTTAAACTCCCCAGTGACACACGTGTGGTGGCTGCAGTGACTCCTCTCCAGGCACCTTTGCTGCCTGCTGGGTTTTCTGGAGTGTGGCAGTTGCAGGCTGGCTGCCACCTCCTCCCCTGGTGTGAGAGACGCTGTGCCAGGCCCAGGGTGTTGCATGTGTTGACTCTTCTGCTGCTGTGGGATGTAGGGAAATAAACTAGTCCAGAAAAAGCTCTCAGCTTGGGGCAGTGCAGGAGGAAGGTGGCAGATGAGCTCTGTACCCTGCTTGCTCCTTGTTTTCGAGCCTGCTGTGGAGCATGTGGAGCTGAAGGGGTTTCATCTGCTTTGTTGCTTTGAGTTTTCATTTGAAGCAGTGCTGTGGAAACAGGGGTGGCTGGTTTAATTGGACACTTGGTCCTGGGGTGGGGAAGGAGACAGAGCAGCTTCCCGTGGCTGAGGCTCCTTCGCGGGGAGTGAGTCGAGGGTTGCGCCGTGTTAATCACCTGTTCTGACTTGTTCTGCAGTGCAACGTGGATGTAGAAACTGGGGAGCCAGGAGATGATCTCACTGCAGAAGCTGTTGAATACTGTCAGAAACTGGGCAGCAAGGCAACCAAAGTCTCTGAAATCATCAGCAGTAAAGACAAGGCCATCTATGCTGCTATCCAGAAGGGAATCACTGCGGTCAACGAGCGAGCTGTCTCCAACGCTCAGAAAGTCCAGAAGTGGGTCCTTCTGGAGAAGGACTTTTCTCTTGTTGGTGGGGAGCTTGGTGAGTGGTAGGTGGGGTGTTTGGGGGTTGCCCCATCCCCCTCTCCTTGGCTGGTGAGCAGACAGCACACCCAAGATCCCCAGTGCACAGAGCTACCCACAGCCCTTCCCTGCTGTGGCTTTCCCACCTTGTACTTTGAGGGAGGGCAGGATGAAATCCCACTTCTGATGGGCAGAACTGAGCTGAGCAGCGCTTACCTTGGCTCAGTGCTGTCTCTTGCAGGACAGTTGTGCAGGACAGTTTCTCTCCAGGGGGAGAGGCAGGGTTTATTCATCACAGGGTCATTTAGAAGTCTGGGTCTGATGCGTTCTGCTCCTTCCTCCAGGCTCATTTCTTCACCCTGCACCGCTCTGTGCTGCACCCTGACCCTGGCTGGAGTCCTCTCACCACTAAACCCCCCACCCTGTATCTTCCCCACAGGCCCAACAATGAAGCTGAAGCGACCGGTCGTGGCCCAGAAGTACAGAGAGCAGATCGCTCAGTTCTACGCTGACGCCGATACACCCACCAGCACCGAGACCCCGCTCCGGCAGTAGCGCTGAGCATCCGTGCTGTGGACTGAAGGAAGCCTGGAGAACAACTGCCCTGCAGCAGCCTGAGCTCCCCAGGGAGGATTCCTGCTTCTGCTGAAATAAAGGAGGCTCAGGGTCATGCAGCCCTTGTGAATCGTCTGACTGTACAGATTTTAGCCCTTGTACTGCAGTGTGGTGAGCGTGTTCGTGCCTGGTTGTGTTCTGTGTCCTTGGTGCTGAGGTATTCCTGAGTATCTCTGCTTTGTAGTTGTTGGGTTTCTGTTTTTATAAGAGCAGACAAATGTTTACCTTCAATCCTTCTGTTTTAACCAAAGTTTTCTTTGCCTGAGCTGAATGTAAAACAATCAGGAGCTGCAGTTTTCCTGCTGGGGGAGAGCAGCAGATTTCTTCTCGTAGCGGTGTGCGATCCAGCCCCTGCACACCAGCTGGATGGCATCTGAATTACTCTAAATCTCTTTTACCCACAAACCATCTCCTGTCAAAGACAAGGAACCCTGTGTGACTACACACCCTGTGTGTGTGACCTCATGTTTGCTGGGCTTGTTTGTGCAATATTTTGGAGTCTGTTTTACCTTCTGGCATTGGAAGGAAGCTGTGATTGTATTGTCACAACAATACATAGGGGTAGTTCTGAGCCAGTTCTACAACTGGCTGGGAAGTGTGGCTGTAGTTTTACTACCATGGAACTGTTGTCTTGAGGTTCTGGAGGCAGGTGGGCTGCCAGAGCAGGGGCTGCAGCTTTATACCTGCACAGGGAGAAAGGAGACTCTGCTGGGAACCCAGTTGTTCCAAGGTTGGGTCTTCTGATCTGTGACTCTTACAGCAGCTGTGAAGGCCCTTTCCAGGGGAGAAGGTGCTGGTGTGTCCCCTGCTCCATGAATTCATCACCGTTGCTCCCCCATATCTCCTCTAACTGGCTCCAGCAGGGTGATGCTGACTGCTGCTCCCCACAGCAAGTGAAGGGTGGCTGGAAAAAACAGCTTCAAATCAGGAACTGTTCTCTGACCAGGAGTGGAAACACTGCAGCCCTTGGTCCTGGGCTGTGGGGAGGACAGGCTGGAGGGGGAAGTGGTGTCACTGACCCCTGCAACCAGTGTAGCAGCTCTGTGTGGAAACCTTCCTCCCTGGGGTGGGTGTTAACAGGGACCCGGGTGCCTTAGGCAGGGCTTAAACCTAAACCTTTGTATCTGATCTGGGCTCAGTGAAACTCCACCTGCAGCCCCTGGTCAGGGGTGGGCGATGCACTATTGTAACTGCTGCTGACCTCGTGCTGTTCATGTTCTCAGCTGTACCAGTGTCCCCAGCATTGAGTGATGCCTAATAAAGGACCTGCAGCGTGTGGCTTAGGGCTTCAGTCATTTTTACAGAGCTGGGGTCAGGGTCCAAGGTGAGCAGGGTGTGGGCAGCAAAAAGGGTTTATGGGCCCCTGGGTGAGCTGCAGCTCAAGTTGATCCTTATCAGGGAGGAGACCTGTGTGTGCAGGGACCAAGGCTCAGCCCTGAGCCCCTGCGCCCAGCCCGGGCTGAGGCCCTGAGCTCTGCCCTCTGAGGTCCTGACAAGACCCAATGTGTCCTGGGAGCTGTGAGCAGGGGAGAGGGGAATATCGACACCTGCCTTGGGCCTCACAGCTTGCTCCTGCTGCTGGTGAAGTGCAGGGACCCCAACCCTACAGCAGGACCTAAACATCTCATTCAATCCAGTGGAGTTTTCCAACAGCAGAGTCATCCCCCAAACCAACTCCACTTCCAGTTTCCTTTACTTGCCTGTGCTGCCTGCAGAAGAAGCTCCCAGAGCATCCCACAGCCCCTGGAAAAGCAACACAACAAACAAAACCCACTGAAAACGTTACTTTTCCATCTTACTTTATTTCACTTTTTCTAGAAAATTCCTCCATAGTTCCACAAATTTAACAAAAAGTTTAAAATTCAGGACAAACAATCCTGTAACGTATTACAAACATGATTTTTTTTTTCTTTTGTGTTTTTAAATCTTGGGCCAGCTGAATTTCTTGACAGCTGAGTGAAGAATTCACTTCCCAACACAACTTTTTAAAATCCTCAAGTGACAAGGTATTTAATACCTCGGCTCTAGGCAAGAAATACAATTAAAAATCATCTAGAAGTTGAAGTACTTACATTTTCTTGTGTGTTCAGGAGTGCAAAACTCATCTTGTCAGTTTTTGATGGCTATTTCATGCCCCCCCAGGAAAGCAACACCGATTGATACTCATCATTTTTAGGAGTAATTACTCATCCAAGGTGCACAATGTTGTCTACAGCGTTGCCAACGAGCCAGTGCCAGGCACCCGGGCCAGCCGAGAGAAGCTTCGTCCCACAACGGTGCCCGTGCTCCAGTGCTTTTCACCAACGTGCCAGGCCAAGCTCCAAGGAGGGAAGTTTAAACCTCTCTCACCATCAAAACACGTGTCAAGATCTGACAATAGGAAACTGCTCGGGGATTGGTGTTGCAGCAAATCGCTTCGCTCGTTCCGGTGCCGCTGCCGCACCCGGCCGTAGAACTGGTGGCAAAACTCATTGCACGTCCATGGATTCAGCCTGACACTGCACAGCCTCAGGCCCAGGATCCCAGCTGGTGGTTTGGGACCCAGACAGCCTCCCCCTTCTCCTTTCCTTTCTTTTATCTCTTTTTTTGTTTGTTTGTTTTTTCTTTTTTTTTTTTTTTTCCTTTTTTTTTGTTTTTTTTTTTTTTCTTTTTTTTTCCCCCTAGTAAATGTCAGTGATCAAAGCCTCAAGGCTTAATACATCCGCAGACCAAGACAACAGGACAATACTCCTGACCCCTCTTCTGCCCCTTTTAAAGGCCAAGGACAAAGGAAAAGCTGCGTCCTGATCTCCCCGACTCTGAAAGCCTTCAGCCCGAGCGGCACCCGGCTGTGCCACCAGCACCAAGACAAAGGACACTGGAAAGTAACAAGAGTTCTGTCCACGTTCCTTGGAAAAACCATTATGGCTACAAGTCAATTTTTGGGTATATTTTTTTTTTCTCCTTTTTTTTTGTTGTTTTTTTGTTTGTTTTTTTTTTTAAAACAATGCAAAGCTACTACACATCCTCGAAGACCTGAAGCAATGCCAACAGCAGCACTGCCACCTCCTTCCTAGAGTACAATAATCCATCCATGCTCTCAAGAGTGACACAAGAACAAAACACTTGATCCACAAAATACCTGTACACGGCATGTCCAGAACAGCATTCAGCCAGCCTACGGAGAATCTACACAGGGAACTCGTTCATCTGGAACTAGAAGGGGACAAGGTGAGGTCCAAACGTGACCCCATCCTTTTGTTTGCAGAGTCATTCCTCCTGTGGTCCCCGACGCTACCACATACCCCAAAAAAACACCAACTCTGTAGAACAACTAAGTACTTGGAAGAAACCTTTTAGTAACAAATCAGCATGTGCACACAATGGAAAAGAACTATTGCTGGGGGGGGAACAATCCTATTTCAGCTTTTCAAGGAGATTATAAAGAGTCTAAAAAAATTCCATGTGTAAAATACTTCTTATAAAAACCAAACAAAATTCCTATCGATGCTCATCAGACTTCAGGAACAAAGTCGGTTCCAGGATGGGACGATGCCACAGCCCCAGGTGGGAGCCCCTCCAGCCAAGTTCAGGAAACACCATCCCACTCGTGTTCTTGGACTGGCTGGGAGCAGCGTGACCCTTCAGACCTTCGCAGGAGGGAGGTGGCACCTCCAGTCCCTCGTGGGGTGAAACTCTGGAGGCTGCAGAGAGTCCCTTGGAGAGACGCCGCTGGGATGGGTGAGACGGGTGCAACAGGCGCTGGGAGCGAGTTGGGAGGAGGCAACGACCCTGGGGGGATCTCAGGCTGGGTCCAGTGCTGCTCTGGGGACAGGACGCTGTCACTGACCCCCCATCCCAGGGGGCTGCAGGCACCAGGTGCCCAGGGCCACTCCACGTCCCCAGGGAGCCAAGTTTGGGGCCTCAGTGACCGCACAAGGCTTTGCCTCCTCCACACCACAGCCCCAGAGACCACGAGGAGTTCGCACGTACCCACGGACAGCGGGGAGCCTGTGCCGTCCTCCGCTGCGGCGCATCCCACTGCAGCTCCTCCTCTTCCTCCACCTCCTCAGTGTCCCTTTGCACACAGGGTTTCTATCCAGGCTTGGCATTGTCCATCAGGAAAGAAAATAGCTGAGATCACTGTTGTGACAGGGTTTGCACCTGGCATGAGCTTGATTTTATATATATATACACACACACACACACACACACTCACAAGAGACACATGAAAGATGGTACAAAGACAACATTAATGGGAATCGGGTCAACATGACCCAACTCAAACAAGCTTATCATCATATTGCCACTTATGTTGATTAGTTGCAACATTTCCATGATAAAGAAAGGGGTAACCCAAAACAAGGGACTGCCATTTCCCAATGGATAAGGGACAGCAAACCCTGGAGCGAAGTGACACCCCCTCCAGCTCCCACAGATACAAGAGGTCCCCTTCATGAGCAGAAGGGGCTCCTCTAGAGAGCTGCTCTCCTCCTCCCTGCAGCCCACTTAACATTTGGCAGAAGCTTACACACTGATTGATAAAAACCAACCACTTCCTTAAAAAAAACCCCACACAACTCAAAAAATCCCCACAAAAGCAAAACCCACATGAATTTGGGGAACAGGAGTGTAACACAGTTGAACAGGACTTTCCTCACAGCCACTTGGACAACACTTGGAGGTCAATACTAGTTGAACTAGAAATACATGAAGGATTCTGGGTTAGTGTTTAGTGTTTCCTGCCCTTCCTCAGGCAGTGGGGTGGGAGAGGGAGGAGGAGGAGGAGGAATCAGACCAGACGTCACTTGGTTTTTACATCAGCGTTTTCCAGGCGTGTCCCAAGGTAAAAATACTCCCTTGTTTTGGTTTTCCCAAAGTACAGCCACTACTATAGGGGCCACTGTAGGAGATTCCTCTTTGAGAACATAGAGAACAAAACCAATCACGTATTTTGGCAAAGTTATTAAACACTGACAAATGAGAAGACAACAGGTGAGTCCCTTCCAGAGCACAAAACGCTTTGAAGATTTGCTGTTCAGCTTCCACACGCTAAGAACTGTCCACCAGAGGCCTTTTAACCACCAAACTGGGTCTTATTAAGAGCCCTTCCCCTGCCATAGCCAGTAAAAAACAGAAAAACACACCCTCAAGATCATAAGACCCAACTAGGCCCTTATACATACAGTACATACATATATATAATATATATATATAAAATATACAGCTTACAGGTTTGTAGTCCTATTACAGTTAAAGCAGACTGAAAGGAGTGAGACTTTTGTTTTATCTAGGAGCTCAGATCAAACAAACACGACATCTCAAAACCCCAGCAGGAGACAGCAGATTCTTCGAGGCCTCTTCCAAGAGCAGGAACTGGCTCTGCAGGAAGCTGAAGGTCCTGCGTGTGGAACGGTGTCCTGAAGGGATCAGGAGCCAAGTTACAGCAGTGCTCTGTACCCAACCACGGCAGAACTACCTTGGCAAGCAAGCAAAGCTGGGAATCTGGGCCTGCTTTGCTCCACAGAGGACCAGCAGGACCCCCCTGGGAAGCCTCCTCTGTGTCAGTCTCTAGGCTAGCTTTGTAAAAGCCAATCTCCTTTGCACGGCACGAGCGCTTCTTCACGGAGCTGGAGGGAAGGGGGACTGGCTGGAGCTCTCTGTGGGCAGGCTGGTCCCTGGAGTTGGTGAAGAAATCCTCCACACTTCCTCAGATCTCAGAGACGCCTGAAGACGTGCTCTTCAAACACAGTTTTTCTTGGGAGTAAAAAACCAAAAGGAAAAAAATCAAGGTCACACTGCTTGGCTAAGTGCAGCACGTCTTTTGCTCTACTCAGGACCCGTGCCCAAGCGTGGTATGAAGCTGGGGAGGACAGACTCAGCAATCTGGGTGCTTGTTTGAAGCCTACAAGAAAGTGCAGCTGGCTGTGCATTCATAGAGCATGGCTGTTCTCTAAGGCAGTGCTTCGGGTCAATCCAGAGAAGGAGGAGGCCTAGTTCCATGGGGTCGTTTCCTGGTACCAATCAAGGGGGTTTCTGGTTTCAAGAGCAGCTTCTGAGGCCAAGCGTCATGTCGCCACCGCTTCCAAGTAGCTCTGCAGCTTGCGGACGGTCGTCTCATCCAAGGAGAAGAGGTCAAAGTCAAAGGTTGTGTTGGTAACGTTGAAATGCCCAGTTTCCTCAATGAGATTCACAATCTGCACAGAAAGGGAAGAAGGAAGGATGGATGGATGGATGGATGGATGGACGGACACAGGGACCCCGTAAAGGCTGAGGACAGAAAGGCCAGCACATCCAGAGCAACCCATCCAGACCTCTGCCCATCCCAGACCTCTGCCCATCCCTCTGGAATAGCCTGAGAGGTAAGAACATCTCCCAGTGCTAAGGGAGCCCCCTTCCCCTCCCCGACACCCACTAAGGGAGCCCCCTTCCCCTCCCCGACACCCACTAAGGGAGCCCCCTTCCCCTCCCCGACACCCACTAAGGGAGCCCCCTTCCCCTCCCCGACACCCACTAAGGGAGCCCCCTTCCCCTCCCCGACACCCACTAAGGGAGCCCCCTTCCCCTCCCCGACACCCACTAAGGGAGCCCCCTTCCCCTCCCCGACACCCACTAAGGGAGCCCCCTTCCCCTCCCCGACACCCACTAAGGGAGCCCCCTTCCCCTCCCCGACACCCACTAAGGGAGCCCCCTTCCCCTCCCCGACACCCACTAAGGGAGCCCCCTTCCCCTCCCCGACACCCACTAAGGGAGCCCCCTTCCCCTCCCCGACACCCACTAAGGGAGCCCCCTTCCCCTCCCCGACACCCACTAAGGGAGCCCCCTTCCCCTCCCCGACACCCACTAAGGGAGCCCCCTTCCCCTCCCCGACACCCACTAAGGGAGCCCCCTTCCCCTCCCCGACACCCACTAAGGGAGCCCCCTTCCCCTCCCCGACACCCACTAAGGGAGCCCCCTTCCCCTCCCCGACACCCACTAAGGGAGCCCCCTTCCCCTCCCCGACACCCACTAAGGGAGCCCCCTTCCCCTCCCCGACACCCACTAAGGGAGCCCCCTTCCCCAACACAGCAATCCAGCTCCTCTCACATGCCTGGCTAGCTCCATGCAGGGACATGGGCACGTTTCTGTCCTGCTCGATTAGAATCACAGGGGTTGGAAGGGACCTCCAGAGCTCATCATGTCCAACCCCCTGCCAAAGCAGCTCCCCAGCTCATATTCCACAGGTGGACATCCAGATGGGTCTGGAATATCTCCAGAGAAGGAGATTCCACAGCCCCCCTGGGCAGCCTGTCCCAGGGCTCCCTCACCCTCACTGGGGAAAAAGTTCTTCCCCATGTTTAGCCCAGCTTTGGGACCATGACCAGGATGGCTGAGGGAGGAGGCACAAGCCACACTTCTGTATCTTTTCCAACCAAAACTTTGCATGCATACCTGGTTTTACTTTATTTTTCCCTAAATAACTTTGCTGTCAGAGCAAACCAGCCCCTCAGGAAGGAGTGAGGCATCCCAGGGGTCTGACAGACCCGTGGGCATGAAGGTCACCACAGAAAGCTGAGGAAGGGTCCTACCTGCTGTAGCACATTGCGCTCCCGTAGTGCCATTAGTCGCCTGTGCAGCTCCACTAACTCATCAGTGTAGGCCTGCAGAGGAGGCAACAACAGAAACAGTGACACACGTGGCATGTTTGTGACTGCCAAAGTGACTTCTCCAGTGAGTATATGAGGAACCTGAGGCCCTTTCAGACATGTTTCCATTCCAAATAGAGGAGACTAAATAGGAGACTCAAGACTTCCCATAAATCCAGATGAAGACCCTCCTCAAGACTTCACAACACCATCACACACCCACCTGTAACCAGCTTTGAGCAAAGGTCAGAACCTTTGAGCTTAAGAGGACTTCAGCAAGGTGAAATTCAGCTTGGTGAACTTCAATGTGAGTTCTTCATCAACAGGTTACACTAATAAATTACTCATTACCTAAAAATAACTGCACTGATGCTCAGTGACCAGCAGCCCAGCAATCTATGGAACAATGACTTGTGTTAAGGAGAGGAATTCTCTGGATACACTCTGGTTTGCACACACTGCCCTGGGAGATGCAAGATTCAAGCTCACCAATCTGTTTGTTCTCACATAAGGATGGTTTAGCTTTTCTTTTTTGGTTTTAAGACAGGTTTCTGTTGGCCCATTATTGCTCACAGGGGATAGATTCTCAATCTCTAAAGCTGACCCAGGGTCATTTATGTCTGTACCAAAAAATCCTCATCTCATTTAAGTAATTTTACCAAGACAAAAACAACCCCAAGAAAAAAATATCACTAAACTACCTTCCTCCCCAAAATATTTTGGGAAATACACCCCCCTCCCCAGCACATTCATGCAGAGAAAAGTCTTCTTCCTGCTAGAACACCCCATGGTCCTGCATGCCACGCTTGCTGGCAGAGCTAGAGTCTCTTATAAAACCTCTAACAGTTGGAAAAGCTGCTGGCATGTCAGGGCCTCTCTTCAGTGGGTGCCCTCCTTCTATTTATATTAATTAATCTAATAAAAGATACAATTAACCCCAGACAGACCATCTCAGCTATGGTCACCAGTGGAAGATGCTGCTGCTAGCAGCAGACTCAGATGCAAACATCTCCAAGATCCCACACCTAATGTTAAGCAGTTCACTGTGCTGTATTTGCACGTGGAAGTGTCAGTGCCCACAAGTGAGAGCTGCAAACTGATTCTCCCATCACTGTAAGGCCCTCAAATCAGGCTAAGAAGTAGTATTATGTTCGCATTTGATGGGAAGAAAATAAATCACTGTGGAAGATCTTGCTGGACAACTGGAGTTTGGCTATTTACTGGTGAGTTCACCATGATTTAGGAGCATGTGCAGTGCTCTGCTCTCCTTGGAAGCAAGGAAGAAGAGGATTTCATTGAACAAAGGTTTCAATTCAAGCAGAGCATCCAACAATCTTTAAATCTGAAAGATCATTTTGCATGTGGAGAAGACCTGGGAGTCCATCTGTTTATGATACACCATTTCTGCAGTGTCAGGCTCTGAAGTCTGTCCTTTCAACATCTGTTTTTCACTATACTCCAAACAGAACAATGTGAGAGTTCTGTTCTACACAGAACCATCAGTGACTGTCCAATGGTTCTGTGATATGCAAATCCCCAAACACACCTTGTCATATGTTCCCTTCTTCAGGATCTTCTCTGGCTTGTTACAAGACTCTGGGCTTTTTCTTCCAGATGCCTGTGGGTAAAATCAATCAACATTAGGGACCAAAATGAGTTAAGGCCACAGAGTAGTTTCATGGTTTGGATGCAGAGCACTGAACAGAGAGAAATAAGGACAGTGAAATGGGGAAAATTTGGTGCAAGCCCGATTTAACACCCTGGACTGAACCAGGAAGAAGAGTCTGGGCAGGGAGGATGCAGTACCTTGTTATTCGCTGGGGGCAGCTTCTGACCAGGAGGTGGCTCTCGACTCGGCAGGCAGGAGTCAGCGCTGTTATCACTGTCACTGTCACTAAGGCTCAGTCTGAAAAACAACCAGCAGAGAATTAGCATCACCACCTAACAGGAGAGGTACTTAGCTGTCAGCTGAACCGCACAGAGTTCAGTGAAACGCTCTTTCTTACAGGCTACTAAACTGCCTGGGAGACAGGGCCAGTCTGTAATTTCCAAGAATCCCTTTGATGCCCCAGATGACAATCACTTTTACCAGCTTCCATTCCCCAGGCAGGCAGAGCAGGGAGTTTTACCTTATACATTACAGTTCTGGTATATACAAGTCCCCTCTGAGTAAGTTCCAGTTGATTTTCACAAGGATTCATCCCAAGATCACTGAGTGCCTCACCAACCCCTCACTGGCAAAACCCCCACCTTTTGGGACCTTTGGAGATTTCCAATTTATTCTCCCTCTTCTTGTGGCCCCACAAATGTATTACAGCAGGTATTCCAATTTTGATGATCTTGAAAAAAACATGTTTACTACCTATCCCCTAAAGGTATAAAATCATATCCTCCAGTGTCTCTTCACTCCTGTTTATTTGATAAGGACAGAGTGCAACAACAGAACTTTTGGGGTTGGTTTTGGTAAACACAAGCACCATTTGCCAGCTGCAGCTGCTATCTGGGCTAAGCATTTGGTTTCAAATATTCAGCCTGAGACAACAGCATTTCCTGAGGAGAGAAGGATGAAATTCAACTATTTCCATTGACTAAAGCAGGAAACAGCTGCTAACCAAGTCCCAGAGGAGTCAAG
This sequence comes from Hypotaenidia okinawae, assembly GCA_027925045.1. NCBI lineage: Eukaryota > Metazoa > Chordata > Aves > Gruiformes > Rallidae > Hypotaenidia > Hypotaenidia okinawae. The sequence goes on along the minus strand of BSDF01000027.1, from coordinate 2,512,300 downwards.
TAACCAACTGTCAGCACAGGCTATCTGCAAAGACTAAGACTTCCCAGCTTTGCACCAGTAAAACCCAGTAAGAGCAGCACTCATGCTGACAGCCTCCACAGAACTACTCTAATCTCTGCAGATCAAAGGTGCCACACACCATTCAGCTCAGCAGAGATCTGAAGATGACAATTAGGTGACTATTTTACAGGGGTCAGTCACTAACACCTGCAAGCTCAACACACACCACTTCTCAGTGGCTTCCTCTCTGTGAGGCTCAGCTGATCCCTCCTCATCCAATTCTGTTTGAATGGACTCAGTGTCCCCACCAGTGCTACTAAGTACCCCACACATCTGCCCCTTCTTTTGTCACCCTTTCCTCTCACACAGCCCCATTGCTTTGATCCCTCCCCTCCAAACAGAGGCCATGAAAAAAAATACCCAAATGTGGAAGGCAAAAGAACAAACAAACATCTCTCTTCCTGCTTTGTTACCACCTGGAATCCCGGCTGACTGGGTTTGTTTTGACTGCTGCCTCTTCTCCAGAGGAGCTGTCATCATCATCAGACTCTTCTGACTGCAGATCTTCCACCATGGAGCGCAGGGGACCTGCAAAAGGGAGAAAGGAATTCAATAGGGCATGTGGAAAGCTCCAGCCAAGCTATCTGATCCAAACTGGGTGAGTTATCATGGAGATACATCAAGATTCCTCAGGAAGGCATCACTGCTATCTGATTTTTTGCCTAAAAGGCCTGTATTCTACTCTCAAAACTCAAGCAGAGCTGACAAACTTTACAACTGCTATAAAGTCACCCTAACCCCCCCATTATCCCCACCCTCTTCTGAAATGAAAACAAAAGGACCCATTTCTCTCATGTGTTTGGGCACTATTTGAAACATCCCTCCAGGCAGTGTTTGTAGCATTTGCTTGGAGTTGGAACATTTACTGTTGCCACAGTTTCTCTCTTTGGATGATGGGTGGAGGGATCTGGAAAAAGCAGCTGTTACACACTGGCAAAGTGATGAATGTCACATTTTAATTTTTAATAAAGCATATATGAGATTGGAGAAGAACCATTCTGGTGGCACTACAGATCAAGCAGCAGCAAACACATTTATAAACTGAGGGAGAAACCAAAGTCAACAGGGGAAAGAACCAAATCCAGAGAGATAACCTCCTCATAAATTAACTGTCAAAGCAAGAAAAATACTTGCTCATGATCGTGCTGTGACATTATTGCCTTCTCTTGATGAAGCATCACAGCTTCAACACAGGGCTGAGTACAAGAAACTGTGTTAGCCTTATATATGGTGCTGGCAAAAGAGATCTAATGAGCCTTTTAAGGTTATGCAAGGAAGATTTTACCAGGTTTTTTTTATTTCTTGCAACACACCTTGACTGTGGTTCTGAGATGGCTCGAAATCAGAGTCAGAGCTGGAGTCGGAGCTGGAGCTGGAGTTGGAAGGGCTGGACTGGACAGACTTAACCCCCCATAAAAGGGAAAAAAGAAAAAGAATCTTAACCTTTCTAATCCAGAAAACCAGCACAGAGCACAAAGCACAGTGAGACAGAAGCATTTGAGCACTCTACATCATCATACATTGCTGAATTACAGAAAATATACAAAATGTGAGGTGAATAAAAGCAACATTTCTGAAACATCCTGTAGCTCAGCACTGCTGGGCAGCAGCATCACCAGCTTCCCCCAAAACCCTTCACACCACTGCTTACCAACAGTCTCAAGTGATGAGATCTCAAAGTGAAACCCCCCTTAACTTTGAAACATGAAGGATGGATAGCATACAGCCCAGAATAATCAGCATATGTATTTGTAACCCACCAATGTTCCCTCTGAACACCTCATACTGATCTTTGATAAAGGATGCCCTCCCTAATGAGCTGATCTGACTCCAAAAATCAGTTCAGATTTATTACTATCCCCTCAAAGCAGCTGTTTCTCCACCAAGCTGAGTGATCCACTGTACTCTTTCCATTTGATTGTGAAAACACAACAGATACCAAACCAAGCTCTTGTGACTCCAAGCTCCACCAAGTGTCCACAGCAATGCCAGGAGCATACTGTGTGGTAGGACCGAGTAAAAGTATGTAACCAACTACTAATGACAGCACAAAACCATCATTTCTGGATGCTATGTATGTATTTTACCATAAACCCAGATGTTGTACAGCAATGACATGCTTTAGCTTCAAGGACCAGAAGGTGGCAGTGAAGGTTAATTCAACTGGTTCATCCCCAAGAGCAGCAGAGTGTCTTAAAGGGTTGGTTGGGTTTTTTTTGTTCCTCAGTAGGATGTAGTTTAAGGATCCTCAGTGTACCATAATATTATATTGGGGTTTGTTTTTTAAAAGTAATGCTCTGGAAATTGAGCTTTTTGATTGCACACCACCATTCCTGGGAATCCACCTCTTACTTCCACTACCAAATCCCAATGCTAGGGAAAAAAAAAATCAATCAATCACACATTCCCACTCATCAATCAACAGCATTACAGAAAGTGTTAATACTATAAAAACACTGTAAACAGGTAGAAAGAGGCACATCAGCAGCTTCAAGTATTAATAAGTAAAAATAGCAGCATGGCTTTCATCCCACAGCCACCCTTCTCTCTTATTTATCACCCAAGTACTGTTGGATTTATTCAACTGTAAGAAAGTGGGGGGAAATGCAGGAAAAGAGGTATCTCAAAACCCTTCTAAGTAATTCAGGAGCAAAGGAGAATAATTTAGCAATGTATTGGCACACTGCAGCAGCCTTTTTTTTTTTTAAAGAATATACACAACAGGAAAATAAAGAGCAATATTCTCAAGGGAAAGGGAGAACAGCTCATGTGTCCCAGTCACAATTCAATCCTATCAGCCTCTATTCCTGATCATCTAGCAGGTTTTGCCTTAAAATGACTTAATAGGAGCTAAGAAGCACAAGTTGGAAGTTGCATGGGCCCCTGTGTCTCCTTTTAGCATTAACCCTATGGGTTATTTCAACTGGTTGAGGAGGCATCCAGCTGGATATGCTCAGGCTGTTGGTTACTGTCACCGTGATACGACAAAGCACAGGCTGACAATGGAGAAGAGCAATCCTGCCCTCACATCCCAGCCTCTCCCTTTTGTCAGCACCAGTGTTTAGGCAGCCAAGCATGAGGCCAGTTCAGGGATCTGGGTTTGATGGGGGAAGGAGGAGGAAAAAAAAACCCAAAAAAGGGAAAAATAAATAAAATAAAAGGCTGGAGAAGTTTGAGCAGGGGATGAAATGGAAGGAGAAACTCCATTGAGAAGTCACATGAGAGCTCAGGCCAGCAGCACGAATGAGAGCAAGCCTGTTCCTTTCAACAGCAGCCTGCAAAGATGTCAACTCCAAAAGCAACCGTGGAGCTGCAGCCTCAGAGCACGTTGCACAATATGTTGGCTGCAGCAGCAAAGCTGATTTAAGAGTTTCCGGGCCCCGGTCCCACCTCCAGCTGCTCAGTCGCTTTAGTGATGTGGCTTACCACACAGATCCACACAGAGCTGTGCCAGTACAGCCATGGAGCAGCACACTGCAGCGCTGGGGGCAAAAGGAAACCCCCCAGGGTGGAAAAGGAACTCAAAGAGTCTCCTCTGCTGATGACAAGATATTATGCAGTTACACCCTCGAGCTCCACGTTCCACCTAAGCTGATCTCACTGGCAGCTGCCCCGGTTCCCCCTCCACCACACTGAGTATTCCTACCCTCCTCCTGGGCTCCAACTCAAATACCTCTGTCAAGCATCCAACAGACACAAGACTTGGTGCAAGAGAGGACACAGAAGCATCCAGAGCTTTTTTTTTGGGGGGGTGGTGGGTGGGCAGGACACGACTGCAGCAGACACTGTGGAACCACAGCCCCAATCTGTGGTTTGACAGAGCAATCTAAACAGCTCTATCAGCCTAGAGCAGCATGGGGGGGACTGTGGAATGATGGGGGGGGGACTGTGGAATGATATGGGGGGGGGGAACTATGGAATGATATGGGGGGGGGGAACTATGGAATGATATGGGGGGGGGGAAGCATGGAATGATATGGGGGGGGAAGCATGGAATGATATGGGGGGGGAAGCATGGAATGATATGGGGGGGGAAGCATGGAATGATATGGGGGGGGAAGCATGGAATGATATGGGGGGGGAAGCATGGAATGATATGGGGGGGGAAGCATGGAATGATATGGGGGGGGAAGCATGGAATGATATGGGGGGGGAAGCATGGAATGATATGGGGGGGGAAGCATGGAATGATATGGGGGGGGAAGCATGGAATGATATGGGGGGGGAAGCATGGAATGATATGGGGGGGGAAGCATGGAATGATATGGGGGGGGAAGCATGGAATGATATGGGGGGGGAAGCATGGAATGATATGGGGGGGGAAGCATGGAATGATATGGGGGGGGAAGCATGGAATGATATGGGGGGGGAAGCATGGAATGATATGGGGGGGGAAGCATGGAATGATATGGGGAAATATGAAATAATGTGAAATGTCCCTAACCATTTATTCTAGTAAAACAGATCTTTTTCTAAAAGTGGGCAGCAGGAAGCAGTTGAATTCATGTGATGCTATGCTGTGCATTCTGGCTTCTTTGCCACAAATAGAAAATATACAAGCAAAACAGAGCAAGAGTTTGGATTTAAATTGTATCTTTATCTTTCCCCTCCTACATTCCCCCCCCCTTTTTTTTTTTTTTTTTGGAAAATGACAGAGGATGAGGAATGTTCTTAGTTGTAAAAAAGAAAAAAATATTTAGACAGCTTTTAAAAATAGTAGGAGAAGAAGATCATTTGGTTTATGTTTTACAACACAACTTACTTGGGGCTGGTGGCATGTGGTTGCATTCTGAGGTTTAGCCAATGGCATATTTCTTACAGGCTGTGTCAGGAATGGGGTGGTTTTTTTTAATTTACATTTTAATACTGTGTTTTTCAGAAACAAAACTGAAATTATTTCCTCCTTTTCTGTATTAAGATCCTGTTCAAAACCATTACATTACCATAAACAGGTACAAGATGTAGCTATGCCTGCTGTGCCTCAGCTCTGTAAATGTTACTGTGAGGGATGAACCAGAAACCATAACCTTAAACTCTGACTTTTAGGTAACTCTGCCTGCAGATAAATCTCAGCAGAACTGCATATCTGAGACAGGAGGTAAACCAGGGAGCAGTAATGATTAATACTGATTAAGATAATTTTTTTTAATTAATTTTATTAGAGATATAACCCAGCCTATGTGTTTGCCAGCCTGGTTTTCTGTCTTATCCAAGGGAGAATTTTTTCAACCTCTTTTTCATGCAGGGTTTTTTAACCAGACATTTTTAAGCATGCTGCTTGAGTGCAAATCCCTACTCACCTCTGACTTGAAGGAAGTTTCATCCTCTGAATTGGATTCCTCCATTTCCACAGGCTTTTTGATCTCCTTGGCCTCACTTTCAGATTTTACCTTTTCCACTTTGGCATTCATCTTCTCCTTGGTTTGTTTCTTCTCTGGATACGAGGAAGACGAGGTTCTGGGAGATGTCCCCAGGATGTTCTTTACCCCTTTGGAGCTACTCTTTTTTTGTTTTTTGGCACTAGGCTTTGGTGACTCCACGTTGGAGGGCCTCTTGCTGGAAGACTTCAACTCTGGCTGCGGCCCACCCTTTGGAGAAGTGTTCTCCAGTTTGGTCTCCTTCACGGCCAGTTTTGGTTCCTTGAAAGCAGCTTTTGGAGGTGCCTTCTCCTCCTTAGGCAGTTTGTTCTCAGTTGGTTTTCTGGAGGAGTCCTTCAAAGGCTTGTTTTGTTCTCTTTCAAGGTCTTTGGAGGAGTTTTTACTCTCAGAGTCTTTTCTTGGCCTCTCCCTGTGCTCCTTGGTTACCTTGTGCGGCTTCGATGCCTTGCTACTTTCCTTGTTAGCATCCTAAAACATGCAAGCTAGGAATGAAACTGAAGCTCTGCACAGAATTATAGAGCACATTCTCATCAATCACACTGCAGCATTTGTTTCATGTAGACATCCACCCACACACCCCCAACGTACTCATCTACCGCTGAGGTAGACATCTAGATTTCCCCAGAGCTGATGGACAGATTGACAGGAGGCATTTAAACATCTACATGAGGACAGGATGAAACGTGTTTCAAAAATGCCTGTTCCTTTTCCATGGTCTATAAAAGAAGGTCTGTTAACATCTACAGATGTGTTCTGCTTTAATCTGCAGGTTTAACATCTGAAGGCAGATCAGAGAGGAACCTACCCTGGCTGTGCTACACAAAGCATCAGCTAAAGGAAGTATTTTTGAGGGTTAAATCACATCCATGGCAAGTGCAAGCTGTGTTTGCAGCCCCTAACTCACCACATCAACACAGCAACTTGACAATTCCACATGTGCCTAATACCAAACTCCTGATATCAGCTAGCATTTTATCATCTTAGCAAGAGCTGTAAGACACCAATCCCTAGAACCCTGCCTGTCCTAGGAGTATCTCCCTTTGCAAGTTATACATGAACTCAAAACACTTAAAACCCTTTAGAGAAGTGGGTCTTGTGGGGAGACACTGGAGTATGAACCAGACAGGTTGAGATGCAAACACACAGGCACCTTGGAAGCCAACCTGAGGAATGGAAGTGGGAGACTATGGTACCTTCAGCTACCAGCAGTTTCCACAGTGCATGTGTCAGAGCCCTTTACTTCTGTCTTCTCTGTTTTCCAACACTTAATTCCTGACCAAAATTAAATCAGTCACTAAAAGATAAGTTATCTTTATTCTGTTTCATACCATCAACATCAGAAGATGTGACTGAAGTGCCAGAAGTGTTTAGAGCCCTGAACAAAGTGGAAATCAAAATTTAATTACATCATAAAATGAACTGCTGTTAATATTTGTGACTGTTTTGGCTGATAACCATGTATGTGATCTGCTTCAAAACACACTGCACGTGGATTGCTGCTTCTGTGTAGAATGACACAAAAGCAGCTTCATCACACAAGTGAAAAGCAGCTTGTTCTGAAGTCTCAAGAACCAGATATTGCTGGATGCAACCATCACATTTTGAAATCACTGCTGTGAGCAACTGGAGAGTATTTTATACTCTGGACCTTCTGATCGACCTCACACAGTCCTAACAACAGAGGAAGTTCTGACTCTACTCAGCCTTGCTGCAAGGAGATGCCTTAAGAAGAGTACAGCTCTACATGATAGGTAAGCAAAGACCCATGTAATTCCTCCTCAGCATCGAGGATACAAGCCAGAACAATCAGAGGGGGCTTCACTCAACTTTATCTGCTACAGCAGATTTTAGGGGGAAGATATTGTTTACCAAACAAAAATTCCTAGCCATAGCTGTTTAATTTTCTTTTCAGAATTGCTCTGTAGAGAAGTCTAGTGAATAATAAAAAGGCCTCCTAAATTATGATAAGTTCCAGACCATTAGCTAGTGAACTAGAGAACAAGGAAAATGTTTTCTGAATGAAAAGCCAAAGCCAGCTGCTAAATAAGCTCTTCACAGCAAGTCCTGAACAACTTCACCTCAGGATGACAGCAAAGCATATCTCACTGACCTTTGACCCATGGGATGGTTTGGTCTTCTTGGGATCAGAGAAGGCAGAAAGTGGTATTGTGGGTAACATGGGATAATCAGGACTCGGCCTTGAAACAGTTTCTGCTCCTTCTGGCATTACCATCACCTAGTAATAAAAAGGAGGAAAATTATGTATGACTGGAGTCAAATGGACTATTAACACATGATTATGTTAAGTCACTTGCTCAATTAACACCCTATTATTCATGTTTTGGAGGGTTTTTTTTTCCCTGTGCTTAAAGGTCATAAAAAGATATTGTCTAGGTAGTGCTCAGTTTAAAGGCAGGTCCTCAAATACAGAGCATTAAAACCACAAAAAAAAGCAAGGCAACAAGCAATATCAAGTATCTTTCCCAAAGGGAACTCCAATATTCTGAGCACAAGCAGGCAATAAAGCTTTGGACAAGAACTGTGTGTTCTGCTGCAAATGCTCTTACCCTGCAAAAGGGTAGCAAGATAAATCTGGAAGGAATGAGTGAGAAATCATCAATTTAGGAGAAGCTGAATTCACTCATTCAAGGCAAGAAAAAAAAAAAGAAAGAAAGAAAAAGCCTTGGGTCTCTCCCTGACAAGATCTTAACACAAGAGCTCTATGAAACACTTCCCTTCTTACCTCACAGCATCAAAAGAGATTGACAGACAGAACACATCAATGCATAAGGAATACATTAATGTAATATGAAAAAATCCTAGAAAGCAAATTACATTCCAGCCATCCTATGGCTGAAATAAGCACCTTCCTCTGTGTCCAACACAGAAAAGCCACTTGCCACTTTAGATTTATGTCCCCACAATTATTTTTTTTTTTTACTTGTTTCAGGCTAGAAACATTTTTTCAGAAGAAAATTCTGCCAGCAATTAAGATAATCTTAAATGGTCCCTGAATAGAACATAATTATACATTACTATATAAGGGGGAATCTCAGAATACAGTCATGACATCCTCTGGCTAAATACTTGATACACTTTGTGGCTGTATTAATTTGCCTAGATCTTGTAGTTATTTTGAGGATCATTTCTTCAGTCTATCACTGCATATGACTCTCCCAGAAGTGAGAGTTCATCCACTGTAGCAGCTTATATCATATTTTATCATATTTCTCCCCCCCACGCACCCATTTTCACTCTATATTCTAACATTTTTCCTTAATCTTTTATTATCTAAGCCACAAGAAGCTGACCTCAGGTTTAGAGGACATTAATTGACCAGGAAATGCCAAGTATGAAGCTTTCCTGTGACAAAAATGAGCAAGGAACAGACTGGAAGCCTCTCCTTTTTGTGAGCTGTTCTATGCTGATACATCTCACAACACTAGGAAGGTCACAGGTATCTGTAACTGCCTGACAGGCAGCATGCAACATCCACAGATGATCTCCATTTCCAGAGGAGTTTTAGTGCTTTGATATTAATGGTCTCATTTAAATTGAAAATTAAGTGCCACCCATCACACCAGTGATGGTTTAGTTCTGCTTCAAGTGCTGCAGTTGTATAACCAGGGGTAAAAATTCAGCTGGCTCATCCTCTAGATGAACATGGGAAAATGCAGCCTGCTGAGCTGCAGCTGAGAAGAAACCTCAGAGCAAAGCTACCAGTCTTCATTTTAGCAGAGACTCTTCAGATCCCCAATCCCCTTGGCACTTACCCCTCCAGCCCTAATGAGTTTACGTCTGAATTCCTTGGTGGGGTTGTTGAAAGTCAGTTTCTCACAACGGAGGTGGTTCACAGGTGGGTTTCCCTCCAAATTTAAGAACAGGTCGTATGTGAAACAAACCTTTTTGGGCTCCTCCTAAAAACAAAGCAGACTTTGGGAAAAGGGAAGAAGTTTGGCAAGCACACTAAGGCAGAGGGTTCAAAGAGTCATTCCTGAAAATCCCAACTAAAGTGCCAAGTTAAGTGTTGTATTCACAGAGGTTTTCATTAGATCAGAGAGAGAGGAAATAAACTATTTGTACCTCAAATACCATTGAGAAGAAACTCTGGGATGGCTTTTCACTGCACAAGAAAGGTACAGACAAGGATACTGACTGACAAGTCTCTCTTTAAAGCCATTCAAGTCATCCTAGGAAAGCAGATTCACAAGCTTTATCCACTATATTGTTTTCATCCAATTTCAGATCCTATCTCCTTTGGGAAGCAACAGAATTATAAAGTCTTGATATGAAGAAAAGTATAACCCTTTGTTTAGAGAAAGAACAACTTCTGAACTCACACCATCTCTGTGGGTACAGAGAAAAGCTTAAATGCAATAGCAAAAGAATGACTTGTTTTGTCAAATCCTTTTAAATATGCATACTGCAGGGGCTGAATGGGAAGATATCCTGGGCTTTTCAACTTCCACTGAAGAAATCCAGAGTTGGTATGCATGTTGGGGATCATCTGCGCCTCACTGGGTCTGTTCCACCTGCTGCAGCAGCACAGTGAACACTGTGTCTGCAGTACAGAATGGAAGGAATCTCTTCCCTTTTTTTCACCCCCCCACCTCAGAAAAATCACAAGCATCCCATATGATATTTCCCCAGTGTTATCTTGTATTCTGCATTGCAAGATGAAACCTCAAAATGTGGCAAAAGAGACTCTCCTGCAAAGCCAGCAGAGCCTTACAGCACATTGGGTATTTACATGAATGCATCCCACATGCCTCATTCAATGTGCAGCATCAAGCAGCTGCACAGCAGTCTTTTCCACAATTCCTATCCAGCAGCTTGGTTTCCTGGTGTAGCTGCATTGTTGTAGGGGAACAGGCACTGCAGGCTCCTAGCCCAAGCCATTAGATTTGCTGAAAATAGGTTGAAGCATCAAACGGCTTCAGACCACGCTGATTCCCGCTGCTTCGCTGGATGGATACTAACAGTGCTACAGCAGCCATTTCTTGTACAAACTACAGCCCTAATAAGAAGAACTGTTGTAACAACACCTGGTTTACAACTAAATCAGTACTCTAAGCTCACCTGGGAGTCAAGGTCTTGGGTCCTAACTGCCCAAACTGGGGAAGACAGGCATCTACAACACAGACAACAGAACTGTCTCCCATGATCAAACAAGAACCACCAACACAAGGGTCTTCAGACCCTCCTTTTGGGAGAGTCCATGCACACTTGAAAGGCTTCCATGTCTACTGAAACTGATGGTAAGAGGAAGAAAACCACTTGCAAAATACACTGCACTGGGATTTTCCTCTTTTGCCCCAACCATTCTCACTAACTGAGCCATTAGTGAGCTCGGCATGTGCCTGCTTCCACTGGAGTTAAAACAGCAGCTGTAGAGGGTCCCTCAAAGTCTAATAAACTTAAATGATGGATTAATAGAAATCCAAACCTGGCCTAAGAATGGTTTCTAGAAATGCTATTCCTGGTTTACAACGTAGAATAAATTATCCTGGATATATCAGCAAGAGGAAGCTTTAGTCTGTCATGCCATCACATTACCAGAGCTCTGCTTTGTCATTTGCCTGTTTGCTTTCAGAGCAGGACAGGGGCAGCAGATTCATTCCCTTTTATCTTCAGTATCCCCCTTTTTTGCACAGATTTAAAAGCATCAGAGAGCCTCAAATTATTTACTGTACAACTGTGGAGGAGCTTCCACTTTTTGCAAAATTAAGACAGTTTTTCAATGTGACTTTCCTCCAGCTCAGAGATCACAACCACCCTGGGAACTGAGCCCTAGCCAAGTACCATGATCATTAAAATATCCTTTGTATCGTGTCTCAGGCCATCAGAAGCCCCCTGCCCCAAGTGAATAGTTAAGATTATAGCACTCCTAAAAGAATGAGTACAAAAGTCTCAAAGCAAAAAGCTGCAAATAAACATTCTTTCCTTTACTGCCTTCACTGACAGCTAATGATTACAGCTCAAGACACTCCAAAGCTTAACCCATCCGGTCCTCCCTAAAAGGTTCTCTCAAAAACAACCATCAAGAGAGGAGGGGGGGGGAGATAAAAAAAGGAAGAAAACACCCCAAACCCAAGGAAAATCTCTCTCAATTGACCTGGACTTACACATCCTCTAGCTTTAAATGGAAAGCCACTCTGAAACCACAACGCTGTAATTCAAAGCCTTTCTAAGCACCACCTTGGGATCTACACATCCCACTGCCTGGAGCTGCAACGGAGTGGAGATGCTTTTTCACCCTATGAACTTAGGGCCTGGCAGTCTGTTCTCATATTGCAACAGCACTTTACTCCTGCTTGAGCAGCAACCACATGCACAAGCCAGGCTTAACTCTTACCTGATTCCACCTTCTGGTATTCAACCTTCAGTGTCAGTAAGTAAAGCTGAAAAGGGGAGAGACTTACTTTCTGTAGGTATTTCGTTGCTCTCCATAAACTCTTCTAAAGGCCTTACTTCCATGAAAGGCTTTAGAAAGGATGAATCACATCCATTTCTAAATGGCAGATACTGTGGCTATTCAGATTACGACTCAGTGGATGTGAAATGGTTAACCTGGTATGGGATCTCTCAGCAAGCCACCTCAGAACTCCAGTTTATATCTGCCCTTTAAATCTCAGGATGCCAGAGACATAAACTAGAAGTGTGTACCACAAAGTAAGGGCCAAGCTTTTATTTGCAGCTGCTGTAAATTCCCCTCCATCCAGTGAATCCCCCTACTCCATCTCCAATCTCCAACACCAGTACATCACACTTTATTTTTATGGTTTTCCAGCTTCCTGCCTGCACTGAGATGTGACAAACACTGAAGTTGCTTTATTTTTCTCCCAAGTTCTGCAGTAAAGGGTTAAAGTTCTTTTGGCACTTTTCATAAGAGGAGGAATTATTTTATTATTTCTTTTTTTTTTCCCCCAAGTCTTTTGTTAAAATTTCCTTGTCCTGTTTTTTAAAGGCAGGGTGTGCCCTTTGCCACTTAACACAAATCAAAAGAATTTCACTGGTAGCCTGCACACAAAGCTCATAAATCACTTTTAGAAAGCCATAAAACAACATTATCTAGGAAAATCTAGCACACCAAGGAAGCAGGCTCATGGTTATTCAATAACTATAACATGTAACACTACTTCCCTTTTGCCATAGATCCAGCCTGACAAGAGTCATTTATCCCTAACCCTGTGCCTAGCGTCTAGAGAAGCAAAACCCCCTTTCCAGGCTTGTACAACCCGTCTGACTAGTCTTCCATCCCACTTCTAGACAGGATGTTTAAAAGCAAATAGCCTAATATTCATTTTCTGAAGCAAGTAGCCTTATGTTAGAGTGTAACAAGCCCAAGAAACACCCTTATTTGGTTTTTGGGATTCTATAGAGTTAAGTAAAATAACATTCATTCCCCCCATGTGAAGCCTAGCACTTGGAAAATTAGGAAAAATAGAGCTGCTGCTCAATGACAAGCATTTAATCATCTCCTAGCTCTCACAAATACATGATGTGATGCTGGCATGGCTAGTAAAGCTGCTACATTTGACAAGGTTTCCTTGCCAGGGGCTGCAATCTATTGTGCCACACTGCAAGGCTACTGAAACACACACAACCTGGGTGTTTTGGCCAGGAAAACAGCCTGCTCAGAGAGAAGAATGAGTAAACTGAGAGTATGTATTCATTTATGAGAGAAAAATGTTTTAAAAAAATAATTCACCACTCAGCAGCAGCACAAAAGAAAGTGCTGCAGGTTTGGGAAGATGATACAGAATAGACCAAAAAAATGCAAGCTGAAATGCTTCCACTTAAAGCAAAGCAAGAAGACAAGTTTTACCCCTCCTACCACAACTTCCAGCCACACCAAGTAAATATTAACAGGCTAAACTTACCCCCTCCCTTCCTCAAACCTGTGCAGACCCTGTCCCAACACCACAGCAATTGCTTTAGGCACCCAGCCCCTCTCTGGGCAGCCTGTTCCAGCCCCTCACCACTCTCTCTGCAAAGAGCTTCCCCCCAATATCTCATCTCACCCTTCCCTCCTCCAGCTTCACTCCATCCCCCTTGTCCTGCCATTGTCTCCCCTCTTAACAAGCTGATTCCCCTCCTGTTCCTCTGCTCCCTTCAGGGACTGGCAGGCTGCAATGAGGTCCCCCCACAGCCTTCTCTTCTCCAGGCTGACCCAGCCCAGCTCCCTCAGCCTCTCTACATAGAGGAGATGCTCCAGCCCTCTGAGCATCTTCACCTTTGTGGAAGTTCATACTCTGAAACACAAATAATTCTTCCCTTTAGCAGTATCTATGCCTTTTATATATCATACCTATAAATACTGCAGAAGGGGTAAAAGATGCATGTTTTTATTTTGAACCTAACTGGGAAAATCCAATGTTTTTCTCTGCTTTCTGTGCTTATCTCCCTTTTCCCTACCAGAAAAAGCCCAAGTTACATGTATCCATTGTGTCAACACTGGAAGCCTTTTATCTCTAGCACTGAAATTGGGAGGTAGTATCTGTAAACAGATTTCAATACAACATCTTATCCACGGTACATTAGCATCATCTGCCTTCTATCAGAAGGGAGAGCATGGAAGTATCCCACATGGTTAGCCCTTTTTTGGGAGAGGGGGACATCGATCTTATTTGATTAGGATGCAAACCATGTACCAGGCAATGAATACCAAAATCATACCTGTATCACAGCCTCCAGATTACAACATATGCCACAGAGAGATGTGTTTGGTGACAACAATGAGGCCATGAAAAGAAAAAAGCCTCAAGACTGTTGAAATTGAGGTTGGGGGGGGTGGGTGGAGAGGGAAGGGGAAGAGCAGTAGAAAAACAGCAACACATTTATTGTACCCAGTTTGTATTGATTCAAGCACCCAGAAGCCACTAACAGCAGCCCTCATTACAGGAAGGAACACAAAGGATTTCAACCCAAAAATAGCAGACTAACATTTTCAGCCCAACAATCCCAACTGATCCACTATCATTAGTCAACTGTGCTTTCAAAAGCTGTATCACTCAACCCGCTGAGACCCCGCCGTTTGTTTTTCAGGTTCAGTTACAGAGGCAAAGGCTTTAGCAGGCCACCCATATCAAAGTCCTGCAGCCTGGATAAATCACAGCAGCTCTCTAGAAAGCTGTGTGTCTACCCTTCTCTAGAAGGGTAGACAAACTGTCCAGGTTCAGAGCAATATTTGGAATAAAGTCTTCTGTCATTCAAATGACATGACAGTGCACTTACTTATGGAGGAACTGAATTACAGCACAGGAAGGACAAACACAGGCCAACAAGGCATAACTCTGTGTGTGTGTGGAGGATAACAACAGCTCTCACACCTTTAATTCTCTGCTGACACTTCCCTGACTGACAGAAAGGCACCAAAAGCTTCATGGGGCTGGGAACACTGACTCTCCTACTCCAAACAGACAACAACAACAGAGTACTCCCAACACAAAGAGTTAACAGGCAGTTTTATGTAAAGTTGCCTTAAAAAAAACAACAAACAAGCCTGATGAAGTTCATTAAAAACATTCTTAAGCCATTCTTAGTAAAGCTGTTCCTTAGCAGTGAACAGGCACACAGTTTCTCCAGCCAAAGCAAAGAGTACACTGGCTCTGACAACCACTACTTAGCATCCTAGTAACAAATTAGAACAGGGAAAGGAAACGACTAAGAAAGGAGGCTTAAACTGGGGGGGAAGATCAGCCAACCATGGCAAAGATCAACCTCCACAGATTAGCTTGCTCCCTTTTTAAATCCTTTCTCCTCTCACCTTCACAAAGCTAAACATGCATCAGTAAACAAACCCCAAAGCCTTTGCACTCTTGTGTCAACTGAGAGGACACACATCGACAAAAATGTGCTAGAATGTAAGGAGCATATGGCCAGAAAGACCCACCCCACAAGGGCTCCTGCCCAGCCACCTACCAGACAGCATTTTCTACCCAAGCCAGGAATCAATCCGGAACATCCCCTTGAAAAGAGTTATTCAAGGATGAGCCCCAAATGCTGTGATCAATTCCAGCAAACTCAGAACAATATATGCTCCACACACCACAGCTGATCCCCCACCAGCATCAACAGGTTTACAGAGCTCAGAGTGAACATATGGTCTCAGAGTGGTGAAGACTTTTCTTTATTTGGTGCTTTAATGTCTTATTCTTTAATGTAGAAGAAAACAGGCTGCATTCTAAGCCTCTGCCATCCCTCCTCTTTCCCAGTCTTTTTAATTTCTACCCTATCCCAATCTTTGCTCACCTTTTGTCTCTGCATTTCTACCTTCACTGAAGTATTTACCTCTTGTGTTTCCTTCAACTCCACTTGCTGAAAATGATCATAGCTCTTAACATTTCAAGGTGGCACTATCACTGGGCAAGGGTGGTCAGAGGAGCCACATTCTTCACACCCTCAGACAGCTTCTAAGCTTCCAGCAGTGGTAAGTACCAGGGTTAATTTCCAAATGTACAGGGAACATAACATTTGCTACCTTAAGGATGGAAAATTTACTGTTATTCAGTAAAAACAAATGTAAAAACACTTCAGTATAGCTCATGTGCTTCAAATTCAAGGTTGAACCTGGAAACACATGCTGGAAGGCAGAAGCTATCACATTTTCCCTCAGCTACTACCTGCCCCAATTTAATAATGGGGGTTGCTGTCTGAAACACCTTAATTAGTTGATTTGTCAGCTTATAAGAGGAAAAGAACTTCTCCATAAAGCATGCATCTAAAATACAGGGCAAAGATGAGCATTCTGAAGATCTGGAGTTTTGAAAACAAAACTGCAACTGAACTGTCTCCCTACTAACAGTTCTGAAGACTGAAATGCCAAAACCAAACTGCCTTTTCCTAAATCAACTGCTGCTTCCATTGTTTCCACCAAGAACAGAGACCACCTATTTCCCTTATTTATAAAAGCCACCCTATCCCTAAGGTTAGAAAGAACAAATAGGCAGTCACATGTTTATAGACAAACAATGAGAAGTGATGACCCTGGTGGGTGTGAGACCAAGTTATAGTCAGAGAAGCTGAGTGAGAGGAGTTTAGGGAGTATTAGGGACAAAGAGGTAAAAAGCAGGAGACTGTCACCACAAACAAGTGAGTCTACAAGAAAACAGACCACAGGAGACTGAAAATATCTGAGGATCTGTGAAAAAGGAAGCCACTGGAGACCCACAGGGAAAAGGAAAGTATGGCTAAAGACTAGGTGAAGAATGGAAGAGAAAATAAAAGGTAAGAGTAGAAACAAAACGCTGTTCACCCACCACAGTCACTCAAGATTCCCCTTACAAAAAACCTGCATGAAGAAGTTGGTCAGGAACCTAATGGTACTTTGAACCTGCATTAAACCATGTACAGTGCAGTTGAAGAGTTTCCTGATTTCCATCCAAAACCTCAGAAAAGCTACCAGAAGTCAAACTACTCTTAAGCTTTTGAGGTTTGGGGTTGGCTTTTTTTTTTTTTTAAAAGTCTTAGTTTTCAGTGTTTGCCATAAAAGCTGCTTCTGTCAACAACTTGAATCCCTCACCTCCAACTGCCATTTCTCTTTACATCCTTTTGGCTTACCTCACCCCCCACCCAAAAGAAAGCTGTGGGCACAACGTTCTCAGGTTTACAAGACAAATCTTTGTGTGGCTCAGTCTCATTATTTGGCTTATTACTCAGACCCAAAACTGGAGTAAGAGCAACGTGGTATGCCAAAAAACCCAAACTAAACTGTTAATTATTCACAAATTACACCACCAGGAGAGGATGCTGCCCTGGACTGGGGTGAGAAGGGAACGACAGGCAGATGTGTTTGTGGGAGGTACAATGGAAAGGATGCTGGGAAGCTAAATAGAATTAGGTTGTTATTTGTGGTCTGCTGTCAACAAATCCTGGGGTAATGTCTTCTGCTTCAAGGGTCAGGGGATGAGGCTGAGAGTGTGTAAGAGAGATGTGGCTTAATGGTCAAATTTCAGTTTATCTACGTTCCCTTTTAGGCATAATCATCAGATTTGGGTGGTGGGTTTTTTTAAGTAGTGATCAAACCCAGAAAGATTCAGTATTCATGTTTGGCTAAACACTTTAACTGAAACCTAGTTGCACAAACCTTGTCTTAACCTTCTTAACCTTCTCTTGTCATAACCTTCTTCAACTCATACAGCATGTGACTCCTGTGATAAGACTTAAAGCAAGCAGCCAATCCCAAAATTTAACTTCTACATACTCATTAGCATTGAATCATAATTCAAAATATTTAGTGCTTTCTTTTTGGAAGAGTACAACAATATTTTGAACATAGTGGTGAATACCTGTCCTATATAAGCCAATGTTTGTGTTGGGTTTTATACCTGTACAGTGACTTTCATAAGATTATAAATAAAAAGATTTTTTTAATATATTGCCAGTCAACACTGTATTTACAAATGTGTCTAGAAATCAGTGGTTTATGCTTATTTACTTCCCTATTTGCATGAAATAGTTTAAACTCCTTTAATATTCCCTCCTTACAAGCAGTACAATCTCTGTTCACAATCTAGGACCATCACACTGTCCTGATATCACCTTTCTATATAATTCCATTTCTGCCAAAAGTTTTCTTTTGAAGTCTAGCAGGAGCATCCAACTCCCAGTTAAATTCTATTTATTAGACTAATAAAAAACACACACATAAACCAGTCCCATAATTTAGAGTCTTCCTGTCAGGCAGTTTCAGGCTCTGGCACAGCTCAAAACAATTAGAAGACCAGAAATCAGATTCTACCTTATTTTTGAAGTACACTTCAATGGGCATAATGAAGCCAGCGTAGCCAGACTCCTCCACTTTGTAAGGGGGCTCTTTGCACACTGAAAAAGAGAACAAACATTAGCTTTGAATATAATGCAACTTAATCTGAGTCAAAAAGGAGTGGCAAGATGAGAAATTGGCCTCTGACAACCTCAGGATGTATTTAAAACGCTGACTTTTGCAAGGAAAAAAATTCAAATAAAATAAGATGGTGGTCATGGACTTAGTTAAGGACATGGAAATGTGTTCTTAGCTCCTCCCATGGAAAGGAAACATAAAACACTCCATGCCAGAGTCTCCATGAGATTCTCCTCCCCCTCCTCCCTTTATGCACTGAGATACAATTACATTTCTCTGCTGTTCCACAACAATGCAAACTGCCAGTTAAAGCTGTCCTGCCAAAAAACCAAAAGGGCAAAGACCCAAAAGGTGAGAATTGAACAGTTACAGAGAGGTAAATTTTACTCTGGTGCCCACATTCATTAATCAAAACACTGTACCATGTGAGCAGGTTTGTTTGTGGGGTTTTTTTTTCCCCTTTAAATGCTCTCCTGCAACGCTCAAGCCTTCACAGCTACATAACATACTACCAGCTGCTTCATCCAAACCTGAAGGGCAGGTAAAGGCTGCTATTTATTTCACACACAAGGAAATGGAGAAAGCTTAAACATTACAATTACAAAAGTTAATCACTTCTAAGAAATTAATGTACATGCTTCCTGCCTCGGTTTCCCCTGCCTGCTACCTGTTGTATCTTTATGGTACAACATCCCACCTACCCCTGTGTTTCAGTATAATTATAGCTGACTTGAAGGATTCTAGGCTGGCTTATTTAGCCATGATATAGCTATATGTAACAGCTGCCACAAGAAATATGAGACTCACACAGATATTTGCCTCTCAGGAACCGGACGCACTTGCATATAATTTATGCAACACAACATATGTAAATAAAGCCAATTAAATAATTAAGGGAATGCAGTGCAAATCTTTTGACTTTCTCTGAAGAATACCAAGTAATTAATATGATTAGGAAACAGTACCTCAAACCTGGAGTGCACACAAATTGTTTTCTTTTACTGTAGGTCTATTATCCCCAGCTCTAAGCACTTCTGCCATCATTAAGGTGCTAGGAAGCTGCACTCAAAATTCAACTGGGAAAAAAATAGCTAATCTAAAAATAATAAAAATCTCTACGCTTGCTTTAACTTGAATTTCATACAAGAACCCTGTAATTTAAGGGAAAAAGCCCCAAACCAAAGAGCAGCGTTGATACAGCAGCAGGAATCTTAAGACTATCTGCCAAGCAGCCTTTGTTCCTTTGCTGCTCTATTCTAACAGATTAAAATGACTATACAATCTGTTAGCAGCACAAGCTTACCTTCACTGGAGGATTTTGCTCCAAGTAAAAGCCAAGCCACCCAAAGAAACCCATCAAACAGATCTAGAAATAGCATATGCATCTTTCATACCATTACCTACAGCCCAGACACACTCTGGACAAAAGCAAGCTGGCATTATGAGCAAGGAAGGAAAGCATGCAAAGCCCAGAGATCAAAGTGTCTCTTTAAAGGTAGGTAACATGGCAAAGACCATGTACTATCCCAACACAGTGCCTTGTATAGAGTAATTACAGCAGATGACAAGCACTGTAGCACAGCAGAGTGTAACTTTGACTCTATAAATTAGCTTTCAGCTCAGGATTGGCACTTGCTTGTCACACATCAGTTCTACTGTGTCCATTAAAAGGAGGTGCTATTAACATACAGGCTAGATTCACATCCTTATGAGCTGAACACCTCTGAGTTACCTTCCACAAATAACAAGGTAGCAGGAAGTCCTAAGATGTCCTGCATGACCAGCTGTCTTCCAAAGAAACAGTTCAAAGAATACACATTACAATCTCATTACCAGCAGTGCTCTCAGGCAGCCAGCACCCCTTGTAATGCTACAGAACAGGACTGCAGATGCAGTTACACAATCTTAAGCAGATACATGTCTTTGCTGCTGCTGAAAAGGGCAATTCCAGCTCCTCCACCTCAACCATGTGTTCCTGCTGCCCTGTGCCAAAGAATAAGGTTCCCATTGCTGCCCAGCCAGAAAGAGCAATGAACAGATCCAGCAGAAAATAAGACTGCAAGTTGTACACTCTGCCCAGCCACGCTGACTGCAGTGCTCACACACAGCTGGGAGGTACAGCCAGCAGCAAAGAGACCATCACCCCTCTGACAGCACTGTCTTCTGCTGGGTTTGACACTCACTACCTGGCCTGGCACCTGAGAGTAGGAATTGCAAGAATCCTGATGGCTACTTAATGACAAAAGCCTACATACTCCAGCTCCTATGAGCATCACTCACCCATCTCATGCTTCCAGCTCATGTTGGGGAATGTTATTAAAATTGAATGTTATTAAAATTTATTAAAATTGAACCCACTTTTTCACATTTTGTAATGTGGATTATCTTCTGCTATCAGGGTAGATAATGGCAGGGCAAGGGGGAATGGATTAAAGTGAAAGGAGGGAAGGTTTAGATTAGATTTTAGGGGGAAGTTCTTTGCAGAGAGAGTGGTGAGGGGCTGGAAGGGGCTGCCCAGAGAGGGGGTGGGTGCCCCATCCCTGGGGGTGTTCAAGGCCAGGTTGGATGGGGCACTGGGCAACCTTGTGTAGCTCCAGGCCTGGAGGTTGGTGTCCCTGCCTATGGCAGGGGGTTGGAGCTCTGTGCTCCTTGGGGTCCCTTCCAACCCAGACCAGTCTGTGATTCTGTGGTCACTGTCTTGAGAACCTGCATGTACTAAGGCTTAAATAAAAGGAGGAATCTTCTGACCTCCAGCCCTTTCACCACAAGAAAGGTCCCATTCTTCCTGGCCTTCCTCAAACAAAAGACAGCAAAGGTTAAACCTGAAGCACACACAACGTACGTTTTGCTCCTCTTTTAAGATATTTTACAGAAAAGTGGCAGCCCAACACAACCTTGACTTGCACAACGTTCTTTGATGCAGAAAAGACCTAATAATGCATCTTCAAAAGGCCACTCACCTCGCTTGGGTTTTGGGAAGCTCTCATGTAGCCGAAAGACCACCCTTTCCACAAAATGCTGGATGTCACACTGCTCCGGGCCACGGACAAACACCATCCAGTCATGAGTAAACCCTTCAGTGGTGGGCTTTTTCCTCAGTTGGGCTCGGTGCCCCAGCTCCAATTTGACTTGAACTGTGCACTGTTTCAGGACAGAGGTAAGAACCAGAAGGAAAATGAAACAGCTTGTGTGTTATTCAAAATGATGAAGCCCACAGACTGGAGATGTTAGATCACCACAAGGGAGGAATACAACTGCCTCCAGATAAGAGGTTCATCTAACTCTACAGTGTTGTCAACAGAAAAGGTATAAAAATAGCTCCTACTGCCATTTCATACCTATTTTCTTCCTAATATTAGCACTGCAGAGGAAACAACTTTAGAAGGGGAATAGGTTTATCTGCTTCACTTATCAACTAAATTGTCAGCAAAGTCCTAATTGCAGAATCTTATTTCTGGGAAGTGTCAGAGGTGGAACCTGATGTTCACAGTTTACAGAATTCACAGCACTGACAGAAAACTCATCCCAAACCAGGAAAAATTACATCATGAATTAGTGGATTATGATATTTGCTAGAATATGGAATCTATTAGAATAAAACTATGATGTTCCTTGGATTCTTTTAACACACTTTAAAAGACCATGTTAACACACAGCATGCCTGCACAATATGCAACGCTAAAATGACCCAACTGACTTCTGCTTCTGAATCCTACTCTAATCACTGGCTAATGGAGAAGTTAATGTCTCACTCAAAGCACAAAAATCCTGGTCAATGTCTTAAAAACCAGATTAAATTAACTGTGAAGATCCACATATTATTGTGGACTTTGCACTCAGAAGAAAGCAAATTAATTAGATGTAACAGTGGAAAGGCAAGCGTGATTCAGGCATAAGTTAAAGCAAACCCTGAGGGAAGGTTTGTAGAGACAAGGAGTAACACCTGAGCTATCCAACCACTGGCTAATTTTGTACATCTACAAACTAGACCAGCAGCACAGCCATTTCAAATTAAACCCATCAAAAAGCCAACTTCAGCAACTAGAAGTTTATTTTAGAAAGGGGGCAGGTTTTAGTCCTTACCCCCTTCTTCACTTCCACCTTCCTTTCAAGGAAGTGTCTTGTTCTTTCTGGAAGTTCTTAGCTACCACTTGGAAAGAACATTATTTGTCCTTATCGCTATTACAGGTGTAATGCAACTTATGGTAAGACAGGGAACATGGGACAAGAATGCTTCCCAAACTCTAAACAAATATTTAGCAAAAGAATTATCCTCATTTCCCCACTGAGGAACTGCAACAAGGAACATGACCATGATTAATGCTCAAAAAATACCTTGCATATCCAATTGGACATTTAATGGGAATGTGATTTTCATAGCATGGTTAATACTGTCTGAAAAAGCTTAAGTCACTCAATCTCACTAGTCTTTTCTTTGTAAAGAGATCACACAGGAGGTCTACAGAGTAGCAGGCATCAAAGCCCGACCTCCCAAATTGCACTCCAGTTCTAATTTCAATTAAAAGCCTTAACACACTCGTTCAGGTTATCTTTATGGCAAAATACCATCAGCTGCCATCCAACTCAAACTCTGAGACTGAGGGACAAGCTCATCTAATTAACTGCTTCACCTGTATAAGGACAGTATTTCTTTAGGCTACCTTTATCTGCAAGCCTTTTTTTCCCCCCTGTTCTGTGCTTTAGGGTTTATATAAACTGACTCCATCTTGCTCCTGCACTAGAAATGAAGTTACTCTGCTGTTCTTTCATGTCATATTAAGGAATAAGACAAAAAAGGCAAGGTGTGTTTCACTCAAAGCACAGCAATCTCTCCTACAGTGGAAGAGCATTACGTGGAGACCATCTGCCTAAATCCCAAGTTTGCAGAGGAGCGTGCTTGGAGCCTTGCTTTATCTGGGATACTTCCCACAGTGTTCACATCAACTGATGCAGTCTGCTCTGCAGCTTCACGTTATCGATTCCATAATTACCCTTTAAATCGTGCTACTGGTGCCAGTTGCTACCCATCTCCAGAGAGGTGCAAACGACTGTCAGTCTACAAAATTTGCCTTTCTAGTTGAAACGGCTGAGGAATTTTAGCTGAGAAACAGATGGGGCTGCATGGAAGAGAACAAAATTAAACCTAGAAGATAACTGTTTAACTGAGAGTGAAAGTGATACTTGCTATACTCCTCACATATCGGTCCAATTAACAATTGCTATGAATTAAGGCAGAAGTTGAAACACACTTGAAAATAAGATCTCCTAACAGAGCATCCAGCCAAAGTTGCTCCACTGAAAATGGAGGGGCTTTTCTCCAAGCTTGTCTCTCAACAAAGGGAAATCAGGATCCCATTCAAACAATTTGTAATAATACAAAGGAGTCTGCTTTTCAACTTCTCAGCAAACATTCTGAAGGCTGTTCTGCTTTTTGTTTGATGTGCTAATTGCCTGAAAGCCGTAACCAGCTTCCATTCGCTCTCCTCTGGATGATGATTCAACGGATAGCGGGGCTCACCTCCTGAACCTCGGGCTCGGAGGTAACCTGTTCCCAAGCTCGCACGCACTCGCACACAAAAGGCCTGAGCCAGCCGGCTCCACATCACCTCAGGTAAACTTCCAGCCTCCATCCCCGCCTGCTGCAGCACCGCAGCGACCCGGCCGCTAACGGGCGGCTTCCCACCGCCTCCCCGGAGCGGTAATAACTCTCCCGGTGGCATTAACCCTTTGTACCGCGGCTGATGGGGGGTAGTAACGCCGGCACCACCCCTCCCCGTAAATAAGCCCGGGCAGGAATTTGCGGGAAACGCTGCTGCTGCTGCCACCCCCCGCCGCGGGCGAGGCTGCAGCGCGGCCGCCCGTGAAGGGGCTGAGCACCCCTCCCCAAAAAGGGGGTGTGAATAGGAGGAGGTGCGCCACCTCAAAGGGGGGCGATGCCCCCCAACACCGCCGCGGCAATCAACTGCCCCCCTCCCCGTCCTCCAGGATGGGGGCCCACCCAGGGCAGCCCCCCCACACCCCCTCCCAGGTGCAGGGGGGCCCAGCCCCTCCCCACGCGTGCCCCCCGCGCGGGGCGGGCGGGGGGCGGCACCGAGGGGCCCCACCCCCGCAGCGGCGCGGCAGGGCTGGCGCCGCCGCTCCCCTCACCTGATTGTCCATGGCTGGGCGCAGCGCCGCGGGCCCCGCTCGCTCGCTCGCTCCCGCCGCGGCGGTTTCGCTGGCCGGTCGGCGGGGGGGGGTCTCTTGTCCCCCTTCTCTTCCCCCCTCTATGAGCGAAGCCGCTCTCCGTCCCCCCCACCCCCTCCCCGCCGCCTCGGCCGCCGCCTCCTCGGTCGCGGCCCCTCACGGCCCCGCCGCCGCCGCTCGCCTCATTGTGTGTCACTCACAGGCAGCAGCCCCGCCACCCCCCGGCGCCCGCCCCGCGGAACCGGAAACCGACGCCACCAGAGAGGCAACCGCCCGCCGCCAATAGCTACGTCGCCTCACGCATGGAGGCGGGGCTTCCGCCCGAGCGCCGCCGGCATCCTCCGCCTCTACTTGATGGGCAGGCGCTTCGCCCAATCGACGGCGGGCGAGCTGCCAAGGGGCGGGGGTAGAGGCGTGGCCTGCGCTGGGTCAAGCGGGGAGTGGGAGGGAGCGGAGCTTCGCTGCCTCCCCTCCGCCCCCCTCCCCGTGGCGGGCGCGGCGCTGCGGTGTCTTCCTGCCCTGTGGCGTGGTCGGGCCCGTACCCGCGCTCCGCTCCCGTGCGCCTTTCACGGTCCTGTCCCCACCTCCCCGGGACGGCGCAGCACGGCCGCCACCCAGCACCGGGAGCAAGCGCTTGGGCCTTGTTGTGCGCCCCAGCCGTGCCGACCCGCCCCGCCCCCGTTCCCTCCCTCGGCCCGCGCTTCCGCGCCGCTGGCGGCGGCGATTCTCACCCGTTTATTAATTTCATACACAAATGAGCTGAGAACAAGGGAAACCACAGCTCCCAGTACAGCGGACACGACAGTCCAGAATGGCTGGGCAGGGCTGAGTCTTGGCCGCGCCTCTGCTGGTCCTCGGCTCTCCTTGTTCTCCCTCATCCTCCCTCCTTCCTTCTCATTTCCCTCCATCTCTTCCTCCCTCCATTCTCCCTTGATCTCATTTCCTCTCGCTGTCCATTTTCCCTCGATGTCTGCCCCCTTTTCCCACCTTACCCCTCATTTTTCCTCAGTTCCTCCCATTTCTCCCATACTCTCTCATTTCCCCCATTCTTCTTCGTTCTCCCTTGCTCTCCCTCATATTCTCTCAGTTTCAGGTTCCCCCCTCAGCTTCCTTCATTTCCCCCTCGTTTTCCTTCTGTTGCTCTCATTTTCCCCTCATTTTCAATTTTCCCCCTCAGTCTCCCTCATTTCCGCTTCACTGTCCCACGTCTTCCTTCTGTTCCTCTCATTTCCCCCTCATTCTCCCACATTTTCCTGTTTCCCCTCATATCCCCCTCATTTCCTCACTTGTTTTCCCACGTTTTCCCTGGTTCCCTCATTTTCTCCCAGTTTCTATTTCCCCCTCACTCTCCCACATTTTCCTTCCGTTTCTCTCATTTCCCCCCTCATTTCCCCCCTCATTCTCCCACATTTTCCCTGTTTCCCTCATTTCCCTCTCACTTTCCCTTCCCTCCCGCCTCAGCTTCTCTCATTTTCCCTCTTTGTCCCTCACCTTCCCCTCATTCTCCCTCAGTTTCCCTCACGTCCCCGCGTTCCCTCCTTCACCCCACCCTCCCCCGTCCCGCTTCTCCCCTCCGGCGGCCGCTGCTCTGCGGCCCAGACCCCGCGCGCCGCTCGCTTTTCCCGCCCAGCGGCGCCTCACGGGCCGCGATGGAGACGGGGGAGGGAGAAGAGAGGGTTGTTCGCGGCTGGGGAAGCCGTTTTCTAGTCTGTAGCTGGTAGGGGGTATCTACAATGCAAATGCAACCCGGGATTCCTTCAGTGAAGGGGTGCTTATCAGCCCCGGGCTCCGCTGGGTGACGAGCCCGGAGGTCACTGTCCTGGCTGAGAAAGGAGCTGCTGGCTGAGGCGGAGGCATCATTAAAAGCCGCCCGCCCTTGCAAACGCGGTTTTCTCAGCACCGCTACTGACTCCGAGCGTGACATTTGCATCTGAAAAGTGGGGGGGTTTTTTTGTTTACCTTTTCTAAAGGCTCTAAATGACAAGTTATTGCGCTCGATTTTGTGAGCGTTGAATTAACGCGGGGCTGTAAGCTACGGCTGCGATTTGTGACTGTTTCTGAGCATATTTTCTTTTAGACGCAAGGCAGAATTTATTTTTTTTTCCCCTTCGTGCGAGTTTTTCTTGTTTGAAATAGTTTGTTGATCTCTGTAAGGCAGCAGGAAAAAAAAAAAATGCCTGTTAGCCAATAACGCTGTGTGTGCTGCTAACCGATAGCCACAGGCGAGGATTAATCGGTTCCCAAATCGTTCTAAAGAGCCAGTTTACCTCATCAACCTGATAGAGGATATTAGGAAAGCAAAATGCTTAATCGCTTCAGTTAACAGCAACAACAACAACAACAACAAAAAGAGCCTGATTTGGATTCTTTTAGGTGCTCCGGTTTTAATTTTCCATGTTTCTGTCTGATGCGGTCCCAAGAGCCATCTCCTCGGACAGTCTCTTTTCTTCTCCCTTCAGACAGGGCCTCTTTCTTTGGGAGTTCTCATTGATATCTTTAATTGTGGACATTATTCCCACACACGTGACTCTTAGGTCTAAATCTTTTTATTTTCTAAGTCCCGATCCTAGCTATTCACTCCCAGCCCCACACGCTCCCAGGCCTCTCCTGGAAATGTCTCCCTCTTTCCCAAGTTCGACTCTCCTCTTGCTCTGTTGAATTTCCTCCTTGTGCAAGAAGAGATGTTGCTCAGACCCTGAACTTTTCCCTTTGTCTGTTAGTTCCTTTGAAACATCATTAGGATTTGCTTTATATTTTAATTCTTATCAATGTGCCTTTATTTTTGCCTCAGCTTCCACAGCACCTCAGGTGGACAGTCTGACACAGCCATTAAACTTCATGGCAGAAGTTGGAGTGCCGCGTTCAGGGTAAACCCATCATTATATTAACACCAGCTTCAAGCCAGCACCTCAGGGCTCTGTGCTGGGACAAGTAGTGGATTAATTTAAAATGTCCTGGGGTAACTTTACATCCAACTAAGAAAATACTCAAGAGAAATTCCTATAACCAGCTTTTGCCCAAGTAGCACTTCCCAGTTCTGAACCGTTTCCAGCCCAATGACTGATCAAGCTTTCCCTGATTTTATTTTCAAGCTCCAAAAATAAACCAAACCCTACAACCACCCCCCAACACAGCCAAGGGTAGAAAATTTGCCAGGCTCTATGGGAGTGTGGTGGGAGTTTCAGGTGCTGGGGAAGGTGGATCCAGCAGCCATTCCGGCTCCTCCAAACTTCTAATTTTACAGGGACATCTCAAGCTAACGAGCTGTCAGCTGAGCGCCTTCGCACCCAAGGCAGCCGTGGGCTGAGCTCCTGTTTCTTTAGATCTATTCCAGCAACTTCTGGGTTTTGCAATAAGCGTCTGCAAATCCAATTAGCGTCTTTCTTTGTGGCACTCTATGCTGGCAGAGATCTGCTGTGTTGCTGCCATCTACAGTAGGGCCAGTGCCAATGGATAAGAAACAGATCTTATTTGCATATTCAAATATGCAAATGAAACACGACAGCTCTCCCTAATTTTTGTTTGGGCTTTTTCTTTTTCTTTCCAGAGCTTTGCTTCAAAGACTTGCTTTAGTCTTGGACTGAAAGGTATGTGTGTAATCTGGCTTGGCCCATGATAAGGGACTATGCCAAGGCTGGATCTGTCCCCCCAAGAGTTGGAGATGGTGGAAAATAAAGTGGAAAAAAGACTTTGCACTGCACTTGACCCTGCCTTGGACAGGTAAACCCAGGGCTGGGAAAGATTTCTGGGGTGTTTCCCTCAGCACAGGCTAATCTACAGTCTCGGGAAGGTACAACACATCCTTTCTCTTTCCTGCCTTACATACCACAGCTGCTTTACAGGCCAAACCTGGCTGGTCTTGGGAAGAGTGAGAGAAGGAGGAAACAACTGGGGTGTTTGGGAAGAGACGAGCCACAGTGTTTGGTGAGGAAAGTCATGTCATGTGTGAGTTGGGACAGTGCAGCCCCTACTAAGGCACCCACAGACACCTCCTTGAAAAGGACTGGTCAGCAGGCACTCAACTGCCAGAGAGCCCACTCCAGCTTTTCCAAGGTTCTGTCTGGGGAGCAGGCAACAGCTCCCCAGAACTTTTGTGGTCAGTCTGTGTTTTGAGGGGACACCAGCCAGCCAACAAGCAAGGTTGTCTCCAGCTCTTAAAGGGTCAGGCAGTGTAGAAAAATTATGATCTTGTGATAGTCCCACAGATTAAGATGCAAATCTTGCATCTGAGCAGGGCTTCTCTGAGGAAATCTATGCCTCTGGTTTGTGCCTATGTCCAACATGACTGAGTGGAAAGACCCCCAAGATCTCTCCTCTGCGTTTCTAAGTCACTTCACCCCCTTCTCTAACCAGCTGCAAAATTATTATAGTGATCTTTGTCTACTTTCATGCAGCACATTCAATAAGCCAAATACTCAGTGATGTTTCCAAGATGAACACACCTGCCATCAAAACAAAGAACTGATATTTTAAGATAAAAAGGGGCAGGCATCTTTCTCCTGGTACTTACCAGAGATGCACCAACCACAGTCCTTCCCCAGAAAACATCCTGACCCCAAAGTCAAGAGAGGATTCGGTTTCTCTGGCAGCACTGAGTGGAGCTGGGTGTTGCTTTGATTTGTGTTTTATTGTCTGTGGCCTTTGCTGTCTTTAGTTCATGGCACAGGGTCACTGCAAGCATTGTCTGTGTCGGCTTCCAGGGAGAAATCAGAGCAGGTAGTGGCAGAGGGAGAAGCTGTGAGTGAGAGGGAGTTAGTTCTGCAGCGATGCTTCTCTTGGTGTACCAGCACTCCTGGTTTGCTAATCAGTATTGGGATCCCTGCAGGGAAGCGTGTTCGTTCAAATCAGCTGTTAATCCCAGCAATATTTATTCTTCTAAAAATGATTCTGCTTTGCCTGTTCTCTGCCTTCCCTCCTTCTCCAGTTCCCACTCCATGCTACAGTATTCACGGCACATATATAACACCAGGGTAGTATACCAAAGTCCAGATTGTTAATAGCCAAAAACTCTGATTGCCAAAAAGATACTCCTAGCAACTACTAGCTGCATCTGGGAAAAATTACAGACAGCTTGGAAATTCTTTAGTTCCCTTATTAATGAAGGACTTAGGAGAAAAAAAAAAACCCAACCCAAAACCCCACACTGTAATACAGTTTAGCTTAACTAAGTTCTTTTGTGCCTGAGGAAAATCTAAATTACAGCGTACTGTAGCTACTGAAAAATGCAAAAGGCTTTTAACGTACAATAACCCTCCAAACCAGAAGGAAGAGGGAAAATTTTCTTAGTAAGCAGGAACACAATGAGAATTTATTTTATTCTTTCTGTGTATTTAGTGCTGCTGAAAAGAGCGAGATGAATAGTCACAAACACGTCATGTTCCTTTGCAGATGCAACATGGGCAGCACAAGCGTCCTCCAACTGCCCCGCCAACGTGCTTCAATTCTGAATGAGAAGGACCAGCTTTCTGGGTGAGAAAGGAGTCTGGGTCTATTCAGTCCCTGACCCCTCTGCTCAAGGCTCTTAATGAAGGGGCCTCATTAACACCAAAGGTGAGGTTGGTATTATAATGTAGCTGCTGGTCCACCGCCGGCTGAATCGACACCTATCAATTCATTTTGTCTGGTTATTGAGCAGCCCTTGGATGACGGTACCTTTCTCTTGCACTCTACAGAGAGAGGTCAGGTTTGGCCAAGTGATGTAACGGTCTGTGTCATGGCCAAACCCACCAGCCTGCTGGACCTGCCACAAAGATCATTGCACAGGCTGGAGTTGTCTGGCCCTGAATGCAAGCTGCTGGCTGGAGAAGATGGGCCCAAGCACCTTATGTACCCGTTGGAGCAAACACATGGTACAATAGGAGAGAAGGAAAGTCGCTGCTGAAATGTGTGTCTGCTTTATGAGGGGCTTCTTTTGGTTGATGGCAAAGTCATGAAAAGGTGATGTATGCTCAAAAGAGAGGCCACCTTCTGACTGGTGACCGTCAACCAGAGGGGATAACCTTTAGGCCACTGAAAATGTACCAGATGGAGGAAGAAAAAGCTTGGAAAATGGGACATGGCAGGAGGAGTTCAGCAGGGGACTCTGTTCAGCAGCGAAAAGCCTCTTCTGATTTGTCTTCTGGATTGAAGAGTCTAAAAAGCAAGTGAGAATTTTGATCTCAGACAAAAATACATGTATCTGAGATAGAACCTCTCCCAAGGCATTCTCAGTGTCTGGAGTTTCCATGGGCTCTAATGTAGTCATCTATTGGCCTCACACTCATGGCTGCTGTGTATCCGAGCTTCCTGAGCTCTGGCTCACATTGTGTGGTGCCTTTTCCTCTTGGGACTTGGTGTTTCTGCTATTCCCAACCCCAGTAAGTCAGCGTGGTGGTTTTCAGAGTGACTGGCCATTTCCAGTGCCAGCAGATACCCAGCCTGTAGGTTTGATCCTCTCTGGTACAGAGCAGATTGTCAGACATCCCTGAGCTGGTGGAGCAATATTTTTGGAGCCTGTAACATTCAAATCAGGAATTTCTGCTTTTTTTTTTTTTTTTTTAAATGGATACTGGGTCAGCTGTTCTCATGACAGATTCCAACAAAACTAAGCTGTTTTGCTGGGTTGGTGGGAAATGAGCTTTCACCTGTCTCTCCATCAACTGGAGGCAGGGTTGCTACATATGTAAATGTATGCAAACCACCTCTAATCTAGCTCGCTCAGGTATGATAGCAGTGCAGATAATCCCCCATGCTGCAGGATGGGCTAGGCAAACTTGCCCGTGAGTCAGGAAATTTGGCTGGCCCTCCACCACGCTGAAATTTGTCCCACTGAAACTTCACCTTTATGGCTGATATCGCTCCCCGGGAGACAACAGCGCATCTGATTGCAGCAAAGTCATATCTTAGCAGCGTGGCATGTCTCAAAATAACCTTGGAGCCTGATTTTATTGCATAAAGACCCAGCCAGGACAGTTTCAAGTTGGAATATAAAGCAACATATACATATAAAAAAATACCATTTCAACCAGCACGGGGAGAAGCAAGAATTGTCTCTGGAGCTACACTGTGGAGGCAGAACTGTAACAAATTCTTTCCCTTTGTTACTCAGACATCAAAATAAGGCATGTAATACATGCTTATGAGTGAATCCATTACACACCCTCTTTATGTGCCATCAATATTTTAGATAGACGAAGAATACAATCGATTTGGATGCATTTAATGCAATTTTGAGGGGCATTATGTAAACATTGCAGATGTGGGCTGTTTCCTTCCCTCGCCCGTGCATTTTTTATATGCCGTGAAATCTACTTGAAATATATGCATGAAATGTGTCATGGAACAGCTGATATATGTGGAAAACATATTACCCCACCGTATGGGCAGTGGGTAAGGTCGCTCAGGAACAGCTTGAAAACAGCAATCATTTGCATATGGAGATATAGTTGTTTATATGATGCCGTTGGGGGAGGATTAAAGGGTATGTCCCAGGTCCAGGGAGGTCACTGGCAACGTCAGTACTGTTGGATTTGTGGTGAGTAAAGTCAGGAGAACAGAGACAAGCAGCTAAAGTGTTTGGTGCCTGGAAATTTTCATCCATGCCTTATAACAGAACAGTTCAGGGAGATTTGGGGAAGGTAAGGCGCAACGAGCAGGAGAGCAAAATCATGGTTTTAGTGACACTTTGCTCTCTGATATTTCAATTATTAAAATCAACCTTGTTCAAGGCACTTTTTTTTTGCTATTATATAGCAGATCCTGGTCTCCTTTTCAAGCAGCTGCTTTGGGCCAGACTGGCTCTCTGGGCTGAATAGGGTTCGTACACGCTGGGAATGGTACAAAGGGGGTCAGACCCTGTCTGTAATCTCTATGCATGTCCTTCTGTAAGGATGGTAAATGCTATTCAGTGTTACGTGAGTAAATCTTTGAGTCTGATAGGAAAGGCATAGAGGTGTTGGAACGAGTTCAGAGGAGGCCATGGAGATGATCAGGGAGCTGGAGCACCTCTCCTATAAAGACAGGCTGAGAGTGTTGGGCTTGTTCAGCCTGGAGAAGGCTTTGGGGAGACCTAATTATGGCCTACCAATACTTAAAGGGGTCCTACAGGGAAGTGGGAGGGGGACTGGTCACCAGGGAGTGCAGGGATAGGACAAGGGGCAATGGCTTCAAGCTGGAAGAGGGTAGGTTTAGATTAGAAGTGAGGAAGAAGTTCTTTACTCTGAGGGTGATGAGCCTGGCTGTGGAACTCCCATCCCAGGAGATGTTCAAGGCTGGGTTGGATGGGGCTTTGGACAACCTGATCTAGTGAGGGTGTCCCTGCCCATGGCAGGGGGTTGGAACTCGATGATCTTTGAGGTCCCTTCCAACCCAAACCATTCCATGATTCTATGACTCACAACGAATAAAAAAAAAATTCAACTTGTTGCAGCTTTTGCTCCGTTTCACAGATTTGGTTTTGATTTCACTTGGCAGCGCTCTGGTAGATGTTAATACTTGGCAATATTAGAATAGTAAACAGCAAAATCTCACATAGAATAATTTTTGCATTTTCACATGGTGGTTCTTCATTGATTAATTTTTAAATTGATCCCAGAGAGCACTTAGAGAAATATTGCAGTTTGTGCTTGATTGGCATTACACCACACTATTTCTGGCTCCAGCCCAGCAAAATATATTCTTAAGTGTAAGCAAGTGCCATTGATATAAATGGAATTATTCATATTCTTAAAATTAAACATATGCTTAAGCATTTTAGTGAACTGAGACAGATGGTCTCTTAAGGAAAGCCTATCTAAATCAATGCAGCATCAATTGTGGATTGTGAATTTTATAACCCAGTGCACAATCGGATGTTGCTTTTGGTGAATGCTTCAGCATTTGTGATAAATCTTTGCCTTAGTGTTAAATATTTGAGGCACTGAAACGAAATGTGCCACTTCAGGGGAACAACAGGAGTTGGTTTTATGTTTAAACACTTTTTTGAACAAAACATGTGCTTCAAGTGAGCTGATGAATGGGGACCCAAGTGCCTGAACGTTCATAGAAAGTAAATAAATAAAAAGCACAGAGCAGTCCTAATTGAAACCACGTTCTGAGCTGTAATGGGAAGGCACAGAAAAATTAATCCTTCCAGTTTAGGTATTTTGATAGCAGCCATTCCTAGGGGATTGAAGCGATTGGAACCACTTTGTCAGACAAATGGGAACCGCTTGTTTTTCTCCTCAAAACAGCAGCGAGGATGCCTTACGAAGTGGAACCAAATCATAGGGGTTTATAGAAACAGCTGAAGAGATCCTGGGGTCTTTTGGTTAAAAACCATTTTCTCCCAGTTGGTTTATTTGGCCACATAACAGCCGTGCTTCCCCTTGCTGAGAAGCGACTTCTACCCACATCTCTGCTATGATCACTGATCAAACCCAGCCCTGATAATGTGTGCAGCCAGCGTGTGAGCTAACACAGACAGACACGGGCAGGGGACCTCCAGACCCTGCCTGCTGCAATAATCAGGATCCGAATCCTTTCCTCTCTCCAGAACAGCCATGGATATCTGGAAAATCCCAGCATTTGTTTATGTCCCTACAGCTAACTTTGTCTTCTATGAAAAGCAGATAGCAAGGATGTAGGTAAAACAGTGGGGGGAAGAAAATAAGCATCTTTCTGAGCAGATGTGAGGTGGGTATAACAGAATTGCCGGCCCCCGAGCTGGAAATCCTGTGTCAAGCCTCAAAAGTGGCATTTGGAGTTGAGAGGAGAAGGCTTTTAGAGGTAATAAAAAATTCCTGGAGCTTGTTCCTTCCCTTCCTGGGTTTGATAGCCCTTCACATTCATGTTTTCAAACTTTTGACTGCAGACCTAGGAAATTGTTTAAAAATCAAAGCTGAATCGATATTATTTTAACATGACTGCT
Organism: Hypotaenidia okinawae; assembly: GCA_027925045.1. Lineage (NCBI taxonomy): Eukaryota > Metazoa > Chordata > Aves > Gruiformes > Rallidae > Hypotaenidia > Hypotaenidia okinawae. The sequence continues at coordinate 2,477,946 of BSDF01000027.1, read as the reverse complement.
AATAAGGGGTCTTCAAATTAATCATAAAGATTACCAGGCTGGCAATAAAATCCCATGACCCAGCAACATCCTTTCTCTTTGAGGCAGTTAACAAATAAAACTCTTTTGCAAAAGGCATGAGAGACACTCCAGTGAAGCAATTTCTTCTCCTGGCATTAAGAGCAGAGACTGGGTTATTATTAATTACTTTTGCATTATTTATGCAGGTCTATGAATGTTCAATGTCCTTCACCGATAAATCACTCTGCCTGGAGAAGTTTCCAGCGTGTGAGTCGAATCCTGCAGTGTAAATCTGTGACAGCAGGAGGCAATTCTGTGCAGGGGGACAGGTAAGTGTTAATCCTTGATGCTGCAGGACTGGTGTGTTATCAATGTTATTATTTCATCTGTGTTGCAATCACACCAAACACACTGAACCAATGCTGCTCTTTCACAACCTCTTTAATCTGGCATCAGTTGAAAGCAGCAGCCTCTATCCTCTTCCTCATTCCTGCTCCTTCTTTTGCCTCTTTTCTTGTGGTTTAGCAGCCACATGGTGAACCAAATCAGGGTAATTATATGGGCTAAGCCTCATCTGGCAAAAATAAGGAAACATTTAATTTTGACCAGTCCTAGCTCTGATCCCTGAGTGCAGGGTCTGCAGCTCTGCATCCTTGCTTTCCTGTGTTACCGTGCTGAGTGAGCTGGTGGGTTATACCCAAAGAATCACAGAACCGTAGGGGCTGGAGGGGACCTCCAGAGATCATGGATGCCAACCCCACTGCCAAAGCAGGGTCCCTAGGACAGGTCACACAGGTTGGCATCCAGACGGGGCTGGAATCTCTCCAGAGAAGGAGACTCCACACCCCCTGGGCAGCCTGTCCCAGGGCTCCCTCACTGGGGAAAAGTTCTTGTACAGATTGGTGGCACTCACACAGACAAGGGTCCCACTGCAGAAGGCCCCTCAGAGCTCCCCATTGCCTGGAGAGTGGAGAAGGGGCCACTGTTGCCTTTTGAAGACATAGAGCTTTGCCAGTTCAGCGTGCTGGTCATCCCTACAGACCCCTTCCAGCTCAAGGTGAAAATGCCCTGACTCATCCCTTTGACACCAGGCTTGTTTTCACAGGCTGTTTGTCAGCTCCATGGTGCAGGCTGCACCCCACAAAGCTGGAGCTTTGGGTCCCTGGCAGGAGCATCTCCAGCAGCTCAGGGACATTCAGAGGTCAGACCGCAGCCTCAGATAACCCTGTGCAGCCTGGGGATGCCCAGACCACAGTCACAGGCTGGTGTCAGGGCTGCTTCACTCTCAGGCTGCAGCCTGGCTGGAGCAAGAGGCCCTGCCTCGGGTGCTGCAGTCCTTTTAAAGCTGCTTTGTGGGTTTCTTTTCTTTTCTCTCTATTTTTTTTTCCACACATAACCCCCTCCCCTTCCCTCCCCAGGTTCCCAGGGCTGGGGATTCAGCTTCTGGCTTCATCCAGAAATCCCTGAGGGTTTCAGATCCCCACGAGGCCTCTCAATGTCTTGATCTGCTTGAATAGGCATTTTTAACGCGGCCCCGGCTGTCATCAGGGCCTGTTACAGTCACTCAACTGCAGCAACATTGTTCTCAAGGCAGCGGCTCCCGGGACACCTCCCTTATTACCATACTACAGGGGAGATTTTGCCGCTGGGTTTACTCCCCAGAGCATCACACCAGCTCCTCCTCAACTAGAGGCGGCCAATTAGCCCTCCGTGCCCCATCCTCCATCCCTTCACGGCTTTCTCCACATCTCCATCCCGCAGGACTTTTTGGCTCCTGTCCATCTCCGTCGGGTCCTCTCGGAGGTGAAGGTGACACCCCCCCCCCCCCTTTTTTTCCTGTGCCAGGCTCCCTGGCAACGCAACGCAGCCTTTCTTTGCTAGTGGCCCTCCTCCACAGCCCCCCCACCCCCACTTCCCCCCCTCGACGGGAAGAGGGGGCTCTGAAAGCCCCGCTGCACTTTTGAACTTGCTGTCGGCGTGTTCAGTGGCTGCGCGGGGCAGCGCCGACCCAGGGGCTGAGCCCAGCGGGGACCCGGTGCAATTGCCCAGAAGTTATTAATAGGCTGTAGAAGAATGTGATGGGCTGGGGAAAGGGGGAGGGAGGAGGAGGAGGAGGAGGAAGATCGACGTGAGGGGGAGAGCAATGGGGAGGGTCAACGAAAAGGAGATGGGGTGATGGGGGAGAGAGGAGAGAGCGATGGCATACGGGAGGGACAAAGGGGTAAACAGAGAGGAGGTGGGCACCGGTATGGGGAGACAAGGGTGTACAAAGGTTGGGGTTCCGAGCCCCACCTCATCCTGCACCCGGTGCTGGTGTCTCGTCGGTGGCCGTGCTGGCGGAGGGGTGTCTGATCCCGGGGCCGGGGGATGGAGGAGGCAGGGGGACAGGGTCTGGGGTTCGGGCCTTGTGCAGGGCATCCCTTCCTGAAACGGGACAGTGCTCGGGGTTCGTGAGCAGCATTTGCCATCTAGTGGCTCCAGGGCCCATTGCAGAGGGACCCGCGACCTACAGGGTTGGAGTGGCACAGCTCGGGCTGCGCAGCATCTGCCAGCAGCATCAGGTCCAGCCCGGAGAGCTGCTGCTTTTGCTTTCCTCGCAGGGTTCCCAAAACCCGTGGTCCCTGAAGTGACATTACCTGGTCCTGGCTGTGCTTCAGGGGTTTTACCTGCCTGTTCCGCTCATTGTGTGAGGGCCCAGACCCACGACATTGTTCAGCTCAGCAGTGTAATGCAGCAAGGCTTGGAGAACAGGATATGTCCCATGGCTGTCAGAGTAACTGTTTCACTGGTACACTGTGGACAAAACTTGGGAAGCATCCCTCTGCACCCGTGGCACAGCAGTGGTCTTTCTAATCTTCTCTTTACATCTTCTATTTGTTCTTGCAGAAGTACCATGTTTATCTGTTGGCTCCTGACCTCACTCTCTCCCACCAGCCAGCCTTTTTGGTATAGCAGAGGAGTCTCCAAGTTACACAGACCGTCAGAGCTGGGGGTGGGGGAGTGTGGAAACAAGGGTTGCTGGGGGTTGAAGAAAGGGTAGAGCCTGGGGTTGAGTACCCCAGGACCTGGGCCAGTAGAGCCTCTTTTGGGTGGTCACCCAGGAGAGTTTCTCTTTGCAAACTGCTCTCCCCATGTCAGAGAGCTTTGGCCACCCTGCCTGCGGGAGAGACTGATGGGTAAGAAAGGGGCTCAGTACAAGTCAGTGTCCATAGCTTTAATGCACAGCTCTCCTGAGCAAGACCACATCCATCAATAAATAAAATTAATAATAATAATTAGAGCAGCCCCAACAAACCCAGCTGTCACCAGTTTGGCTTCTGTATTCGCCGCTGTGCCCCTGTCAGCGAGGGGTGCTGCTGCTTGACTAATGCAGAAGACACAGAAGAAACACCGTCTCCCTCCCCTTCTCAGTGGAGATCTGCTGGAGGAGGAGATCTTTGGTTCCCCGGACACCAGTCTGTGCAGAGCCTTCCAAGGCACCCGTGGGCTCCCACCCTGCTTCATGCCCGGCATCACGAGGCCTCGGCTGCTCCCTGCCCCATCCACTAGCCACACTGCCCTTGTCCGAGGAACCAGCGCACAGCCGAGGTGTTCCCCATGCAGACACACACGTGTGCACCACGCAGCCCGCGCCTGAGGGATGCCTGAGGGCAACGGGCTCTAGCACTGCTTGTGGGGTTCCTCCAGGGTCACATAAGGCACCACGACAGGCCAAGAGTCACTGGGCCAATAGCTGAGTTTGGGCTTGAATGATGGCATCTCATAGTTGACATCAAAGTAGATGACCAGTGGGCAGCAGTATAGGAGGGACATGGCTATCAGCACGTGCCTGGTGAGGAAACAAAAGGAACGTGTGTTGGACAGGGGTAACTCCATCTGCTTCTCCTGCACCTTGCAGTGATGTGCAGCCGGGATTGTCACCATGAGGCTGGAGCCCAGGGGTACAGCAGTGGCAGACAAGGGTCTCAATCCTGCAGCGTGCGAGGGCTGCACTGAGTGTGGGGTCCTGTGAGCTGGGGCGGGGACAATTCCTGGTGCAGAGGGGATGGAGTGATACAGGGGACTTAAGCCCCAAACCAAACCGCCCATTCCACCTTGTCTGGCCCAGCCCAGCCGTGCTGGGTGTCTGTCTCAGTCATCCCAGGGATTTGGGAGGATGCTCACAGCAGCATCAATAGTGACAGAAGAAAGGGGGAGAGGGTTGTGCAGAGATGGGGCTGCTCCCTCAATGAGTGTCACATCCCTGCTGCCACCTCTCCTTAGCTGTGGTCCTTCAGCCCCTGCAACGTTTGGGCACAGAGGCAGGAACCCTTACCAGAAGCTGTGGAAGTAGGGGAAGTTGATGGCCTGCCAGAGCCCACAGAGCCACCTGTCACTTATCCAGCTGCTGATGGCCAGCACCCACCACATGACCATGACTGCAGCCATCCGATGAACCCTTCTGTCATCGCACCTGGAAGACACAGCGAGGGAGAGGGAGGTGAATGGGAGGTTTAAAGAGGGCTGGTTCCTCTCTGGAAGTGCTAATGCAACAGAGCAAAGCCCAGTGAGTTTCTTCAGGGGAGTACCCATCTGATCACAAGAACTGGGGAAGTGTGGCTCTTTAGAGGGGGTTTCTGACTCTCTGTGGGTGAGGATGATGCTAGGAGATGTCAGGGCACTCCTCTTTTTCTCCCCAAATCCTGGGAGTTTCTCCCAAGCCTACAGTGATTCCCAAACCCCCCTCAAAAGGGAAACAGCTGCAGAGATGGGAACTGGGTAGAGGAAGATGCCCTTGTCCCATGGATTGTCCCCATTCTAAGTGGTGCCTTGTACCCCACTGTGCACAGTCCTTCCTGGGTGTGTCCCCCCCATGCTGCTGAACCTACAGATAACCCCTCTCAATCCCTTCCTTACTTCTTCAGCTCACGCCATGTCAGGTACAGGAGGTGGAAGGCGATGCAGTTGAGCGCGTAGGCATTGAAGGCTGGCTTGATGAAGGACATCAAGGTGCTGATCACGGTGGTGACACCACACAACCAGAAGAAATGCTTCCTAAAGGGAGATGAGAGTGAGTGGGAGAGCCCCCAAAATTCACAGGATGAAGGATAAGGATGGGAGATGTCCTGCTCTTTGACTGAGGGGGAAACCTTTCTCCAGCACCTCCAATCTGTTTGCACATGGCTGAGCTCAGCCCCTGCAGTCGTCCTGGTAGGAAGGCTGAGGCAACTCTACCTGTAATTTGCCCCCAATTCCACAAGCCCCCTGCCCTGACAGAGTGGGGAACACAGTTCTGAGGGTAACTTGTGCACTCTGATGGAGATGCCAGAGCACAGGGAGGTAAAGGCACAGGAAGGGCTGACAGGAGGAGTCCAGCAGTGGCTGGCAGGGTCTTGAGCTGTGCAAACATGCAGATTTGGGCTGACTGAACAACAATGGGGCTCAGAAGGGCCTTTCACATGCAAATCCCTTCCCAAGCCCCTTCCCCTCTCCCCCAACCATGTCTCCACGGTGAACTCTCCGTGACCTCCTCTTTGGGATGGGAAGAGCAGACTTGGGGCAGACCTTTGCAAGGCTTTTAACTGGGCTGGCTCCGAGGGTTCAGGTGGCAAACTTGCTAGGCTGGGACCAGGCTTTGAGCTAAGCCCTGCTGGGTTCCTGTTTCAGCTGATCCGTGCTCACCCAGTCTCCCCATCCTTTCTGCTGAGCTTCCCCAGCCCTTCTGCAGACAGCCTTTGAAATGTGGGGTGTAAACTTGGACCAGCTTATCCTGTGGGAAACTCCATCAGCCCCTGTGGATGGCCGGGGATGCTGTGACAGATTGACAGCATGGGTAATTGAATGTCAGTGCTTAGGAACAGTTAATTTCCTAATTAATTCTGAAATTCTCCATGCAAATTTTCCTCTGCAGCTTCACAAGGACAAACAGCTCCAGTTGACAGGAGCTCAGCACAGACCTTTCCCTGGGAGGGGGAAATGTCTTACTCCTCCCCTGTCAGCACATCCACCACCCAGTGATGGAGGGTCTGGTCCCAAAACAAACTGCAGGGAGCTGGCTGGGGGCTGATCTGCAGGTCACCTGCATAGATGTCAGTGTCTCATCCCTCCCCTCAGAGCCGGTGTCCCTCAGAGTCATACCTGGTCTTGATGCATCTGGGGAAGTAAACCTTTGGGTACCAAAAGGAATAAGCCACGGCCAGTGTCCAGAGGATGGAGAGCTCATCCAGGAGTTGTCCCACATAGCTCAGGGTCATGTGAAAGTACATGGAGAAGATACCTGCAAGGAGGAAGGACAGCTTGTGTCAGCAAAGCTCCATCCTCACACAAGCCCTGGGGAGTTCCTGAGGGCCATTCCTAAAGACACACTGTTCCTGAAGAGTAGGGCCTGGACCTTGGTGTTAATGGAGACTTGTGTGAGCCCACACAGCACCATGGGGATCTACTGGGCTGGAAGCTGTGCAGGAACCACTAGCTGCAGGGCTTCAAACAGACGTGGCTGTTTGGTTTCCCACCCCAGTTTGTCCCTCTGCTTTGGCCACTAAGAACCAGTCTCTAAAACCAAAGGCATCACGAATGAGCAGCCAGGTACTCTGCCAGCCTGTCTGGTCTTCTCACAACCTCAGCACCCACCTACGCAGAGGAGCAGGCCCGAGACGAAATACAAGGGCAAGGCACGCTGCTGGCAGTACTGCCGGTTCAGGTAGAGCAGAACAGGAGAAAGGATAAAGAAGCTGACATTGCTGATCTGAAAAACAAGAGGCACATTTAGCTTATTGCATGATCTTGGGCAAGTCCCATCCCACCATGTGCCTCGGTATCTCCATGTGCAAAGAGGATACTGATCTCTAGTGGAAAGCGCTGCGTGGAGGCAGGGATTATTCTTGGCATGGGGAGAGGGCAGAGGCGTTTCTCAGAACTGGAAGGACAGCTATTGCGGTGACAGCAGTGGCTGCAAACATCTGTGCTCTCCCTGCAGACACCTCCTGGGTCAGCAAGCCCAGGGTAAGCTGCTGTGCTCCTTTTGGGTGATGGTTTAGCTCCAGCGTCTTCAAGCAAGCTGCCAAAACTCTTGGCATTGTCCCACTCATGTCAACCCAGACCTGCCCAAAATTCTCTGGATGGCTTCTGCCTCTTTAGCCTGCAGCTGGGTGGGTGTGAGGAGCTCAGCTACCATGGCAAACCACAGCCAGGAACACCATCCTGAGCTGAGAATGGGTGTGGTAGAGAGCAGCAGGACAAGCAGGACGTTGGTAGATGGGAACAGAATTGAGGTGACAACCCGTAGTGTCATGTGTGAAGCCACCTGGCCTCGGGGGGAAAGGTACTCTGGACACTAGTAATTACATGAAGTCATAAACCTCCTTTGAACATACCTAGCAAATGAATGCCATGGAATTATTCTGCCCTGGTTTCTAACTGCCAAATTGCTTCATTGACGGACCTTGATTTGTCTGGGGAGGAGGAGCTGGTGTTGGGGCTCAGCCTCTTGCTGCTGGCTGGGCTGGGTGAAGGTGCTGGTGCTTCAGGACACCATAGATGCTGATGAGCAAAATATGGGAGCTGGGGAGGAGCAGTGAGTACCCAAATCTTGGACCTGTTTGCTGGGTCAGGGCCCCTCAGCCCTGCAGGAATGGGGGATGAAGTGTGCAATAATCCTTTAGCCTCTGTGGGCTCTTCCCCTGACTTTTCCACCCAAAAAGCTCAGTGAAGGGACATCAGGGGGAATCAGAGCCTCCCTGGGAAAATCTTGCTTGCTTGTGGGACTGTGGTGCTGTGATGGACCTGCCAGAGAGCTCTCTGGGGCTTTGAGGAGCAGGGCAGAGCCATCTGCTAATAGCCATTTGGCAACCCACCAGGGTGACTTTCATCCCTTCCTGTCCGTCTTTTCCCTATCTCCCAGCAAGGTGCTGACCCAGACCCCAGAGTCTGACCCCCAGCTGGGCTCCCACCCCTCAGCAGCCCCACCAGGTAAACTGCAGAGTCAGCACTTGCCTGTGGTGGCTCATGGGATCCAACTCTGTTCCAACAAGGCTGCACACCGCAGGGATGTGTCACATACATAGAATCATAGAATCATAGACTGCTCTGGGTTGGAAGGATCACAGAGCTCCAACCCCCTGCCACAGCCAGGGCCACCAACCTCCAGGCCTGGAGCTACACAAGGTTGCCCAGGGCCGCATCCAACCTGGCCTTGAACACCCCCAGGGACAGAGGTGCATGAAACACACCCTCCCACGTTACACCTAACTTAAGGTCTCTGTGCCCTGGAGATTAAGCCTGAATCTCCCTAAGGCTCTTGGGAAACAAGCTGATGGTCCCAATAAGAACAATTCTCAGGCCAAGTGGGTTGGTTTTCTGGAGGTGCTTAGAGCCAACTCCAGGCCTGCTCCCGTTCCAGCTATGAAAGAGAACTCTGGTCCCACCTGCACACTGGAGATCAAACTGTTTGGAAATGATGAAGAAACCAAAGGGGGTGGTAAAGGAACAAGAGTGTTGGAAGGGTTTCTTTTTCTTGTGGGGTGGTTCAAGAGGCTTTTGGAAGACAAGTAGGGACAGCAAGAGGAGAGAAACACAGCAGTGTGCAAGTGCCAGCATGCACATGGGAGTGAGGAAATGCAGGGCTTCCAGAGAGGTCTGAATCCCAGCCTCAGTGGGCATTGCAACAGCGCCATTAATTACCTGATAGCAATGTTATCACTTCATTAATTCAGCCTGAGATGTGCAAGATCAGATACCAGATCAGGGAGGAATAATCAGGGGAACCGTGCCAGTCGGGTTGCAGAGATGGAGTGAGTCCTTTTCACAGCAGCCAAACTCAGGGCTTAGGGGAGAGCTGCTGCAAAGCCACATCTTTGGGGGACACAGGGACTTCATCAGTCATCAGACCCAAGCCATGATTTGGGAGTGCTTGCTCACCTCTTCCCTCTAGGATGTCCAAGCACCATCTCAGATGTGGTTAGGAGGGGCTTCCTCCTAGTGCTCCCATTAGGAAGTTTGGTTTTCCAGAGGCTCTGCTCATGCTGAGCTCCCCCCAGAGTGGCTTCTGCTGATACCTAGCTGGGTCATAGTGACCAAGAGGCACCAGGTCCCTCTGCCCAGGATGCCAGGGAGATAAGAGAATGGTGATGGATCTGAGGTGTGATTTGACCTGTGTGAGAGAGAGTTATTGCTCCTGGTGCCCAAGCCAAGCCCACCTACACTGGTATTTCTTTCACTAGGAGAACAGTGGTATCAGCAACATGGCTCTAATCCTGGTGCTTTACCAGGATCATGGGGAAAGCCCCAGGGTTTCTGCAACTCAGCATTTTGCAGCCCAGGATGGAGTGAGAGACCTGCAGAGAACTTGTCTGCATCTCCATTCGCAGCAGGGTGCAAAGAAGCCTCTGATACAAACTTGGCACAGGAGATGCTGGTTTGCAGAGCTCTGCCTGGCTCTGTGAGCATGGCAGCACTGCAGCAGCACCTGAGGCATGTGCCAGTCCTTCCTCAGGACAGGGATTTTCACAGAATCTTCCAATAGCAGAATTGTTAAAGTTGGAAAAGACCTCTAAGATCATGAAGTCCAACAACTGCCATTCCAACACCACCATGTCAACTAACCCATGTCCTGGAGTGCCAGTGTGAACCCCTCAAGGGATGGTGACTCCACCACCTCTCTGGGCAGCCTGGTCCAATGCCCAACCACTCTTCCAGGGAAGAAATGTTTCCTGATATCCAACCTAAACCTCCCCTGATGCAACTTGAGACCATTTCCTCTCATCCTATTGCTAGTTACTTGGGAGAAGAGACCAACTCACCCCTCCTTTCGCCCTCCTTCCAGGTAGTTACAGAGAGCTTTCAAGTAATGAAAGCAATACTTTCTCCAGTGCAAGGAGATTTCTGAAAGACTCCTTGGAGCCTTCTTTCACTGAGGTGCCAGTGAACAAGCTCTAGCTGACAGAGGAGCCCATAGGGTCAAAACCAGGATGGAATACCTCAGAGGCTCTCCAGACCTGTGGAGCAAGTTCCTAACAGCCAGACCTGTGTGGCAGAAGATGAGGTTGCATGTCCTGACATCACAGTGTCACAGCAGTGCTTTGGGGCAGGAAACAGCTGTTTGTCTGATGTCTGGAGAATGCAGGGCAAGGAGCTGCTGTCCTCCTGCACAGGACTTTCTGGGCAGGTAAGAAAGTGATGCACTGGTGATGCAGCAGGTTACTGGGCCTGTGCAGAGGGCTGGGGCTCATGTCTCAGCTCTGACATGCTCTGAGTGAGCGCTGCTCTGGGCAGAACGAGGTAATTTGCACTTGCTGATGAACTTCATGGATCTGGATGAAGCATCTGGGAGCTCTGGCAGTGTCAGAGCTCTGCAGCATCCCTGGATCAGTCATTTCAGGAAAGAACTAAGGTTAGAAAGAGAAGTCCCTGGCTGGTGACCCTCATGCAGCACAATACTGTTATCCCATGAACAGCCAGAAGACAAAACATTTCTGGGTCACTGAATCACAATAAATAATTAGTGCTTTGCTGCTGAACAGCACCCAGTCACGAGCCACCACGTATTATTAGGTACTTAAAGGCACTGTTTACATTCTCATACCCTTGCTGCTTATTTCTACTAAATAGCATCCAACCCAAGCAGACCTGAGAGACAGAGACTGGCACAGAGGAATTCTCAGCAGCACATTGCTGCTGCTGGCACAAAACCACCCTGCTTTGAGCCCCGGGCACTGTTGGGAAGGTGTTGAAAAGGATGCTCCATTAGGAAGCCCTGCTGATGTAGTGGTGCTGGAGTCTTGGGTAGGAGCTGGCTGCATTCCCAGCTTATCTAAAACTCTGGCAAACTGAAGTTAATATTGATATAGTTATCTCAGGGCAATCCTGAGAGATAAGGGCTGTAGGAAGCAGTCTGAATATGGGGAATAGGAGAAAAGAGAGACATCCAGGCTGTTAGGATCCCATCAGAGATGTTAGGATCCCATCAGAGATGTTAGGATCCCATGGAGCTGGGATTCCCAGCCAGCAGGGATAGGTAGGGATCTCCAGCTGGTCTGATTTCTCTAGTTCCTCCTTTGGGGCACATCACAAGGAGCCTGATCCTTGGAGAGAGCCCAGAGAATGAAGAAGCTGCTGCTGCTGCAAGTGGTGAGAGCCAGGCAGGGCCAGCCAGCATCTGCAGACCGATGAAGGGATGATGCCCACCTGTGTGATGCTCTGCCCACTGAGGTCTGGCCCCAAACACAGTGCAGCCTTTGGGCTGATGTCAATATTCATACTGGCCAGCCCAGTGCCTCAAAGGGATGAAGTATGGAATCACAGAATCCCAGACTGGGCTGGGTTGGGAGGGACCCCAAGGAGCACAGAGCTCCAACCCCCTGCCACAGGCAGGGACACCAACCTCCAGGCCTGGAGCTACACAAGGTTGCCCAGTGCCCCAGCCAACCTGGCCTTGGACACCCCCAGGGATGGGGCACCCACCCCCTCTCTGGGCAGCCTGTTCCAGCAGGTGAAATGTCAGAGGTGGCTGTGGCTGGCAGGAACTTCAGTCCAGACCTGGGTGTCTGGGTAAGATTTTCAGGAATAGCTGATTTAGAAATCTGTGCAGCAACAGAGCGACCTAGGCAGGTAAGAGGTAAGATTTCATGGGAATTAGAGGGCTTTGGATCCTAAGAAAGACAGTTATGGATCTGGCCACACCAACCAGTGTCTAGCAGCGTGCTGCAGAGAAGTGAGATGTGTAAGTGCTTTTGGAGATCTCCTGAGATACTTGGTGTCTTAAGGGTGCTGAGGTGCTTTGACAGCTTTAGATGTAATCAGGATCCTTGTGAAAAAGGAGGGGGGTCTCAGCTTCAAAGACACCTTTGAAAAACACTAAACTAGGAGGTTAGGCAAATTTATCTCCCTTAATGGTGAATTCTGATTAAACACATAACTTTCAGACTTCCTGCTCTCTGTGGAAATCAGCCCCTCTCCAGTGTTGGCAGTGACACTTCAAAACGTGGAGGCATTTGCCATCTCCAGCTACATTTGAAATGCTGATGTGAGTAGAAGTGATTTCTTCACCTCCTTGCTCTGCAGCTCTGAGCTCATCCCACATGGATGCTGTGCTGGGGAACAAGGCAACGAGCACATTGCTGGGTGCCAGAGGGAAGCAGGGTTTAGTGTGGACTGGCAGATCTTTATTTGGGAAGTGCCACAAAGAGAAGTGACTAAATACATCCTGAGCATCCCTCTGCTGGGACCCAGTCACAGCCAGGGAGCTGCAGGACTCAGGGGAGAGAATTGTTATTATTGGTAATTTATTAAAAGCAGGAAATGCCATAAAAAAAAATAGAGGAAGAGACATTTCCACGAGAACAAGAACTTCTGGAATTAGCCAGTAATTGCTAAAAGTTGTAAACAAAGCCCTTGAAGGTTGTAAATCCACATGCCTGCCACCCCTGCTAGCCTGTAATTGCACTGAGACAGACAGACACGCTCACAGAGACCGGTTATCTCCCCAGCGCTCTGCAGGCACATAGGGATGCTTCTAGCCATGCTTCAGCTGGGAGGGACTGGTGCTGGATGGAGCCTGGATTAGAAAGGATCACAGGAGGTGAAACTGGCTCATGCATCAGCTTCCCTCTCTCCTGAGCTCTGGATTCCCAACCTGCCTGACACGCTTCATGCAAGTGCCCGTCTCTCTCGTTTTGCCACTCTGGGAATAGATGAGCCCTGTGTGGGACTTGCCCCACTTGGCAGGAGAGCTGCAGGACTGGTATAACAGGATCTCACTGATCTCGGCTAAGGAGCACCACTGGGGTTTTCACACTGGGAACTCAGCCCCACACGTGTCACAAGTACCCCTGACCCTGGGTACCAGGAGTACCCCTGACCCCAACTCATTTTATCACCGACTGGCTGCTGGAAGCAAGTAAAAACCCCACTATTCACCTCAAAACAATCCCCCATACCAGCACCCTCCAACACCAGGAAGTTCAAAGGAGGGGAATGGGAGGAAAGGAAAGAAGGTTGTCCCATCTCATCTCCCAGAAAAGCAGCCCTTGGGTGCCCAGAGCTGTCTGCAGCCCAGCCTGCCCCTGGGATGCGCCGGCACTCACGGTGTTGTAGTACTCCGCGATGACCGCCGAGCGCTCGAAGTTGCTTTCACACCAGTCGACTTCGGCGCTCTGGTAGGAGAATATGCTCGGCATGGTCAGGCCACCTTGGCAAAAGAGAGAGAGGAGAGGGTTAGTCTTGCACGTAGGGAAGCAGAGAAGCCCTCACCTGCCCCTCGCACACCCACACTCGGGCGTTGCACGGTCCTGCTCAAGCACAGCATCCTTACCCTCCTAGGAAAGACTTGTCCTCTCCCCAGCAAGCATCGTATTCCAGAGTATTCCCTCCAGGATGCAGGGGTGACAAATCGCCCTGGGAAACGTCCTTGAACTCTGAGCCTGGGATCAGTTGCTGCAGCCCCATCCGTGGCTTTAACATCTCTCCTCAAGGGTCCTTACAGCCACACGGTGCTTCCCCATTTCAGCCCTGTCCTTGTCACCCTGTCTTCTCCCTTCACTTTCTTTATGACTCAGAGCTTTCTGTCAAGAGGACTTCCCTCTGCTCTGTGGGCTGTGAGCTACCTTTTGGGAGTGGACAACTCCACGGGGTTTATTGCTCATTGGCTGTGTTCTCCTGAGTCTTTTCTCAGCATCTTCCTGAGGGCTGGAGCTCACCTTGTGCAAACTCAGCCCCGGAGCACCAGCACCGACCCTGGGCATTACCATTACTGGAGTCCTGGGGGTGTGGAGCAAAGGCACTGGGGAGGTGTCTAGGCAGTGGCAGTGATTTCACTTTGAACACACTCCCACGCAAGTTCCATCCTGGTTTCCCAGTGAGAGGCACCAGAGCTTCACTCCTCGAGTGGGCTCCTCACTGCCAGGTCCCCAGCCTGGCCTTGGCAGTGGTTTAAACTGCAGTTACAAGTGGGATTCTAAAAATAAACCCCATAACTTTTTGCCTCCCCACAGCAAACCTGTTCCAGCACGGATCTCTCCCTCCCTCATCTCTCTCTCTCTCTCTCTCTCCACGGGCTGCAAGTGCTGGCAGAGCCTTGCTCCAACACAGGTCACAGCATCTCCTGCCTGTCTCCCCCTGCTCCAGCGTGGGGCCTCTCCAGGGGCTGCAGGTGGGGTCTGGGCCTTGTCCATGGGCTGTGGGGGGACACCCGCTCCACCATGGGTTTCTCCAGGGGCTGCAGAGGCATCTTTCTCTCTGGCACCTGGGGTGCCTCATCCCTCTGGTTAGGGTTAGGGTTAGGGTTACTCACCCCCTGGCCTTGGTGCCTGCACAGCTCCTTACACCTTCTCACTCCCTTCTCTGGGGGCACAAAGCAGCTGCTGGCAGTTTTTTTCTCCTCACTGTGATTCCCAGAGGCGCTGTGACCATCGCTGATGGGCTCAGCCTTGCTCAGCAGCGACTCCAGCCTTGATCTGGCTGGCGTTTGCTCTGTGGGGCCTGCAGAGAGCTTCTGGCTGCCTCTTGCAGCACCCACCCCTGAACCTCCCTGCTCCACCAGAGCCCAGCCACACTGAACTGCAACCCTGAGGGGTAAAAACCAGAGCTCGTTTTCCTTTGAGAATCCTTCCAGCTGTCTAGGGAGGGAGGTTCATCTTGAAGCCACTCATCACTTGATCACCTTCAACAGTCAAGCCCCTGTTTACACGCTGCCGGTGGAGCCCCCCCCAGTGCCCGTAGGTGTGCAGTGGTGTGAAGCTACCACAGCTTCCTCTGCTTCCCTTCCCAAGAAGTTCAAAGGGGGAGAGCACAGGAGCAGAATGCTAACAACAGACAAACTCCTCTGTAGCCTCCTGCTCCAACCAGACAAACTGACTTGGGGAGAAAACCCCACTGTTCCTTTACAACTGCAGGTTAACAGTGCCCTTCCTTCTAATACAGGCTTGTGGGTTCCCCAGAGTAGGTGAGATCACAGCTACAGAAGAAGAATAAAAGAGATGGCAGGCAGGTTGGTTGGAGTCCTGACTCCTCACCATCCATCCTGCTCTCCATGTGCTCACTCACACCACAGCGATTCCCTCCTGACCCCTGCTGCTCTGTATTTAGGCTTTTGTAGTGATGCAAGTGATCACATAGGGTAAAAAAGAAAACAAAACCCAAAAGAATCAACCCCAAGCTGGTTTAATCCCATCTCCAAGCTGCACAGGCCTCAGTCAGGAGATGGGGAAGGGATGGAGGAGACATGAGACACGAGAAGAAGAAAGCATCAGTAAAATCAAAGCGGTGGCCCGAGTGCCTTGTGGCTCACCTGGCTTATCTGTGCTCCCCTGAGAGGGACCAGCTCTACTTCCAGGTGCTGAGGCGAAGCGTCAGGAGCTCCAAGGTTTCCAGCAAAGCTGGAGCAGCAACCTGCCCAGCCGCTCTAGCTCCGAAGGAGTGCCCACGGTGTGAGCTCAGCAGGAGCAGCCGCCAGGAAATACCCTCGCTCCGTCTCTGGGGAGAGCCTTGGGATGCGGCGAGAGCCCCGCGAACCCTCCAGGCAAAGCTTTGGGTCCCCCAAAGGCAACATATTGGCTGGAGGGTTTATATCCCCGCACCCAAAGGGGGCAGGGGCAGGGAGGGAGGGCAGAGACGCGTGAGCTGGGAAGGTTGGAAGAGTGGGTAGAAATGCAGCCTGAAATCATCCCCGTGCCCCTAGGCAGCGTACCTGCGCAGGCGCGCACACCCCAATCCTAGCCCAGGTTTGCCCAGGGGAGGGACTGATCCACACAGCCTCCCCTGCAGAGCTGCTTACAAAATGCTAACCCAAGAGTTTTCAGCAGACAGCACACAGCAAGACGCTGCTGCCTTGGTTGCAGGGCTGAAATGCTCCTCCTCAACTTTTCCCCAACTTCTGCATTAATATAAAACCCAACGTTATTATCAAATCACACCCCTAGATGGTTTGCTTTCCCCCAAAATCAACATTTTGGTTTGTTTTCTTCCAGGTAGAGTTGGGAAAAAAAAAAAAAAAAAAAAAAGAAATATGGGGGTTTCTTAAACATATGGGGCCGTGGGCAACCTTGTGGAGCTCCAGGCCTGGAGGGTGGTGACCCTGGGGGTTGGAACTCTGTGATCCTTGGGGTCCCTTCCAACCCAGAGCATTCTATAATTCTATAAAAGCTTCTTATTTGGTCAGTTCTTCCTGCTGGAGCAGGAGAGACACCATGGTCAGCATCACAGGGCAGGCTCAGACCAAGATCCAAGGTGTCCTTGTCCCTGAAGAGTAGGGATCACACAGCAGGCTTTGCTGTGCCACTTTAGATTTGCCCTGGGGACTGGCCCTTTGGGATGCTTAGCCATTTATTTCAATACTTCCCTGAACAGGAGCATCCCTGGGAGACCTGAGCTGTGCAACACCTCCTAACAATGTCAGGGCTGACAAAAGCCTCACAAATCCCCATGCATTTTGAAATGAGAGGGTAATTAGCCACCAGAGCAGCTTATATTACAACAGGACCTCCGTTACGTGCAACGAAGTCAAGGCTGGGTGTCTTGTGAGGAGAGATGGTGCAGCTTGAAGCTGAAGATCAGAGGCAATCCCCAGCGAGCTGCTCACACCCCCTGGATGGCTGCACTGTGGCTGTCCGCGTTAGAGGAAGTCAGGGGTGAGTTTGCTTCTTGAACGGGCTGTGTGAATAGGAGATGGAGTTGGCATGTTGGAAAAAGGTACCTGGTTCCCCAGGGGATCTCAGTGAGAAGCAAGCGGTGACTTGCCCGTCCTGCTGTGAAGGGAGCCAGGTGAGGAGTGGTGTCAGCCAAGGGAAGATGGCAGAGGTGGATTTGAAAATCAGATGAATGGTTGCCCAGACACGTGATGCAATCACATATGTGAAATGTCTGTATGTATGAATAACATGGAAAAGAGCGAGTTTTCCCATCCCAAAACCTCCGGCATCCTTGACATGAGCAAAACACCTGAGCATCCCTGGTACATCCTGTGCTACAGCGAATAACTGGGGAGGATGTCAGGTATCCACATCTTCCCTGATTCATCAATAAGTAGTGCTTGGGTTGCAAAGAGAGAGGCTGATTTCCTGGTGAGTCCTCCTTCCCAGCTCCTCCTAATGGCTACATCCTCCTGCCTGTGGTCAGAAGGGCTGGGGGTGCCCAGGATGCTGATGTGGGGGTGGGCTGGGGAGATGGGGGGGGGCAAAGGGAGCCAAAGTGCTGAAGATTTCCAGGCCTAATATGAGAATTAGAGAGAGAGATTCCCCTAATCCTTCCTTTCATTGAGATGTCTTACTCTCAAAGCTTCACCCACAGTCCTCATCTCCTCACTAAGACTTGCTGCCTCCCCTCCACTGTTCTTCCAACACAGGGCGCCTCAATTTTGTCAGCTGTGTCCCTTCTGCACCAGGATCTCTGTGATATGGCACCTGCTTTCACCTGAAGCCTCATCCTGTCATCCCTTGGTGAGCAGCAGAGCCCGAAGGTGTCGCACTAAGACAGCTGAGAGCGGGCAGTGGGAGGGGGTGAGGGGCTTTCACAGGACCCCAGCCCGCAGCATCAGTGTCCAGCCACGAGCGTTTGGTACGTCAGGGAGCAGTCCTGCTGCTGGTCCCACCAAAGCAGGGAAGTGGGGACTCCAGTGGGCAAATTTTGGACAATCCAGTGGCTTAACTTGATGCTGGTGCTACCCTCCCTTGTCCTGTGGCACCTCAAGATAGAGGCTTCCACCTGAACTGTGGCTCATGGGGGATTTTTGTCCCAAAGCCCATCTGGAGAAGCTGTGGCTCAAAGGCACGTGGCTTCATTTATTGCCTCTCCCAGTGCGGGGCCACGACTGCTGGCAGAGGGGCTGGAGCAAACTGGGGTGGCAGGGAGGGAGAAAGGGGAGAGCTGGCATCCCCCAGCCCCACTGCTGTTTGCTCAGCAGGCTGAGTCAGAGCCCTGGGGTGGAAGGAGAGAAATCACCGAGCTCCATTCTCACAGCCAGGCAGCAGGAGAGCTGGGAAGGGACGTGGACACTGAATCACCCTCTGCATCGCTCTGCCTGTTAAGGCCCTGAAGCAGCCCAGACAGGCTCCATCCCACTGCCCAGCTCCTTTGATTTTACTACATGACTTTAGCTCCAGGGCTGCATTTTCCTGTCTCCAGGTATAAAAACACAGACAGGTGACCCAGGAGCCTTGGCAATGCCAAACAGATAAGCCCAGTCATCTGTGGCTCTGCAGAGTGGGAATCACATCCTCTGCTTGGGTTTGGAAGCTGGTTAGCAAATCATGGTCTGGAAGACAGAACAACAGCAGCAGGAGGCATGTTAAACCTGGATGTGCTGGATAAAAGCCTTTCTCTCCATTGCTGCCTACTGGGAGCAATGTATCTGTTCTTATTCATGTCTGCAGAGCTGTAAGTACCTGTGTGTCTTCACCAGGTAGGGCAGGGGCTCCAGGCAACCAAAAAGCATCAGTAGCAATGGCAGAGACAGATTGCACCCCACGTGAGGTGTGGTTTAAAGTCACAAAGGGCTGAAACACCTGCTCTTTACAACATCACAGCCCTGGGACTTGTGCAAGTCAGCTTCTGGAAGAGCAGAGCACAAGCCTTGTCAGGCCCTGGAGGGTTTGTCTCAGGGTCCAAGAGAAATTCCCCACCAATCCATCATCATTGAGCAATCACCCAGGCACTCTATTATCTTCACTCCAGGCAGGATGCCATACCAGTTAACCCAATGTTCTTTACCAATCTGACCACCCCGTGCTTGTTTTGAAATACTGACAGGTTTGAAACAAATGGCTTAATTGCTAATCATACCAGCAATAACAGTGATAATTGAAGGAAGTTCTCCCAGTGCTGTCATCTGTCACATGCACCTCTCTGTGCAGTTGTGTTTAGGCCGCAGAGACTTTGGCTTGTGCAACTCAGCAGGAGCTGCTGGGTGAGGGGGTGTGTGTGGGGGGCTTTGCTTCTTCTTCCCCTCCTTGTAGAGGAGAGGATAAGGGATCTAAATTGGGAGGGAAGAACCATCACCTTGTCCTTGTTCTCACAACTGGGGCTCTCCCATGGGGGTGCGGACCACCGACACGGTGAAGGCTGCTGCAAGACCCAGAAGGTCTCAAATTTAGGTGTCTAGAGAGCAAGGGGCACCTCTGAGGCACCAAACCCCTGGGTCTTTCACCCTTTCCACCCTTGCACACTTGCAGGAATCGTCCCTCTGAAGAGATGTGAAAGTGCTACGAGGAGAAGAGAAAGTTCCTTCCCTCTTGGGCTGAGCCCTGCAGCTTTATCTCGTGGCTGGCAGAGGTTGGCACTGCTCCCAAGCCAGGTAGATGCCTTTATCTAACGGTGCAATCCTTTCTCAGTGTGGTGCAAAGCTCTGGCAGGAAGCAGCGACGGTTTGTGCAAGGTCTTAGGAGCAGCATCTGCAATAAGCCCTGGGAACCAGAGGCTGCTTCACCCAGGGCTGTCTCCCAGTGCCCGAGGGGGAGACGCCCCACACAAGCCCCCAACCCCACCCCAGGTTCCTCTTTGCTGTCCCTGGTTTGGGGAGGGAGAAGGTTCGTGGGGAGGGACAAGGTAAAGCCTGGGGAATTCATGCCTTTGTTGAAACTCTCTAAGTGCCTAAGAAAGCAGGATGCAGGTCTGGCCCTGACCCTGGCGCTGGGTCTGTTGGAAGCCACGTAAGAAGGAGATGATCCTGCCCCATCTTCTGGTGGCCAGACACTTAATTTCTGCCTTAGCTGGAGTTCCTGGACCGTGGTGTTTAACGGGTCAGAGCAGAACCCATCCTGCACACGTTTATCTCAAGCTTTGCAAGGTTATTTCCTACCCTGTGGCAATGGGCAGCCAGTTAAATTGGGTGCTGGGTAACTTCTTCTGCCAGTCTGCTGCCTGATGGGTGCATTGGGTGGGTCACTTCTGGAGCGGGACATTCCATGTGAGTTAATCCCTATTCCTGCCCTCCAGGCCCCTTTGCTGCATCCCCCCCATCCCACCCCAGTTGTTCCCAGTGAACATCCCTGTGCCTCCATAATGAAGCCAGCCAGGCCTGTGACTTCATCTATGGGCAGCTCAGAGGTCAGTCTGAAGGGCTGGAAATGACTCCAGGCTGGTGCAACTCACACGACTTCCTGCTTGCATCAAGGGCTGTGCTTGGCTCCGAAACAGCTCTGAGGTGTCAAATCAGCCCCTCTGGATGGGTCTGGCCACCCCATCCCATCTCCAAAGGCATGTGGGGCGTGTGAGGGACCAAGGCCGTGCACGTGTGAGGTTGGTGCACGTGCAAGAAGGGAGTGGGGCTCTCTGGTGCTTCAGCCTTGGTGTGGAGCCATTTCCCAAGCTCAGCTGCACCCTGAGCAGCACCCACCTGCTCAGGGTTTCTGCTCACACCCTTTGCAAGGCAGGCCAGAAGGTTGCACAAGGACCCAGTGATGGAGGAGGAGGAGGCTGCTTTGGGAACCCAGCCTCCAGGCTAGGTCCTTGCATATCTCCCCAGCACAGCCCCATCGTGGAGACTAGGGAACTGGGATGGGAACTGGGAGATGGAGCCTCTCCCTGTGGCACCCCTGGGACTATTTCCCAAAGAGCAGAGCTTCCCAAATCCTATTTTTGTGCCCTGAAATCTCACTGCAGACAGTGAGTGGAGCACAGTGGCCCCTCCCTCATGCTCTGGCATCGTGGAGGTGATGAGGAAGAACTCCAGTTTGTCCAGGGATGCTTTTATTGTGATGTTACTCCTGTGAGTAATCAGAATATTAGCACAAATGTTGCAAATTAGGGGCAAGTGCAGCTCTGGCTGAGCAGCAGTGTAGTAGCAAACTAGGAAATCCTGATTTTCCCTTCCCATCAGTGGTAATTCTCCAGGCAAGACACATAGGTGGAAGGGAAGGATTTTTAAGCTTCAAAATGAGATGTTTTACAGCATCTGAATTTGGAGGGAGGGTTGTGAGGTGTGTAAGCCTGGGCCAGAGAAGGGAAGGACCTGAGGACTCACCCATCGATGCCCACAGTGCACAGAAATATGATGAGCTGGCTGAGACCTGATGCAGCTGAAGCATAATCCAGGTGCAGGGGCAGGACGTGGTCTTGGTGATGTTCTGAAGGAGGAGATGGGTCTTGTTTCCACCACATGTTTTTGAGACATAACCCAAAAAGTGGTGGCATTTCAGAGTCCTGTTTGCTTGCACATGATAAATCTTGGACTGAAGTGGTGGCTGCAGCTCTTGGGCAGGGAGTGAGGGGGTTTCATGGGGCTCCCTAGAGGTGTCCATCTCAGCAGACACAGCGTTACCCAAACCTAACATCAGGGGTGTGCCTGGGGCCTGAGGCACCTGAGGTCCATGAGCTCCTTGGGACAGGTTTGCTGTGCCTTCTCTCTGGGTGTTGGCTCCTCAACAGGGAACCAACATCCTGCGGCGATTGTTCCTGGTGTTGTTACTGCTGGGTCCAGCTGAGCTGGGAAACATTGAGGAGCTGGTAAAACAGTGATTATCCACCACCCTCCTCTTTTGGGTATTACACACAGCAAGGGGTGCTACTGCAGCTGGGGGATGCTCACTGCTCATGTGGGGTGAGGTGGGGACAGTGTCCACCCAGACACAGGCAGCTTCATCTCCCCACATCCCACCCCACATCCCACCCCACTGCCTCTCTTCTCCCCAGGGCCCTGGCCAGACCCATTCCCATCCTTCCAAGGAACCAATCATGATGGAAATGACCTGAAGGGCACTGGTTCTCTCCAGCAGGATGGAGGATAAACACCTTCCCCACTAAACAGCTCAGCTTCCCTATCAGAAAGTTGGAATAGGGATCACAAGGTGCCTCCTGATCCACTTCCAGCTAGGAGCTGGGTGGTGTTACCCTGCATAAAGATGCCAGTACCCACAGCTAATTACTGCAGGGCAAAGCTAATTCCCGCAGAGCAGGGAGAATAAACTGTCCCTGGCTGAGGTGCCCCTGGGGTGGTGAATGTTGTATTCAGAGAGTCCAAAGGAACCTGGCTGCCCGTCTCTTTCTGGAGGTGGCTTCTTCTCCCTGCTGCCATCTGGCAGCCCCCAGACAGCAGGTCCTGTATCAGGCACTTCTGCTAGATACATGGAGGGGGGCTGGAGCCATCCAAACCCTTTGGGTGCCTCTTTCTCGCCCCAAAACACAGAAAGCTGCCTGGCCATCCTATGTTCCATGGAGAAGGGCTGCATAGCCCAGACTGGAGGCACTTGGCTGTACCCTAAATCAGGACCACGGCTGCACCTCGGGGACTCCAGCCACGCTCAGCCTCTCCTTCTGCAGAGGTGTTTGCTCCTTGTTGCAGTTCTACTGAGAGGGCCAGGTCCGGCAGAAAATGGCTGCTGGAATCTTCTGCAGGCCTGCTTATAGCGCCTCTGGGAATCACATATAGGAGACAAAGACTCCAACCAGAACTTGGAGTGCCAGGAAAGACCGCGAAGTTTGGCCCATTAAGGGCATTGTGATGTATATTTGCTTGTGAATGTAAGCAGTTGACAGACATAAAAGGCCGGGAAGGCTGGGGGAGGAGTAGGCGCGCCCAGGTACCCAGGCGAGTTTGCCCCTGCAGCCCGAGCAGAAGCACCTGGAGTAGCCGGAGGAAAGGACCCATGGAGGAGGCAGAGACCCGACCTGCCCGGTGGAGAGGCTCGGCCCCACGCTGCATGGAGCCGGGGGAGACATAGAGAAGATGCCGTGACTTACGGTGGGATGAGCCCCTGCCAGCACAAGCGACCTACAGAGATGAATGAAACAGGTTTGCTGGAGGAGGCCTATAGCCCCGTGGAGGACTGGGACTGAGAGACACTGTGATTTGTTGCTGCCTGCCAGAGCAGAGATGAAGCCCGGTGGGAAGAGATTTGCCTTGGAGAAAGTTCGTGGAGGACTGGCTCTTGTGGGTGAGATCCTACGGTGCAGCAGGGGGAGGGGGTGTGGAATGGATGCCCCCATCCCGGCCGAGAGGGAGACCAACTTGCAAGGGACTGACCGAAGCCCCCATCTCCTAGTCCCTGCCCCCATGTCCTGTGCTGCGAGCAGGAGAGGGGAAGAAGGGAGCAAAATCATGGCTGAAAGGGAAGTCTGCTTTAGAATGGAGGGGTGGGGGGAAGGTGTTACTGAGACCCCCATTTTCCCCAGTCCCTGCCCCTCCTGGGCTGCGACCAGGAGGGAAGAAGGGAGCAAACTTCTAACTAAAGCCTGCTAAGGAGGGAGTGGTGGGGGGAAAGTGTTTGCCTGGTTTGCATTTGTTTCAAGATTGTTGGTTGCACTCCTGACTCTGGTTCTTTTTCACTGTTTTCTCTTTAGCGTGGTGTAATAAATTAGATAACTTTTCTCTTCTGCTCTCTATGTTGAGTCTGTTTTGCCCGCGTCATTAACGAGTTTGTCTCTTGAGCCGCCCAGTTATGTTTTTTTCTCCCCTGTCCAACTAAGAAGGGGAGTAACAGACTGATTTTGGTGGGCGTCTGGCCTTTGGCCAGGGCTCAAACCATCACACTCCTCCACCCACTTCCCACCTCCCTCGCCGGGTCCTCCCCAGCACCCTTGAGGGCCGGGCTCCAGCCTGCTCTGCTCAGGGCCGGGGGGATGCTTCCCTCTGCCGGCATCCCAGCAGCTCTGCAGCGGGGGACCCGGCCTGGGAAGCTCCCCGGGGACCCAGCACATCAGGCTCTGAGAGTTTTACATCCCTGATTTCCACCAGTGGAGAGAAACAAGTAGCAACGATGGGGATTTCTGCTAAAGGCGACCGAGGACTGTGCTGGCTTTAATTGCCTCCTCCTTGGGGGGGTGGTGGGGTGCACATGGGAGCTGGTTTTGAGGTCTCCCAGTTGATGAAGGCATCATCATTGGCTTGTTCGTCTCCAGTGACATTTCCTGAGCCCATCTTCCAGCTACAGGAGATCACTGGGTATCCCCAGACCCCTCCAGAAGTCTCTGGAGCAAGTGGCCTCCGTGGAACAGCTCAGCCACACTGGGACCAGCTCACTGGTGCTTGTGCAGACCCTGGCTTGACCCCATCGCTCTCCTGTGGCTGAATCCCAGTAAATCCCAGCACGACCAGCTGCTAGGGATCTACAGCCGCAGGGACATCTCAGGGAGTCTTGTCCCTGTTTTGAGGGTGGGTGAGAAGGTGTGATGGCCTTTGTGTACAGAACTCACTCTCAGGAGGCACTGGCTGAGGAATAAAGTTGGTCAAAGCAGCACAAAACTCAAGCAGATACTAATATCATGTTGTATAACAGCCAGATAACACGTTGTGCTGAGCATCTGTGCTCCAGCTCGTGTGGGAAGCTCCAGCCATGTCAGCCTGGCCAGCCTTGCTGTCACTGGCGCAGCAAATGACCAGCTTCCCTATTTAATCTGCCCCAGCTCAGAGAAAATCCCCATCAGTTGGAATGCATCTACCAGACATCAAATCCCAGGCGCAGCTTTCAAATCAATTCGGGGTGTGTGTGTGTGTGTGTGTGTGTGTTGGTTGGATTTTAAGACAAACATAAAGCTCAGTTCCCTAGGGAGTGCAGCCCAAGGGAGGGGAGATAAAGCCACCCTGGAGGGGTGGAGTGGGGGGGAGCATTGTTTTCTACAAAGAACAGGAAACGAGCCTCATGAAAGAGACCTTAAATGCAGATCAGCAAGGGGGGAGGCCTCTCGCTCATCTCCCAGCTGCTCTGCCCGGGGCAACCTGCAGAACCTGCTGGAGCCAGCCAGGGCTGGGGTGGTGGGGGGGGGGAGTGTGTGTGTGGAGCCGGGGACCCCTCGGGTGCTGGGGCCTGAAGGTGAGAAGGGACAGATGAAGCTGGTTACTCCCTGCAGCGAAGAGACCCGGGTTTGGTTGGACTCGATGGTTTTAAAGGTCTCCTCCAACCCAAATGATGCTGTGGTTCTACCACCCACCCGCTGCTTCACCCGTGGGTTTGGCAGTTAAAGGGTGCTGGGGACCCTGTGGACAGACTCATCCCAGCTTGGGACTGCTCCCAGTGCCCCCACCCGACAGTGGGTCCTCTGCAGCAACCACCCAATTCCACACAGCATCCGTGCTGGGGGTCTGGCAGGGGAGGGATCCCCCCACTGAAGAGTGGGGTGACCGGTGCAGTGCCCTGCCAGCTGCTCACCCCTCAGCAGAGCACTGGGAGCTCTGTGGCTAGAAACTGAGTGGTGGGTGCACAGAGAGGCGGGGGGGGGACATCACCGAGGTGTAAAGGCCGCAGGGATTTAAATGACTTTTTCCCTTCCTTAAAAACAACCCCAACCCTGGGTTTGGCCCCTTTGGATCTGAAACCCCTCCTCTGGATATCGCTGCTTGGTTCTGCTTCTCCTAATGAACGAGGCTGATGTTAGAGCCAGCTGGCAGAGCTGTGCAGCAGCGTACCAGAGAGCCATTTCCTTCCCAACAAGGCAGGCCAGGGGCCTGCTGCCAAAGGGGACAATGAGGGACAGCCAGGCCAGGCCGGTGAGCCCTCGTGTTCCTGTTTACTCAGTGGATCAGAGATTTCTCTGGTTGGTTTTTAAGATCATTCCGAATGAAGTCACGGCCAGCGGTTGCCCGTATCCTGCGGGAATCCTCCTCTGGTGTGGGATCCCTGGGAATGGTGGCAGCGGGTCGTGGTGGGGGACCTTGCAGAACCACGTGCAGCAAGTCCTACCAGCTCCATCACACCCTTCAAGTGCATCTGGGGCCTGACATCACCGCCTCAGCCAGGCGTTCCCATGGCCCTGAACCTCCCAGGCCGCGGCCTCCATGCACACCCACCTCAGGGTGTTTGTACCCAGAGCACAGCCCTGGCTGGGGCTGCCCATCAGATGAGAGAAGGGAACGCTGGCTGGTGGTCATGAGGGAGTTCCTGTGGTTATCTCAGCCTTCCTTCAGCAGAGCCTGGCCAACACCCTGGATTTATCAGCCTCCCCCAGCTGCTGAGCTGCTGCCGGGCGTAGTCTCAGTGACAGCTGAAAGAAGGGACCTGGCGTGGGGACTGTGGGGACGGGGATGTGGTGCTGGCGCTGCGAATGGGGATGTGGTGCCAGTGATGGCAACATGGGGATGGGACTTGGATGCTGGGGAAAAGAACGTGGTGCCAGGGGTGGGATCATGGGGATGGGGACCTGGTGCTAGGGATGGGACCATGGTGCCAGGGATGGAAACATGGGGATGAGGACAGGGAAGTGATGCCAGTGATGGGGTCATGGTGGCGGGAACAGTGCCAGTGATAGGATCATGGGGATGGGGGTGCAGTGCCAAGGATGGGGATGTGGGGATGGGGAATGGGGATGTGGTGCCAAGGATGGGACTGTGGTGCTGGGGATGGGGACATAAGCGCTGGGGAAGGGGTCACGGTGCCCGAGATGGGGGTCACGGTGCTGGGCGTGGGGTCACAGTGCCAGGGATGGGGTCACGGTGCCGGGGATGGGGTCACAGTGCCAGGGATGGGGTCACGGTGCCGAGGATGGGGACAAGGTGCTTTGGGGGGGCTGGGGTCGAGCCCCGGGGCCTGCCCGCGCGGGACCCGCCGCTCGCGGTCTCTCCCGGCTCGGCGCTGCTTCAGCGGGGCCGGCAGGGGGCGCTGCTTTTGCGGGGCGGGGGTGGGGGGGGTGGAGGGTGTGCGCGGCGCTGCGCGCGGCCGGCAGGGGTCGCGGCGCGCGCCGCCTTTGTTGCCGTTGGCGCCTTCTTCTGCCGGGGCGGCGGCGGCGGCGCGCGCGGGCTCGGGCGGGAGGCGGCGGCTGCTGGAGCGGCGCGGGGCGGGGCGGGGCGGCGGGACGGAGCGGCGCGGCGCGGGGAGCTCGGCTCGGGGCGGCGGGAGGATGGAGATGAAGAAGCGGTTGACGCTGGAGCTGCGCAACAAGAAGCCGGGCGAGGTACCGCGGCCTTGGAGCGCGTGGCGGGGCCGGAGGGCCGCGCGGGCACGTGCTGCCGGGGCGGCGGGAGGGGAGCGGGGCGGGGGGGGACGGGACGCACGGGGAAGCCGGGGGGCGGGGAGCTGCCGCCCGGGGGTCCTGAGAGGGGAGCGAGGTGACTGGGGGGAGGCCGTGGGGGTCCGGGGCGGGCGGCGGGGCGCTCCCCTCCCCAGCTCCTCCCGGCATGGCGGCGCGCACGTGCGCGGCGGGGCCCGGCCCGGGGCGGCGGCGGCCGGTGGGGCCCGGCCCGGAGCGGGGAGCGGTGGGATGGCGGGGGAGGGATGACGACGGGGAATGCGGCCGGGCCGGGCCGAGCCGTCTCTTCGTTGCGCCGGGGCCGCCGGGCCGGGTCGGTGCGGCCCCGCGCAGCCATGGCGGCTCGGCCATGTTAGCCGGCGTCCGGGCCTGCCCCGGCCCGGCCGGCCGTGGCCCGGGCTCCCCGCGGGGCCTGCTCGGGTCGGGGCCGGCGGGCCGAGGCTCGGGTCGATCCCGGGGGGCTCCGGGTGCCGCGCTGTCAGAGCCGCCTCGGCGCTGGGCGGCCGCCGGGCGTCCCGGCGCTGTGAGGCCGAGCGGGGCCTCCCGCCTTCCCCGGGGCCTCGGGCGGGGCGGGGGGTGGGGGAGAAGCTGGGTGCCGGGGCGCGGGCACGAAGAGCGGAGCCGGGGCGCCGCCTTCCCTGGGAAAGGGGGTTGAGGCGGCAGCCCGGCCGCCTGGGCCCCGCCGCTGCCGCCTTCGGGCGAGGCCGAGCCCGTCCCGCCCGGCGAGGGAAGCGGGGCTGGCCTCAGACGGCGGCCATGGTGCCGGGCCCGCGCTCCAGGAGCCGGCCGGGCCTTATCTGGGCCAGACCGGCAGCCCCGCTCGCCGCCTTGCACTGAGATAGCTGGTGGCTGTCACTCGCCTTGGGGACGGGTCGCGGCGGAGCCGCCGCGGGCGCCTGAAAACCAGGGTGGGAGCGTGGGGAAGGCGGGTTGGGAGCGGAGCCTTTGGCGGAGGTTAACGGCGCTTTGCGGACGGGAAGGGGGTTTGCAGGGTGAGGAGAAGCGTCCCTCTGAGGCTGCAAGCTGCGGGGCTGCTCTGGTGTGACACCAGCAGTGTGAGCGGGCCCGGAACCCTGGCACCGAACCCGTGCGAGCCAGGTGTGCTGCTGGCTGGGAGAGGCCTGGCCTGGCTGCTCCGACCTGCTGTGCCGTGCCAGGCAGGGGTTTGGTCCGGGTGAAAGCTGGTCTAGGCTAAGTTAGTTCATAACCTGAGAACCTTCAGCCTTTCCTCCTGCTGCACCGACAAAGCGACAGCAGCAGAGGGCTGGCTTCAGCCGCCTTTACACCCACCGTGGGGACAGAGTCAAACTTCAGCCGAAGGCTGGGCTGGGGTGCTGGGAGCAAAACCTCAGCTACAAAAGTGCTGGCTGAGCCTGTTTGCTGCTCGGTTTGGAGCCCTGACCAGCGATGCCGCTATTAAGCATGAATTCCTTCGGAGCATGTGCTGAGAAGGTGGCACTGCAGCCCTGAAACTCTGCTGCCAGTGCAATGATTTGAAAGCGATTCCATAATAGCTGGCTGGTCTGAGCAAGAAAGGTGAAATGGGAGCGCTGCAGAAGAGGAATTTGGAGAGCTGTCTGGTCGAGGCTGACTTTTTTGTGTCTGGTTAAGCATGTGGGGGGTAGAAGCAAGTTTTGGAAAGTGGCTTGTGAGAGCTCGAGGGCAAGGCTGGCTTTGGGGGAGAGAAGGGTGCCAGGTGTATTTACCCTTGAGGTCTTTGAAGGGGAGCAGTTCTGAGCTGGTGTTTCACAGCCCTGTGAAGTCCTGTGCTGAATTACCAGATACTGATGGCCTCTGTGTGTGTAGTCAGCGCTGGGCAAAGCAGTAGATGCTGTCAGTGTTCTTGCACTGTGAGCCTGAGGTTGAGCTCATCTGCTTAGAGACAGATGGGCCACCTCAGTGTGGAGACTGTTACAAGGACACGAATCCATTGAAGACAGCTTTTCCACCTCTCCAGTGGTGTAGGGGAGAAAGTGGAAGGGGACAAAACCAGACCAGGTGACCTTGTTCGGCCTCTTGTTTGGGAAACCTGAAGCATGACTTTCTGAGAGCTTTTTGATGCCTTGTTTGCTCAGCATTTTGATGTAACCTCGTTGGTTCAACTGCTTAACGCTTCTTAAGCTGAGAAGATGGACCTTGGTTGGAGCCCCAGGGTGGCATGTGGCATGGTTTGCCCTTAAAGGGCAAAGTCTCAACCACCAGGAGGGATTCTCACCGAGTGCCCTTACAGAAGTTATTTGGCTTTAAGATCTTAAATCCGAGGGGGGAGCGGTTGCCAGGCAGCTCCTTCCCTCCACCAGCTGGACAGACTGGAGGGGAGACTTACCCTGGTGTGCTGACTGCTGCTGTGTGTCTCTGTTGGCAGGTGAAGGAGCTGGTGCTTGATAACTGCCGCTCGGATGATGGGAAGGTCGTTGGTCTCTCTTCAGATTTCGAGAACCTGGAGTTCCTCAGCATGATCAATGTCAGCTTGCTGTCTATCTCCAACCTCCCCAAGCTTAACAAACTCCGGAAGGTGAGTCGGGGCTGTGCTTCCATCCCCAGCAATCTTTGCTCCCAGACTTCTGCTGACAATTGTTTTTCCTAAATTTGGCAGAAAAAGGCCATTTGATTTTTGCCTTTTCCTCTGCCACCCAAGCAAGTGAGAGGGACTGGTGTCTAGTGAGCAACAAAAGGGCTTTGAGCTCACTGTCTGTTTAGCATCCTTTCTCTCTTGCTTCTGTTGTGCTGCTGTCAAAAGCTTCAGTGGCATAATACACATCTTGGGTTTTAGAGCATGTACCCCTATATCCTGCAGTACTGAGGTGGCTGGGAGAACCACAGTACCACAGGAAAAAGGTTTCAAAGGAAAACTTGTCTTGCTGCTCTGTGGTGTGGGATCACAAACAGGGCTGGAACTTGGGTACCCATGGTAGTGCAGCTCTTAGGGTAGTTTTATTCCCCATGTTGCAAGCTGAGACACCTTGTGACAACGTGATATTCCCTCCTGGCAGCTGGAGCTGAGTGATAACAGAATTTCTGGTGGCCTTGAAGTCCTAGCAGAGAGAACTCCTAACCTGACACACTTGAATCTGAGTGGCAACAAGATCAAAGACATCAATACGCTTGAGCCCTTGGTAAGTAGAAGGCTGTGCTGGGATCTCAGGGATGACATTGGTTCCTTTGGGGAGTGGGTCTGTGCAGCAGAAGTCCAACATCTTGGTAACTGTTCCAACAGCACTCCCTGGTTCTGATGGGAACAGATGAGTGGGTCCAATTTGAGGCTGGGCTAATAGTTAATGGCTCCTCTGTCTGGAAAACCAGCAGCCAGTTGCTAAAAGAAGCATGAAATTGGGCTGGATGAGTAAAACTGTGGATGCAGTGCTCAGTGTACACCTCAGAAAGGACTATTAATGGGTCGGATGCAGTTTGAGGTAGGTGGCACCTGGGGTGTCATGGAGATGCTTGGACTCAAGTGAGGGTGTCCATTGTATCAGTCCAAAAGGCGCCGTTGTGCTGGGCTGGGACCCTCTTGCTCTGGGTGCTGTCCCAGCATGTGTTGCAGGGGGTTCCCATTGTATCTGAACCTCCCCAAAGAAGGCTCTTGCCTTGTAAACCTGACTCTGTAGCTGAAAGGCCTGTGCCTCACTAGCTGTTGCCTTTGATCCCTCCATCCCCTCCTGAAAGAGCTTTGAAACTCTTATTCTCTTGACCCAGTGCACGGCCTGAGTGGGAGAGCTGCCCTGGCTGTGCTGAGAGGGGTGCAGGCACAGTCTGCAGGTCCCAGTGTTGTGCTCTTGGGTGTTTTGCCTGGTATTTTGGGCAGGATGAGGCCAGCTCAGTGATTCCTCCTGCTGAGGGAGCAGGGCTTTCCATGCTTGTTGCCCTACCCATTCAGAAGGGCATTAAGACTTACAGATGATTTCACAAGGAGCTGGCTCCAAAGAGGGGAAATTAGGACTGAGGAGCTGAAAGGCAGTCATCTTTGCCTACAGTTAGCAAGAGCAATGACTCCTCTCTCCACCTGAGGAGCACATGGTGCAAATAATGCATGCAAAGACACTTCTGTACTAGATCCAGGCAGCAAACTGTCCTCTGCTGCCTGCCTGATCTGCAATCGATGTCCCCTTGTCGATAACCTAATCAATTGATCTTTCCAGAAAAAATTGCCAAACCTTCATAGTCTGGACCTCTTCAACTGTGAGGTGACAATGCTCATCAACTACCGGGAGAGCGTGTTCACCCTCCTGCCCCAGCTCACCTACCTAGACGGGTTCGATGCCGATGACCGGGAAGCCCCTGACTCAGACCCTGAAGCTGATGGGGATGGACTGGAAGATGAATATGAGAATGGGGAAGGTATGGTTTATTCTTCTCTTGGTTTTTCTTCATGGGGAATAACCCCTTTTCCACTTCTTGTGTTGCTAAATAAATGGGATTATAATTTGCCACTGAAGTAGGGGGTGTCTGGGTAACCTGCTCCATCCCCTGGCAGGCTGTGGAAGATAGGAGTCTTGTTGGTGCCCCCTGCTCCTCCTTGTCCTATGTGATTTCCTGCCTGCTGCTCACGTAGCACTGGCAGTGGGAGCATGCTGTCTAGGGGTAGCAAACTTTGGGGATCCCCATTGCTTACCTCCCTCTTGTTTTGGTAGAAGGTGAGGAAGAGGATGATGACGATGAGGAAGATGATTTGGATGAAGAAGTCATTGACGATGAAGAAGATGAAGATGATGATCTGGAAGGCGAAGAGGAGGAGGATGGAGTAGATGATGAGGTGAGACTTTGTGTCATCAGTACAAATCTGCAGCACCATGTTTGGTCATGCTTTTTGTTCTGGTGACCCAGGTATCACAGGTGCCTCTTAGGGCCCAGATCTGAGCAGGGCCCCGTTGCACTCTGGCTTTGCCCAGGCACCTTTCTTCAGACTTTACTGCTCAGTTTGGTACTTCCTGGGGCTTCAGCTGAGAGCGCTGCACAGCCACCATGCAGGCACAGCTTCTCCCTGCTCTGCTTGGACCTGTCATTCTGAGGCCAGAGTAGTGTGGGAGCAAAGGAGAAGGAATTACACCTTGCACGTGGGGTTGTGTGTGGTTCTTGCACCCAAGCATCTTGTTTTGTCTCCAGGAGGAAGATGAGGAGGAAGACGGTGAGGAGGATGAAGAAGATGAAGCTGATGATGGTGAGTACATCCTAACACAGTAACTCTTTGCAAAGCTGCTTTAACAATCTCACACATTTGCTGGTTTAGTAGAGCTTCCCAGGCTGCAGTGTGGTGCTGTTGTTGCCTGCAGCTTCTCCCTGACACAGAGAGCACAGCATTTCTGCTTACAGGCACTGCTGACGCTGTTGCTTATGCCTGAGCTGTCTATTGAATGGTGGTTGCACAAGGGGTCACGCAGCGGTAATGGGGAAACAGGCTTCAGTGCCTGCTGATACCAACCAAGCTGGGGAAGTCTGCTGAATACTAAAGCCATAAATGGCCTAGGAAACCAGTTCTGAGTAGCTCAGACTCTGCAGGAGCAAGGCTTTGGGTGCAGATGCTCATGTTAGCAGTGTGTGTGAGGAAATGCTTGGAGAGAAGCTTTCCTCTCCCCTCAGCCTGCAGTGGGAAGGGCAGAGCCAAGTCCAGACTCCTGGTTCTAACACTATAACCACAGCTGAGTGGTGGCAGGGCTATAGTAGCTGGTGTGGTGGCAGGGCTATAGTAGCTGGTGTGGTGGCAGGGCTATAGTAGCTGGTGTGGTGGCAGGGCTATAGTAGCTGGTGTGGTGGCTTCAAATGATCTTCTATAAGCTTGGTCAGAAGTGACTCATTTCTGCAGACAGGCTACGTTTTGGGGGGATGCTCAACAAAAAATAGCCCCTTTTCCAAGTGGCTGTTAAAAATAAGGGATGCTTGGGAGGGTGTGGAAATTAAACTCTAGTGCTAGTCTAGGCTTTTCAGGGTGCCATATGAAACTGGGTAAGGTGGATCTCTGTAATGGTGCTGGTTTAGTCTGTGCTCGTTCACCAGCAAATCTCTGGCTGCTGTGGCTGAAGCCACAGTTCAAATGCTGTTCCACAAGACCGAGCAGAGCTTCACGCTTCACCTCTCTTCACAGACCTTCCACGAGGGGAAAAGAGAAAACGAAATCTAGAGGATGAAGGAGAAGAAGATCCAGAAGATGAAGAGGACGATGAGGATGACTGATCAGAGCGAGCCAATCAGTTTTACAGACTATGACTGTGCTTGTCTTAACCTTCCCATTGTGTCTATGTGAGACTGTAAATCCCTGTCTCCCACTCTTCCCCCCTTTGTATGGCTGCAGCGTCCACAATATATTTTTTTAAGATGTAGATTACTGTAGGCATTCAGGGGAATCTTCCATACAAGGCTCACTTCCTCTCACAACTCTCTCATGACCAAAGGCTTTCTCCTCCATTCTGTGGTTTGTGCAGCAGTTTGCAAAAAAAAAAATACACAAAAAGTGGAAAAAAAAAAAGCAAAAAAAAAAAAGCAAAAAATAAGAAAAAAAAAATCTTCCTCCTTAGGGTATCTTTTGTGTCTGAAATCAGCCTTTGCCACACTGGACCCAGAGCTCCAGCTCACCCACCCTTCCTGCCAGCGAAGAAGGCGTGTTTGCTCTCCTCATGCCCCTCACACCAAACTTCCTGAAGACTCTTTGAGCCATCTGTGAGCAGTGGGTGCAAATGTGGTTCGGCTTGAAATGGACTCGAAGCGAACGGTGGCTGAGGTGTCTCTGAGCTGAAGTAACGGTGATGTGATCTCTGGAGATGCTTGGAAGATACTTTAGTGCTGGGGGTGTGGGCTTGCCTGGGGTCTTGGGGAGAGGGGTTGGGGGGGGTTGGCTGCTTGCAAGACCTGGTACCTCTGACGATGCACCTTGCAGTAGCCCTGCACTTGCTTTCCTATTTTATTTTTAACTATAAACTGGAATAATTTTTCCTGGTGGCCACCTAATAACCCACACTTGGATAGATATCCCAAGTGAACTCTTGGCTTTGGTTTTTTTTTTGTGGCTGTGAGATTCTTCGCTGCAATGAGGCTCCTTGTCACCCCCCCAGCAGCCTCTGCCTTTAGGGAAGGGATAGGAAAGGGCAGGTGAAGGGATACTGTGCTCCTGTCAAGCTCCATTTCGCATTGTACAGAACACATTCAACCAGTATCACTGTGATGCACCGAACTCGGCGTTCCCCGGGTGACCGTGTCAGCCTATATATTCTCAGGGTCCTTCTAGCCAGTTCCAGCTCTGCACTAGCCTGGGGTGCACATCCTCCTCCTCGTCTTCCTCCTCCTCTCTCCTTTCCAGCATGAATGGCTGTGGGTCAGAAATCCAGCTTGCTCCTTACTCAAGGTTTACGCTCTGTGTGGGTGGGGTGGTGCCACAGAGCTCTGTGTTCCCCCTCCCCCACTCTGCTGTGGCTGGAAGGAGGAAAGAGGATGGATGGGTGGGTGGGTGGGTGGGTGGGAATTCAGCTGGGTGCAGCTCTCCTCTGGAGGGGTTCCCCCCCTGATGCCCACCCTTCCTCTACCTGGAGGTGTTCACCGTTGGCTTCTGGGGAGAAATGAGCCCCGTGGCATCCAAAGGATGGGAACAGCTTGGTGCCAGAGAGCTGGGGCTGGAGTAACTGCTGTTCCTCCTGCTGTAAGAGGCTCTCCCCGGGGTGTGGACGTGTTTCTGGTAGTTGCTCTGGGCAATCTTTGGGCACCGGGTGCTCGGGAGGGGAGAGACTGGGCAGCGGTTCCTTCAGAGGAGCGATGTGTGTTGCAGCACATCCGAGTTCCTGTTGCTTTGCTCTGTTCTTGCTGTTGTCTCTTGCGTTGTACAGTAGCTGTAACCATTTGGAGAAGAACTAGTCCTGTAAAATGCAAACTGAGTAACTTATAAATGTTAAAAGGAATTTTTAAAAAAAAAAAAAAGATTTCAGAGCAGCAGTTGCTTCTAATTTTTCCCTGCATTTTTAGCAGATTGTTTGGATTTTTTTATTAGCCTAGGAACTGTCAGGTTTTGATTGGTCAGATTAGTCCCAGAACTAAGGATCTCCAGCCCTTTTGTATCTTTTGTTACAAAATTTGGATAAAAGTTTAATAAAGACTTCAGTTTTTAAAAATTCATTGCCATGGAGAGTGGTGTCGCTGCCTCTGCTCTAGGAACATCCAAGCTGTGGGAATGCTGGGTGGAAGTTTCCTATGGGAGCAGTTGGCTGGTCCTGTGCCCCCCCCCCAGTTTGGCTCTGAGTCCCAGTTGGGTGGATGCTTGTTAAGTGCAGATGGCTGGTGGGGCTGTTTGTGGGATGGGGATGGAGATGGGGACAGAGCCTTGTGATGCAAAGGAGTCCTGGCATGGGATGGTGTGTGTGTTCTGCCTCCGTGGGGACTGCAACTGGGTGTGCAGGGCTGGGGAGAGATGGGGGAAGGCTCTTGGCCTGCTGCTGGGTTTCAGGGTGGGCGCCTGTGTCCTGCCCTGGAGGAGGAGGAAGGTCATGTTCATGGGACAAATGCAAGCCAGGGAGGGGGACCCCACTGCAGGCTGGGCTTGGGGGGTGAAGGCAGCTGCCTGTGCCCGCTGGACTGGGGGGTCCAGGTTGTACCCAGTGCCCTGGTGGTGTCCCCTTGCTGGGGGCTGGAGGGGTCCTTTGTCTTCTGGGTCTGTGTGGTCCTGTGCTGGTTCTGTATCGAGTGGCTGCTCAATCAATCAGGTCTCAGCAGCCAGGAGCTTCAGCTCCAGCTTCTCACTTCAGGGTGTCTGTCCTCCTGCTCAGGGCTGGGGGGCCCCAGGCTGGGAACCAGAGCTGGGAGGCAGGGGGCCCATTGCAGCCTCATCACAGCCAATTCTAGGGGGGCTGCTGTGCCCCTGTGCAGCTCAAAGCCCCTGGGTGAGGGGCCCAGGAATGCAGTGATGCTGGAGCTGCAGCTCGGTCTGTCCAGGCTGGGTCTCCACTTCCCCCAACTTGTCAGTGTCCTTGCCCTGGGCTGGGGCTGCCTCTGGCTGGTGACTCCCCAGGGGGACGGTTCCCCACTGGTGGCTGGGGTGGATCCACAGCCAGGAAGGCATCACAGGGAGGCTGCCCAGCACGGAGGTGTGGGTGGGTGTGACCCATGGTGATGGGTGATGCTGCTCACGGGGGGTTCAAGGATTGCAGCACGGCAGGCAGCCCCCAGCCAGGCCCCTCCTGAGTGCTCCCATCAGGGGGCTGGCTCCATGCCCCCTCACCTTGGTGTACCTGCAGTGGGGCTGCAGGCAGGGCTGGGCAGGGCCAGGACTGGTGTCCTGGGGTGACTGAGCTGGGAAAGGGGCAGTTTCAGGGCCAAGAGGCAGGGCTGAGCTGGGGGCATCGCTCCCCTGGGCTTTGTGTCCCCTCCCAGGGCTGGTGGCAGCACCCAGCCCTGGGGTGCAGAGCAGCGGGGTGCTGGCGGGCCCGTCCCTTGCCAGGGAGGCAGCATGGGCCCTGGCGTGTGCCAGCTCGCCTGCGCCCAAACCAGTTTGGGGCAAACTTTTCACCCCACTGGGCTGGGGATGGCACCTGCGTGGGTGAAGCAGGACCTGGGGAGCCCTGGGGGGTGGTGGTGGGGGAGAATGTGTGGCTGCTTGGCTCCCACGGTGGGTGCTGAGGGGTGGGCGCAGCACCCTGGGTATGGAGGAGCCGTTGGGGTGGAGCAGGGGCCTCGTTCTCTACTTGTGCAGCTGGCAGAGACTCCACCTCAACTGCTCAGGAGCGCTGCACAACTGGGGATGTGTCCACCCACCCCCATCTGCAGCCCCCCAACTGGTCCCCCCTCCCTCCCAGCCCTTGCAGAGACAGACAGAGGCTCTCCCAGCTGCTGCTCCTGTACAATTCCCATTTATTCTTTTCAGACTTCATTCCAGAAAGTCCACTAACTCCTGAGCAACCTACTGGGCTCCCCCAGAGCCCCTGGAGCTGAAGCAACGAAAACTTTAGGGAAGGGAGACACGAGGTTCCGGGTGCTTGGAGGTTCCAAAAATAAAAGGGAGGGTAGAAATCCAAGAGAAGGAAACATCCCATCCCTCTGCCACCCCGTGCTGGGGCTGGGGGATGCTCCTGGTATTCAGGAAGGGGTCCCTGTCCCAGCGTGGTGGCATGGGGCTGTGCGGTGCCCCCCTGCCTGGCTGGGGGGAGGGCTGGAGCAGTCCCATGGGAGCTGGGGGACATCAGAGCTGGGAGTACAGGGAGTTCTCCATCTCCGACGTCAGCTTGGTGTGGAGGGAGGTGAGACCCACCTCGAAATCTGGAGGGAGAGGGAAGAGACCCATCAGCACAGCAGCTGAGCCCTTTGCACCCCTGGGTCCCGGCCAGAGGCAACGGGGAGCACACGGGGACCTCCCAAGGGTCCATCTCTGCAGGAGCTGGAACCCAGCGCCCACCCCAACAGCCCAGTCACCCTCCTCCAGGACATGCAGGGGTACACACCCATGCACGGCAGCTCAAACCCCCTCCCCATGAGTATCCCTGCCCGCTCCGAGCGCCCCCTGGGCCGTACCCATCTCCGTGTCCAGGCGCCCGGGCGGCGGGGGTTCTTGCGGTGGTCCTCGATGTGCAGGGTCATCTCCTCCCGCGAGGCGGTGGAGTAGGGACACTGCATGCAGGTGTAGCGGCCCCGCGTGTGCTCCCACACGATGCGGCTGTTGGAGGAGTGCCCTGCAAGGACGGGCGAGGAGGGAAGCACGGCCGGCCCCCCAACACGGCAGCCATGCCAAGGGGCAGCGCAGGGTGCAGGGCGGGTGCTGGCTGCATTGTGCTGGGTGCCGTGGGGCTCCGATCGGCTGGTGCTCCGGGGTGGGAGCCCCCTGCTCCAAGCCCCACATGCACAGAGGTCCCCTCTACATAGGGGGGACCCCAAATCCGGGAGCAGGGAGCGAGGTTATGCACCCTGGTCCCCAACCTCTCTTTTGCCCGTTGCCTCTCTGCGCCCCATGGAGCCAAGGGCAGGGGTCTCCAGCCCAGCCTTGGGGCCAGGGTGACTTGGGGGGCTCGAGCACAAGCAGCTGCTGGAGCTCCTTCACCTGCTGTTTCTGCCACCAGCAGAACCAGGCTTGGCAGTTGGGGGGTGCAGCTGGTGAACCCCCATCTCCAACGCTACCTGGGCACCAACCCCTCTCCGCACAGCTCCTGAAAATGAGGGAGCCTGCCCTCCCCCTCTGCTCTTTGGGGAGCATCGCCGCGCCCTGTGGGGCTTCTCCCATCCCCTGAGACCCACCCCCACCAGCCCCCCACCCCTCCCCAGTGCAGAAAGCAGCCCCCAACCAGTAGGTGCCAAACTAACCTGCAGTCACTCCTGAGCCAAAGCATGGGAGGAGTGGGCTGACACTCACACCTGCGGAGGGAATCGAGGGGCAAGACAAGCATTAGGTCTTCCCCTCCCTGGGGGGGACGACGTAGGGGGGCAGGCCTGGCCCAGCCCCCCGCCTCACACCCCCAGCACATCAGGGAGCAGCGGTGCCAGGAAAAATTTGGAGCCTTGTATCTGGTGGTTGTTGGTGCTTTCTCCAATTGAGTATCCCTGCGGGTGGGATGGAGGGTTGGGGGGAGGCAGAGGTGGGATGGGGCTGGGGGAGAGGCCGGAGCGGCCCTGTATGGGGGTTGGGAGGAGGGGGATCCTTGGCTGGCCGATGGTGGGTCCTCCTCCAGGAGCTGCTGGTCAAGGCAGGAGCAGAAGAAGGTTTCCCCGAGCGGCCCCGTGTGCTCACCTTGGCTTTTCTTCCAGACGGCGTTGGAGACCAGGGGGCCGTGGGCCGGCACGTAGGGCCGGAGGCGATGCTGTGCCGGGGGCTGGGGCAAGCTGTAGGGCGAAGGGTGCACGTAGGACAGGAATGGCCCTGGCACCGAGGAGGGGGTGGCCCCGAGAACCGAGTCAAGGATGACGGCCCGAAAAGGTTGGGCTCCAGCAGTGGGAAGGGATGGGGGGCCGGCGAGACCAGCGGCAGCGCCTCCAGCGAGCCGGGGAGCTCGGGGAGGCCGGTGGGGAGCGCAGCAGGGGCTGCCAGGGCAGTGTCCACACCAGGGAGAATGGCTTCTTTCTCCGGGGGCTGGATAACGCTTGGGAGCTTGGGCACCCCCTCGAGTGGCTTGGTGGGGGGCTCCTTTTCCGGGGCAGAGGTAGCAGGCAGGATGGGCTTGTCGGCTTTGGGGGGCGGCGCGGGGCTGCTGGCGCTGTCGGAGCAGACGTGCAGGTGCTTGAAGAGGGAGCGGTGTGTCCTGAAGCGCAGCATGCAGTTCTCACACCTGGGGGGAGAGGCATCAGCGTCAGCGTTCCCCTCTGCACCACCACCCCCCAACCCCAGCCCTGCCACCGAGACACAGGAGCTGCAAAGGTGGGTGAGGGGGTGTGTTCGGGGGCTCTGTGGGGTGTCCCCAGATGGGAGGTGCTGTAGGAGGGGTCTGCAGGGGGGTGAGATGGCAGGGTGGCACAGGATGGGGACAAGTGGGACTCACTTGAAGTAGCGGTTTGGCTTGTAGTGCACCTTCATGTGGGCCATGAGGTCCTGCATGCTGGGGAATGTCTCCGTGCAGCCCAGCGTGGGGCACTGGAAGGTTTTGCCTGAGCAAAGAAACAGGAACAAGATTCAGCCCCGGCCGGGCTGTGCTGGATCCCCCAGGGCTGGGGGCAGCCCCACCAGTGGCTCTCCAGCACCTCACATGCTCTCCTCGCTCCCACCCAGTGCTGTGAGGCATCTCCTGGAAGTCCTGGCTTTTTGAGCCCTGCTTTGCCACCTCCCAGCCAAAAAAAGGGTCCCCTGGAGCGAGGCAGGGTGTCCTGCTCTTACCCTCGAGGGACTGCGTGGGTCTGTAGTGGACTTTGAGGTGGTCCATCAGCTCCTGCATGCTGGGGAAGGCCTGTTTGCAGCCGTAGCTCGAGCACTGGTAGTGCTTCCCTGGAAGAAGACAGACCTGTTGGCCTTAGCCCTGCCCTGGCCATCACTGACACGTTTCAACAGTAGGGTTGGGGGTTCAGCTCACCTGGGACAGGTCTGCGCTTCAGGGGCCGCAGGTCCTGGGCTGGGGTCCCTCCACTCCTCACCACCGGCATCGGGCCGCCCGGCAGAGCCGCTTCACTGTAACCTGCTGGGGAGAGGCCGTGGGGCAGCAGGCGCCAGCTGCTGTGGGCAGCCCCTGCTACCCATCACAGACAGGGGTGCAGGCAGGGGGGACTGGCGGGTTCTGGAGAGGCAGGAGCCCCCCAGGCTGTCAGAGATGGGAGCATCCTGGCTCTAACAAAAGCTGTTGGTGCAAAGGCAAAAGGCGGTGGTGCTCTGCACAGAGGGGTGATGCCCTTGGCACACCACAGGGTGCTCCCCACCACCCAAAGGGACCTCACAGCCAGGAGCAAAGGCTTCTCCCCACTGCCCCCACTCCTCTGTCCACCCGCTCCAGGGCACACGGGACTCACCTGCCCCCTCTCCAGCGTATTTACCCCCCAGGGAGAAGGTGGGCACAGCCTCGTCCTTCTCCGTCTTCATGGCGGGGCTGGTGCTGGGCACAGGGCGAGGTGTGTGCTGTCAACAGTGTCTTCTCCTGGTGATGCTGCACCGAGCACAAGGGCGAGAGGTTAAAGCTCAGTACAGAGCGATGCTGACTGCCTCCTCCTCAGGGCCCTGTGCCTGTGGGACTGACCCTTCCACCCAGGCACCCTGCAGCATCTCTGTGGGGGGACGCGCCACAAAGGTACCACTTTGTACTGGGGCTTTGTGCACACCCCCTGCCATGGACCAGAGCTGCCTCCATCCTTTCTCACTTCTCTCGCCCCAGGGCTGGGCCATAAATCCCCCCTAAAAGTCCTCCCCAGCTGCCACTGGGCACAGCCCACCCCATGGCCAGACTCCCACTGCGGGCTAAGGTCTAGCAGCATCTATAGCCAAAATTGCCCTCCAAAACTACAGGGCCCTCCCTCCTTCCCAAGGTGATGCAGCCCCGATGCAGCCAAAGTGGAGATTGCAGGAGCTGCTCCAGCCCCTCTCGCTCCCAGCTGCACTGAGGGTGTTGCTGGATGCACCCCCCCACTTCAGATGGCTTTTCCAGCCAAGAAGAGCAGCAGATCTCATTGTGTGACCAGGATGGGGTCACAACACCCAGCTCATGGGTGTGCAGGGACGGTTCCTTCACACAAACTACACCAGCCAGTCCCCAAAATTAAAGTGGCTCGGCCTCAGAGTGTCAGTGTGAGGCTTTGACACACAAACACCACACAAGGCACCCAGGAAAAAGCACCCAAGAAGTCCCTCATTTGGGAGATATCTCATTAGCGCCTCACTGCCAAGGCTTCAAAGGAATAATAACAATAGGAATGGTATCATCATCATCATCATCACCACCATCATTGCCAGTGCTGGGGCTGTGTATCTGCAGCTGGTCAGAGGGTCAATGTTTCCCCCAGGAGCTCAATGGGTCCCAACACAAATGTCCCTGGGGATCGGCCACATCCATCCTGCCCTGCCTCAGTGCCAGGCCTCATTACCCGGCCTCAGCACCTGGCCTGAAAGCCGGGCCTCGGCACCAGGCCTCAGGCTCCGGCCTCAGCGCCAGGCCTCAGCATTAGGCCTCAGCCCCTGGCGTTCCTGGACCTGCCCGCAGCAGCCGTGCAAGAGGTTTTTTCCCAGCTTTTCAGCTTGGCTCCGGGCCTGTCGTGCCCAGTGGGTCTTTAGCCAGGTGAAGGCCGCCTCAGCGGCTGTTACTGCAGCAACTGGCGGCACTGGGATTGCAACCCAGCGGGCAGCAAATCGGGGGGAGGGTGTGGGGTGTGGGGAAATCCATGCAGGATTATTTCTCCAGCTGCCCCTGAGCTTATGGCTTTGTTTGAGGGTTGCACTGGGGCTTTTTTATTGTTGTTTTCTCAGCTTCCCACTGTCCCAAAGCTGTTCAGTGTTGGGTACATTTTCAGCAGTGGATGTGATGGCAGCACTGCTGTGTCTTGGCCCAGGCCCTGGGTTTTGGGGAGCCAGTGGCACCTGTACCATTTTGCTGTTATTTGCAGGATGATGCCCATTACTTCTCATTCTCCAGGATCCTCCATTCTGGAACCCTGATGCTCTGACTCATGTGCTATCGACCTGCCGCTGTCCCCAGTCCAAGGGACCTGCGTGACCACCGGAGATGTGACCCCCCAGTGCTGGTGCCAACCCTGTCCTGGAAACTCAAACCCCAGAGGCACGGCAAATTCAGTGTTGCAGGGTTTTCCAGACACAAGTTCTGTCTCCCTGAAAACCTAGTGGCACCAAACTCCCCCACTCCAGCCCCTGAGGTCAATGGGGACCCCAGAAAAATCCTTTTGGGGGGGCTGACAACAATGGGGGTTGCAGCTACCAGTCCCCCAGAGCAGCCTCCAGTGCTGATGCAGTTAATTAATACAGCTCATCTCCCTCATATGAACCTGGGGGCGGGGGTTGTATGTACCACCAAGCACAGAAGCCTTATACAAACCCTCCCTGGGAGAGTAAAGGGGACAAATGATCCTATCGGAGCATTTCCGTGTTGCGGCTTCCTGAACCGCAGCTCCTCAGCCTCGGAGATGGGAGACAAAGGCTCTGAACAAGGGGCTCATGTGATCACTCAGCCGGTGAGCGCCAAGCGGCGCGGAGGGAGGAAGCACAGCCTGTGACAGCAGCACAGCTTCTGCCAGTGAGGCCAGGCCCCCTCTCTGTCCCAGCACACGCTTTGGCCACCCATCATGGGGTTAAAGTGCGTACTGGAAATGGAAAGCCATGTTGTAAATTCTCCTGGTGCCTTCAGATGCCATAGGAAGCCCTGAAAGGGCTGGGGAAGGAGTGGGGGGAGATGGTAATGGGCATCTCTGCTGCCTGGCAGACCTGGGATTTGCAACGCCCACATGAACTTGGGTGCCCTAATCCCAACTTGGGCTGGAACAAAGCTGCCGCCTCAATGTTTTTCCCCTCTGCCTCACTCCAAGGGCTTGCTCCTTGCTCTCTGACTCAAAATCTGCCTGCAGAGCACATGTGGCATTCATGGGCATCCAAGGGGGCAAGCGTGGACTCTGCAAGTCCCACGCAGAGCCACTGCACCACATCCCCAGGGTGGACACAGGGGCAGCTCAACTGAGGCCTTCTGACAGTTCCTTGGGAAACATCTCTTGGTTTGGCCTTCCTCACAGAGCCGCTGTCCTGCCATCCCTTTGGCTTGTTCCAAGCCACTAGCGACCCAGGTGGCACGTGAATGGGGAAGAGCCATGCTCTTTCCCCCGTGTCCCCGCACCATCCCAGTGCCCACCTTTACCTGGTAGCCCGCTGCTGGCCAATCCATCGGGCTACATCAGCTCTTTGGCTGGAAAATCCCTCTTTCCTTTAAGGAGCCCATCTGGGGAGGCCAGACCATCCTCCCTGGGCCCAGACAAAGCTGCCCCTAACCAAGCAGCCCTGGCCACGGTCAAGTTGACATTGTGGTCGAGGCGTTGGCCTCCCCCTCGCTCCATCCAGCAGACAAGGAGCCGCATCCCCCAGCCCCTGACAGCAACAAAGCGTCTCCCACGTGTGTGGGAAGATGGAGTGACAGTGGGGAGACCCCAGTGGGCGCAGCCTCGGCGTGCTCAGGATGGTGAAGTGGGTCCCAGCGCTCCCCAGAGCAACCTTCACCCACAAAGACCGGGGTTGACAGCTCCCGTGGCTAGCTGTCCCTGCGCTACTAGCCCCCCACAGGTAGCACCCCCCATGGGGAGCATCCCCCCATGGGGTGCACCCCCCACGGGGAATGTCTGGGCTCGCAGACCCCCACGGGTAACACACCCACGGCTAACAGCCCCTGCGGGTAGTAGCCAGCCATGGCCACCACCCCCATGGCTACTCGCCCTATGGGTAGCAGCCCTCAAAACCTGGAACCCCCGTGGGCAGCAGTCCCACGGCTGCTCCCCCCACCCAGGGGTAGCTTTGCCCGGACTTTCCCCCCACTCACAACCCCGGTGCTTGTCCCAGGTCTCCACAAAGCCCCTGCATCCCCTCCGGTCCCCCCACCGCCCCCGGTGCCGGTAGACACCCACCCCCACCCCCCAAACCCCCCCGATGCCGGTGTCCCCCTCCCAGTGCCGGTTCCCTCCCTCCATGTCCCCAGCCGCCCACGGTCATCCCCCGCTCCCGGTGCCGTTCCCTGCCCGGTCCCCGCACGTACCGGGGCTGCGGCGGGGCCGGCGCCGCCCGGAGCCTCCA
This sequence comes from Hypotaenidia okinawae, assembly GCA_027925045.1. Lineage (NCBI taxonomy): Eukaryota > Metazoa > Chordata > Aves > Gruiformes > Rallidae > Hypotaenidia > Hypotaenidia okinawae. The sequence continues at coordinate 2,433,941 of BSDF01000027.1, read as the reverse complement.
TCAGCGGCGGCGCGGCCGCGGGGCCATTTTCTGCGCGAAGCTGTCGCGAGAGCGGGGGGAGGAGGAGGAGGGGTGGGGAGGAGGAGGAGGAGGAAGAAGCGGTGCGGAAGAGGGGGCGGGGGCCGCGGAGAGACGGCCCAGCCCAGCCCGGCCCCGCCCCGGTGCCCCCAGCGGTTTTTCCGGGGTGTTTTAGCAGGACCCCCTCGCCCCCCCCCACTTCGTCACCCCCACTCCCCGGTACCGGCTGCGGTAGCGCTACGTATCCCAGCGCTGGATGGAGCATCCCGGGAGCCTGGAGAATCCCCGGGGCTTGGGAGCATCCCGGGGGCCTGGAGCATCCCGGGGGGCTGGGAGCATCCCAGGTCCTTGGAGCGTCCTGGGGGCCTGGGAGCATCCCAGGGGCCTGGAGAATCCCGGGGGCCTGGGAGCATCCCGGGGTCCTGGAGCATCCCGGGGGCCTGGGAGCATCCCAGGTCCTTGGAGCATCCCGGGGGTCTGGGAGCATCCTGGGTCCTTGGAGCATTCCAGGGGCCTGGAGCATCCTGGGGGCCTGGGAGCATCCCGGGGGCTTTCAGAGCATCCTGGGGACCTCTGAGCATGATAGGGCTTTCAGAGGATTCTGGGGTCCTTGGAGCATCCCGGGAGCCTTCAGAGCATCCTGGAGCCCTTGGAGTATCCTGTGGTCCTCAGACCACCCTGAGTCCCTTGGGAAGCCCTGGACCTCTTAGAGCATCCCCAGGCACCCCAATCCTTTTGGAGCTTTCCAAACCTCACAGAGCACTCTGGATCCCTGAGAGCATCCCAGTGTCCCCTGAACACCCCAAATTCCTTGGAGCACCCCGGACACCAGGGACCATCCCAAGCCCATCAGATCACGCATGGTGCAGCCAAGGATGGTCGTGAGACCCTCCCTGCCCTGCAAACCAAGGGCATGGGAGGGGGCAGCAGCCCCCTGACCAGGGTCAGAAAACGGTGCTAGAGCTCCGTGGGCTTTGGCTGAGTTGTCCTCAGCTTTTCCTGGAGGGAAACTGAGGAACGGTGCCCTGTTCCTGCTGCACCCCACTGCCTGCTTCTCCTCACCACTGCCCTGACAGCTGCCGGCCAGGCCAAGTGCTCCGGAGTTGTGCCAGGCTGTGTCAACACCCAAGCTGAGTTCCTGGGGGTGCTCGGTGTCTGGATTTGGCACCGCCTCAAGGGTTCGACGTGGTGGGAAGGGGGCTGCCTCTGACATCTGCCCACGTCCCCAGCTGGGGACACAGGGATGCAGGGCTCTTGTCACTGGGCAGCGTGCGCCTCAGGCCAGGGCAAAGGACAAACTGCAGGCTCAGCCCGTGAGTCAGTCAGATTTGCTGAGCTTGATTATTGACCACAGTTATTAATAACAATCCTGTAATAAAGCCCAGAACCACCACAAAGGTCCATTCCTGGTCCTTGCGTCAGGGAGGCCACCATCTAAACCGGGATTCACTGGTGGGCACCAGCACAGCCCCATAGCCAGGGCTCACTCAGTTCCAGCACCGGTGCATAAACTGCCATGGAGCTGCCACCAGTCCCTTTGGCACAGCCTGGGTGAAGGTGGGGGTGGGAGGACCGTGACCCCCTCCTTGCCTCCAGCCATGCTGTGCTGGGCTCAGATCTTCTGCACATAGTTCCCAGGGAAAAGCCCTTCCCTACCGTGCAGTCGGCCTTTCCACCACCCTGAGATATCTGTGAAGGAGGGAAGGGGAAGAAGATAAGAGAGGTCAGCTGCGGTGCTGCCGCAGGGCATGGCAGAAGCAGCAGGGCAGGGTGGGAGCCTGGGGGGTAGGGTACCTTCCAGCAGGATATCGATGATGTCCCCCACGTTGAAGCTGAGTTCATCCACGTCCTGCCCGATGTACTGGTAGAGGGCCTGGCAGCGTGGCACGGCTGCCTTGGGCTGGGGCTTGGGATGGCTGGCTGGGGGTGGCCGCTGGCTCACGCTGCGCCGGCGCTGCATGCTAAGGGTTGGGGAGTAACGGTGTTCACACGGGGAGAGCAGGAGGGTGGGGGGTGTCCTGCACCCTCCTTTCCATCCTGCTCGGCCCCACCAATGGGATGCTCGGTGCCCGCAGCTTAGGTGGGGTCCTCCCAGCACAGGGACTGGGAGAACTGGGATGTTTGAGAGCCTGGGAGGTGCTGTCTTAACCAGCAAGGCTGGAATGGGATTGGGATGGGATGGTTGGGATGGCTGGCATGGCTTGATGGAACAGCCGGGCTGCTCAGCTGGGAAAGAACCCACGGTGGGCAACAGGGAGAAGGGTGGATGGGGCAGGGTGGGGGGCATGGGCACCGGTATGGGACCTACCCAGCCACCCCCTGGTCAGGCACGTTGAGGAAATCCAAGTTCTTCTCAGCCGGGGGCCGTGTCTTGGGCTGGCGGACAGAGCTTCGGGCGGGCAGCGCTGCGGCCGGCGGCCCCCGTGTCTGCTTCTGGGGTGCTGTATAGGTGTCCTGCCGCGCCCGGCCGTCCCCGTGTGGGAACGGGGGTGCCCCGTTCCTGCAGCCGCCTGGAAGACCCCCACCCCCACAGGGGGGCTATGCTCAGCCTGCACCCCTTGGGAGCGCAGCACTGGCTGGGTCCAGGCTGGGGTCCCCCTTCCCCAGCACCCCAATGGCGCTGGTCTCCTCACCTCTGGGTGCTGATGGGGCCCTGCTGCTGGGTGCTGGACATCTGTTGCCACCTCTGCTCTGCGTCACCCCCTTCCTCGTGGGCTCTGGGGGGACAGGAGCCCCCCGTTAGGTGATAGTCCTTGGAGAGGGCTAGGGGGAGGTCTGCCCCCAGAGTCTGTACCCAGCCACCCTGTTCCCAAAACACCCCGTGCTGCCCCATCACCCTGACAGAAGGTCTGGGTGAAACACAAACCCCGTGGGGCCAGGGCACACGCTGGCTCACCCCGATGTCCCCACGCCTCCGGCTGTGCCCTGTAGTTCTGGCACTCCTGTGTCCCCCCTTGCCCACCCCTGGGTGCCCTGGCACTCACTGGCATTCCTGGGGAGCCCATCCCCGATGCTGACCGTAAGGGTTTTGCCTCCAGCTTTGAGGGTGGCCACGTCGCCCTGTCCTCTGACGAAGGTGACGTTCCGGGTGCCGCCACCGCCCCAGCCCTCCTTTTTCACCCGAAACTGTAGTCTGGGGAGGAGAGAGAAGACATGAGGCCATGGGGACAGCCCATGTCCTGCTTCATCACCTCTCCCACCTCCATCCTTACGTGTCCTTGAAGGAGAGGGGCAGCTTGGTGCGGGTGAGCTCCTCGTAGCGTTTGCACAGCAGGCTGAGCAGCTCCGTCTTGAAGATGGACTCAAAGAAATTGTCGGCGTCGTTCTCGTGGAGGATAAAGAAATCATCCTGCCTGGTGCTGGGAGGAGGGGGAGCAACCCCAGTGCAGGGGTGTCAGTGGGGATGAGGCTGGTACCAGATCTGGAGGAAGGGGGAGCTGGGAGACCCCGCTGGGTGCACCCTGAATAAATTTGGGGGGGTGATTTAGCTGGGAACCTCCAATGTTCCATGGGCATGGTTGTGCTGCAGGCAGCCTCCCCCTCCAAGCCTCATGGTCTGCTGCCTGCATGGGCAAGGGGCTGGGGCCTGGAGAGGGGCCTTGGAGGATGGAGAGGCTGGTGGAGCTGATGGGTGAAGCCTGACCTCATGGAGCCCGTGCTAAGGGACACACCTCAGCGAGACGCCGCTCACCGCCTGGAGCTCCACCTTCTTCTTGAGAACTTCCTTGATCTGACCCTTCTCAGGACCTTTCTTCACCTTCTCCCTCCCGATCACATAGAAGTACTTGGGGGTGAGGATGAAGTCCCGCTTGATGGGCTGGGAAAGGGCAGGAGCAAGGGGGGTGAGGGGGTGTTTTTCAGGGTCACAAGCCCTGAACACACACATCCCACCCAAAGGTAGCCACAAAGGGTTGTGTGGCGTGTGGCAAGGCCTGTCCTGAGCCCTGTTTGGGTCCACCTACCTTGAACCTCCGGTCGTACTTGGTGATGGAGTCGGCGAAGTCGACGCGCTCCCGCTTGGCCAGGAACTGGCGCAGCTCCGGCCGCTCCTCCATGCCCAGGTAATCCCCCACGAAATTCCTGTTAATGCTGTTCCTCCTCCGCTCTTTGAAGTTGTAGAGGATGTTGGAGGCTGCGTGGGAGGCCGAAGCGATGCTGGTCAGACAGGGCTCAGCCTTCAGCCCCTGCTTGACCACCATGACAGCACACCACCCCCCAAAAACTGTGGGAGCCGTGGGATCTGAGGGAGCTGCCACAGAGATTGTGGCAGGAAGAAGCGGGGCTTGTTTTATGCCATTGGAGGAATCCAAGCTGCTTCAGACCCATCCATTGACATCAAAACCCCTCATGCTGTGGGAGGGAAGGAGGGAGGGACCTTGTGACCCAGCTGCTTTCTGGATTCCCCCCTTGATTTCTTGCTGCACACTCAGGAGCGTGGGAAAACACCCATGATGGGGTCAGGAGGTGACCATTGGCCTTTCCCATCCCTCAGCTACTCTTCTCCATCCTTTGGCAGGCAGTGAAATGCAGAGTGAGACAGCACAAGGATCTGGTTTGTGTCCTATGGCCCCTCCCGGGGCTGGGAATAGGAGCAAGAAATGCCTGCCCTTCTTTGGGATGCAGGGAACGACCCTGGGGCATCTCCCGGTCTGGTCCCTCCGCAGCCCTCTTCTCATTCCTGCCACAGCAGGGGCTGGGTGGGCTCACATGCTCCTTGATGCTCCGACAGCTGAGCTGTCCCCAGGAAAAGGCACCCTAAAACAGGGGCTGTGGGGGTGCTGGTGTCCCCGTCCTTGCCCAGCCTTACCCTCCTCTCGCATCTGCTCGTACTTCCGCACGGCGATGTGCCGGCGCCAAGCCTTCTGGATCACCCGGGCGAAGCCATCGAACTTCCTCTCCCTCATCTCCTCCAGGAGGAAAAGCTGTGGGGAAAGGGGGCAGGAAATGTGGGGTGCTGAGCCCAGCCGCTCAGGGAGCACCCAGCCCCTTTGTGCTGCATCCCTTCGCCCCCTCCAAAAATCCTCCCCGCCTTGCCCGAAGTAAATACCCTGCTGGGTGCAGCATCCTCCTCCCTGGGGCAACCTACCGACTCGGGGTTCTTGACAAACACCTTGCTCCGTCCCATCTGGTACTGGTCTGGGTCCATGTTGACCGAGTGAAGCAGGTGCTGCACCCCTTGCCGCTCATCCCCACGCCAGCACGGCCACGTCTCAGGGGTGAGGATGGCGTAGCTGCCGGGACGGGGAGCTTGGGTCACGGGTGGGGTTGTGAGGACCCACCATTCCCCCCACACCCCGTGGCAGAGGTCACTCACCGTTGCAGGAACTTGTGGAAGACACGGCGGTAGGCGAAACCCGCCCGGCGCACCCGGATGTTCTCCTTCAGCCCCAGGTACTCGACTTGGTGCTTCACCCTGCAGAGCCAGGAGGGACACGCTTGCCATGGGGTGGGCCACCTGCCCCAGCCCCTTGGATGCCCCTTTGTATAGGGATGCCCTGGTTTGTTCATGTGTGAGAGGGGGCTCAGATAGCCTGATCCTGCATCCCTTCTGGGTGATGCGTGTAGTCAGGGGGTGGGTGGGTGTTCCCACACACTCCTCAGCACCTGCCTTGTGCCTCCCTGGTTCTGTGGGCAGCACAGGGGGACCAGCCTGCGGGTGCAGTTTTTGGAGGAAAGCTGGTCCTGGGGCACATCCCCTTCCCCAGGCTCAGTGGGATAGATACATCCTGGGGGGTCTGTGTTACCTGCTCTCCTCCCAGTCTCGGGGTTTCTTGGTCTCATTGGGCTTGATGCAGCGGATGTAGTGTGGCGTGCACTTCATTAGGGTGTTCACCAGGTCATTGGCCTGTTTCTGTTTCAAGGATTGACCTCTGTAGTGTTGGTGGGAGCCCATCACCCTGCTGCTGCCTCACAGGCAGCCACAGTCCTGCAGCCCCTGGGACATACCTTGATTTTGGAGCCTGCGGTGGTCGGTCGCCCCTTTTTGTCAGAATCAAGTTTTTCTGGGAAAAGCATCCGGATGAAGCCACTGCAAGGCAGGTGACAGTCCCCAGGTGAGAGCTGCTGGGCTCCCCGGGCTCAGCACACACTGAGCTGGAACCAGCTCCAGCTCTGCTTTCTGCTGCTGGGAAATCCCGCCCCACGGATGAGTCTCTACCCCCTGACTACCCCCAGGCTGAGCAGGATGAGTGCTGGTGGGTGAGCACCCCTTTGCCCAGCCCTGCACCCCTGGGGTGCTGCTGAACTCGGGGGGTGGGGTGTGACGCTGCCCAATGGTGATGCAGGGTGCTGAGCACTCCGAGCTGTAGCTCCACCAGAGGCAGATCCAGCTGATCTGGATGTTGAGGGGGTGCTGCCCTCTACCCCAGCCCTTTTTATTTTTGGGGGGTGCCCCCAGGACCACAGCACTGCCAGGACTCACTGTTCACTGCTCTGCATGAGCTCGATCAGGTCAGTGAAGAGCACGTCCCGGTTGCGCTCGCAGAAGCCGTTCACATCGTAGGAGACCTGGGGGCAGGAGGGGAGCTCAGCCCCACGCCCGGCTGAGGCCGTGGGGGGCAGGGTGTGGGGCTCCCTACTTTGCCTGCATAGTGGTGGATGATGAACCCCGAGTTCCAGCTGTTGAAGTGCTCGTGGGTGCCCACAGCTGCCTGCAGCTTCTGCAGCAGGGTCTGGTCCGCTCCCTCGCCCGTGGCGTGCATGGTGGCACAGACGTCGTCCAGGACGCTCATGATCCCAGGGGGTTCTGGGAGAGGGAGAGTGAAGCCATGGGTGCCTGAGGGGCCAATCCTGCATCTGGCTCTGCTCAAGTGCCCTGCACTGGTCAAAGTGTCTTCGTGCTGAACCACAACTTAGATCATAGAATCATAGACTCGGCTGGGTTGGAAGGGACCCCAAGAAGCACAGAGCTCCAACCCCCTGCCACAGGCAGGGACACCAACCTCCAGGCCTGGAGCTACACAAGGTTGCCCATCCAACCTGGCCTTGAACACCCCAAGGGATGGGGCACCCACCCCCTCTCTGGGCAGCCCCTTCCAGCCCCTCACCACTCCCTCTGCAAAGAACTTCCCCCTAATATCTTATCTAACCCTTCCCTCAGGGATGCAGAGCTGCTTCCCTTCTGGGATGCTCCCCGGCAGGGCTGGCTTCTGATGGCTCCCATCCCATCCCATCCCATCCCATCCCACCCCCATCCCATCCCATCCCATCCCATCCCATCCCATCCCACCCCATCCCATCCCATCCCATCCCCATCCCATCCCATCCCACCCCATCCCATCCCATCCCATCCCATCCCATCCCCATCCCATCCCATCCCATCCCATCCCATCCCACCCCATCCCCATCCCATCCCATCCCACCCCATCCCTGGGTGCTGCAGCTCCTCAGAAAAGCCCCTCTGGAGGACAGGACCCCACTCACCAGCTTGTTCTCTATCAGGTCGCACACCACCTTGTTGTTGAAGTACTGGATCTGTGTCCACTTGATCCCCTCCTGCACATATTCCTCCTGGGGAAGCGCAGGGAGAGCTGGGTGGGCCCATGACCTGTGGGACGGGCTCCAGCTCCGGCTCTGGTGCTGGCACTGGCTGGTAGTGGGGGTGCAGGGTGTAGGAATCAAGGCATGGGCACAGCCCCCCCCCCGCCCCGGATCCCTTGTACCTGCTCTGCCTTCAGGGTCAGCTCTATGAAGATCTGCTGCAGCTTCTCATTCACAAAGTTGATGCAGAATTGCTCAAAGCCATTTTTCTGCAAAAGGACAGAACACCAACGAGAAGATGGGGCTGGGTTGGCTTCTGCTCCTCTCATCACCTTGAGGGGGCTCCCAAAGAGCATCACCTTTGGGTGCTGCTCCAGGGACCCTTCCTTGGGTGCCATGGACTGCAAACAGACCTCTCTGCTCCAAGCTGCTCTCCGTGTGGGCTCCTAGATGGAAGCCACACATACCTGGAATATCTCAAAGCCATAGATGTCCAGCACCCCGATGCTGTACTCCTCATGGGGTTTCTGCATCGCCCGGTTGATAGACTGTGGGGAGAGATGGGACTAGTCACCTTCATGGGGGTGTGTGGTGGCACAGCAGGCTGCCACGGATGGCAAACATCTCCTCCACGCTCAGCCTGAGCCCACCACGGCCACCCACCTCCACCAGGAAGTCAAAGACCCGTGTGTAGAGCCCCTTGGCCAGGGCGTCCCGGGTGTAAGCCGCCTGCTCCACGTTGAGAGTGACAGTGATGGACTCAGAGCGGCCGCCCCACTTGCTGTCCATCTTCCTGCTGGTCACCTTCTCGTTGAGGCGTTCCTGGTTGATGCCCAGCAGGTAGGCAGGGAAGGCCAGGGCTGGGCAGAGAATGAGGGAGGGGGCAGTCAGTGCAGCCTGTTCCCTTTGCACCTCCAGCACACAGATGCTGCTGGACCCCCCCCCCAAGCCAAGTACCAAAGGACAGCAGCGTGCAGCAACTTGAGGGTATGGGACATGGTCCTCCTTATGGGACATGGTCCCCCCTCTGCTAAATCACAGCCAGTGACTCCTGGCATCCACGCCCTTGTTACTTTAGCTCTGGCTGTGCCGTTTTCTCACTGCCTGGGTCCCCCCATGGCACTCTCTGCCTGGGTTCCCCCACGTCTATGCGGAGAAGATGCTGATGCCACCTCCCTCCTCTGCCTGGGGCTTTGTGCTAAGGAGAGGCTGTGTTCATTGCCAAGGGTCTCTGTGAGCATCCTCCCCAGGAGCAGGGCAGGTTGGCTACTCACAGTCAGCATCTTCCACCCGGGCGTAGTTGCCTTCCTCCCGAAAGCTGATGTTTCCCAGGTGCAGGATCCCCGCCACGATCTGCAGCACCAGCTGCTGGTCCTCACCCCGGATGCCGATGACCTGCATGGCGTTCTAGGGGGTGTGGGGAGCCTGTCAGCCCCTGCCTGGCCACAGCCAGTTTTGGGGAGTCCCAGTCCCTTTCCTGGGCCGCTCACCATGGTCTCGTGGAAGTCGCTGCGGTCGTCTGTGCCCTCCACCTGGTAGGTGTCCGACTGGTTCAGGTAATAGTAATAATCGGGGCTCATGATCCCCAGGTTCTGCCTCTGCTCTTGGGACGCCCCTTCGATGAGCTGGGAGAGAGATGGAGGTGGTGGTGAGGCAGCTGCCGGCCCCCACGGCAGCCCAGCCAGTGCTGGCCCCTGCCCCATACCTGGTAGTAGACGTGGAAGTTCCTCTCGCCCTCGTTCTGGCTCACCACCCGCGACTTCTCCAGCAGGAAGTTGGAGATCTTTCCCCCGTCGGGCTCCCCGCCCCGGCTGAACTGGATCTCAAAGTACTTCCCCTGGGCCAAGGCAAGTCCAGCTCAGAGCTGTGGCAAGCAGGACTCCTCCCTCCCCCTTGGCCCTAGGCTTCCCCTCCCCACTGCCCCAGAAGCTTTGCTGGGATGGCTCCCGTGGCACTGCTGCTCTGTGCCTGCGCTGCTGACTTACGAAGCGGCTGGAGTTGTTGTTCCGCACGGTTTTGGCATTCCCAAAGGCTTCCAGCAGCGGGTTGGACTGCAGGATGATGTCCTTCACATGCTGGGAGCAGAGGAAAGGGATGAGTGTGGGTGGAGGTGGAGGGGGTCACACACTGGCACCCCCATTGCAGCAAGCAACCCCACCTTAGGGCTGGGAACAGACCCAGGGCATTGCACGTCCCCAAGCCCCAGAGCCTGGGTTGCTCCGTGTGCCACCCTTGGGAGGTGACAGGACGTGTGGTGGTGGAGGGGGACAGCCATACCTGTACTTTCTCACCGCCCCCAGACACTTTGGAGATGTAGCCCATGATGTATTTTGCTGCCACCGTCTTCCCAGCCCCGCTCTCTCCGCTGCACAAGTGTCAAAGCAGAGGGGACATGAAATGACCCCCACTGGAGACACCAATCTTGGGGTGCTTTGGGGCTGGGGGAGGTGATGGTGGCTGCTGGGGGTTGTGGCCTCTCTCCTGCCACGTACTCTGAGTGTGTGGCAGCTCACATAGGGGATGGGGCTTCCCTGGGTGCTCTGGGTGTTGCACTGGGCCAGGAGCTGCTCCAGCAGGAGATGCTGGAGTCCTGGTTGCTGGATTTCAGGGAGGAAGAGGGAGACGTGGGAGCCCGAAGGGGGAAGTCTCTGTCCTTGCCCCACATCCTGACCATCCCCCTTGCAACACTCGGCCCAACGCAAGAGCCTGTTGCACAAGGCTTGGTCCCTGCCTGGGACAACCTGATCACAGCCCCAGTCGTGCTCATGGCCATGGGGTCCCTCCAGGCACCCCAACTCTCCGGGTCCCCCAAGACCCACTGTCGTGGTTTCAGGACACCCACCACGGGGCCTCAGCTGCCCAGACACTGTGCCTGGCCAGTGACACTCCCCTGGGGTGATGGGGGCAGGTGGCCTCAGGGTGGGTGGGATGGGGTCCCTGACTGCACCCCCTGTGCCCCTACCTGATGATGACGCACTGGTTCTCCCCATCGATCAGCATGTTGCGGTACATGTTATCAGTCAGGGCGTAGATATGGGGGGGTTTTCATACTGAGCCTAAAGAGGGGAGAAAGACAGCAGTGCTGAGCCCTGAGCAGCCCCCCTGCATGGAGCCCCCTCCCCAAATCCCCTTCACTCTGCCCATGCATTGCACAAGGCGGTGGCCCACAAGCAGGGATGGGGAGTTTGCCACAATCAGATGCTTGTTGGGTGCTCCCCTCCTCCTTGGGAAGCTCCCTGTGGCAGAGCCAGTCCCTCAGGCTGGATTTGACCACCTTTGGGTGGCTTTGGTGTGTATTTAGGAGCTGAATCTCCCAGGAATGTGCAGCAGCTCCCCAGCCTTCATTACTGACTCCATCCATGTGTTTGGGAGCGCTGAACCCAGCAGCAGCCAAAAGGATGGGAGGGTGGGGGACACTCAGGGGACTCCCCCAGGGTGTTTCACATCAAATTCAACCCAGTGAACCACCACCACCACCCCCACCAGGCCAACCCCTGAGGGTTGGCACAGCATCCTCACCGCCCCCTGGTACATCTCAATCTCCCTGTCAGTGAAGTAGGGCATCTGCTTGAAGGGGTTGACAGAGATGAGCACCGGCCCAATGTAGGTCTGAGCAGCAGGTTAAGGTCCCTGTGTCCTTTCCCATTCCCCCCCAGTGTGAGCCATGGCTGGAATGTGGGGGTTCCCTGCTTCTTTTCTGGCAGCTGCCCCAGGAACACCATGGGGGCTTCCAGCTGCGGCCACGACTTGGTGCTGGCCAGGCCATGGGGCCCCAAGTGCTTCATTCCCTCTGCCCTGGGGTGTCCCCCCACAGTGTGAGCAGCACAGGGTACAGCAGGATCATCCCCTCAGCCTCCTGGCCAAGGAACAGCTCCAAAATCTGCATTGCCAGCATCCCACAGCTTCCTGGCACCTGCCCTCTGCTCAGCAGGTCATGCTTCACCCACAGCTTTTGCAGCAGGGGACCGTCTCCACTTTGCAGCCAGGGAAACTGAGGCACAGAGAGGGGAGAAACTGCCACCTCGTGCCTTTCCTTGGCCACCCAACCACTTTGTGTCCCTCAGCCCCTACCTGCAGCATCCCCAGGTGACCTGGGAGTGGGCAGGGCAAAGGATCTGCACCTGGAAATGATGCAGCAGCAGGATGGGGATGGACCCTGGCACCCCAGGGCAGGTGCTGGGGAGATGGAGGGGGTGGGTGGGGGTGGGGGGGACCGTCCTATTTTCATCCCACCTGAGAGCAGGGGTTGGGGGGATGCAGAGCTGAAGGACAGGGCATTTCTGGGAAGGAAATGCAGAAGCACAGGGCGTTGAGTCATGGCCAGACAGGGGCCCTGCACCCAGCACCACAGAAAAAAGGAAGAAGGAGAGGCTGTGAGCTGGGGTTGGGTGGTTTTTTTTTTGTTTTTCTTTTTTTTTCCTGCAAAAACAACCAAGCCACCACCAAAAAAAACCCCACCAACCCCAAACCCCAACACCTAAATACATCTAAAAGCCCCAGGGCTGCTGACAGAGGGGAGGATGGCTGCGTCACCCAACCCCGGGATGAGCATCAGCATCGCCTTGTAAGGACAGAGCTGCATCTGCAGGGAAACCACAGCCAGCTCTGAGTGTGTCAGTCCTCTGCTCAGCCCCACCAGCCCACACCCTGCCCTGCCCAGCATGGATCTTTGTCCTGTCCCCCCCTCTGAAACCAGAGCTGAGGAGTGGGTGAAGGGTGGGTGAGGACACCCAACCTGGAGCTGCCCGTGGAAGGGGCTGAGCTGGCTGCATCCCCATGTAGGTGTGGGGTGAATCAGAGAACCCCACACTGGGCTGGGTTGGGAGGGACCCCAAGGGTCACAGAGCTCCAACCCCCTGCCACAGGCAGGGACACCAACCTCCAGGCCTGGAGATACACAAGGTTGCCCAGGGCCCCAGCCAACCTGGCCTTCAACACCCCCAGGGATGGGGCACCCCCCCCCTCTCTGGGCAGCCCCTTCCAGCCCCTCACCACTCTCTCTGCAAAGAACTTCCCCCCAGTCTCTCCTCTCCCCCTTCCCTCCTCCAGCTTCACTCCATCCCCCTTGTCCTGCCATTATCTCCCCTCTTAACAAGCTGATTCCCCTCCTGTTCCTCTGCTCCCTTCAGGGACTGGCAGGCTGCAGTGAGGTCCCCCCCTGAAGCAAGGCAAGGGCTCAGCACCCCAAAACCTGGGCATGGGGCCACCTCCCTGCCCACACCGTGGAGCCACCCATGCACAGGGCTCAGCAGGGGCAGCTCTGTGATGGGAGCCAGCAACCACCAGAGCCTCTGGGCTGGGGGATGAGGGGGTGGAGAAGGCAACACAGGGCAGGGTGGGAGCTTTGCACCCTGAGCTGACCTCAGAGTGTCCTGTGTGGCCTGACACAGGGTGGGGGAGAGCAAGGGGTGACACCTCCCTGCAGTGATGCTCTTGCTCTGTCCAGGGCTTGTTGTGGGTGCTCTGAGCATCAGAGGGGTTGGGGACAGCAGTAGAGGATGCTGCTGCCTTGGGGGTCTGTCCCCTTGGCACAGGCAGGAGGGTCTCCAGTGTGCAGGAGCAGTGGGACACCACAGGTGAGGGGCTTTGCTCTTGGCTTGGGGCTTTGTGGCCACAGAGCAAGGACTGAAGTGGGTCCTGGGGCCACAGCAGAACCTGGGGGAGAGCTGCAGTATCTCTGCTGCCTGCAGCTCAGCGTGGGAACAGCGGTGTTCCCCTGGCCCATCCCAACCTTGTCTCACCCCAGTGTGGGAATGGGAACACTCTCCAAGCACTGGGGCAGCCCCAGTTTGGCCCACAAAGCCCAGCAAAGCCTTGGGGCTCATCCTGCTGGCCCAGGAAGGATACAAAGATGTAATCATCCATGAAACGCTTCTTGAGGTTCTCCACGATGGCCTCCTCAGAGATCCTGGAGAGCAGGACCATGTCGTCCACGCCGCTCTGCTTGACGTTGTGGCTCTGCCAGTGGAAGCGCTCCTTGCTGCCCTGGGGGGAGAGAGCCACAGCGACTGCTCCACGACCACCACCCGTGGCAGTGGGGTCTCAAGCTTGGGTGTAGAACCCAGGTATTCCCCCCTACCACCACCTCCCCCTCCCCAGGCTTCTGGCAGCTCTGATGGGCCCCCACCCCACCCCACCTTGGGGCACCTTCTGTGAGCGTGAGCCCAGCCCAGCGCTGCTGAGCCTGAGCTTTTCCCAGCTCTCCAGCTGGATCCTGTGTCAGGGACAGGTCCAGAACCCCAGTGAGGAGGGGACAGGCCACTGACAACCTGGGGACACACTCGGAGCGTCACCCTGGCTCATGGCCAGGTGACAAAGAGCTAACGAAGCTCAGACTCTGCTTATGAGTCAAAGGGGCAGAAAAATAGCTCAGGGAAAGGGTGACAATGCCACCAGTGGGGGTGTCCCCAGCCCTGGGCACCCTCAACCCCCTTTGCACCAGAGCAGAGGTGTGACCGTGCCCCCATCACCCTTCCCTCCCTGTCCCCAGAGATGTCACCACCCACTCCCCAGCTGCCCCCCATCTCTGTCCTCTGTGTGCCAAGAGGAAACCCGTGGGCTGGGATTGGAGCCCTTGTGGGGCTAAAGGCAGCCCTGGGCTGGTGGCACAGGGTGACATTTCACTGTGGAAGAGGAAACTGGCTGAACACAGCCATGGTGCCAACACAGCCATGGGGCCAACACAGCCATGGTGCCAACACAGCCATGGGGCCAACACAGCCATGGTGCCAACACAGCCATGGGGCCAACACAGCCATGGTGCCAACAGAGCCATGGTGCCAACACAGCCATGGTGCCAACAGAGCCATGGTGCCAACAGAGCCATGGTGCCAACACAGCCATGGTGCCAACAGAGCCATGGTGCCAACAGAGCCATGGTGCCAACACAACCATGGTGCCAACACAGCCATGGGGCCAACACAGCCATGGTATCAACAGAGCCATGGTACCAACAGAGCCATGGTACCAACAGAGCCACGGTGCCAACAGAGCCATGGTGCCAACAGAGCCATGGGGCCAACACAGCCATGGTGCCAACACAGCCATGGGGCCAACAGAGCCATGGGGCCAACACAGCCATGGTGCCAACACAGCCATGGGGCCAACACAGCCATGGGGCCAACACAGCCATGGTGCCAACACAACCATGGTGCCAACACAGCCATGGTGCCAACAGAGCCACGGTGCCAACACAGCCATGGTGCCAACAGAGCCATGGGGCCAACACAGCCATGGTGCCAACACAGCCATGGGGCCAACAGAGCCATGGGGCCAACACAGCCATGGTGCCAACACAGCCATGGTGCCAACACAACCATGGTGCCAACACAGCCATGGGGCCAACACAGCCATGGTGCCAACACAACCATGGTGCCAACACAGCCATGGGGCCAACAGAGCCACGGTGCCAACACAGCCATGGTGCCAACAGAGCCATGGGGCCAACAGAGCCACGGTGCCAACACAGCCATGGTGCCAACAGAGCCATGGTGCCAACAGAGCCATGGTGCCAACACAGCCATGGTGCCAACAGAGCCATGGTGCCAACAGAGCCACGGTGCCAACACAGCCATGGTGCCAACACAGCCATGGTGCCAACAGAGCCATGGGGCCAACACAGCCATGGTGCCAACAGAGCCATGGTGCCAACACAGCCATGGGGCCAACAGAGCCATGGGGCCAACAGAGCCACGGTGCCAACACAGCCATGGGGCCAACAGAGCCATGGGGCCAACAGAGCCATGGGGCCAACACAGCCACAGTGCCAACACAACCATGGTGCCAACACAGCCCTCAGCGTGGTGCCCAGGAGGGGACACCCAGTCTGGCCCTGCCTGTAGCCCCCTCCTGCACCCATCCTGCAGCCCCTGCGGTTCCGCTTTCACCCAGTGCCCCCGGCACCGATTTCACTTCTCCTCCCCCCCATCACCCCCTCCAGCCTCTTACTCTTTCCATTTCCCTTTTCTTCTCTTCCCCTTTTGCTCCATTTCCCTGGCCTCCAGCCCCTGGTGCCTTCACACCCCCGTGTCCAGCCCTGATTTTCTCAGGGTGCCCCCAGCCCCCTGCACCCACCCACAGCACTGCTGTGATGGGGGATGGAGAGACCACCATGGAGCACTGAGGAGCTCAGCAGCTTCATGCTGCTCCCCTCTGGCTGCCTCCCTTCCCCTCTGCAGGGCTTTGAAACCCAAACACTACACATGCCCACCTAAACCCTAAGTGCAACTCAAGCCCCTGTAGCTGGCAGAGGGGTTTTGGCTTCGTTGTCCCACCACCTGCCCTTGGGATACAGGACCCAGCTCAGCTCAGGGGGTCCAGGGGACAGTGGGGATGCTCACACAGCCTGAAACCACGCAGGGAGCTCCTCCTCTTCCTTCCTTCTATTGCTGATGGGTTTTTTTCTTGCCTTCCCCCCATCCTAACAAGCCCCTAGAAGAGGCCACCTGGAATAACACCGAGGGAGCTTTTGGTGACCCCAGGAGCCTCCCAGCTTTGACCCAACCTGGCCAAAACCTCATGCTTCATGTGCAGAGCAGGGTCAGAGGATGCTTCCCCCCACCTCCAGTTCCCTGTCCCCAGCTTCCACTGCTCTGATGGGAGCCCATCAGTGGCTGTGCCACCAAATCAAGGTGGATACGAGCATTTCGTTGCTTCGAAGCTGATGCCTGGAGTCAAACAGCTGCTCAGGACCCTTCAGCATCGAGTGGGTGCCTTTGGTGACACCTCCTTTTCCTCCAGGCACAGGTTTAGGTGCTTTCCTGGCTCTGAGGGGTGCACCTGATGCAGCACAGCTGCAGGGAAAGCACCAGCTCACTTGAAATGGAGGTTTTGGCCGGATATCTGCAGGGTCGGGGTTGTTTCCGCCCCAGTTCTTCTGCCTGGCTTTCCTCAGCATGTCCCAAGGGCTGGTTCATGGGGCCAGGGCTCACTACACTGGGTACAAGTGTTTTTTGGGGAGGATGAGGATGAATGGTGCTCCTTGAAGCCACGGCATTGCCTGAGCTTGGTGCCCAGCAAAGCCCTGTGGGATGGGACCACGGGGAGCATCCCTATGGGGAGCAGGGCACTGGATTGGCTTGGGGGCAATGGGTCCTGAGGCTTCCCAAGGGAGGGATAAGCCAGAAAGCTCCACAGCCACCTCTGCAGGGGGGCCACAGGGAAAGGGATGGGTGGATAGCCTGGACCAAATGCCCCTGTGAGACCATTTCATCCTCAAGCTGCCTGGAGCAGGTCCCAGCAGCCCTCAGCCCAGGCTTCCAGCTGGAGTTCGCAGCCACTTTGCACAAGTGACTTTGCTCCAAGCATCAGGGGCACCAGAGTGGGGATCGGGACCCCCAGGAGCACCCCAGTGAGGGCAGTGGGGTGGGGACCATCACCCCCCTCCACAGCCATTGCCTGTGCCCAGGGCTGTGCATGTAGCCAGCGTTTGCCATGGGATGGCTGGGGCAGGGAGGGGAGCAGCCCTGCAGATTGCAAAACATCATCTGTTTGTTCTTCAAAGCTCAGATCTGAGCTGCCAAAAAAACCCCACACCAGCAGGGTGTGAATGTAGCCCAAGGTGGCACCTTTAGAGACAGGACAAGCTCAGATGCAGCCAACACCTTTCAACCACAGGAAGCCTTGAGAAGAGCAGCACAGCCTGTTGTATCACGCTCAGAGCATCACCAGGCACAGGTTTGGCCCAGCTGTTTGGGGATGGGGGCTCAGCCCCTGAGCTGGGGGGGGAACAGGGGTCAGGATCCACAGCTGAATGGTCCCACGACCTTTTGTGAAGCCCCAAAACTTCTTGGGGGCAGAGGAAGGGACAGTGTTTGGGTCGTGTTGGGGGACACAGCAGCATCTCAGCAGCTTCTCAGAGGTGGCAACCGCCAGCGGGGGTGGGAGAAGGCTCGGTGTCAGCCTGGCCACTGTCCCCTTCCTGACACAGAGGAAACGTCTGGGGACAGCATCACTCTGAGACAGGGAACCATGGGCTGAAGCCACAGCACGCACACCCTGACTCCATGCCTGAGCATCTCCTAAATTAGGAGCTCTTTCACCTTCCTCTTCTGCACCCAGATCAACTCCCAGCTCTGGCTCCTCTGCCCTGTCAGCAGCCCCCATTCCCTGCATGTGCCAGGGTGCAAGGTCCAACCCTGGGCACCAACACCCATGGGGTCCTTCCTGGCTTGAGTTAGCCTGGGGGGTACAGCTGCCACCCCACACCCCCCCAAACCCTGCCACCCTCTGCCTGTACCACACTCTGCCCACAACCTGCCAGCACCATGAGCACTGAAACCAGAAGCACCGATGGGAAGTTGGGCCAGGAGGAACACAGAGGTTCTCCTGTGGGTACCACACCAAAATCAAACCCACTTGCTGTCAGCCTGGTGCCTGCTCAGGTCAGCGCTCCTGGGGTCATTGACCCTGCACCCAGCACCCAGCACCCATCCCTGGCTGCTCCCCAACACTGTGCCCTGTGCCGGTGCCTCACCCAGTCCCAGCTCTGCTCCCTGTCCCCAAGCTTGGCCAGCACCATCCTCTCTCCAGCCAGGGACATTGGGTGGGCTCCCAGCACCTCCCACCAAGGACACATGGTGGGTGATGGATGGCAGGAGATAGGATGAGATAGCCCTGAGGTGGCAGGAAGGGAGGGTGACATCCCCAGGGTTCCCAAGGGAGACAGGGAGAGGGGTGCCCAGCGAGGGCTCTGCTTGCACTTACCATGGTGTCCCTGTGTCTTGCCCCCCCAGGGATGGGGTGCTGGGGGCTCCTGTCACCGAGGGCCCAGGGCCATCCTGAAGCTCTTGCTTTGTGTTTCTGCTGCAAATACAAATTGCAAGTAAAATCGTTTCTCCTCCTCCCACTTCCTCATTTTGTGCCGGTTTCTGGGGGTGGGGAGGATGAGGGTGGCTCTCAACTGCCGGGGAAGGGATGGGGGAGCCTTGGGATGGCCCTGCCCAGGGTCACCCCACCCCTGCTGCAGGTGGGTGGTACAGGTTCTGGGGGTCACCGACCTGGGTGAGTGTGGGGATGTTGGGTAGAGTCCAACAGGGATGCTCAGAGGCTCCACACAACCTTCCCGCTGCCTTGGGGTGATGGTTTGATGTACCCCCTCCCAGGGGTAGCCAGTCAGTGCTGGGGGGTGGGTGGGATATGCTCTTAGGAGCAAGATGCTTGTGGTTGCTGCTTTTTTGCTCTTCCTCCCCCATCTTTTGAATAAAAAAGGCCAGATTTTCTGCCCAAAGGGTGTGGAGTCTCCATCTCTGGAGAGATTCCAGCCCCATCTGGACACCAACCTGTGTGCCCTGTCCTAGGGACCCTGCTTTGGCAGGGGGTTGGACCCCATGGGCTCTAGAGGTCCCTTCCAACCCCTGTGATCCTGTGATTTTGAGGAAACATTTTGCCTACAGATGGGCTGAGGCCACTTCAGAAAGACCTGAGCTGCAAGGGGGACAGAGGGGCTGGTGTCCCAAGCACGGCTGCAGAGCTGGTTCTCCATCAAGCCCTGCAAGAAAGCCTTGGTGTGCAAACACAGCCCTGTAAGCCCAGGTTCGTTGCCATGGTGCCACAAGGGCATCTTCAGCTGGAGCAGGTTGCTGAGAGCCCCATCCAAGCCCACCTTGAACATCTCCAGGGATGGGGCATCTCCCACCTCTCTGGGCAGCCTGTTCCCATGTTTCACCACCCTCAGTGTAACAAATTCTTTCCTTACATCTAGAGCATCCCCTCTTTCAGCTTAAGCCCACGAGCCCTTGTCCTAGTGCTACAGATCCAATCCCAGGGCAGAGCCTGGCCTCTGGCTCTCCAGAGCCATGGGATGTGCTGCCAACCTTGGTGTCAATCCCCACAGGAACCAGCCCAAGGGATCCAGGGAAGGATCAGCAGTTTCAACTCAAAGAGGATGGTTTATCCTCTCCCTAAAATCCCAAACCAGCATCACTAACACGGGGTGTGTGTACCCCTGGGGTACACAGACAACCTGTGAAGGGTCTACCAAGGGGAAGCCTGATTCTTTACGTGCCACGCAGCAAATCTGGGCAGATCTCCACCTCTCTGAACTGCTCTGGACAACTGAGCTGCAGGAAAACCACTCTTTTGCTGCCCAGACCCTTCCACAAGCACAAGGAGCAGCAGGGATACCCAGAGACCAGGCTTGTTGCTCCAGAAACAAGACCAGGACGAGATGCTGCACCCGGGATTGTAGCTACTCCTTTATTATGAATCATGCCGTTACGTCGCTCCTCCTCAAGAGTTAGTACATTAAACATTTGTCATTATATATACTCTATATAAAAGGTGAAAAACACCCTCCCCTTTCCCCCTCCCCCCAAAAAATGTCAGAACTGGAGCATTGCACCGGGAAGGAAGACAAACGGACGCCTGCTCGACAGCCAAGAGGGGTTTGGAGAAGGTGGGCTTGGCTGAGGAGCATCTTCATCATCTTGGATGAAGATACAGGTGGCTGAGGAGCATCTTCATCACCTTGGATGAAGATACAGGTGGTTGAGTAACACAGGAGGGTGGGCAGGGTGGAGGGGTTCGCTCTGGGGAAAGGGCTTTCCACCTCCCTGCACCCTGTGGATGAGCCTGAGAAGGGAAGAGAACGTGGCTTTGGGCAAGGTTTGTCATCTCTGTGGTGCAGAAAGGTCTGGAAATAATAATAATGGTAAGAAAATTGCACGTGCTTTGTAGGTTGGAAATCCAGGTCTAGGGCCACAGGCTGTGGTGGCTGGTGGAGAAGATGTGTGCTGGCCCAGATTTGACCTGGAGGAATTTCAAGCCTGCTCTTTTCCCATCCCTGGAGATGTCCCAGGGGCAGAGGGGTGGGTGGCACTGTGACTGGCACCCCCGAGGCCACAGCGGGAGGGTGGTGAGGTTGCCTGAGGAGGCAAAGCACCTTTTGGAGGCAAAAGCACCTTTGGAAGTAAAGCACCTCTGGAGGCAAAGCAGCTGTGGAGGCCGTGGAGTTTGCTGGGGAAGGCCCTGCCAGGACCAGGCAGATGGTCCCGAGTCACACCTCGGTTATGGGGACACTGTGACCAAGACAGTCCTTGTCCTGCATCCTCCTTTGCTTTGTTTCCTGCAGTCCAGCAAGTCCTTGATGCCCATGAAGTGACTGCAACCCTGAGCATGCCTTGGACCTGGCCTTAGCTCCTGCTTCGTGGTGTCTCTGGAATAAAAAATGGTCAAAATAGTGACAAGGGCTTTAAGGGACAATAGGGGGGACACTCCAATCAAAGTAGGTCGTTAAGAAGAGTCTGGACAACCCTCTCTCCCAGTTAAACTGGTGTCACTGCTCTGCTCACTGAGTGACCTGCTCTCTGTCCCCTGCCGTGTCCCAAGGTGACAGGATGCAAATGAGGAGACAAGAATTCCTGCTCTAACCCCACTCATCTTCAGAAGCCACACTTGTCACCTCCAGCACCCAAAACCTCCTCCCTGTCTCCCTTGGGATCCTGGGAAGGGAAAGGCAGGAGCTCTGGGGGTGCTCAGCCTCCTTGGGTGGAGGCGATGATGCCCTGTGATGCCCTGGGGACATGGGCAGGGGGTGGGACAGGCCAGGGTGGGACAGGCCGGGGTGGGACAGGCCGGGGTGGGACAGGCCGGGGTGGGTGCCCGTTGGGGCCTGGCAGGACCTGGGTCTGCTACAAATAAATAACGACTGGGAAGTTCAAGTAATGTCCCTGCTGCCACCACGCCCTGCCCAGCTCATCCCTCTCCCACTGCTCCTGTGGCACTGGGCTGGGGCAGTGCCTGCAGCGGCTGGCAGCTGGTTTAACTGGGAACCTGCCATTGTGAAGCTGGGGTGGGGGGGAGAAGGGTGCGTGTCTTTGAGAGGGGGGCGGGGGATGGGTTTGGGTGACGCCGGGCTCCCTTCGGAAGCACGACCAGTGTCTGTGTTTGGACCCAGGGGAGATCCCCAGGTCAGAGAGGAAGGGTCCATCTCGGGGGACCCTCCGGCGTAGCTTTTGCCTTCCAGTTTCCCTGGGGGGGTCACGCCGTGTCCCTAGTGCCCCTGGCATGTTTTACAGCACATCTGTCGGAAGTAGGGCCGGCTGCAGAACTTGAACTTCAGGACCAGCGGGCAGTAGGCCACCTTGTTCACATCCTTGCACTCTGGAGGGGTGACAGGGGAAAGTGGGGTTACAGTCGCTTCAGGGGTGAGGGGGCTTCTAAGCATCCCGCTGAGAAGCTCCTTGTGCACACCCACCCCCTCCCCTCCCAAGGCACAGCACGCAGCAACACGAGGCCTGGCTGCAGAAGCTACTGAGAACCTCATGAGCCAAACCCTCTCCTTGCCAAGGTGCAAGCCTTTCATTTCTCAGTGTCCTGGCATGCCTGGCACCGCAGGTGACAGCACCAGGTCTTCCCAGGAGAGCCTCACCCCATAGTCCAGCACTTAGAGCCCACCTCAGGCTGTGCTGGCTCCAGCATCCCCATGCCATATGGCCCACGAGGCTGGCAGTGTTTCCCTCCCCAGTGCACCCCCGTGACCCTCACCCCACATTCCATCACCTAGACCCCACCTCAGGCTGTGCTGGCTCCAGGGTCCCCATGCTGTGTGGCCCATGAGGCTGGCAGTGTTTCCCTCCCCAGTGCCCCCCTGTGACCCTCACCCCACATTCCAACACCTAGACCCCACCTCAGGCTGCGCTGGCTCCAGGGTCCCCATGCCATACGGCCCACGAGGCTGGCAGTGTTTCCCTCCCCAGTGCCCCCCATTCCCCTCACCATCAGGGTTGTCCGTGGGTCCTGATTCACACTTGGTCTCGCACTGCTGCATGCCGGGCGGCTGCAGGGTCTCCACGCAGTCGCTGGACGGCTGCCCGGTGTGAGCCAGGCACTGGACGGATCTTCTTTGCTGGCCAAGGCCACACTGAGCAGAGCACTGCCAGGGAACAGCAGAGAGCTGCAGCAGCCCCATGGCTTTAATGACATGGTGTTGGGGGGAGAGGGCATGGCAGGTCTGAGGAGGTGCCAGGGAGAAGGATGCAGTTGTCCCTTTCCTCTCCAGCAGCTCCAGGGACCTCACCAGCATGGCTGAGTGCCACAGCCTGGCTTCTGAACCTCTGGGACCCAGAAAGGGGCTCTCTGACCAGCCCTAAATCACTGGCCTTTTCCAGGCCTCCTGCACCCCCGTGTCACCCTGCAGCTTGTGGGGTGTAAGAGGGAAGGGAGGACTCGGTGTCACCCCGGCGCTGGGCTGGGCTGTGGCAGGTGGAACAGCAACAGCTTGTAGCCAGCCCAGGCTCTCACTGCACCCCTTGCTCCCACTGCACTGCTCCCCATCCCCATGGCCCCAGTCACCCCTGGGGTCCCTCCAACAACTTCTGTGGGACCCTGCTAAGCCTGAGAGATTCCCTGCATCACCCGTGTGCTTTGACAACCATCCCAATGTCCTCCCCAGCCCAGGAGGGGGCAAAGAACACCACTGTGGAGTCCTGCTGCCCTCCAGGTAGTTGTGGTGGCCACCTCAGGTGCTGCTCCGGTGGGTCAACACCTCATGTGCACGGGGAGGGGGAGGTTTGAGGGATGGGGAGAGTCAGGGTCTCCTTCAGTGACCCCATGGAAAGCATTGTCCCTACCTCTCCCCACTCGCCCGTCACCCAGCGTGGCGGTGGGCAGCGCCGCAGGTTGCACCTCATGCTGGTGGGGGGCTTGGAGCCTTCGTAGCACTGGGAGGTGGGCAGCGTGGCGCGGTGGTCGCCGCTCTTGCAGAGGACGATGCGGTGGCGGAAACCCGGCCCACAGCTCGGGGTGCACTGTGGAGAGAGGCCACGGGAAGTCAGGATGCACCTCACAGGGCAGAGGGGGGTGGGGGGGGCAGCTCTGGCTCTCCCCACCAGGCAAAGTGCTCCCACTTCACCTGTCTCCTGAGCTGCAGGACAGTTTCCCACTCTCCATGACCAGCAGCCACCAGCGATGCTCTGGCCTCACCACTGCCCCTGTCCTCCTGAGGGCATCGGGGAGTGACAGCCAGCGTTAGGCACTCACCTCAGACCAGTCCAGGGCGACCCACTCTGGAGGGCACGTCTGGTTATTGCAAGGCTCCAGCATCTTTGGCCGGGGATGGGTGCAGGAAGCATCATCCAAGGTCTTCTCCTCGGTGGCAGAGATCTTGCGCTTGCAGAAGACGCTGCGGGTGCGGACGCCTTCGTTGCAGCTTCTGCTGCATTCAGACCAGTTCCCAATGGCCCAGCTGCAGGCAGGAAAGACAGGGAAGCTTATGAGGGGCACAGTGGTCCATGCTTGTCCCCATATACTTCCTCACGCAGCCCTACTCCTGCTCTGGCCACGGCCTCCTGGGCAGCTCTGGTTGAAGCACAGAGTTCCTCCACATCTCCCTTTCCCCTTGAAGAGAAGGGCAAGGACCAGCCAGGGAGGGGATGGGACTGTGGCTGAGCATCTTCTCTGCACCAAAGCAGCCAGGTAGCTTCAACCCCAGGGACTGTGGCAGAGGGTGTTGGCCTGGGAGTGGCAGAGGGGGCAGTTTCACCCTCCTCCACGCTGACTTTCCCCCTCCACGCTCCCTTTCATCCCCTCCAAGCCCCAGTACTCACGCTGGGGGACAGGGTTCAGTGTTGCAGGGTCTCTGCCGCTCTGGCATCTTGGTTTCGGGGCTACAGAAATGGTTGAAGACAGTGGAGCCATCAGCAAGTTTCCTGCACACCACAGACTGGATCTGGCTGCCTGCTGGGACAAAGGGGCCAGGGGGAAAGAGAGGAAGACCCTGAAGCTGAAGCCAGTGCTAAGCCAGGCTGCAGGTATGAGCCCCACAGCTCTGCTCCTGTGTGGGCAACGTGGTGAGGCAGCTGGTTGTCACTGCATGTCTCCAAGCCTGAAGCTACTCCTCCAGTCATCATTAAGGCCTCCTCTAACATCTACAGATGAAAAACGGAGTGGGTGAAGGCTCAGCAAGCAGGGCAGGATGCAGGGGAGTCTGCAGAGGATGGAGGATGCAAGCATTCCTGAGATCTCTCCTCCTCAGATAAACCTGTTCTAACCTTGCCCTTGTGAGACTTTCTGGGGTGAACAGCTGGAACAAGAGGGGACCCCACTTTGTCAAGGATGAGCACACAAGCCCAGGTCAGTGCCCTTAGCTTGAAACAGGGCACATGATTAAACCTTGCTTTGGAAACCGCCTCTTTCTCCCTCTGGATACCAGCTCAGTGACTCCCAGCCAGGCTCTTCAGAGCCATGAGACATGGCCCAAAGCCTGGTGTCAGTCCCCACAGGAAGGAGCCCAAGGGATTCAGGGAAGCATCCGAGGTGTTTCAGCTCACAGAGGGGTAGATCTGAAGGCCAGAGGGGCTGTTGCAATTGGGTAACCTGTCCTGCCTCGCACAAGGGAATGAGTTTCAAGCATATGATGCCACCTTCTGACACCCCTACCACCTACACCTGGCATCCAGGTTGCCCACCCTGACACTCTGCCCCTGAGATCACATTGGTGGACACCAGCTTGTGTGTCTAGAGACCCAAGGGCCCCTTTAGAGCAAAGCAGACACTGAGGTCCACGTGCTGCCTCATCTGGCCCAGACACAGCGTGTGGGAGCCACGGGAACGTGGGCATGGACAACGCAGGGTCCAAGCTCACCCCCTGCACACAGCATGGAGCATTTGGTCCAGGGGGTGTAGTGCCAGGAGTAGAGGTTTGAGGCATCTCTGCCGACGGGCGCGTTGAACTTGTACCGGATCCCCTGCAGCTCCGTCCGCACGAGGACCTGTGGAGAAAGGCACCACCAAGGCATCAGCATCACCAAAGTCCAGCACGACCATCTGGGTGGCATTCCATGACCTCAGCGTGCTCTTTAAAACCCAAGGCAGATGAAATCTCCTCCCTTTCCCTTCCCTTTCTAGTCCCTTCCAGCTCTGACACGACAGCCACCAGTGGTGGCAGCCATGCAGCCATGAAGGTGGCACAATCAGAGAAGAAGGTCCTGTGCACCAACAGACTGACCTGTTCCAAAGCCTGGCAGACTGGGCAGGGAGACCTGAGAATTTAGCCCAATTTACCTCTGGTCTCTGTGCCCCCCTTACTCCAGGCAGCAGGGACAGGGGTTGATTAGCTCCAGTTCCCAGTGAGGTCTTTTTATCCCAGACCAGAGGGGAGTTATGATGGAACAGTGTTACCAACCATGACAAAGAGGGTGACATTGGTGGGTCCCAAGGCCTCCAGGGACTCAGGCTCCTCTGGGGATCTCCTGTAGTGGAAGGTGGTGCCTGCGATGTCGAAGCGTCGCGGGGGATCGATGGAGAGCTTCCCATTGATGTAATACTCACCACTCTCCCCTCTCAGCGCTGCAAGGACAGGGGAGGAACGGTGAGCAGAAGGGCTGAACACACCTGGATCCTCACAACTCACCTGGACCCAGCTCCAGCTGGGTGCTTCTCACCTGCCAGGCTCACAGCACTGCTGTGATGGGGGCCAAATATCATCAGCCTCCCAGATAATGAGGGAATAGGTGGGTCAGGGGGACACAGAGTCACTAGCAGAGGTAGGACTCATGTACCCATCATCTTGTCTCTGCCTGCCTGGCACCTCAGAGCGGAAGGAGGATGCTGTGGGGAGCTCAGCCCTGCTGCCAGGGCAGTGTCACAAGCTGGGTTGGGGCTACTGGGGAGGCTGGTGCCCAGGAGCCTGGCTGTGGTTGCTGGAGTGGGTCGCTAGAGGGAGGTCGGCTCGTTTCCTGGTCCCTGCTCGCGTTCCCACGCTCTCCTGTGCTCGCTCTCCGCCACCACCACCATCTCCACCACTACCACCTCCATCAACACCAGCACCAACACCCATCACCACGCTGGCACCCAGCCCCAGCCGCTGGCAACAACCTCAGCAGGGAGGGTGCTTCATACTGAAAGAGGACTGAGGGTGCTCCCTTCCCTCCCACTGGGGTGCAGAGACAGGTCTGGAAGACTGGTGGCAACAGTTAATAAGAGATAAGAGCTTGGGCTTTGCCTCCAGTGGACAGAAATCCATGTTGGATGGACATGAGGAGCTCCCAGTATACCTGGGAGGGATGGCAGCATCCTCAAAGCCAGCACAGGGAGCTGGACCAGAGGGATGCTGCCAGGAAAGCTGCAGCCTCCCACCTGCACCAGCACTTGGGAAAGCTCCAGCTCCTGGAGAGCCAGCTTGAAGGCACCAGGCTGCAAGCCCACCACCCCTGCCCACCCCTCCACAAGCACTGTCCTTTGCTTTGAGGGCAGAAGGAGAAGAGGAGGGGAAAGAAAAAAGCCCATTGCAAATCCCAGCCAGAGTGGCTGGAAAATTAAGCCCAAGGAAAATGTGAGCAGGTCTATTTTTAATCCCCAGCCCAACATGCTGGTGGAGCGGGGGATGCCAAGGAGCCACAGGCAGTGCCAGGAATGGCAGGGTGTGGGGTTTGCTCAGGGTTACACTGATGAGCAGTGAGTGCAGGATGAAGGCAGCACTGCAGAGAGACAGGGGCTGTGTGTGTCACACGCTGGCCTGGGACACACCACCCTGCCAGCACGTCCTGCTGCGTTCCTCTGCCCCCAACCCCAAAGTGGGAACCTCAACCCCATCCTCTGCTGCAGTGGGAGGTTTTTCCATGCTGGGTTGTTCCCATGCTCTATCAGCCCCAGGGAAATGGCAGCCCAGGGGGTGTCTGGCTGGGATTTCAGTGTACCCCAGCCCCATCTCACCTAGGTAGTTGATGGAGAAGTTCAGCTCCCGGATGTCGATGTGCACGGAGCCCTTGGGAATCTGGATCACCTCTTCATAACCTGTGAGATAACCCAGGGCTGGTGAGCAGTGATGCTCAGCCTCTGAGCAGAGAGCCACCCCTGCCATGAGCTGCATGGGGGGGTTGTGCCACTGTGCTCCCCGTGGGTTAAACTGGGAACTCATTCAGCCACCCACTGCGATTGAACAGGAAAAGCACCACAGCACAGTGGCTTGCTGGCTTTGCAGTGCCTCTCTTGTGATGGGACTGGCCATGCTGGGGAGGTGCTGCCCAGCTGGGATCTCCACGGGCATCTCTGCAGCCTGGCTTGAGCTGGGCAGCAGGGAGGGAGCTTGGTGCTCTGTGCCAGGGTCGTGACCGTGGTCAGGAGCGATTTGCTCTCTGCCTGGTCCTGTCCTTCAGGGTGTTGCCCTGGGATGTGTCCCTGCCTGTCCTGCACACAGCAGGTGAAGCTCAGGAGGGGCTGGAGGGTGGGTGACACTGGCTGTGCTGGCCAGGTCGCTGGCTCCCTACCTCCCTCTGGCAGAGACTGGTTGAAGACGCCCTCAATGGTCTCACAGGAGCTGCCATCTCCCCCACACACACGACACTTGTCCTCCTTCGAGTCGGAGCCCAGCACACGGTCGCAGCCCACATGCTGGAGGAAGGAGCAGCAGGGATTTAGCCAGCCTGGCATGGCTTTGTCCTCCCCACACACCACCTGCAGCATCCTGGGCAGTTGGAGAACTCCCCAGGGCTCCCCCTGACCAATCCCCCCTCCCCTGCCACACACAGGCAGTGCCCCATAACTTCCAGGGACAGCCTGAGGGCACGGGCAGCAACCTGGTGGCTAGGAGTCAAGGCCAAGGTTGGGGTGTCTGCACCGAGGTGGTGGAGCTGGAGCAGCCCAAGGGGACCTGTGTCCCTGCTGCACCAGGGCAACAAGCCCACGTGAAGCCTGTGGCTCTGTCCCACTGCCACAGCACAGGGGTCACCAGTGTGGCTGTGGTTGCCCATGGGGCAGTCCCCCTTTGTTGTTCCACTGTGTAATAACAACGCTGACGCAGGTCAACGTGGCAGCCAGGGCGTGGAGCGTGGACAGGAGCAAGGTGGATGTGGTCCTGCTGCCAGGGCAGAGGGATGCCCAAGCAGATACCCATATGGACATACCCATATGGAAGGCAGAGCTCCTCAGCCTGGGGGGCTGCCCTTGCCTCCCCACCCCCTGTCTGTCCCAGAGCCAGGCAGCACCTTGCACTCCCCGTTGACACAGATGTCGTTGGAGTCCTGCCTGCACGGCGTCCCGTCCACCACGGCCGCCGCTCGCTCTGTGTAGAAGTTGAAACCCTCTGCCAGGCAGTTGAGGGAACAGGCTTTCACACCCCCTGGGAAAGAAGCAGAAGGTCAAACGATGCCACCAAGGAGAGAGAGAGGAGAGATGTGGAGAGCTGGAGACGGATCACAGCCGCCTTTACTCCAACCTGCGCCTGGCTCACCGCACGCTTCCAGGTGCCCAGGCAGATCTCTCCCCCCATGCTGAGCAGAGGGAGCTGGGCTCCTCTTTACTGGTCAGCACCAAGTGATGACCCTTGAAAAGCAGACACTGACACGTGGTGAGAGGCTGTCCTTTCCACACAGCCTGGGAACCACGGGCAGTATGTGACAGGGAAGGAAACACACTGACTTGTTCTCATCTGGTGTCCGTCACTCCTGGGTCACCTGGGACTTTACAAGGGCTGTGGACACCCTTGTGCCCATTTTACAGACACAGAAACCAAGGCAGAAGCTCTTCAGTGAGCTTGTCCAAGGTTTTTTAGCCACTAGACCAGAACAACCAAGTTTTTTGACTTCTAGATCAGTTCCTTGACCACACCAACCAGTTAAAGGCTGGTAGATACTGAGTCCTTCACAGCAAAGACACTAACAGCAGTACAAAGATGAAAGAGAAGGATGATCAAGTCATAGCTAAAATAACCTGCTTTACCAACACCCCTTGGCAAAGCACCATCTAAGGAACTGAGCCTGGCTGGATAGCTGGCTTATGGTGCCTGGGAACAGGTTGTGGGACTGGTTATAGGAGGAGACACCTGAGCAGAGCCTCATGTCATTGGATTTTATCAAATGCTGGTGCAGACTGTGGCATTTCTTGCCTCTACTGAACATCCCAAGGAAACCCAACAGCCTGATGCATGCCTGAGCAGAGGCAGTTTGCTCCTGCAGGCACCAGCAACAGTCACAAGCCACATGCTGGAGCTGGGGAGCACCCAGGTTGGAAGCAACTGGAATCTGGAAAACCTGCAGCCTGATAGAGCACATCAAAGGGGCAGGTGGAGGGAAGGGGTGGCCCCACTGTGCCTGGGAGCACACCTGCATGCAGCTGGAGAGGAGAAAGAGCAAAGCCAGGAGAGGGAGGAACAGGAGGAGACATGAGAGAGGAATTCAGCTCCTTGGAGCAGGATGTCTGGGCAAGTCCTTGGAGAAGGTGCTCTATCACCTCTCCTTCTGGAGAGCCAACCTTCTCAGCACCCTGGGCTTTCCCCAGCCCAGTGAGGAAGCACCAGGACCATGGGGGGTGACAGCATAAGCACAGCCTCAAAAATCCACAGCCATCTAACCATGGCATTCCTGGTGTGTCCAGCCAGACCTCAGGTGCAAATCATCACCAGCAAGGTAAGGAATCATGAGGGACCTATGCTGGCTGTGGGATCTCCCAGCACGGAGAGCCCATGCCACCGAGCCCCACTGACACCCCCACACATGCAACTGCCCCAGCAGACTGGGAAAAGGGCTCGTGCTGGTTCTTCCTGAGACATATCTGTGATTTAACCAGTGCTTGCTGGCTCAGGAGCATCCCTCCTGCCAGTGCTCCTGCTCATGGCAGCGTGGTGCTGTGTTGTGCTGGCTGCATGGGACCCTTTGTCCCTATATGCTGCTCTCTAAGGCCACACACTCCTCTGCCATCACTGGAGTTGTTCCTTGGAAGATGTTTTGTTCCTCCTGCTTGCCCCATCCCATGGAGGAATTAAAAGTGCATTACAACTGATGATGAACAATCTCAAGCCCCTGCTCCTTCCCAGTCCTCTCCCAGCCCCGTGAGCTGCTTCCACTCTCCCTTGGCTCTTGCATCTGCCAAGAGCAAAATGAATAACTAAGCAAATAAAGGACAAATAAACAAACAATTAAAGCCTCATTTTAGTGAGGTATCTGCTGACTGTTGAGCTTTGAGAGGCTGAGCTCAGCGCTTCTTGCTGGGGCTGTGTCTTGCAGTCCTGGGGTCTGGACTCCAGGGCTCATAAATCACCACCAGCCTGGCCCCATGCAAAACCTGACCCCTCCACCAGCCCAGGGTGCCCCAAGCCTCATCCAACCTGGGCTTGAACCCTGCCAGGGATCCAGGAGCAGCCCCAGCTTCTCCAGGCACCCTGTGCCAGGGCCTCCCCAACCTCTTTTCAGGTTGAGACTGTTGTCCCTTGTTCTGCCACTATGGGATTTGGTCAAACATCTCCCTCCACCTTTCTTTACATCCCCTCTATGCCCTGAAGGGCTGCAATCAGGTCTCCCCCATCCTGCCAGGGTGTCCAAACTCAGGAAAATTTGTTTGTAGGTGTGTGAGAGGGGTAGAGAACAGTGATGACACCTTACCCAATGACACCTTACCACCTCCATGGCCCCAACAGAACTGAGGGTCCAGTGTGGACATCCTGGCCAGCTAATCCTGTGAGTCCCATCAGGAGCTGCTCACTGACAGCTCCCAAGCAGGTGAGCATCTGCACACACAACTTCTTGAGAGCTGGGATGTTCTCCTGGCCAAGGGCTTGGCTGCCAGAACGGGATGAGAGCTGCAGCTTTCAGCACCTCTCTACTCATGCGAACGTGCCTCAGTTTCCCTACCTGGGCCACTGCAAAGTAAGACAGTGAAACCCTTTGGCATTGAATAAACAATCTGTAACCTCCTCCTGATCGTTGCCACATGGCCAACCAGGAGAGGGGAGACAGGGAACTCCCAGATCCCTTCTGGACAGGATCACACCAGCGCTCACAGCCTGCTGGGAAGGGGATGGGTTTCATCACCTTATTGTACAGAAGAGGGAGCTGAAGCAGAGAAGGAAGGGGCTTTTTTTTTTTGTTTTGGAAAGCCAAAGCAAAAAACACAGGATCAGGGCTGATGTTCAACTGGCCAACCCTCCTCTGGACAGAAAGCACCTGGGGGAGAGAGAAGTCCAAGCAAGGGCAGCTCCAGCCTGAGGATCCTGGCATCCATTGGGGGTCTTTCTGTGATTTTAATGCTTTGCAATCTTATTCCATTTTTATTGATCCATCCCCTGCAGCCTCAGCACATCTGCTCCAGCTGCAGGAGCCCTGCTGGGACATGTCCTTATTTATACAGCTGCAAAGGATTTCCCTGGTCAAGCTCATTAACTACATGAAGGAGACGCTCTGTTCTTTCTCATTATTAAGAGATTTTTGGTTTTTTTGGCCACAGAAGAGGCCTCCTCCTGCCCCCTTCTCCTCCACAGACCCTTCTGCAGGACACAGGAGGACTGCCCTCAGGCAGAGCAGGATCCACAGGGTCACTTCCCTTCTGCATGTGCAGAAGCTTTACCTGCCCCATCTCGTACCAGATGCTAGCAACTCCCTTCTCTTGTCTGCCTTCCTCTTGGCTCACTCAGCACTTAAGACTGGAGGGAAGAAGTTGAAGCTCTGATGCTGCTGGAATGGTTTCTAGCAGAACAATGACATTAAGGAGATATTGCACAGGGGGTAAAGTGACCCAGGGCACAGCAGGGCAGTTGTGAGCCCGTGCAGCTGCCTGGATCGATGCACGTCGATCCACGGTCGTGCAAGGAATCACAGACTCACAGAATGGGGTGGGGAGGGACCTCCAGAGCCCATGGGGTCCAACCCCCTGCCAAAGCAGGGTCCCTAGGACAGGGGCTGGAATCTCTCCAGAGAAGGAGACTCCACAGCCCCTGGGCAGCCTGGCCCAGGGCTCCCTCACCCTCACTGGGGAAAAGTTCTTCCCCATGTTGGTGGGGAACTCCCTGTGCTCCAACTTGAGCCCATCGCCCCTTGTCCTGTCCCCACAGACCCTGAGAAGAGGCTGCCCATGTCCCCCTGTGTCCCACCCTTCAGCTATTGATCCCCATTGATCAGATCCCCAAGGAAGGAGGCAGGATGCCCCAAGGACAGAGAGCGGGCAGCGTGAGGGACCTGGGTGAGAGGAGATGGGGACTAACCGCCCACCAGACCACTTGGCCCATGACACTTGTCCCAGCAGAGAGCGAGGGACACCAGAGCCCTGCATGGCCCTGCTCCAGTTGTGCCTGAGCCACAGGGGTGCTCAGCCCAGCCCCAGCACTCACCTCCCCGGTATGTCTTCCAGCTGTAGTACTTCCCTCGGAAGGGGACGCTGTCGAATTCAGCACACTGCAGCTCTCGGAAGTCCTGGGAGCCCGGAGGGCAATCCTGCAGCCACACAGCCCCCCATCAGCACGCTGGGGAGAGCAGCTCCCCTTGTCTGCTAGGAGGGCAGGAGGACACCTGCCCTTGAAGGGACAGACACCAGCCCTGACACCTGGGTGCCAGTCCAGCATGGCAGGACCGTCCTTGCTGCTATTGGGTCTGCAAATCCAATGCTTGCCCTTGTGAGCATCCTTTGAAAGGATTTAAAAATCCCTTCCAAACCTTTAAAAGCTGTGTGCAAAGCCCAGGGGAAGCCACAGGGAACCATCTATTCCCTCACTAGCAGCCTGTGGATGTTAAAGTTACCATTTCCCAGGCCCTGCAGCAGTGAGTTCTCCTTGTTCCTCTCCAGGTTCAACCCCCAGCTCTGGGATGCTATGTTGTGCTTCACAAGCTGCTCTCACCTGAGCAGGCTTGTGCTCGCAGCGTTGGAGAGGCAATCACAGTCCTGTCAGTGCTGGAAGCTTCTGATCCCTCCTCCTCTGCCTCGTTATCTTTTCAGGGCCCTTGATGAGGAAGCCCCACAGGCACATGGCACCCACCTCCCCACTGAGCACAGATGGGCATCATCCCGCTTGGCTCTGCCCACCATGGGGTTGTTCCCCAGCACAGCACCCACTGTTTCCTCCTCCCCAGCCCTGTCTCCCTGCAGCTGTGGGCTCATCCCCAGCACAGCACTGCCTTCCCCCCTTAGCCCAGGGCTCCTCCTGTCCTGCAGCCCAGCAATACTCACATCTGTGTTGCAGGACCGGTAGCGCTTCCGCTCTCCCAGGCAGTACTTCCCCCCAATTGTTGGCCTGTCAAATTGGGAATGAGATGGGAGAACCAGCTCAGGACAGTGAGCTGCATCTGGGGCTGCCCCAGAGGTTTGCAGGAACACCATGAGGTTTTCTTCACCCTGCCCCACTGCAAGGACAGATCCTGCCTGGGGGGAGGTATAGTGGGAGAGCAGCACCCCCCACTCCCCAGCAGCCCTTATGTGCTCAGCTTGGAGCTGTGGCTTTGGGTCTGTGGCTGCAGATGGGACACCAAGGGTGAGAGTGCCTGGCAAGGACAAGGCAGGGGCTGTGCTGACACAGCCACGTGCACGCACACCCACCGTGGGCTGTCGCAGTGGCGAACGGACGACGACACACCTCCACCACACGTCCTGCTGCACTCTCCCCAGGATGACCAGGCTCCCCAGGCTCCATCCACACCTTCTGGTCGGGTGCCAAAGGGCACACACTCCCTCTTGTAGCACCACTGTGGAAAGACAGAGCTTCAAACACCCGGAGCAGATGGTCATCCCAGCTCGTTGGGTTTTTAGCCAGGGATCTGCCCAGCCAGGGATCTGGCCAGCTTCCTCTGGACACAGCAGCTGGCTCAGACCTGTTTTGATCCTGTGAAACCTGAACTCAGAGCCATGCTGGCCCAGGAGCCAAGCTCTCCATTGCCAAGGACATCTGCCTCTCCTCAGGCACCCTCTCTTCCCAGTCACGTGCTTGCTGGGTACCTGGGTCTTGTGGGAACGCTGGGACCAGTCCCTCCACTCCCAGCTCCTGGTGAACCATCCTGTGGAGCTGGTGACCATGGGGGTCACTTTCCCGCTTCTCCTCCCACTTCCCAGTTCTGGGTGACATGGGTCAATGGGGGTGACACACATTGCAAGCAGGGACATGTACCAGCACACGCTGCCTCTAAGAGCACACAGCAGCCAGCCCCAGGTGGGACTTGGACAGGACCTGCTGCTGCTGGGTGGTGGGGCCAGGATCCATGGGGGAAACAGATACCTCCACTGCCAGCTGCTTCTCCCCAGGATGTAAATATATGTTTCCTGGGAGCTCAAGGTGTGGTCATAACGACCCAATCTGCAAAGGTTCAGATTAAAATAAAGCTTTGATTATAACAAACAACGTGGTGTCATTGTTCTGCTGAGGATCCTTAAAGAATCCTCCAGTCCTGGTCCTGTTGGGTGACAGATGCTCAGGAAAACTCGCCTCTGAAGTATTTCCCTTGGACCTGGAAAGCATCCTGCACCCCCTGGAGTCAAGAGTGATGCAAGGAGCAGGACACTGCCAGACCCGCTGCTGTTCTTGGGGCGCGGTGCCAGACACTGAGCCTCAGGGGCTGGGATAATCCCAGGAAGGAAGAAACCGCTGTGTGCCTCTTCCAGGGACTGATAACCCACCCTGGAGCTGCTGGCACAGTCTCTCCCAGCTCCTTCTGAGCCAGGGTCTCCATGGGCAGCTCAGCTGGATGGGAACAGGGGCTGGGATAATCCCAGGAAGGAAGAAACCGCTGTGTGCCTCTTCCAGGGACTGATAACCCACCCTGGAGCTGTTGGCACGGTGTCTCCCAGCTCCTTCTGAGCCAGGGTCTCCATGGGCAGCTCAGCTGGATGGGAAAAATGAACCATGGCCTCCCAGGACACTCCACCAGCAAACTCCTGGCACGCCAGAGCCCTTCCAAAGGTGCAATCCCATGCAGGCAGCTAGTGTCCCTGCTGATGCTCCAGACTGGAACCAGTGAGGCTCCTGCTTTCACAGGAAGGACCCAGGAGCCTGCCCAGCCCCTGCAAACCCCTCCACGCTTGCTCAGGATCCCCAAGAGCATCAGTGATGGGATCTGCTTTGTGCCCTGGCTGCTGGGAGCAGATCCAAGCTCACTCTCCTGCAGCAAGCACGGACGTGTGCCAGCTGAAAGACCAGTTATCAACTGGGGGGATGTAATGAAAGGTCAGGGTGCACTGACCACAACCTATGTAACAAGTGCTTAATTAATGGAAATTAATAAAAAAAAAAAGAGGTAAAAGAACACCAAACCAAACTGGTTTTGGCAGGGAAGGAGCCAGCAAGACAGTGAACCTCCTGTGTGAACATCTGGGCTGCCAGGAGCATCCCCAGGGCAGCAGAAGCTGCCACCAGATCCAGTCCTGAAAGTCACCCATGGCAGGTTCTTAGGGTAGCACAGTGAAGCCACAACCACCACATCCATTCAAAAGAGCAGAGAATTTGGGAGAAGGAAACAACCACAAGGCTGGGACGTGAGCACAGCCAGCACCATCCAACAGAGCTTGACTGACTCTTCCCACCCACTGCTTCCCAGCTGGGTGGCAGAGAGCAAAATCTCACCCTCTCTCTCCTTTCATCTTACATAGCTCAAATAGTTTCTACACCCTGATCCTTCCCAGCTAGAAAGGGAGAAGTCAGGGCAAACCTCAGAGAGCTGCTTGGGCCAAGGGTTGAGGTCTGAGGGCTCAGAGGGCTGGCAAGGTGGATCCATAACAACTTAATAGGAAGGTGGATCTTCTTGCAGCCAAGGATATTAAGTCACTTCTGAACCATGAATTAATATAGAAGGGTGAAGAGAAGAGCAGGAAGGTAAGTTGGGGTTCAAAGGGAGTCAGTGTCTTCGCTGGGAATAGCTCCCACGAGTCCTGGGGGCTGTGACAGCTTGTTGCTGCACTTCTCTGAGGGGTCTTGGAGATCCCTGGCTAAAAACCAACCTGTAACTGAAGGGGGGGAAAAAGGAGGTATCTAAAAGTGTGAAAAGCTGGTAAAAAAGATAGCTAGTAGAAAAAATTGCCATTGTATATGGTGAATCTCCAGCAGCAGGGATGTTCTGAAGTCTCTCTGAAAGCATGTCAGAAGCCCATTGTCCCTCATGGGAAAAGGGGGCCAAGCCCTCTGCTCTCAGGACAGCCAGAAGACTCTAGCAGCCCTAAGGACAAGAAGTTCACACCACAGTTTGACATCACCCTACTGTGCCACTTGGGAGAGCCTAAGAAGCTCATGGGAGCATAGACTTCATATTGGGCATCTCCAGCAAGATGATCTGTACCTCAGGGTGATCAGCAGCCCCTGGGCTCCTTGGCACATCCCAGCCTCCCTCTGCATGGATGGGGAGGGGGAGGGTGGCTCCAGTCTTTGGGAAGTAGGGGAGGACAGGCTGGTGGGTGTTCTTAAATCCATTCTGTTCACCAGAGTGCTTCCTTACCCCCTTTTCAATGGTGTTGGTTTGGCATATGGTCCCCTCAGCAGCTGGGATGCTGTTGGTTATGCAGCGGTTGCTTTTACTCAGACACCATAACTCACTGCAGACTTCCTGGAAAGAGAGAGGTTTTGGGGGAGAGAGGGGGAGGGAGGAAGAAAGAGACAAAGAAACAAAGCCAAGATTAGGATCT
Source organism: Hypotaenidia okinawae (assembly GCA_027925045.1). Lineage (NCBI taxonomy): Eukaryota > Metazoa > Chordata > Aves > Gruiformes > Rallidae > Hypotaenidia > Hypotaenidia okinawae. Next base: position 2,397,146 of record BSDF01000027.1, on the reverse strand, counting down.
GCTTGTGCTAGGGGTTGTGAGGCTGGGGCAGCAGCACGCCCATGTGTTTGGGAAGCACCAGCAGCATTCCTACACCATGTGGGTGTGGATCTGCCTCTGCAGGAAGCTGGGACTCCCTGGGAGCACCAACACAGCACAGAGAATCATAGAATCACAGAATGGTTTGACCTTAAAGATCATCAAGTTCCAAGCCAAACCATGTCCTGCCATGGGCAGGGACACCTCTTGCCAGCCCAGGCCCTGTCCAACCCAGCCTTGAACACCTCCAGGGATGGGACATCCATCACCTCCCTGGGCACCCTGTGCCAGGGTCTCACCACATCCATCATCTCCTGCTACAGGAATTCACTGCAGGTGACTACCTTGTGTACTGGCAGTCTCCAGCCAGCCAAAAAGTCCTAAAGGGAAGAATCCTCTGGAAGATTTACAGCTCTTTTCAGAATAATCCAAATAATTTTGGTACTGAGCTAGCCCTACAGCAGCTCCAGAAGCAGGCACTTCTGCTCTCTGTCTCTGCTAGGTGCAGTTGAGTCTGTGAAAGTGATACTGGGCTGAGGACTCCAGACCTCTTTCCAGTTTTTCTGAGTTGCAGATCCTGAGCTTCACCCCATCCTGACTTCTCAGAGCACCAGCAAACAAACTCCTTCTCCTGGCTGTTCCAGACCCCACCTTGACTGGTTCAGGCCCATGGCACAGACTGCAAAGTTGTCATGGCTGCTAAATCCAAGCCCTTTGAACCTGCCCTGCCACCAAAAAGCAGCAGGCTGGACTTCAACACCTGCAAACTCCAAAGCCACATCTAAAAACCAGACCTGGGTTCCCTGCCAGGCCCCCATCCTGCTCCTAATTCCTACTGGTAGTTGTCCAACCCACTGTTTTTCAGGCCCAGCTTGCTGTGACTCAGGTTATACCTGAAAGCATGAAAACAGGTTCACTCTGTCCATGAAAGGAACCATCCTGAGATGCAAGAGCAGAGCCTGAGCAGCCACGGCGCTCCCAGCACACGCTGGTGCCACCACCACTGCACATGGATGCTGCAGATGGGCTCCAGCGTTGGCACTGTGACAGCCTGGCCTCCTGCCCAACTCCCCCATGTAAGACAGCTGCCTCAGTTGCCCACCTGCACTCAGGTAGCAGCCTGTTCATCACGCAGCCAGGCTGGGTTCAGCCTTCCAGCAAGGTGTTCCTCCACCCTGCCAAGGGCTCTGGACACACAGTAACAGATCCCCCCCAGCACAAACTTGACTCAACGGCTGGGAGTCCTCTGTGCTGGTACCAGGAGGGATGAAAAGACTGGGATTTCTTGCCTGGGATTTCTCTGCTGCCCTCCTGTTGTGTGATAGAAGGGTGACACAGCCAGCAAAGGAGATACTGAGGAGTCTGTGCTGAGGACCGTAGCTCCAAGATGCAAAGGGACTCAGGTTCCTGACTCCTTCACCAAAGCCCAGCTGCAGCTGGCTTTAACCAGTGAAAGGAGGAAGTCTCTCTCATCTTCAAAACCCCAGTATGGCATCTACCCCTCCATACTGGTCTTGAAGAGCCAGTATGACTACCGGGAAGTAGTTGCTCTCTTCTCTGTGCCACCAAGAGAACATCCCAGCTCCAAACATTGGCATCTCAGGCATTATCACATCTACTGATCATCTGCTCTGTATGGGCAGAGAGGAAGGGATCCTGCTGTGTTTGCACCATCACCCTGGAGCTTGTTGACATGGGGCACAGGATGGGTGGACTTACACATCAAGCTGGCTTTACCTGCCCTTAGGCCCCTTGGGTTTCTCCCAAACAACATGCAGGACAGGCTGGGCTAGAAGGGTCACCCCAAGGACGTCTCATGCCTCTGTGATACTCCTATAAATACAGGAAGCATCTGCCCAAGTGAAAAATGAGCATGTAAATGTGGGAAATTTCCATCCCACCACCTCTGGCTCAGCTGAAGAGGGGCACAGACCACGCTCACATACCATGACCATGGTATTCAGACCCAGGATTGTCCTGCTGAGGTTCTGGGCATTGCAGGAGGCTGTGTCTACCCAGAAACAGGACCTGGGAGAGCCAAGCTTTGCCCTGTGCAACCCAAGATGAGCGAGTGAGACCAGCTTTTGTGTTTAACCATACTGAGCAGATGAACACTGGTTCACATCAGGTTGCTTCAGTGGCAGCATCAGGCTTGGATTTATGTGGCTGCAGGAGAAACTAAACCCTGGTCTGATGTGTTTCCTCCTTCACAGCTTCCCAGGGCTTGGATTGGGGTGGGTATATGTACATGTGTGTTCAGCAGACAGCACCACTGCCCACACATCTCAGCACTGGCTGTGAAGGTGGATGTGTTATGGAGTTCAATCAGACCTTTAGAGCAGATGCTCCCCACTATGCTCAGACAGTTGGCAAAGTCCAGAACGTTAAGAACAGCAAAACATCAGGCTGAGGTCTCTTCCCTTGAAAGAACCTTTCCTTTCAGTGGTTCCTGCATTTCAAGATCAGGGGATGGCAGGAGTGGCTTAGGTGAGCAGCTGTCCCTCAGACAGACCTACAGCACACTGACCCACCTCACCTGAAAGGAAGAAGTTTCTCCTCCTAAGCTTATGTGAGCAGCATCATGACTTGTAGTAAGGATTATAAAACCAGGGATGTGTACAAACCCCTGCTGAGAAAGGAGCCTGGATGAGGGGAGCTTGGCTTTCAGCTGCAACCCTTGGGGTCCAGCAGCAGCCAAGGTATCAAGAGACCTGTTCCCATAGGAATAATCTAACCAAAGCTAAACTGGGGTCAACCTTTGCGGATGGGAAACGTCCTCCTCTGTCCTCTCACAGGGAAGCAAGGCCAAAAGCTCACAGGGAAGGTACCAGTGCCCTTCATTTGAAGCAGGACAGCAAAGCAACGTGGGCAGCAGACGAGTGGCCCCATGGCCCCTTTTGTAGCTCCCATCCTCTACCTCCTGGGAACCCATAGTCAAGCAGGAAGGCTCTCTACCCCCATCCTCCACCCCCTGGGAACCAATAGTAAAGCAGGAAGGCTCTCTACCCCCATCCTCCACCCCCTGGGAACCAATAGTAAAGCAGGAAGGCTCTCTACCCCCATCCTCCACCCCCTGGGAACCCATAGTCAAGCAGGAAGGCTCTCTACCCCCATCCTCTACCTCCTGGGAACCCATAGTCAAGCAGGAAGGCTCTCTACCCCCATCCTCCACCCCCTGGGAACCAATAGTAAAGCAGGAAGGCTCTCTACCCCCATCCTCCACCCCCTGGGAACCAATAGTAAAGCAGGAAGGCTCTCTACCCCCATCCTCCACCCCCTGGGAACCAATAGTAAAGCAGGAAGGCTCTCTACCCCCATCCTCTACCTCCTGGGAACCAATAGTAAAGCAGGAAGGCTCTCTACCCCCATCCTCCACCCCCTGGGAACCCATAGTCAAGCAGGAAGGCTCTCTACCCCCATCCTCTACCTCCTGGGAACCCATAGTCAAGCAGGAAGGCTCTCTACCCCCATCCTCCACCCCCTGGGAACCCATAGTCAAGCAGGAAGGCTCTCTACCCCCATCCTCCACCCCCTGGGAACCAATAGTAAAGCAGGAAGGCTCTCTACCCCCATCCTCCACCCCCTGGGAACCAATAGTAAAGCAGGAAGGCTCTCTACCCCCATCCTCCACCCCCTGGGAACCAATAGTAAAGCAGGAAGGCTCTCTACCCCGTATTTACACTGGCGAGATTTAACTCCGTACTGGAAGCGGCACTGCTCGTCTGCATCGTAGGCCTGGCCTGGAGCCACCGTTGGGTAGATAAAGTCTTGCTTGGGAGGAGCGTTGTTCAGGCACAATCCCATCCCAGAGCTGGAAAGAAGAGATGAGAATCAGAGCTTCCCCTTCCTTGCTAGTCTCTGAGCTCAGTCTAAATCACGGCCCCTGTCACCACTCCCCCAAGCCTGAGTCCCAAGGGTCTTGCGTGGCCCCATCCATGGAGATCCCCAGGTGGTGGCAGGCAGCACAAAGCGTCAGAGGGATGAGATGAACTCATCATCTGCCAGCCTGGCCAAGACCTGGGGGTTACCTGGGGACAAGGCAGCCTCTACCCTTTCCTAGCTGTGCCTTGCTGAGGTGCACCAACAAGGGTCAAGACCAAGGGGGACAGGTATTGCCGTGGCCAAACATGACCTTCCATGGGGCTTTGGCCCACGGGGTTTGGCCAAGCTTTGCAGGACAGGGAGGGGCAGGCCTCTTGCAGCATTAGGATGGCATCATCCCCTGTTTGAGATTCAGAGTCGTCCCCCCAGGCACTTCCCACCACGGTGACCCACACATTTCCTTCTTCCAGTTGTGACTCAGGTCCTACCCAGTCCTTCTGGTAGGTAGTGCCTTTATCCTACCAAGAACATCACCAAAATGGGTCCTGACTGCTTGTTTTGTGATAGCAACTGAGGCCTGCCTGAACCTTGGATGATGCAGAGGCATGACTCAGGCAAGGTGACAGTGCTGAAAATCTGGGACTTTGGAGCCTGATTCTTGTCTCCTGAACCCTAATTAGTCTAAAGAAGGCTCAGGGGAGACCTGCTTGCTCTCTACAACTCCCTGGAAGGAGGGTGTAGTGAGGTGGGGGTCGGTCTCCTTCCAAGTGACAGGACAAGGGGAAATGGCTTCAAGTTGTGCTGGGGAGGTTTAGATTGGGTATCAGGAAAGGTTCCTTCACCCAAAGGGTTGCCAAGCACTGGAATGGGCTGCCCAGGGAAGTGTTGGAGCCCCCATCCCTGGAGGGGTTTTAAAAGATGGGTTGATGTGGTGCTGGGGGACAGGGTTTAGTGGTTGAACTGGCCACGCTGGGTTAATGGTTGGACTTGATGATCTTAAAAGGTCTTTTCCAACCAAAATGATTCTGTGATTCTAAAGGTGCTTTGGAAAAATTCAAAAAGCCTTCTCCTACACTGCTTGTTCAGAACCAACTCCCCTCCTCTGGTGTATGGAGAAGCTGCCCAGACCATGCAAACCCAGTCCAGTCTCCACCTCCTCCTTCCCCAGCACACCAACCCTTCCCTGCAATTCCTGGCTGAACATCACAAATGTCCAAAGGCCTCCAGAAGCTACTGATCAGTGAAGCTTCTGGAAGTGGAGAACCTAAATAAAGGTTAAGTGGGGTTAGGACCTTCAGCAGGCAAGCAAACCAGGGGCAAGTCAAAGGGAAGGAAGGAAGGAAGGAAGGAAGCACGTGCCTCTTGGGATAGGATGAGGTGCTGGGAGACAAGACAGAAGTTGCAGGGGCTGTGTACTTTGGGGGTTTTTCTTTGGCTTTACCCACTCCTCACAAGTGACTGTGAGAGGTTGGAGGTGTGTGCTGGTTGCGAGGTAGAAGGAAGAGCAAGGTGAGATGGATTCCTTACTCCAGGAAGCTGGTGATGTAATCCCTGCTGCACGTGGACCACACAAATGGGTTGGTCTTCATGGTGATGTGAGCAGCCATGAGCTTGGCTGTTTCTTGCCCACGGGAGCCACAGCTGTTTCCAACCCCATCGTGATTCATGCCAAACCTAGAAAGCACCCCCAAGGCAACAGAGAGAAGATCAGCTGCTGCATCTGGACACATCTGGATCAGCCACAGGAAGGATATTTCAGCTCCTGTTGGCAGGAACAAGCCCAGAGGTGCTTTTCCCTGTGATGGCTGCTCCCAGGGGCTCTTCCAGCACGGTACTCACGTGTGGCCGATCTCATGGGCGATGGTGAAGGCTGTGGCCAGGCCAATGTCCTCGTTGATGCTGCAGCTTCGTTCTCGTTCACACATCCCACCAACGGGGGCCAGGCCTAGGGAAGCCAGCCAAAGCTGTCACAGAGGTTCAGCACAAAGCATCTCTGGGGGACATGGGTGGTGTCTGGGGGTTAACTGATGTGCTTCATGCTCATTAACCCTGAGCATAACCTGCTGGGCTTTGGGGTGGATCCAGGGCTCTTATGGCACATGGTCATCCCTGCCTGACTGCTTAGTCTGGATCAGGGGAAGGCAAATTTGGATCTACAGCCAGGGATAGAAAACATAGAATCCCAGACTGGTCTGGGTTGGGAGGGACCCCAAGGATCACAGAGCTCTGTGCCACAGGGGTTGGAGCTCTGTGATCCTTGGGGTCCCTCCAAGCCTGGAGCTACACAAGGTTGCCCAAGGCCCCATCCAACCTGGGTTAGCTGCAAGGTCTGTCTGCATGTAGCAGTTTAAATAAAGAACTCCCTTTACAGTCAGCACAAAAAAAAAGCCTTAATTCTTCCTACTAAGCCAGGAATACTCCAGTAGACTATGGACCAGCCCTAGGTGAGAGTGATTCTTAATCATGAGGCTGCAGCCATCCCAGGGAAATAACAGAGGAGCATTCCAGAGCCCACCCATCCTCTGGGTTGGTGCTTTTAGTATTTACAGAAATAAGCAGGCTACATGGTTGAGAAGGCTGGAAACCATGGGGCTGCTCCTGGCTCTACTGCCAGTGCTCAGGGTAGCGTTGGGCAAGAGGTTCCCCTCAGGCAGCCACCGCTCCTCAGGCTCCTGAGGAAGAGACACAGCAGCAAAAGTCCTACCTACCCAGGGTGCCACAGGGTTTGTTCTTGTAGATGCAAATGTCATATCTGCAGAGGAGAGAAGGGCAGTGTCAGGAGCAATCTGGGCAGCTCAAGTGTCAGGCTCCCACCCCCTGAGGACAGTGCCAGGCTCACCTGGTGATGAGCACGGCGGTGTCGTGGTTGGCTATGCCGTTCTCAGGGATAGCATTCCCGTTGCCATTCCTGTTCACAATGGATTTCTGCCACTTGCAGAAGCTGTCTAGGGACTTCCCAGCGTGGTGGTTAATCTCCAGCGTGGGCTGGAATGAAGCAATAGGACAACATGTTCCCAGGAAAGCTCTGATATGAAGGCACTGCCTACTCCCATGCCACCAGAGCACTGTTGCCAGTCCAGATACACCCAGTTTCTCACAGAAGCCACAGGGAAGCAAGATTTTAGGAGGACTGAAGCTACTTAAACCTCCTTTAAACAGTCCTCAGGGTCCCAAGGCTCTCCTCAGCCTAAACCTCATCCCCAGCTGCCACTGAGAGGATGTGGTGTACCCAGCAGACTGCACTGGGAGGACCTCCTGAGGCTGCCATCCTGGGGAGGGGGCCACAGACCCACAGAGTGAGTGCCAACATATGATGGAAGCAGCTTGGCAAAGCCCACCTTACCTGATCCTCAGTGAGGAGAATCAGCCTGGTCACCAGGATATTGACTATATTGCCCAGACTCGAGTCCTGGAAAAGTTTGGCAACCTGACCTCCAAGAAACAAGAAAAGAGGAGTCTTAAAAATGAGCTCACTGGCTGGGTGATGATGGGATCAGCTCCATGTGCTGGGCACCCAGTGGAGGGGAGCAGGGATGCTGCATCAGCGTGGGCTGGTGGTGGGGGGGTCTGAACACAATCTCTTTAGAAATCAGAAATGGTTATGGGTTTCCACGTCATCACTTGGATGGTAGAGACTCCTAAACCATGTCCAGACCTCGCTGTGTCCTTCTGGGGAGATTCAAGCAGTAAAGCTGACATCCCCACAGCACCTGCTCCTTGCCTGGAACTCCAGCAGGGAAAGTCCCATGGTCCTGGCACTACACAGCCACAGGGACCAGGCTCTGCTGACAGCTCATCGGCAGGGAACCACACAGCAGCCCTCAGAAACCTGCCACCACACCATGGGTGTTTTGCAGCAGATGAGACAGGCAGGAGCAGCATTGTTTTCAAAGCTGGCATCTGCTTTAGAAATGCAAACAGAGCAAAAGGCATGAAAGGAGATCCTGCAGAGGGCAGGACAAAGAGCCAACACAGAGGGGCCTTCAGAGGTTTGATGGATAACTTCCAAGCCTATCTCACCTCACAGGAGGATTCAGCACAGCCAATTCAGGCTGTTAATGCATCTAGCTTGGTATCCTGCTGCCAGCAATGACCCCGATGTGATGCTGCAGAGGAAGCTCCTCCTCAACAACCCAGCGAGGCAGGCAGCACAGCGTGGAGAGCAAGGGCATTGCCTCCTACCCCTCACACCCTCAGCCCCCCAGGCGTGAGAGCTCACTGTCCTTATGCTTTCCCATGTGTTTCTCAGCTTGGCTGGCTCTATTTGCAATGCTAATTTGAGATGAGAGAGATGCTGTTCAAAGAAAGGGCTTTGTTCTTTCAGGCCAGATCCGGCCTGTAGCATGGTCAGATGGACCAGAGTTTACTTCTCCTACAGTGCCTCCCCCCTACAAGAGTCCCCACAGGCTCCAGAGTTATCACCACTCAGAAACAGAGCCACCACGTCAGGGTTTTGGACCCAAATGTCTCTCTCTGGGGATGGGGAGAAGCTACTGCAACCCTGGAACAGATCTGATTTCCCCCTCTGCATTCCCCCCACTCCACCTCACTTGTCTTCTTGCAGGAAGGGGCATGTGGCACCCTCTGCCCAACACTCAAGGGGAAGGACAGGATTTATTCTGCTGCCAGATGGGTGAACCCCCCCCTCCCCTCCTTGGTGTGCCCCAAGGATCCTGATGTGGTTATAACACTTACAATATTCATGATGGCCAGGATGTACTGCTCGATGTCCCGCCGGCCGTGGTACCCCACCATCATTTTGTCAGCCACCACCAAGGTCTCCACGTAGCGCTCTGTGCTGACAGATCTCTTCAGGGGCAGCTGGCCTCGCTGGCTGTGGTTGCCTGATGGCTTCAGAGGAGAGGGCTTCAGCGTCCGCAGCCACCAGTGCCTCCCCTTCCAGGGCTTCTCATCTGAGGAGGGAAGGAGTCAGCAGGACACAGAGGTGAGGGCAGGCGGTATGAGCTTGGTTTTGAGGAAGAACAGGCCAACACGAGGCTCCTTATGCATCACTCAGATGCCCCACCACCATCAGCTGGGGCTGTTGAGCTTTCCTACTGCAGGCCAGGGCTGGCCCCGTGCTCCAGCCACCCTTGCTGCCCCCCTGCCTGCAGATTTAGAAACTACATGGACACAATCTGACAACGAAACCATTGCAGATCATTTCCTCCTCCCTTTTCATGCCAGGACCTGAGTTTAGGACTTGGGTTTTCCTCCACAGGAATGGCTGCAGCCTTCAAAGCAGCAGCCAGGACTTTGCTCCAGGCTTCCAGTGCTACTGACCCGACCCTAGAGATGTCCCCAGCAGTGCCATCAGCTCTGAACCCACAGCCTGGAGAGCACCACAGGGCAGGAGAGCTGACCAGGGGTTTACAACCACTCTCCTACCCTGTCTGGAGAGCTGGATTGCTCCTCCCCTACTCTGATGCTGGGTCATCAAACATCCAGCAAGACTGGGAAGGTGGGCAGATCACAGGCAGCCTCCCAGCTCTGGCTGCTCCAACTGATCAGAGGGAGCTGATGGGTGTGCTGGTCTGTGCTGGGCAGGCGAGGACAGGTCCAGCCTGTGGGATGAGGGGACAGGGCTGTGGTTGTGGCAAAGAGTCATCAAAAGGGGGGTCTGCTGGTGGTTTGGCCAACGCGACCTTGGGAGTTGGGACAGGAGAAGCCAGACCAGAGGAGCACAGGTTGTTTCTAGAGATGCTGGCAGGTCTGGTGACACTCAGAGTCTGCTCAGAGCAGGCAGATAGTGCCCCAGTGTCTCCAGAGGCTCCATCCCTTCCACCAGCGACTCCTCACCTAGTGAAGCATCACCAGCGGGCACTAGATGTGCAGCTGCTACTCCATCCCAATGTCTCCCAGAGCAATCCAGATCTGTGACTAACCAGATCCCACATCCCTCCCTCCAAGGCATCTTTCCACCAGGTCTCAAACAGCAGCAGACATATCTCAACACAGCCACAGTCTTCGTGACTCCAACCCAAAGACAAGTCTCTGCTAAACATGAGTAAACCAGGGTTTCCCAATACCTTATAAACTAGCAAAATCTGGGAGGATTTTCTTAAGAACAATAAGAATTTGGGGTTTTTTCTTCTTTTTTTCCTCTTCTATTGCATGCTCTATTTACAATTGAAAAGCCCTGCTGTGAAGAAAAGAGTACCAGAACTTTCCAGAGACCAAGCCACCAGAAATCCTTAACATGGGTCACAGTAAACACAGAAAACTTTCTTAAATGCCAGAGAGAAACTTGGTTCTTTGCCATATAGGGCAGCATGGACCTTCCAAGCCTGGAAGGGATGTCTCCAGCCTGCACTGGGGTGGATTTGAGGATGTGAGGAGCCTTGCTGAGAAGGACCTGGGTGTCATAGTGGATGAGAAACTTAACATGAGCCAGCAATGGCTCCTTGCAGCTCAGAAGGCCAATGGTATCCTGGGCTCTATCAGCAGAGGGGTGGCAGCAGGGACAGGGAAGGGATTGTCCCTCTCTGCTCTGCCCTCCTGAGGCCCCAGCTGGAGTCCTGTGTCCAGAGCTGGGGCCCCAGGACAAGAAAGATGTGGGACTGTTGGAGAGGGTTTAGAGGAGCCATGAGGATGCTCAGAGGGCTGGAGCAGCTCCCCTCTGGAGAGAGGCTGAGGGAGCTGGGCTGGGTCAGCCTGGAGAAGAGAAGGCTGTGGGGGGACCTCACTGCAGCCTGCCAGTCCCTGAAGGGAGCAGAGGAACAGGAGGGGAATCAGCTTGTTAAGAGGGGAGACAATGGCAGGACAAGGGGGATGGAGTGAAGCTGGAGGAGGGAAGGGTGAGAGGAGATATTGGGGGGAAGCTCTTTGCAGAGAGAGTGGTGAGGGGCTGGAAGGGGCTGCCCAGAGAGGAGGTGGGTGCCCCGTCCCTGGGGGTGTCCAAGGCCAGGTTGGATGGGGTCCTGGGCACCCTTGTGTAGCTCCAGGCCTGGAGGTTGGTGTCCCTGCCTGTGGCAGGTGGGTTGGAGCTCTGTGCTCCTTGGGGTCCTTTCCAACCCCAGCCTAGGCTGGGACTCTATGTGTTGGTGGGTCCAAGTACCTAGCACACCGCAGGCTGCGTCCATGTGTGGGTACTGCAGAGATGACCGCTTGTACACGACGTGGGGGCTGCCCTTGCCCTCGCTCCCTGTGCTGACGTTGGCTCCCGGTCTCAGCGGTTCAATGAAATACTCCTCCTCATCTGCAACGATCACCCCATGCTGCAAGAGACAGAAGAGACAGAAGGAAATAAGAGAGGTGGAGAAAGAAGAGGGTGACATACTGGTGGCTTCCTGCTATGATTAATCACTGAATTCCTTCACGTTCTGAGCATGTGAAGGAATCTTTAATTGACACACAAACACTGAACTATATGAACCTACAGACCAGAGAAAACCAAGCCAGATGGCCATGGATGCCTTGGGACATCTGTGTTCACTAAAGTCCTCTGGAAATCACAGTCTTTCCTTGCAAAATTATGAATAAGTTGTTTCCTATTCCACCCACTCAGTCTAACTGAGAGCTGTCTGTGGGCTCCTAAATATCATGCCTTCAACCAGCAGCACATCTACGTCCTGTGCCTTCAACCAGCAGCACACCTACCTCCTGTGCCTTCAACCAGCAGCACACCTACCTCCTGTGCCTTCAACCAGCAGCACACCTACCTCCTGTGCCTTCAACCAGCAGCACACCTACCTCCTGTGCCTTCAACTAGCAGCACACCTACCTCCTGTGCCTTCAACTAGCAGCACACCTACCTCCTGTGCCTTCAACTAGCAGCACATCTACCTCCTGTGCCTTCAACTAGCAGCACATCTACCTCCTGTGCTTTTCAACCTCACCGAGGACCCTTTGTAAGCAGCTCAGGACCATTACCACCTGCTGGGAAACCCAGGTAGAGAGCTGCAGATAAGATTAGACGTTCAGAAGCTTGAGACCCACACAGGCTTTAAAATCTGCAGCCTGGTTTGCAGCCAGCAGGACCACAGCCTTCCTTTGGAGCCTGAACCCCGTGCTGTGCCCCACGGGCATCGCTGCCCCTTTTACACCTCAGTCAGACAATCTGGTTTCTGCTCCCTTCCTTGTTGATTTTACTAGTCAGATTTTTTTTCTCCTGTTCTCATTTTATTCATTGCCTGATTGAATCTCATCTGTGAGCCCAGACTTTGCTCTCTGCACATGGACCCCCTCATGCACCCGTGATGCCCAGCAGCAGCAGACCCAGCAGGATGAGCAGCCAAACCCCCCCAAGATCTCTCCTCTGCAGCTGGTCCTACCTCACAGAAAGCTTTCTCTCTACATAAAAGGTCTGAGCAACCTAAAAACCTTCTGGTACCTCAACACAACATAAGCAGAAGCTCCACTGCTGTAACAACTCTCTCCTGGCATTGAATCTTAGCTAACATGGGTGTGCTATCAGCTGAACCTTACAATTAAGTGATGTGAGGCACAGAAATGTGCCTGGCATTGCTCAAAAAGGACAAGAAGTATCCCCAAAGTTTAAGACCTGTGTTGCCTGGCTGTCCCCCCAGCTCCCAGCGTGCAAGCACAGCTCTGGGTGCAGAGCCACCCTCAGCCCTGCCATCAGTGGTGTCTGTCGGGTGTCACAGCACAGGGTCCCCTCGGTGCAAGGGGGTGAGGAGCCCTGATTTGCCAGGGTGGGGTGTGAGGAATGAAGTCTGTGTTAAACACCTTGAGGTCCTTGCACGGAGCAGGGGAAGGCATCACTGGTGTAACAGCATTTTCACCAGGCATTTGGGGGGGGAGAAGAACCCCTGTGGGGTGGACGCTGCCTCTCCAACAGGTCTCTTCCCCCTCTCCCTCCTCGCCAGGAGAGCTGAATCGGGGCAGTGTGTGCACAGCAAAGTCCCCATCTCCAGAGTGCCGGGGGATTTCCTCCTGCACCAGGCTCTGTTGCTCTTGGCTCAAGGCCACCTTTTCAAACACAAGCGAGGTACTGTGAGGTTAGCCTGGCGAGGGCTCCGGCGGAAAGCCCAGTGTCGGCCTGCGAAGCCAGCTGGCTGCCGGCTTTGTGGGACGGGGAGAAGGAGGTCACCACCGGCTTGGGGCAGAGCAGCAGGAGGGGAGAGCATATCCTGCCCCCCAAACCCCCTGTACTACCAGAAAAGGGTCGTTCTTTACTTAAACTTGGAGACTCCACAGAGTGCAAGAGGCTCCACTGCCTGCCTGGCATCCTCCAGCAACGAAGCTCAGCCACGGCAGGAGCCTGAAACCTGCCCCATCACTGACCCCAAGGGCTGAGCTCTGAGGTCCGAGCGCTGGACGTGACACAAGGCTGTGGAAAGGGGGTGGCGAGGAGCCCTTAGAGAGATCCCTGTGGTTTGTGGGGGAGCTAAACTGGATATCCTGTCTATGATTCACCCAGGTCATCTGCAGAGCAAGGATGGTTTATGCTCTTAGCTTATAACCACACTTAGAACAGCACAGCCACATACTGCAGTTCGGCTCTCCCACCCCCTCGCGCACACACGCGACGTTACCCTCAGCAGTGGGGCCATCTGCCTTGCTCCAACCATTTCATGGTCCCACTGACTTCATGGGGGGCTTTTTGGATGAGGGAACAATTGCAGCACAGACACACAGGGCTGAAAACCTGCCTGTTAACACACAGGGCTGAAAACCTGCCTGTTAACCCATCCCTTGATGACACCTGACACAAGAAGGGGGTGACATTTCTCTCCTAAAGCTGTTTTCTCCTTGCTGTGATTTTTTTTTTCACACTGGGACACAGCTCTTTGGGATCTCACACAGCCAGTGGGATGAAACATGGCTTTGCTTAAGACACAGATTTCAACTCCTGGCCAGGCTGAGGCAAAGCTGCCCAGGCTGGTCCCTGTAGTCTTTAGCTGCTTCATGCCTGGCGCTGCTGGCAGCTCACAGCAATCTGTGTTTTGGAAAATGGACCATGTTGCTCTTTGCTTCCAACAAGTTAAACCTCTGGGACTTCCCCCCACACTCAGCCTGAAGCACAGCACAGCACAGCACAGCGTGCCCTCCATGCCTGCCCTCAGCCCAGGGGGATGGTGTGTGTGTGGCTGGGAAGACAAGGAGCACAGCCAGATATTGGCAGTTGAAAGCTGGGGTGCCAAAAGGTGAGAGTTATGTTTTGGGGTATTTGAAAGGAGAGCCATTTCCAGCAATGCACCTCACAGACAGCAATGGCTCAGGGATGTGGGAGTTTGAGGCCAGGAGAAGGGCTTGGGGCTCATTACCCACTGTCACAGCTTAGTGTTGGATGCAGTCGTGCCTCTCCCTCCTCCCCAGCTCACCCTGGAATTAGCAGCTGGTCCCTGCTTCTGCCTGTTCAACAGCACCACACACAACTCCCTCTGCATTGTCAGTGAGTCAGGTCTGTGCAAACGTGGGTCACTCTTTGCAGTCTCTTTGTCAGCACGAACCTGACTGAACCTTGGGACCTCATCAACTGGAGACCCTTTCCTGTCCCCTCCGAAGCAGAGCGATGCCAGTCTGGAGGGAGTTGTCTGTTACCAATCAGCCAGAGCTCTGCAATGGATCTTTTCTGGTGGTGAGTACAGTCCTTGCTCTGCCAGCTAAAACCCACCAGTCTCCTCCCATCCAAACACCCAACCCTACCATACTAACTAACCCAGAAGACTATATCTCCCTGCCTTGCTGATGTTCACAGCTCTCCAGGGCAGAAGGACAAAGTCTGGGAAAAGGAGAGGTTGTTGCCCTGTCCCTCTTTGTGCCTGGCTGGGTTTTCCTGCAGACAGCCCCTGGTATGTCTCCAGAGCTACACACAACCTGCACTAAATCATCCTGGTTCAAGTTCTGCCAGGTCATTGCTTGCCCTGGACTTGCTGCCCTCTGAAGCAGAAGGTAGGCAAACACCAGCTCCCTTCTGAGCCAGCAGCACCCAGTTCACTCTTCAGTGCTTTTCCAAACACCACTGACTTGTCCAGGACTTGAGCAGAGCTCTCATATCTAAACAAAGGGCTAACTAGGGAACTAGAGAGTTTATGCAGCTCTGAGTTTTGGCTGTGAGATGGAAACATTAGACTCTATGATATAATGAGTCAGATTCTCATTTCTGTTAATAACCCACAGCACTGTTCTGGCAGGGTGATCTAGCAATAAATCAGATGTGAATTCGTTCCCATTTGGAAGCTCTTCCCCACTGCCAGGATACTGCTAAGGGGTGGGGCTGCAGCATAAATATGAGTGCAGCCTACAGAGTCTTCTTCTCTGTGTTACCCCTCCAAGGGAACCATCATCCTTGGGATTCACTAACAGGGCATGTTTGCTCCATCCCGCCATCTGGCAGGTCATGAAATGTGCTCCATGAGCCAGAAATACCAGAAAAATCACAGAAAAATAAGGATGGAAGTCCTTAGTCTATTCCCAACGCTGGAAGAACTAATGAATCATACCTGGAGGATTTTTGAGAGGCATTTGTTTGGCCTGTTCTTCAAGATCTCCAACGATGTAGAGGCCATGCACTCTCCAAGCAATCTAGTCCAGAGCTCAACTATCCTTAACACTTATGTCTACCATTAAGCTTTCTCAATGATATTTAAGACCATGGTATCTAGTCCTAGCTGTTGGGACACACAACATCAATCATTCCCACCATCCTGGCAGCAGCCTTGCTGGTTTTGAGGAATATCATCTCGTCCCCTTTTGGTGGCTGCTTTTTCACAGTGTAAAACATGGATTATTTCAGTGATTTCCACAGAAATCACATTTTTTTTTGGCTCCTGAAAGCTGGACAGGAGTGACTGGGAGCCCCAGGACTTGTATCTGCAATTGTAAGGATCTGAGGGCATTTTTGATGTTCCCAGTTGTGCTGGGAAATTGCTGCCCTCCTGCATTTCTTCCTCACTAGCATATGGAAGTGGAGGGGAGAGTTCCATGAGGGTCAGAATAACGGTCTAAAGGTTGGATTATCCCATTCTAATTAAAATCAGTGGGAAAAAAATCCTCACTGACTTCTGTAGAAACTGGACTACAAGCCAAATGTGGGTCAGGAACCCTTGGAGATGCAATGAAGAGATGTGACCTTCTTCCCCCTCAGTTAACTTTCAATCATAGAATCATAGAATCGTAGGGGTTGGAAGGGACCTCGAGAGATCATCGGGTCCAACCCCCTGCCAAAGCAGCTCCCTAGGACATTTCACTCAGATAGGTGTCCAGACGGGGCTGGAATCTCTCCAGAGAAGGAAACTCCACCACCTCCCTGGGCAGCCTGTCCCAGGGCTCTGTCACCCTCACTGTGAAAAAGTTCTTCCACAGATTGGTGTGGAACTTCCTATGCTCCAACTTGCAGCCATTGCCCCTTGTCCTGTTTCTTCTCCATGTTGGTGTGGAACTTCCTCTGCTCCAACTTGCAGCCATTGCCCCTTGTCCTGTCCCCACAGACACTGAAAAGGGGCTGGCTGATTCCCCCTAATGTAATATCAATGTAATATCCTAGCTTGATGTCAACCCCACGCCTTTCCCACCAGCACGGACCCACCTGCTGGGCCTCAAAAGCGGCTTTGCGCTTCTACAGCAAAGATGGAAAGAGTCCACCATCAGCTCTAGATGTTAGGATTGCCCTTGGCTTGGCTAAACCCAGAGACTCACCAGGCCATTGCAGTTGCTGATGGCGACTTTGGAGTTCAGGTAGCGATCCTGCAAGTGGCCCGCGTAGTGGCAGTCTTCGTGGAAATCGTGTTGCCAGTCCATACCATCTCGCTTCCAGTATTCGACAGTGAAGTGCTCAGCCAGCAGGTTGGAGTGCAGGGTCAGGTTGAGGAGGAACTGGGTTCGGTGGGCAGAGACTTTGTAGAAAACCTGCTGCTCGGATGGCTCATAGGGCAAGGAGCCCAGGCTGCGCCGAGGGCGGTGCTTCAGCTGGCTTCTCATGTCAAAGGTGAGGAAGTCCCCATTTTGGTCCACTTGGATCGGGAACGCAATCTCATAGTGATCCAGGCTGGAGAGGAACTCCTCTGGGGAGGGAAAGCAAACACAGGAGGAGTGACGTTCTGCAAGGAGACTCAGAGCAAAACACCCAGCCACCTCAGCACCGAGCCAGCAGTGCCAGAGCACAACTGAGCCACAGCCAGCAGCCGTAGGATCCTGAGGCTGTCCCAGAGGCCTTCAGCCTATGGAGCCCTGGGCTCTACAGGATCCTGAGGTACTCCCGGGCTTCAGAGAGCTGGGCTTCAGCCTATGGAGCCCTGGGCTCTACAGGATCCTGCCCAGGAGCTGGCCCTGGTCCGGTCCAGAAGACTTCAGCCTATGGAGCCCTGGGGTCCACAGGATCCTGAGATCCTCCCAGAGGCCTTCAGCCTATGGAGCCCTGGGGGCCACAGGATCCTGAGGTCCTCCCAGAGGCCTTCAGCCTATGGAGCCCTGGGGTCCACAGGAGCCTGAGGCCCTCCCAGAGGCCTTCACAGCCTATGGAGCCCTGGGGTCCATAGGATCCTGAGGTCCTCCCAGAGGCCTTCACAGCCTATGGAGCCCTGGGGTGTCAATGGGCCTCTTGCCTATGGAGCGTATCTTCTTCCTCTGAAGGTGATGGAGAGGAACAGACTGGTCCAAGGGGCCATTCAGGACAATTAACTTCTGACTGTGGCCCTGGAATATTCCTCATCTCTCCACCTCCACTGGGCAGAGGGACTCCAGCTTGGGCAGAGTCTCTGCTTTGGAGAGCTACTTTAACCTGGGTCCTTTCAATAATGAAGCTAAGAAATAAAATCTTTCTAAAACCAGACAAAAGGAACCTCAGAGTGACAATGTTTCAGGTGATGACAGCCTTGCTAAAAGAACTGTGAGGTTCTTCAGAACATCTACAGCTGTCACGTGAAGCTGCTAACCCTGCTTTGATAACTGATGTAACAGCAGCACCATGCCTTGCCAATCACAGAGGCATCAGTGCATTGGATACTGGCTGTCCTCCTAGGAGGCACAAAGACCATGTCCTTGCAATGCCTACTGTGCAATAAAAGTCAGAAAGAGCATAACCAGAACTCCACAGCTGGGATAAAAAAGGCAGCAAGGAAAAAAAGAAGTCAGACATCTCAATTCCCCAGTGATGTCTTGACACCATCCTGCCTCCCCAGCTCCCCAGCCTGGTGCTTGTTATCACATCAGCTTGGCTTAGCACCTTCTCTTAGGGCACTTGAGTTTTTGAGCCTGTCTCACACCACTGAGGAAATGTCCTCTGACACTGTCACTGTCCAAAACGTCTGCCTGCCCTCACATGGTATGGCAATACTTTTGGCTCTCAAAAGAACTTGGCACTCTGCAACCTCAACAGAAATTCCTCATTTTCCAAGCTAAATGTCCCAGGGATTGCCATTCTGCATCTGAGCAGAGGTCTCCCTGTCCCTGACTGCCCTTGATACCACAGGCATCAGCAGAAGATGGAAAAACCATGCATGGGACAAGCTAACTCCCTTATCACCATGTGTTCTTCAGAACCCCTCATGGCTGGAGGTTTGCTCATGGAGTGGGAAGGGATTTGCCCTCTCTTCACTCTGGAATATTCTTCCTGTGCTTTCTGCATCCTATTTGTGGTTGTTCCATAAGCCAACAGGAGAGGCCAGGCTGCTCCATGGTGGCTACATTTCGCCTGGCTCCATGGCACCCATCTTCAAAGCCTTCCCAGCCATCCTAAATTTGGACTCCAAATTATGCTCTTAACCACATGGCAGCGCTGGGAATTTTTCCTTTTCCTCTAGTGTGTTTTCCAGTGTGGGAGCCTGACAGAGTGGTTTCCTTGGCCACCGGTAATGGGACAGTCCTTCCCACCAGCTGGGTTTAGGGGTTAGCTCCCATCCTTCCAAACCATAAGCATTTCTGGCACCTCTCCCCCACCTCAACAAGCCAGAAATAATTATTAAGTATTTAACTTCCTGTGTTCCAGCTTCTCCTGCACCAACCACCTCATGTGTTGTCACAGGAGTGACTATTTGCACTTAAGTAATGACCTCAGGCTTAGAAAAATTTGCCATCGGAAGTGCCTTGTTTTTCTTTTTTCCTTCTCTACAGCCCACATGGGCTTGTGAAATAGCAACCTGGAAGGAGGTTTGGACACCAAGTGGCCAGCAAGGACCTGGGATTCTGGGCTGGGGGTCTCTGATCCTGACCTGTGAGGTGTTTGGTGTTTCCAGGAGGAAAATACATGTGTTTGGTGTTTCCAGGAGGAAAATACACGTACGGAGAGCCTGGGGGTGAGGGTGTGTGTGAGAATCTCCTTTTGCTGTAGGGCCAGTAACTATGTATCCTCAGGGATGTTGCTCTGGAAACTGAGGCACCGGAAGAAAAATCTAAGAGCAGCGCTTTGTACCACACCAATGCTTTAGGAGGTGATGCCTGAGAGTGGGGATGCCACAATAATGGGAAAAAATAACAAAGACAGACTTTAAACATAAGAAAGAAGGCCTCCTGCCTCCCCTCTAAAAACATCAGAGATTAGATTAGGCTCTGAGAGATTGGGATGTCTTACTCCCTAACCCTGTATTCTGCTCAACATCCCAGATGCTCCCTTCTTCGCTCATCCCTGCCTTGGCCATATTACAGACCATACTGGGAAGTCTCCTCACCACCACCAGCACTGTTTGGTCCTTCCTTCCATTGTCCCTCTGCCCCCTCTAGTAATCATGCTGTATTAATAGATCTTGGCCTGAAATGTGAGGCGCTGTACCCACTGTATCAGAGGGGTTTGCGTTGGCGATAAGCAGCCTGGTGTTTGAGAGACCTGTCAAACTGCTCCAGAAGAGGTACTATAAAAAGCTTTTCTCTGGGAAAACCTGCCTGTGGCTGTAGGGTACACTGGGGACACTTGGAAGATCACAAATCTCCCAGGATAGGGTGAAGGAGAAAGCTGGGAAGGATGGGGTGTGGGGGAGGTTCCTGGCTGCCCCGTTTTTGGAAGGGTAGAAACATCCGCAGGGGCAGGGACAGCAGAGGAAAGGAAAGGCTGTGGGGGAGGTAGAGGGCGAAGATGAAGGAAAACAAAAAGATGAGGGGGAAGGTGAAAGTGGAGGAGGGAGGATTTAGTTCCCCCTTGTATGCTCGCCCTTGCCTCTCTCATCACAGAGCTGCTTTAAGGATGAAAAGGAAGCAGATGTTTGCTCTGGTCTTGTCACCAGAGTGAAGAGGAACCCCAGCTGCAGCCCAGACGTGATTCCTAAGGGATGGCTGTGGAAAACACCACAGGATCCCACAGCTGCAGGCTGCCCCATCATTGTGCCAGTCCCCTTATATCCTCTGGGAATCACTGGTTTCCACATGAGCAGGGAGCTTAGCCTCACCTAACGTCTACAGAATGGAGAACATCTAATTGATCACTGTGGTTAAACAAAGGCACTAGCAGAAAATTTCCTTTTGATTAAGAACTGGTCAGAAATAGTGGGCATGTGCTGAATCCTCAGTGAGTTCTTTCAGCTGCCATTCCCTGCACTTTAAAACCCGTGGCCTGAGCATACACGTTACATCTGAATCTCGTTACATCTCTGCTGGCACGAAGAGGCCTTCAGCGCTGGGCCGCTATTTCCCCACAAAGATAATTACAGCTTATGGCTAGGATACTTTAATCTTTTTCCTGCACAAAATGAAGACACTGATCCTGAGTTGTGCATCCTGCTCCACTAACTGGAGAGAGTCACTTGGTCAAGATCAGGGGCTTGTTGACAACACAGGCCTGTGCCTCCAACTGCTGCGAGAGATAACAGCCTTCTGCCCTCTTGAAAGGGTGTTGGGAAGGATTATGTACTTGTTATCTCAGCAGGGTGGTGAAGTGTTGTAAGACCAATAGCCTGACAGCAACCATTCCGGATGCTGGTAGCCTAAAATAGTGTTCTGAGAGCAAGAGGGGCCCTCGGGACAGGGACAGGCTGCAGGCCCAGGCTTGGTGCTGCAGGGCTGAGACACAGGCCCCAGCCCAGCTCAGGGGAGGCTGGTATCTAGGAGAGCAGAGATGCGTGAACAGTAAATTTGGTGAGCCCTGGGGTGTATTAGCAAATGGTGTGGGGAGGATCTGAGCCACTGTGAGTCAGGATGGAGGCGATCTGGCAGCAAAGGCCCCATCAGAGTGCTGCTGCTGTGCTGCGAACGTGGTGCTGCAGATGGAGAGAGGTGTGAACTGACGAACGTGGGAGGCCCAGAACAGTCACCCCAGGCACTGCCAGAGACTTTGGAGAAAAGGACCGGAATCTGTGTTTGTTTCAGATTCAAGGAAATCTGCCTGTGTAACCTTGCACGCAGCTCTGTGCCTGGCCACCATGCCTCTCACCCACAGCAAGCTGCACTACAGCAGTGCCCCACGTTTAGCAGCGAGATGGTGTTCAGGCCCATGATGGGCCTGTGTTCCTCTTCCCAGTTCTGCTTCCCAAAACAAACTTGCAGCCACTGTAACTACAGCCTGATGGTGTTGCACACCTCCCCAGCCCAGGTACACTACCAGCTTCATTCCTACTGCATCCAATCCAGGCACACGGGGTATTTCAGGATTAGGGCTGTGTACAGCTGAAGTTTAACACCTTGCACAAACCAAGGTGCAATTTCGGAGCCCTTTCCCCTTACCTCTGGTGCCTGATGGGAGCATTCATGGTGCCTCTTAAGAAACAGTCCCAAAAGCAAATTAATATTAAGCAGTTTAACCACTCTGTGTTACCCTCCTGTGCTGTATTTTTACTCCAGTCGGGGTACAAGGCAGTCCACTTCACTTTCCAGTACCTTCCCTCCTAACCTGGAATAAAATCATGCCCAAAGGCATAAGTCTATGTACACTGAGCCCCATGTTCTGCTTTCCTGTGTGTGTGGCTCTGTATTTAAACACAAACCCATTAGAAACACATGGATATACACAATAGGTACGAAGCACTGAGCAGGTTTGTCCATTTACTAACAGTAGCAGTTACAAACACACGCGTGCACAAACTAAAGCTGCTCCTCCAGCAGCACACATCTGCCCAGATTTGGCTGTATTCCTGTGCCCCAGCAGACACCTCCATCCCTGCACACGCACAGGACCGCTCACAAACACACCAGCTGGCTGCACGCACACAACCCTCCTCTTAACAAAGCCCCTATTCATCTGAGGATGCACTGCTCCACACGAGTGGAAGGGGACCTTCATCCTCTATTGCTACTACATCCCCTTCACTTTCTAAGCCTGTATGTGGCACTCCTCTTACTACTGAGTCCTGCAAAAAGTCAAGGTGTGTAACATCTGAGAGCAAAACACATCCTTTCCTTGGAGGAAATTCAGCAGGAGGAGCTCTGCTGCAGTACAGCACACAGAGCAGAGTTTGGGGGTGTCTCCACCTACTCCCCAGCACAACAGAACCCTAATACCTCCCCTGAAGCCAGCGCTAGGGTTTGTGCCAGTGGAGGATGGGTGGATCCAGCTCCCCTTCCCACATCCATCCCTACCTTGTGACTGGAAGGTGTAACCAGGGAAGTTGCACACAGCCGCAGTGAAGACGACAGTCCACATGAGAAGCCTCCAAGCTATTGCCATGGTTAGCGATGCTTGTCTCAGTGCAGGGAGTATTGTGCCAGCTGAAAGGGCACTGTCCCAACATGTCTCTCCCTCGGCCACCCCTTATGTAGAGACAGGAGTCCTCGGTCCTTCCGCAGGCATCCTCAGCTGCTCCGTGCTGTCCCCAAAGCAGCGAGGCCGACGGTGTCTTCGCAGCGTGCTGTGCCCTGGCCAGCGCAGCGGGGTCAGCATGGGCTAATTGGAACCGCAGGCTCTGGGTGGCATTGCCCCTGTGGAGGAGAGGGTGGGGTGAGTGAATGGAGAGAGATGGGCAGAGGGGAAAACAAAGGATGGAGAAGGACACGAGGGAGGAAACGGTGTGCAGGGTGAATGAGGAAAGCCTGATCTTAGAGAAGGGAAGAGGAGATGGCAAGAACAAGGATGGGGATAGAAGGACGGGAAGCAAATGCAATGAACTACTTCAGCTTACAGCGTTGGAAAGCTGGGGTATCCTGCCACAGGGATGCTGTACACCCAGGTGCTTTCCTGAGGGGGAAAAACCACTCCCAGTGCAGCCCCCACACTGCTCTGACAGCAGCACAAAAGGTCTGGTATACCCCTTCTGCTGGAAGAAAGAATAAATGGGAATCCTTTGTCCTGCTGCAGTGCCCACTGAGGGAGCACAGACTGAACCACGACCTGTTCTCAGTTACCTGATCCCTTAAAGGAGAGCACAAAACAAAAGCATTAATGGAGTGACAGCCAGCAGTAAGCTAGAAATCCTCTCAACTCCAGCTCCCCTGGCTTTAAAACACACTTTGGTGACCGTCCCCGCGCTGAGAGAAGTGCACTTGCTCCTGGAGTGTATTGGCTAAACCTAAAACAGTGATTGAAAACAAAGGCCCCATTGAGTGAACTCACCCTTACCCTCAGCTCTATCCATAAATGGATTGTGAGATTCCAACTGTATTTGTTATTTAAAATGATTTGCTAATTGCTTCAGTGAAAGATTTTTGGCTCGGGGGTGATTTCCACTCGGTCTGAGGCAATTATTACACCAAACTCACATAGTGCTGGGGAGTTGCATAAAGCCTGTGGGTTCTGCTTCTATCCACCCACTAGATGCCATATGCAACAACAGATCTACCACCCAGAGAGTTCCAACTATCTCAACAGCACTGCTCTGCTTCAGAGCAGTTGGGATGCTCCTGAGCTGTTGGGATGATGAGACTCAGTTGGAGACAGCAGGATGCTGCTCCTCATGGAGGTATCAGTAGCCAAAGGTATGCTTGTGGTCCTCATCCCAGTAAGGAAACACTCAGAATAACATCATTAACCCTTGTCTCACTCTACTCTTGAGGGTTTTATTTAAAATCTTGCTATTTAGCAAAGACTACTGGCTAGAGAGCAGGGCAGCAGAGTCTGGGTCCTCCTTGGATCCACCACGCTCCCCTTCATGGCATGTCCCTAGGGGCATCTGCAGTTTATTCCTACCTCTGTTTTTCCATCTTTACTATGCAGTTTACACCAGTTGTGCTGCAGAGCCTTGGAACGACACCCATCACCAGGGACTACATAGGTGAGGCACAAGAAGAAATCAGATGATTCCTGGCCCAGTGGTTAAACTAAATAAGCCAATGATTTTTCCCTAACAGACAGAAATGCTGAGAGAATTAACTTAATCACAATTAAGAGTTTCATATTTTGAATGTTAAGATTTTTAACTGTTTATTTACAGTTAATAATGGCCAAAGCCCATCAAGTGAGGTCTTGGGACAGCTCCCCCAGTCACATCTAGTGCCACTTGCAAAGAGGTTTCTGCAAAGCCTGGACACAAGACCCACACCAGTGGCCTCAAAGGCTGCACACATGATGAGCAACCATGAGAATCAACTGCCTGACTGGGGAAAAACTGCCCAGGTCTCCTTTTGGAAGGTCCTGCTCCCCAGCAAAAGGTAAAGGGAAGCAGGCAGTGGAGGCAAGAGGGTTGGCAGGACTGCTTCTGCCCTCTTCCACCATGACACAAGGATGCTGAGAGCAGCACTGCTGCTCCATGAGACCATGTCCACCCAAGCACAACATCCTTCTGGGGCTGGAGCAACACACAGCCAAGCAGTGTGGCTGCCAGGAGCTGCTCTGTGCCTGCTCCCTGCGGGGCTGCGGGAAGCCAGCAGGAAAGGGGAGAAGGTGAAACGCAAGCCGGGCGTGCTGCGGCCCTCTCTTAAGTCAGCATTTTTCAGCATCTATTAAAGCTCAAGATTCCAGCTTTCAAATCCTGTCATGGCTCCAAGGTCTGTGGACAGAAAACTGTTCAGCTGAAGGATATTTTCTCCTGAGCTTCATACTCCTAATTTTTTCTTGTTTTCCAGCTGTCCAACCCTGCTTCCTCAGGTTGTCATTACTTCCTCTGCCTCTCCATGACCCTGAGCTGCAGCATCCAAACCAGTGCCCTTGTTTCCCCTCCAGTCCCAGCTCCTCAGCATCCCCCAGAGCAGGGAGCTGCAGGCACTGAGAGCCCCACCAGCCCCAACCTCAGTGGGAGGAGATACGTTTGGAGCAGCATGTCAGGAATTACAGCTGCAAAATTCCTGTACACTGGGCTGGGGGAGGAGGGAAGGGCTCAGCTTTGATACTTCCCCACACATGGCAAGGAAAACACAGCCCCTTCCCAGCAGGCACTTACTTCTGAGACCTCAAGGAGCCTGTCTCCTGCAAGAGGAGGACCTGTAACAAGGATGAGAGCTGGAGGAGCTCCACAGCTCCTTTGATATAGAGG
Organism: Hypotaenidia okinawae; assembly: GCA_027925045.1. Classification (NCBI taxonomy): domain Eukaryota; kingdom Metazoa; phylum Chordata; class Aves; order Gruiformes; family Rallidae; genus Hypotaenidia; species Hypotaenidia okinawae. Next base: position 2,372,079 of record BSDF01000027.1, on the reverse strand, counting down.
AGCCCATCTCCTGCAAGAGAAGGACCTGTAACAAGGATGAGAGCTGGAGGAGCTCCACAGCTCCTTTGATATGTATAGAGGAGTCCATCTCCTGCAAGAGGAGGACCTGTAACAAGGATGAGAGCTGGAGGAGCTCCACAGCTCCTTTGATATAGAGGAGCCCATCTCCTGCAAGAGGAGGACCTGTAACAAGGATGAGAGCTGGAGGAGCTCCACAGCTCCTTTGATATGTCTAAAGTTTTCCATAACCTCACTTTTCAGATTTCACTTCCCAAGCAGCGGTGACCAGCAAGCATGGACAGGCCCAAAAGCCCCCAGACCCATGTTGTTGGGGGGGTGGGATGTCAGGGTTTCACGGGACGGGATGGCAGGGGTGGTGGGGAGACCCAGGGCAGGGGATGACCTCTCCAGTCTCGTGCCTCCCCTCCCTTGGGCCGCTTGTGATTTGCTCCTTTCCGAGGAATTCGTTGTCCTTGGCAGAGGCCCCGCGAGCGGCTGACGCTCCCGGCTCCCCGCGCCAAGGTGGCTTTCACAGCGTGAACCCGTGGGCTGGGCCGCCTGAGGAGGAGGAGGAGGAGAAGGAAGAGGAGGAGGAGGAGGAGGAGAAGGAGGAGGCAGGAATGAAGAGAGGAGAGAGGGGGATGATGCCCACGGCCGCTTCGACGTCGCCTCTTCCCACCCCAAGAGAAGGGGGAGAATGGAGGGGAAAGGGGGGTACAATTCAAGCTGGAGGAAAGCAAAGGGAAAGAAGGGGGGGGAAGAAAACCAGATGACAACTGTTCCTAATTTCAACATCGGGGCTGCAGACAGAATTCCCTGAAAGCCCGGCTTTTTTGGCTGGGGAGGCAGCTCGATGGGAAGGTAATAGGAAGCAGATGGACTCAGCTCGGGGCCAAGAGGAAGGTTCAAGGTGCCTCCTAGTGCAGAGAAGAGGAATTTAACTGCTTTTAAAGATGCAGGGCCCAGCAGCTTCCAGGTTTCTCATCCAACTTTTGCAAATTATGAGCTCAGGTGTCCTTTCCCCACCCTAACTCCCCCCCCCCTTTTTTTTTTTTGAGGGAGAAACAAATACAAACACAGATTTCTGCTTCCAGCTTTCCCCAGTGAGAGGAAACACTTGCAATGCAACAACCCCCCTCCACCAAGCCTCCCAGCCCTTCCAGTGACATCTTCCCAACACACAGAGCCTGAGAGCAGCGTGAGCAGCTCCCTGGCCAACACCACTTCACCCTGAGCTGTGTTTTTGGGCTGTGCTGTTAGTGATGGCATCAAGGAATGAATGAATGAATGAAAGTCAACAGCCCTCAGGGTTATTTCTTCTTTCTTCTGTAAAACCAGGTAGTGGCACTTCCCAACCATGGTGGGGGTTATCAAAACCCTACGTCCCACAGCTCAGCCAGCTTTGACCCCCAACTCCATCCTGACCCTGCAAGGGACTTCAACCCCCTGGGACAGCAGCAGTGTGGCCACTGTGCACAGCACCCACAAAGACAGCGCCGTAGAGATGCCTGCTTCTCCATCTACTCCAACTCCAAACTGTCCTACTAGTTCAAGAGCTCTCATGGCAATAAAAGATCTGGGAGCACACAACTTGCTCCATGGCCTTGTTTTATTTGGAAACCAAGGTAAATCCAGTGGGGACTGCAGGGTGCTGGGATGTGTGGCTCCCAGGCTGTGTGGAAAGACACCTGGCAGTAGCATCACCAGACTTCTCAGGCTCCTCCCCAGCTTCATGGAGGCCTACAAGTTTTGGCTGTGAACTCTCATTTGAAATCAGCTTCCCAAATGGTGCTGTGAGGGAAGAGGCCAGCTCCTCTGCACGGTCTCCAGGGACCATCCTGGTTTCAGCCCAGGGGACCCTCAGAAAACTGCCTGACCCACAGAGACAAGAGCAGCCAGACCAAGGGGACACCGAGACCATCAGCCCCATCTCCACCTCCCTGCAAGAGCATGTGTGTGGAGGGAGTGTGTGTGTGTGTGGGGTCACACTAAGTATGAGGGCTGAGGAAATGTAATTGGGGACTGGAACATGTGAAAAGCAAAAGCCCTCTGCAAGGCAGCAGACCAAAGGCAGCCCTGCCTGGGTCTCCAGAGACAACTCAGTGGCACCTTGGGGTGGTCAGCCTCACAGAGCACTTCACATGCCAGTGGGCACCTCCAGGACTGAGGTGTCCAGCACACATCCAAAAGCAGCTACAGCAGAAAGCCATCCCCAGTGACCCAGGGTAAACCCAACCCACGTACCAGAGTCTTCAAAGAAAATGAATCCTTTCCTCTCACTTTCAACCAAGCCCATCAAACACCAGCTTCCACACAGCAGATCTGCAAGCTGCTGGGTCCAAGGAGTGGGCACCATTTGCCAGTCATTGCTGTGGCAAGAAATCAGAGCTCAGTCCTTCACTCCAGGCGTGGGCTGTCTGCAGTTCATGGCCAAAGGGCACATTTCCTGGCTCTCCCCCACTGCACCCAGCCGCTCTCCACACCATCAGCTCCCCCATCTCCACCAGCACCCCTGGCCTGTCCTCACCTCACTGTGGGCAAGGGAAAGGCCGTGGGGAATGAGGAAAGCCACTGACCACACTCCTGCCTCCATCCCTTGAAACTGCTCCCAAGTCACTTCTCACCACTTCTACCTTCCTCCTCCTCACCTCTGCGCATCGCTGGGTACCACAACAGGCAGGTCTCTCCTTCTGGGTACTGGGCTGGCTGCCGGTTTGGGGCTGCTGGCCCATTGCACTCCCTTGGGGTGGCAAGCAACTCATGTGAGCACAGTCAACACCCCAACTCCCAGCAGGTTCCTGCATTCCCAACAGCACTGGGAATGCAGTCCTTACCATGCTACCCCTCCCGTGGCACGGCGTGAGAGGCTGGGTAGGTGGGTGCAAAGCTTCCTGAGCCCTCCCCAGCTTTCAGCAAGAGATTCCTCATATTCCTAACAAAATCTTTGGCTGGACTGCTAAATTGAAAACATGCTCATCTGCAGATGGCAGGAGTCTTTTTGTTTTGCAGCCATCCTGCCAGCTTGACAGGACTTCCACTGAGGAGTCACTTCTCAGTCCTGGAGCCCTGTTATGGGTTAAAACCAGGAGAATCACTATTTAACTCATCAGCATGCTACAAGGGTGCAAAAAATGGGTTAAAATCCCAGGTCTGCAGAACCAAAACCAAGAGCTTGAATCTTAATCTGCTTTGCTGCTCCAAGCCTGGCCTCTCCGGGGCCACGGCAAGCGAGGAATTAGAAACATGTAGTTATCACTGCTCACCAGAAAACAGTAGCCTCCAGCCATGGGAGAGTTTCTGCTTACATGGCTCTACAGAGCTGTTCAGGATCCCCTCACCACCCCTCCTGGTTACTCCTGTTACCAAGCCCACCCTGGAGTAAGGACAAGGGCTTTGCCTTTCCCTTTCCTGGGGATGCCTACCTGGCTGAGAGGGGACCGTGCTTGCAGGAGCTGTTGTATCTTGCCCTAAGAGCAGTTCTTGGCACACACCCACCCCATCCCAGAAACTGTGGGGTCAAATTTAGAGTTTGCCTGGAGGAGAGACACTGCTTTTTGTTTTTTGCTGGTAGAACAAGCTCCAACCCCAGCTCAAGGTGCTTAACCAGCAACATGGCAAATCCAGACTGATGCTGCCAAGCCTGAACCCGAGAGGCAAAGGGGCTCAGCCCACGTCTCCATCCCTCTGCCCACCCTGGTACCAAGGCAGGGGAACACCCTTGCCTTTGGACCACCAGCCCCCTTCTCCCCCCACTCCCAAACTCACCCCCAGAGGCTCACTGCTGTGCTCCAGCTGGGCACACCCTGTATCCCTTTGTACAAGAAGCTTCCCAGGGCTTTGGGCTCACTCCAGTACTGTGTGGGAGTGTGGGTTTTGGGTTGTTTTTTAAAAAAAAACACAAGAATTGTTTTACAGTCAAGCCTATTCAGTGCAATCTTAGTGAGTTACCCCCTTGCTCCTCTCCAAAATCGAGCAGGATCCTTCAAATCACCAGCAAAGGGGCAAGAGAGACCCGTGATAAAGCAAAGGAGTGGAGAGCTGGGAGCACCGACCTCTCCCTGACACTGATGCTTTTGCTTTCTGGAAATCCTATCTCTCTGTTACATAAGGATCTGGCCCTATCTGGAAGCTGGGGTCACTGAGTTTCTCCAAGCGTGGTAAAATGCTTGGAGGTCCTCAACAGGAAAGCACGGAGAGAAATGCCAGCTTGTATCATCACCAGGAGGAGCATTCGGCACGGGGCAGCGGGAGCCCAAACCCAGCCATGGGGCCAGTCAGCATTGGGCAGATGTGAGGTGGGTGCTGAGCAACCCAGTGCTCCCAGCCTTGGGCTTCTTTTGCTTTAAGGAGATGACTCCACCGGTTCTCATGCAGGTCCGCTTTCAGACGGGATTTATGCAATAGTTTGGAGCCACTCCATGTGACCCAGACTTGCTGGCCCCCTGCCACCGCTCTCCTTGCTGGCTTCAGCCACACACAAAACAGCAGAATTAAAAAAAGAGGCAGCTGAGCAGTCATTGTAAGAAGCTACATGTCACCTACTGCACAGTGTCCTCACCGACTGCACACATGGGTGTAGGTACGCTCGTGCCCTCCACATGCATGAGGGGACATGCTATCTGCACTAAGGTCCATGCCACCAGCATGAGGGGACATGCTATCTGCACTAAGGTCCATGCTCCCAGCATGAGGGGACATGCTGTCTGCACTAAGGTCCATGCCACCAGCATGAGGGGACATGCTGTCTGCACTAAGGTCCATGCTCCCAGCATGAGGGGACATGCTGTCTGCACTAAGGTCCATGCTCCCAGCATGAGGGGACATGCTGTCTGCACTAAGGTCCATGCTCCCAGCATGAGGGGACATGCTGTCTGCACTAAGGTCCATGCTCCCAGCATGAGGGGACATGCTATCTGCACTAAGGTCCATGCTCCCAGCATGAGGGGACGTGCTATCTGCACTAAGGTCCATGCTCCCAGCATGAGGGGACATGCTGTCTGCACTAAGGTCCATGCTACCAGCATGAGGGGACATGCTGTCTGCACTAAGGTCCATGCTCCCAGCATGAGGGGACATGCTATCTGCACTAAGGTCCATGCTCCCAGCATGAGGGGACATGCTATCTGCACTAAGGTCCATGCCACCAGCATGAGGGGACATGCTATCTGCACTAAGGTCCATGCTACCAGCATGAGGGGACATGCTATCTGCACTAAGGTCCATGCTACCAGCATGAGGGGACGTGCTATCTGCACTAAGGTCCATGCTACCAGCATGAGGGGACGTGCTATCTGCACTAAGGTCCATGCTACCAGCATGAGGGGACACACTATCTGCTGGCACATCACTGTTTGGTGCCCACACACGAGTTGCCTGTGTGCCATCATGCACCCACTGGTACCTCTGGATACACCACACACACAGAGGCTCTGGATATACCACACACATTTTTATATTTGGCATCTCCCTGTCTGCACAACAGCCTTCACCCTTGATAAAAATGCTGCTCCTCTCCACAGGATTCAGTGTGGCCAGGAGAGACTCCAGATCTCCAGGGCCTCCAGACAAGCAGCTCCCTCCCATGCTCTGACTGCTCCCCAAGCTGCGCTCAGAAACCACCCTGGGCTCTCTGAAGCACTCACCCCTCTGAGCAGGCAGGGCAGCAGAGGCAGCCAGAGCCCAGCACAACCATCTGCATCCCAGCAGAGCAGCTCCTGAGACCCTTCAGCAGCCTTTGTGCTTACACCACACAGCAGCACACGGCACCCAGCCTGGGGTTGCATAATGACAAACAGCCTCCAGTGCCAATGCTGAGCTCTGCTCACCTGCAGAACTGCCTCCAGCTCTCTCCAGGAGGGATCTGGCCTTGGGACAAGTTGTGCTGTTCATCCCACTCCAGGCAGACCCATGTTTTGTACTGTTCTACCATACAAAGACCTGTCACGGCTCATGACAGCCTAAATCTGACTCCTTTCTCAGCCCAGCCTTCAGGCAGGGCTGTACTCCAAACATCTGTACTTGCCCTGGGACCCTCCAACAAAGGTGTGCCTTGCCATCAGACTGGAAGACATCAGAGCCCCACTACAGAGCCCCTCATTGCCTGCCCCACCACATGCTTCCGTGGTCCAGTGCAGACTCAGATGTTGAAGCTCAAGAGACACGAAAGCCCCACCGTGCTTCCCAAGGGGAGCATCCAAGGTGACTCTTGGTACCCAAAGGGCTGCAAGAAGCAGCATGGGACCTGCAGCAGGCATAGAGGCTGGCAGCACCTTCTACCACCCATGGCACAGCAGGGCCCAATGCTGCACCCAGCAACAGCACAGTCCTGGACAGGGGAAGGGATCCACAGCACTGCCTCCAGCACCCATGGGTGATCTGATCCTGCCAGACTGAATCAAAGAATAACTGAGGTTGTAAGGGACCTGAGAGGTCCCCACTCTCAGAACAGGGTTAACTTTCACAGTAGATGAAGTTTGGATCACAAGCCCCAGGCTGTCTCAGGGTCACATTACAGGAGGTGAGCTAGGGACGGGGACCCTAAACCAGCCAAGTCAGCTCAGACCACACTGTCCTTCCAGATCACAAATGACAGACCCTTCTGAATGAGCAGCTGCATCCTGGTGACACAGAGGAAAGGAGAAGAGCCCTGGCCAGCCAGAGGGGTGACTCCTAATCTAGCTGCTTGGCTCTGTACTCCCAGTGCCTCTGGACCAAGACATCCCCCTCTGCAGACATGCAGACCTGCAGACATGCAGACCTGCAGACATGCAGACATGCAGACCTGCAGCCTAGCTTCTAGCTTCTCTCCCACCTCCTGCCACCTCCACAGCTCCCAGCAAGGTGAACACCACTGGCCTTGTTTCCCAGCAGAACAAACTGAACCACAGCAAAGAGAAGGAGGGATCTGGCGACAAGCAAGCAGAGGGAAGAACATGGGGGGGCTCCCCAAGCAATCACCCTGTGGCCCCCTTTGTGTAAGGCAGCAGTGACCGTGACAGCAAGCACCCACAGACCCCAAGACACATTATCACAGAGGAATGTGCTGGGGCAGCTCTGCAGTGGGATGAAGCCTTGCAGATCACATCAGGCTGTGGATTGCCTCCAGCCCTTACAGTTCTGGAGGATCTGCAGCTCGTTTCCAGTTCCCTCCAGCAAGCTCCATCAGATCTGCTATTGCAAAGAGTTTATGGGCCCTTCCCTCCCCCTTCCCTCACACCCCTCCTCCTCCTCCTTGCAGGGTCTCTGTTTGGGGAAACATCTGGCCCAGATGGTTTGGATTTCATGGGGTGCAAGAGAAAATACACTGACTCACAGGCACGTGTGGCTTCCTAGCAAGGATGCTGCAGCCCCAAGGCCACTGAGGACATGAATTCCTCAGGACCTGGCCGTGGAGGAGCTGCCTTCACCTGGTGACCAGGGAATGAGGAGTGCTAACCCTGGTAAGGCTGAGCTCACTTGTTTGCACTGTGGTTTTGACCGAAGCCACCCCTGGGTGAAGTTGGTGTGATCCTGCTGAGGGTCAGTGGCACATCTCCCACCACGGAGGCTGAGATCCCACCCCAGGAGATCAGCTCAGCAGGAACCCAGGCTCAGGGATGGGTTCGTAAGGGGGTCTGCAGAACCCCACTGGAAGGGATTCAAATGTAACCCATTTCCCCTTTAAAAACCAAGCTGTAATGGAAGAGCAGGGAACACAACAGCAGGAACAGCAGGTTGGGATAACAAGGAGACACACAGACACACCGGATAGCCAGCCACAGAGTACCCCAAGCAGTTCTCTCCCCAGCCTGGAGGAACACAGAAGAGAAGAGAGGAGCAGCAGTGGAGCAGCCAGATGAGAGACCCTGCACTGAGCACGTGCTGCTGCCATTGCTCTGCTCAAGTCAGATGGAGCTAAACCATTTTGGCAGCGTTTCCCAGTGGGGAATCTCCCAATTCTTGAATTGGTTGCAGACTTTAGGGCAGTTAACTGGGATGGGAAGGTTTGTTTTGATGGGGTCCCTTTAAAACCTCCTTCAGGGTTGAAAAAGAAGCCTGGCTCCAGGCTGGTGGTTTTCCATGTTTCTCACTCCCCAGGCACTGGTGGGAGATCCAACCTCCTTCCAGATTCCCCAGAAGTGTTTGTTACTTGCCCTGCAAACATTCCTTAGGGTGGTGGGGTCCCACAAAGATCTTTTTTGACTTGTGTATCTCCAACACATCAGAGCTGATGGGATGCAGGTGAATTCTTTCTGAAAACTGGACACGTTTGGTCCAAATTCTGTTTGGTTTAAGTTCATCTGTGTTAACTGGAGGTCTAGGCAGGGCAGGACGTGACAAACACATCCTGCAGATTCTGGCTTCGAGTGAACTAATTGCTGGAAACTTGGCAAGAAAAGTGGGTTTTGGGAGTTGGGGGGTTTCAGATAAGCTTTAGATAAGTTCTCTAATGCTCTTCAGACTCTCCTCATGACTCTCCTCAGAGTCATCCCCTGGGTGGGCCTGGTGCAACCTGTGCTAGAAAGCTCTTCTCGGAGATGCTCCAAGCTGTCTCTGGACCAGGGTTGCTGGTGATAAGCAGCTTACTCCTCCCCTCTACATCTCTGGGTGACCTTGAGCCATCAGTGTTAAGGGAGCCTCTCAAGTTACAGGTTTGCATGTTGGCATGTCCCATCAGCAGCAGACACTGTTTATGTTGAGCAGGCATACCCCCCTTAGGGCTCTGCATCACCTAAGCTTGCTCAGTCAGAGCTTATCAGGGTCTTCCTCTGCCAAATGGAACAGCTACACCTCCCCACTGCCCCCTCCCCGGGGTCTTATCTGGGAAAGGCATGATATCCAGGAGATGACAGGACCTTTCCCATTCCACCCAACCAGCAGCTGCTTGGGGAATGCAAACGGAGATGCACCGACAAGGAGATGCACCCACAAGGAGATGCACCCACAAGGAGATGCACCCACAAGCGCTTGGGGTTGTAGGGACCTAAGGAGGAGGTGGAAAGGAGAGGGTGCTGCCGTGGGGCGAAGCAGGAGCAAGGGGAAGCCAAGGATGGAGCAACTGGAGAGCTCAGCACGTTCCATATATGGAGAAACTTCTTGACACTGGAACTAACCTCCCCGGAACTGGAGGAAGCTTCACTGACAGAGGCATTTCAGACGAGTCTGGGCAAAGGCTGTGGGTGAGCAGAGCAGGAGGAACAACCCTGCACTGGCTGGGGTATTACCTGCCTGCCTGGCAAAGCACCTCCCCTTCCACCATCCACAGCACCAGGGAGACCAGAAGCCTCCAAAACCCTCCCTTGCCATCACCCATCACCCCTCAGATTGCACACTGAGCTCAGCTAATGAGAATATTAATGAACAGAGCAAGAAACAGAGCTCTGGTGTGGCTGAGCCATCTCCAGCCAACCTGGGGATTACCATGGACTGAAGCAGGAAAACCAATGCCCTGAGGGTTACACCCCTGGGTACTCTTGACCAGAAAAAGTCCCCAAAAATGAATCTCAGTGAAATTTTGAATTTTGCCGCCCTGTCCTGGCTGGTGCTGGAGCAGGTACCTGCCCTGGAAGCGTGGCTCCAGCCAGCCTCCCTCTTGGGTTGGTTCTTCCCCTCTGGAAGATATTTGCCACAGTTATTTTTTAAACTCCTTTCTATTTATAGCACAGCTCCTTCAGCTCTAATGAGATAATCTTCTGGCATTTCACCATCACTAATATTTACTTTGATGTTTAAAATAACACGTTCTGAGGGATTGATCTTTCCTTTTTTTTTTTTTAAATTAAAAAAAAAAAAACCCCACAAACCCCAATCCTTTAAAACACAATCAAAGCAAAGACATAAATGACTGGTGCAAGGCAGCCAAACGCCTGCTGATGCACTCAAAGTTAATGGCATTGCAACTTTTTCAGGGCAGACACTTTCTAATCCCTCTGACCACATCGGAGAGGAGAGGAGAAGAGGCACTGCCAGCTCCTGAAGATGGAGAGAGGCAGTGAAAGAGGGAACCCAAGCTGTGTTTAGTCTCAGGAATGAAGACAGCAAAGAAGGGCTAATTCTGCCACAAGGGCTTGGAGCTGGGGCTTCCTGCAAGCCAGAGCTCTGCTCCTGGCAGCTCTGCATAAAGAAAACTCGTTTTTTTTAGCCCAGCAAACGTGCCATCAGATGGCTTAATGCAAGAAAACCCCCCACCGTGGAGCTGTGAGGGGCTAGGGGGAGGCGAGCGTGGATGCCTGGCTTTGAAACACAACCCCTGGGGTTTTTATGGAAACTCTGAACGCTGGAGAAGGGTGAACACGGTTTTTCATTCTCAGAAATGGCTTGGTTTGGGGTTTTCTTTTGGGGTTTTTTTTCCAGTGTACACTGCTCTTCAGGCTCATTCCTTCTCCAGGGAGGCGGTTCTGATTTCAAAGAACATTTGCTTTCCCCTCCACCCCAGACCACCCCGCTCCAAGCTCCAAGAGTCTTCCCTGGAAAAGATGATTTTAAAGAGTGTTTTACCTTTTCCTAGTCCTTTCCCTCCTTTCTTCTTTTCCCCTTTTAATTCCTTCAGCTTCTCTTTTTCCTTTTCTTTTTCTTCTCCTTCTCTTCCTTCCTTTTCCCCAGCAGCAGCCAACAGCTTCTCTCTCCCCTCCTCAGTCCTACGCGTGTCAGAAAGTTTCCAGGCTGAGGGTTTATGTCGCCTTCCTCAATAACCTTCTTCTGTCAGACCCAGGCAAGCTCTGGAGCTAGAGGCTTTGCTTAAAAAAAAAAAAGTCTTCTCCTTTCAGGAAGTGAGCAGTAAGAAGAGAGCAGCTCGGAGGCAGCATGTATAGGGGCTGCTCTGAGAAGGGGAAAAGCAACAAAAAAAAATAGAAAGAAAAAAAAAACCCCAAAACCCCAAACCAACCCCTTTGGCTCAGGAATTTTGCCAGGATTATCCAGAAAAAGGAGGAAAAAAAATAATTAAATTTTTTTTTCCCCTCCCTCCCCAAACCACAAGGCTGTAAAAGTCCCGCCCTGGCTGCTGACATCAGTGCAGAAGGCAGGTCTTGCCTGCAAACCAGTATAAAACTCATCAGCTAAGCCTTCCAGCAGAGGAGCAGGCAGCCCAATAACAGCCATAAACCAAAGGATTCATGCTGATGGTGGGAGGCAAACCAGAGGAAGCAAGCCAAAATTGTGGGGTTCCCCCCCCCCCACTACCACCACCCCCTGAATGCTGAACAACGCTCCCATCCTTCATTTTAACTGGGGCTTTCCAAACGCTCCTTAAACCCAGCAAGCAGCTGAGGGAACGGCCTTAGGGGCAGCTGAGCTGTGCAGTCAGGTCAGGTGTTGGGTTTAAATTGAACCCTCAAGAATGTTCTAGTCTTTTTAAGAAGTCCCTTCCCACCCCAGTTGCATCATTTTCCCCTCGCTGGCTGTTGTGATGCCACCACGGAGTGACTGTCCCACAGAGGACAATACATTGCTGGGGTGAAAACCACAGAGAATAAAACACTGGTTGTTTAAAAACAACCCCCACACACCCCCCTCCTCTCCAGATGCAGGAAACAATAAGCAATACTAAGGGGCAGGGGCTCATTTCCTTCTGGAATAGTCTTTGAGATTAGATAGCTGAATGTGTGAGGGTTGGTAAAGAGAGGAATAGCTGGAAATTCTGCAAATGTTATTAAAAAACCCACTAACAACCCCCCTGGGGCTTTCTGAATCACCAGGTGCTGCCCTGCTCTTCTCTGGACACAAGGAAGGGACCTGGGGAAGGAGACAAGGGAAGGATGGCTGGAGGAATGAAGGGACCCCAAAAGCCTCCCCAAGAAGAGGATCTGAATGAAGAGTAAAGGGAGGTGAAAAGCTGCCAGAGAGAGAGATGTGAGTGGAGTCATAAGCAAAGCTCCCTGGGACCCCTGAGCCCAGGGTGGGTGCTGGTGGGTTCACAGCCCTGTGAAGGGTGGTGTGGATGCCCAGTCTGCAGGGGACACGTCCCCTCCTGACCCCCCTGGTCCTGCTCTGACCTTCCTGCTGTGCACATTGCCCAGCGCAGGGCAGGCCTGAGCACTCAGGGCCATGGGCCTGGGTGCCACTGGGTTGGCCCAGCACCAGTCTGTAACCATCAGATGGGAACAGAGGAAGAGAGAGCCATGGAGGCCAGCCATGGGATGCCTAAGGAAAGGGATTAGGAAAAGGAAGAAGCAGTGGTGTATCCTCCTACATCCTCCCCATCAGTAATCTAGGCTCAGGGCTGAACCAAAGCCAGAGGATCTATCTTTGCATTTAACACTCATAACTCATTTTCTTCCCTAAATTTGCATAAACCCTTACTGAAGCCCTCTGAGCTCCACTCCTTGGCTGGGGCAGCAGTGTGAGCTGGGCAGGAGATGCCTGGGAGGGACCTCCAGAGCCTCCACTGGTCTCAAAGCACCTGGCAGGCATGCTTGTCCTAACAGCCCTGAGAAAACAAGGGAAAACATCCTTTGCTCCCAGGAGGAGGTGCCTGGACATCCCACCCAAGCACAAGGACCGCTCATCCTTACAGGCATCCAGACTGGGAAGCCCCAGCTCTCTGTTTGAAAGCCAAGTTCAAAGGCACTGCAATTGCTGGGCTGGATTTTTGGCTGGTTCCCTGGCTGGGTGGAAAGAATGGTTTCCTTCCTCCCCCAGCCGTGCTGGCCATTGTCTGAGCCCCTGAAGCACACACATAAAAGAGCAACTAAACAAAGTATTTGGGAGTTAATTGAATGGTGCTGCTTCTGGCCAAGGGAAAACTAATTGCTCATAGCATGGCCTGGTGCCATGCCAGGGGCTTTCTGCCTCCTGAAGCTCATCTCCAAACACTCTTGGGGTGTAAGGGGCAGGGATGAAGGCAGCAGGCACCCATCTTCTCTGCTCAGCAGTGAGCATCTCAGTGCTGCCTGTCCTTCTGCCTTCCCAGGGAAACTTCCTACTCCCTGATGTGCTGGGAATTCCCTGTCCCCAGTTCCTCCTGGATGGTAAATATGGTGTTACGGACTGCTGACACAGAAGGACATACAGCCTGCACACTTGAGGCCAGCCCTAAAAGCAGCACTGCTCCAAGGACCCTCTTGTACAGGCCATGAAAACTCCTCAGCTCAAAAACCAAGTCTTCATCCAGCCTGGACCTGTCTCAAGGGATGATGGAGCCACCTTGGAGCTACACACACCTTCCCATGCCAAGACCTCCATCACAAGAGCCCAGAAAATGGAGAAAGGGACCAGATACTCACAGAAAAGAGCCAGAGGGTATTAGTGCCAACCTGTTGCCTCCTTTCCTCCTAGGGTGAGATGCTGGCATTCCCAGGAGGTGCTTGACATTTTCTCCTCCTGCTCAGGGAACTACTTGGAAGAGTCCAGGACAGGGCCACCAAGATGATTAAAGGATTGGAACGCCTTCTTTGTGTGGAGAGGCTGAGGGAGCTGGGCCTCTTTAGCCTGGAAAAGAGGAGACTGAGGGGTAACATCATCAATGTCTATAAATATGTGAAGGGTGAGAGTCAGGAGGCTGGAGCCAGGCTCTGCTCAGGGGTGGCAGCCACAGGACAAGGGGCAGCGGGTGCAGCTGGAGCAGAGGAAGTTCCCTGGGAATATCAGGAGAAACTTTGTCACTGTGAGGGTGATGGAGCCCTGGGACAGGCTGCCCAGAGAGGTTGGGCAGTCTCCTTCTCTGGAGACATCCAAACCCACCTGGACGTGTGACCCTGCTGTGGGACAGGGGGGTTGGACTGGATGACCTTTAAAGATCCCTTCCAACCCCTGATGCTCTGTGATTCTCTGGGGTGGAAGGGAGCCTCAGCACAGCACCAGCACCCAGTCCCCAGCGCTCAGCAGCCCAGTGACACTGCACCCTCCTGTGGCAGATGCTGCACACTCACATCCTGCGAGGTCTGGGCTCAGCACTGCGCTGGTAGAAGCCCCAGATGATGCTCAGAACCCTGAGGAGGCACAAAGGGAAACACTTCCCAGCCAACCCAGTGCTGGAGCTTCTCATGGTGATGGTGGATGCACCAGTGTGCCCATCTGCAGCACCAGCTGGCACAGCACTGAACCCAGGGCTCATTTTAAGGCTTGTGAGGCTGCAGACTCTGTCCTGGTTGCCACCTGAAGACCCAGGGAGCCTGACAGGGTAATACTGCATGGCCATTTTGTATATTAAATCAAAATTTCTCTCTCTTGCTCTGTCTGAACTACAGGGCCTGGGCAAAGTTCCCAGCTCTGGCTCTACATCACAGCCTGGCCCCAAGTCCATGTTGGGACTAGCTCCTTAGCCCCAGACTAACCCTTTTTATGGTTGTCCAGTATCAACCACACCACTGCCCCAGTCAGCCTGTTAGGCTACTGCTCTAACAAACACACTACCCTGCTTTGTAGCCCAACCACCACCAGCTGAGAACCTCCAAGAGAAAACAGCTGCAAACAAAGGGTTTGGCTTCCCACTAGGCACCTGCAAACTCATCTCCCAACAGTGAAACTGGGGTTTAATTAATCCCAGGTAGAGAAATTTGGGGTTGTGCCTTAACCTTGTCACTCCAGCTTGAAGGAGCCAGCGCTGGCTTTGAAAGCACAGCCATCAAAAAGCAGCTACCAAGATGAGTGCCCATGGACCAAAGTTTGGGGAGTTTTGGGGCAAAGGACTAAGGTGAGGGTGAGCCTTGCTGGGGGCTAGGTTAATTGCTAGAACTACAAGGTTGGGTGTGTTGTGGCACTTTCACCCTTGTAAATGAAGTGACTCATCCCATTTCTCTCACCTTCTCCTTGGAAAAGGCTTCAACATGGATTTTGGAGTAAGCAGCAGGTACAGCTCCCTGTCAGGGAGTGCTCCTGAAAGGGGATGTGGCAGTGAGATGCTGTAGTCAAGCAATGCTCATGGACAGCTTGCCCCCTGCTTATCAAACCTTAGTACTGTGTGCTTTCACCCCAACCAGACTCAACCATCACCAAGCTCCACCTGCCCCCATCAGAGCCCTAGCCCAAATGCTTCAGGATGCCCCATCCACCTTGCTGGGGCACCTCTTGGCAATCAGCAGGAAGAAGTCATGGTGCCACAGCCTCTCCTGTCACCAAGAGCTGGCCCTGGACACTGCCCCTTTAACCCATCTCTCCCAAGCTTGTGAGCTGGCAGGTTGCAGTGAGCTGTTTTCCCTGGCTGGTGATGAAAGGTGGAAATGTTTCCCCTCTGGAGAGGGAGGCATGGCCCTGAGGAACAGCTGAGAACCTGCCAAAAAAACCAGCACCATTTGGTGGGACTGCTGGGGTGCAGTTCCCAAGCCTGGCTGGTTAGTCTGATGGCTGTTTTGGCACCACAAAGAGCTAATCAGAAAGCAGGGCAGGAAAAACAGGCTAGGAGTTACTGAGCCTAGGTCTTGACCATCCCAAACCACAGCTCCACAGCAGCCCTACACAGAAGGCCTTTCTCAGCAGCCTCTGGCCTGGATGTGGAAAATCCAAAGAAACAAAGCTCCTCTTGCCCCCTTGTGACTTCCAAGGGACAATACAAGGAAGATGTGGAACTGCTGGAGAGGGGTCAGAGGAGCCACGAGGATGCTCAGAGGGCTGGAGCAGCTCCCCTAGGGAGAGAGGCTGAGGGAGCTGGGCTGGGTCAGCCTGGAGAAGAGAAGGCTGTGGGGGGACCTCACTGCAGCCTGCCAGTGCCTGGAGGGAGCAGAGGAACAGGAGGGGAATCAGCTTGTTAAGAGGGGAGACAATGGCAGGACAAGGGGGATGGAGTGAAGCTGGAGGAGGGAAGGGGAAGAGGAGAGATTGGGGGGAAGTTCTTTGCAGAGAGAGTGGTGAGGGGCTGGAAGGGGCTGCCCAGAGAGGGGGTGGGTGCCCCATCCCCGGGGGTGTCCAAGGCCAGGTTGGCTGGGGCCCTGGGCAACCTTGTGTAGCTCCAGGCCTGGAGGTTGGTGTCCCTGCCTGTGGCAGGTGGGTTGGAGCTCTGTGCTCCTTGGGGTCCCTTCCAACCCATGCCATTCTATGATTCTCTACTGTCATGGCAGAGATACTTGTGCAAAAAAAGGTTCACCTCCCCATCCTCTCAGTGGGCAAGGAGAGAGACTTGGTCTCCAAGCAATGCTTCCCCCCAGTACATTTCCCTTCCCCTAGTGCCCACGTTTAAACAACGCCAGCTCTCCACCACCTTCCTCCCATCTTTTGCCTTCCCTAGAAGCCCCATGCCCTGGCACTGAGGAGGTCTCGGAGCTCTTTCTCTCTTCAGAGCTACACAGGTTTTATTTTCTCTTCTTTCCTTTCCTGTGCAACAAGGAAATAGGTCACATTTCAAAGCCACCAGCAAGCGGAGGTTAGCGAATGCCAGACAGCTCGCTGGATGGTGGTGCCCCATCCCCTCCCATCTTCCAAACCACCACCCATTTCTCACTTGCTGAGGAACCTTTTCCCTCTGGTCTTTCCTTTCTTCAAAGCTGCTGCACTGAAGCCCTGACGAGACCCCTTGGCCATCTGCACACCAGGTAAGAGGCTCTTTCTCTGCCGTCGATCCCGTCGGTAGCTGGTGGGACGTGACGTGGCTGCTTTGCTCCTTGGCCTGGGCCTTTCTGCACAGCCTGGTAGCATCAGGGGTTTAGTTGAGGCAGGGGAGAGCCTGTGAGAAGCTGATGTTAATAGGCCTAGGTTAATTAAGCTAGCTTTCCTACCATTGGTTTTGGGGGGGCAAAAAACCACCCCTTTGGTGTAAGTTGGGGAGCATCATATTCTTTTTGAAGCTAGGGATGAATTAGGGCAGAAGATGAAGTGATGGCTGATAGTCCAATACCCAGGGCAAGCCACTCTCTTCCCTTTACCTCTGGACATGACATCAAAACATGTCTCCTCTGGAAGTTTCTCTTTAAACTGCCTGCAAGCCTCAGGGGCAGCGTGGGAAGACGGTAGGATACCTGCCATCTGCTGGGTAACTCCCCAGGTACTCAAGGAGGACTTCAGAGCTTTCCTACTGAGAAATAAAACAGCCCCTACACCCAGAAACAAGAGGCCTCTGGCAAAGTCACATTTACTTCCTTTACTTTCTTTGTCATCTTGGTTGTTGCTGCTCTGCACTTTCTGTGCTCACAGGCACGGTTCCAAGCCCCATCAACTCAAGCCCAGCCTGGGGTGTTCACAGAGTAAACTAGAACAAAAGGAAAAATGGGAGATTAAACCTCAGAAAACACATTTCCTAAAGGGGCAGATCTATTAGGCTGGGGAAGAAATGCCTGCAAGGGAAACCCATCACATAGGCAGAACTGGAGAGGGGACTGGAGAAAGGGTCAGGCTGAAGTCGCCTTTGGTGGCAGGGGGGATGAACAGACTGATCTACAAGGTGATGCTCCCCAGTGTAGTTAGCATTTTTGTATTTTCAACCCTTCAACATCCTTTTGCCTCTTGAAAAGGGGCCCAAGTCTCTGAAGAGCTTGCTGATGCTCCTGGGAATAGGATTTCCTAGAGAAACAATGGAAGATGCTGCTGCAGCATTCAGGAGCAACACAGAGATGCATGTGGGGGTTTAATGACTTTTAAGAAAGTTAATTCCCATTAAGACCTTACCCAGAAAAGAGGGTTTCCTCTCAGACAGTGAGGATCATGCCACAGGCTTAGTATGGCTCTGTAAGGCAGCTGCCTTCGCAGAGAAGACAAAACCAGGCTTGGAACACGACCTGAGCCCACTCAACCACCCACCTAAAACCTGCCCCAAGCACCAGAAGGCTGAGGGTGCTGATGTGGCCAGCAAGGCCAACAGATGTGTCAGTTAAGCCAGGCTTTGACTCACACAAACCCCGAGCAGGGTGGGACCAGCAGCACCAAAGATGCTGATGGCAAAGGGTGCCACAGGGATGATGGATTTTTTCCCACCTATGCCAGTTCTTTGGGTCTGATGAACCTGGGGGGGGGGGTTACAGATGCAGGAAGGGGCTGTTAGTAGGGGAATGCAGGAGGTTAATCTGGAGTGTGACCATACACAGAAGTATGGGGAGCATTGCTGAGTCACTTAAAGACCCCCCCACTTTGTTTAGCACTTGAATCTCTGCTACCTCACACTGTGGCATCAGATGGGCTACAGCAAACAGAGCAGGGTATGACTTAAACTGCAATACTTGCTTAGTCCTTTCCTCACCAGAGCAGGAATATGCATCTTTAAACACAGTTCTGCTTAGTCAGTCTTGCAAGAGGCCCAGAGGAGCCAGGAATTGCCTTGCTGGGGGTGTGGAATGGGCACTCCAGAGAGCCTGCACGTACAACAGGCACCAGGGGCCATGGAGAACACCAGCAGCATCCCCCAAACTCCCTACAGAGCCAGCAAGCCAAGCAAGGGAGGTAGCAAGGGTGAAGTACCAACTGACATCTCAGGTGACTCCCTAAATGCTATTCAAGTAATGGGAACAACCCCCCTTTGCTTTTATCCTTTAAAATAAGCAACCCCCCCATGTGGGGATGGAGCCACCGTGTCTCTCTGCCCCAGTTTTATATTTGGAAAAAGAGAGGTGGCAGAGCTGCCTGGCAGTGAAGCCTTTCACCCCTCAGAACAGACCTTCTCACATAGGAAAGGAGGGATTGTGAACACCAACTTCCACTACCAAAGTCCCAGCTCTGCCCAGAGACATGCTGGTCACCTGCAAAACACGTACCCACCCTGCAGAGTCCTTAACCTTTTGCAAGAGCAGAGCTGGTGAAGCCCAAGTCTTCAGCTTCCCCTGGCTTCCAGCTGGATTCATTCTCCTCTTTGGGAATTTCCTACAACCCCCCTGTAATCCTGCACGGCCTGAAGCTGATGGTTAATCCTCCTAACATACACCAGTACAGCAACAGTCCCTCTCTGCTGGGAAGGAACATTCACAAGGAACCTCAGCAGCAGAGGGGAGATGAAGTTTTGCACCCCCACTCCAGTGAAGACCTCTCAAGGCTCTCACCAGCCATCACTGTTTTACACCTCTGGTTCTGGAAGCTCTGCTGGATCTCCCCTAATTCCCCTCCTTGATGCAGGTCAGATTCCAAACTCAGGTTCATCTTGTGTCTTCTCCAAGTCCAAACAGAACAACTGATGGTCAGGGAATCACGCTGTCACGTTGCAGGTGACCGTTCAGCTCCAGCCTGTCTTCTTATAACCACCCACCCAGGAGCTGCTGGGCTTACTGGTGTGGTGTGCTTGGCTCTGATCAGACACAGCACAGTGTACCACTGCTCCAGCCCTTTTCCAGTGAGCTAGGGAGATATTTACTGGGATGTTAAACATACAAGGACCACCTCCCCATGGCCACTTCAGTGAGTTCGGTGCTAGTGCCAAAGAGCATATGGGGTGACCTTAAATGCATCACCTAAGAGCATCTTCAGAAGACCGTCATGAAGCATGGCCTCAACCTGCTTCTGACTGCTCAGAAGAGCAGGGTTGCTAATTGCCATGGTGGTCCAGCTCATCAGCTTAGCCAAGGCCCTAGTGTCATAACTCACAGAGGCCTGAAGCCTCACACCAGCCTGTGCAACAGCCTTTGGCTGCCAAGGGCAATGCGTCCCTGGGTTTGGCAGCTCTGCTGAGCTCCAGCCTCTGCACCCTGCTCACCCCACAGAGACACCTGAGCCTGCTTGGGGCCTGGAACCGCCGGGCTGCGGTCACCCAGCGCGATGCTAATGCAGCAGCTCTGCGGGCAAAGGGGTGTTAGAGCAGCTGCAGCGACTCAGTGCTTCTCCTGACCCTGCATGAGCTGAGCAGCCAACCCACCCCTCACCCAGGGACCTTCTGCAGGTGCATGGGGAACCTCTGCAGCACCCCAGGACTCACACACTGCCCCAGACCATGCAAAAACACCCCCTCGTGGGACGATATCATAGGAGGGAGCTGGAGCCACAGGCCGAGGAGCAACCAAAGCAGGAGAAACCATTTGCTTTGTTGTCACCATCCAGACAGTATGTGCTGGGGATGTTTAGCCTGGAGAAGAGGAGGCTGAGGGGAGACCTTCTCCCCACCTCCACTGCCCTGCCAGGAGGGTGCAGAGAGGTGGGCGCTGGTCTCTTCAGCCAGGGGACAGGAGCTGGGACAAGGGGCAATGGGCTCAAGCTGCCCCAGGGCAGGGTAAGCTCAGCTGGGAGGGCAAAGTTCTTCCCTGGCAGAGTTGTGGGGCTGTGGCACAGGCTGCCCAGGGAGGGGGCTGAGTCCCCACCCCTGGGGGTGTTTAAAAAAGGGGAGATGATGTGCTCAGGGATCTGGGTTAGCACAGGATGGGAATGGTTGGTCTTGATGATCTTCAAGGTCTTTTCCAACCTTGGGATTCTGTGATCAGCAACTGCACAGCTCACCTGGACCTGAAGGGATGGCAGGAAGGTTTATAAACCTTCAGCTGGTGGCAGAATGGCTTCAGCAGGGACAGATGCACATAAGGCACACGGTATCGATGCGATAGAAGCTGGGAGATTAAGCAAGAGCTGTCACTTGTACCTTTAGGGCTTACATGTAGCTCTGAATTCTGAATGACCCTAAAGTCCATGAGAAAGCCATCACTCCATCTCCTGGCTGCCTCCCTGAGAGGACAAGGCAACACACAGTTGTTTCAGTGAGTTAATAATGGGAATGGATTTAGGGGTCTGGCATAATAAATGGGGTAAGGGGCTTCAAAAAACAGATGGTTTCTCTGGAAACTCCATGGGACTTTAAAACAGCCCAAGAAACTTCAGTTCTGAGCCTCACTGGCTGTAAAAAAAGGTGCATAAAGATGGAACTGGCTGTTTTCCCAAGGCCCATCCTAGATCACCCAGAGATGTGATGTGCTAACCCTGATAAGTAGCATAATGTGATAGCAAGCACATTCCTGGGGAGAACTCCAGCCCTCAGCATTACCATGGCACGAGCTCACCCCTCCACTTCCTCACCTGCATGAGAGGGACCATCAATGTCACCCCTCAGGTGCCCAGAAACATCAAGGAACTGACAGGTGGCACATGGATGCTGAGCACGTTCACCATCAGCACGTTCTCAAGGGCTAAAGTTCTCCTCACTGGGCAAAAGTTGGGGTACAGCCTTTGAAGGGACAGCAAGGAGCCCCAGCTCTGCAGAGAATCACTCACTACCTGCCAGGTTTTTCCAGCTGAGAGCACAGCAAGGCTACAAAGGAGAGGGGCAGTTTTAAAGCCTCCTTGGACACACCAAGGCAAACCCTCTGTCCCAAGAGGTAAAAGCCAAAGCAGAACCCTGACCCTTCTAGTTCATCTGCCAGGAGAGTTGGCAGGGATGCTCAGAGCTCCACTACAGCAGGATGCAGTCAGTGGGACACACTGGGTTCTGCTGGAATGGTCCCAGGTCAGGCAGTCCATCTCAGGGGTTACGTTCTCCACTAGCTAGGAGTACTCCAGCACCTGGAGAATATTAGTGAACAGAGCCTCAAACCTTATTTGATGAGGATTTGACCAGGAAAAGAAAAAGCCACTCTGCAAGCACTTGAGAGTTGTTACTGCCTGTCAGCAGTTAACTGGGCAGAAAAACAGATGGCAGAGACAAAGCTGGGGCAGACACCAGACTCATCATCCATCAGTCATTAACTCAAACCTCTGAGAAAAGTCCCTCTGCATCTGAGACACCTCACAGACCTGCAGGTAGCCAGGTTTTCTCTCATTTTAACCAAGAAGGGTGTTTTATAAAGCCTTAAAAGCCTTTAAAAAAAACACTATCAGCTTATTCTGTGCTTCCACAAAGCTTCTAATTAATCCTTCATCTGAAGCCTTAGGATGTAAACAAAATTCCACAGGGTGAGGCAGTGAAGAACAGATTATTGAGGGGTTTTTTTCCTTGCCCATCTGCTATCCTGCCTCTCCATCTCCATCCTCTCCATCTCATTAGAAGAGGAGGAGGAGGAGGAAAGGGGAATCACACTGGGATCTAAGATGTTGAGATCTGCTGGGCAGGTGGAAAGTTAGCAAGGGCTTGCTTTTATTTTGTTTTCTCCCAAGTGAAAAAACAAAGTCATGACCCTTTTCCTGTGAGGTGTTTGTGCAGATCCTGAAGATTACTTGAGAAGACACACAAATATGGTTTGCCCCTCGTTTCTTATCTGAGCTCATCATGCCACATGCAGAGCTAAGAGGACCCAGCATCAACTCTCATAAGACCATCAGAGCCTCATTTTATTCATGCAGCTTGAGGGAGGAGGGTGAGAGGATTCCACAAACCAGTGGGAGAAGCTTCTTCCCCAAACCTACAGCAGATGCTCAGGGTTCTGTAGCCATTATCTAGTGGTAAAAGACAGAGAGGTACCAGCGTGGGTCGTACTGGAGTCAAACTGTGCAGACAGACACCCTGGCAGAGCTGGGAAAGGGCCCAGCAAACACTCTCCCAGGCAAGTGCAGTAATTTTGATGCAGGAGCAGCCAATGGGCTGGAGAAAAGCCCTATGGCACCAGCAAAGGGCTGCAGGGGGTGTCAGAGGGACCAGCAAAGCTTTCAGGGGTAGACAATGCTGTCAGCATCGCTCTGAAATCCTGCTGCAAGGGGAGGGCTAAATGGCACCAGGCACTTCTGGGAGCTCAGCTGGGTCCACACAGGGCCCTGGCTTCCCAGGACATGGAAGGATTTCCACTCTCTGCTGAGATGGGGAAAGAAAAGCCTACCTGCAACTCATTCTTGCTGCAGACACACACCCGTTGTGAAGAGTGTGGAAGAGCAGGGCTGCTAGGAGCATCCCAACAACTGCCAGGAGGGAGCATCCAGCCTGGCCCACCACAGCTGGATGGGCTCCACCACAGCTGGATGGGCTCTGTAGCACAAAGCTCTTGTTTCTTGGGCCACAATGTTCTACTGGGAAACTGCTTTGATGGGTTATTGGCATCACAGAAGTCCAGCTGACAAAGGGGAGGTTGCAGGAGAGTGATGCATAAGCAAAGTGACCAGAAGATCTTCTCTAAGACTGTTAACCCATTATCCAAGGTCAGGCTTGATGGGACCTGCTCTAGTGAAGATGTCCCTGCTCACTGCAGAGGGGTTGGACTAGATGGGCTCTAAAGGTCCCTTCCAACCTTACACGTTCTATGATTCTAACCCTCTGCTGCTTCTTTCAGTGCCTTGCATCCAAGAAAAAAAAAAACAATCAAAGGAGGCATGCTTGCAAGGGGATGTTCAGCTGCAAGGTTACTTCAGAGTGGCAATTTTAGGGAGATGGTGCAGGTTTGCCCATAGGAGGAACAGACCCAGCATGGGTAGATGTTGATTAATGCAACCCCTTGTTGACAGCAGAGAAAGGACAGAAGCTAAGAACTTACCAGACCATGGAGAATGAGCTGTTTTTTCACCCCAGTCATCAGGTAGCTGATCACTGAGCCACACCATGAGAACAGGCAGGAGAGTATTTACTGCTCTGGACATCACCCTGGTCTGCAAGCAAGGAGGGCTCCTTTCTCACTGCAGACAGAAGGCCACTAGGAAGGTCAACAGCAAAAGCAAAACCCTTCTGCATTCAGTGTTTATCAGGGAACTCTGACTGAACTGGAAAGTGCATCAGCCAGAGAAAGGAATTGAAAGGGGTTGGTTTTTTTTTCCTTCATGGAACTCAGAATTGCAGAAATTAGATATAGGAAAAGTCCTGTGAGCTCCTCACAGTTTCTTCCTGCCTGTAGAGGATTGTTCCCTACATCTTCTGATCCAGTGACCAGCAATGGGACTTCCACTCTCCCCCCATTCCACATCTTGATGGATCAGCTTGTTAGAAAATGTTTCTTGAAAACCAGCCTTGCTTTCCACTAATTAATACCTTCTCCTTTATCCTTCACCTTATTGGCACATCCAAACCAGCTTTTCCTTCCTGAAAGATGATCAAGCTTCTAGATTCTTCTACCTTGCTCTCAGATTTCCCTCCCTCATCGCTCCTGATCAACGACAAACGTGTGTTCTCCATCGCTGAGAGCTGCGCTCCTCAACCAGCCCAGTCAGGCCCTTGATTGCCTTTCACTGCCCACTCTGGGCTTGCAATGTTTCCAACACTTCCATCAAATCACCTACCCAAATAAGCCACCCCAGTTCCACCATCATCCTAGGGTCACGTTTGCTGCTGGCACCGGCCCTCACGGGTGGTATTAATGTTTTTAAACTGCAGGAACTGTTTTGTTGTGGAAAAACAACTCATCTTTGCCTGTCTGAGAGGCAATGAGAGCACCCAGAGCTCTGCCAGCCTCTTCCCCAGCTGGGAGCAGCTTCCACCTGCTCCTTACAGCAAGGCTCTTGTTCCCTATGGCTGCAGCACCAGTGGCAAACACCAGATGCCCAACACATTCACTCTGTTGGGATGTGCTGCTCACCCTTCGCCTGGGCTTCCAAAGGGAGGCTGAGAAAGGCTCTGACTCACATCCAGGAGCGCCCACAGCACTTACTGCAAGCTCACAGAAGCTGGTTTGGTCTCTCAGCTAACTTCAAGCTGGGTATTTATAGTCTGCCTGGCTACATCCCCTCTAGCACAGAGACAACCTGCTCCGGCACGAGAGCCGGTGTGTCCCGTGCTGGAAGATGAGGCTGAACCACCTCTGACATCCTCCTCAGAGCTGCTGTGGCCATGCCAGCGCCTACACATGAGCTGGAACAGGCCTCACTCTGCCCCCCAGGCAGAACCCCCCATCCTGAGTGGCTGTGTAGAGTTATGGGGCAGCTCAGGGCACAGAAACCTCGGTCTGGGCTGAAGCTCTGGTGGATCAACACAGCACCAGTACAACCAAGCTCAGTACTGGCTTAAATAGCAGTTCCCTTCTTCCCTGCCTCCATCCTCCCTGGCTGCCTCCTCTTGCAGAGCTCAGGGGGTGGCTTCAGGGTAGGACTCTAAAGCAGAAGAGGCTTACAGAGTGCCACATCTGCACAGAGATCCTGCCCAGAGTGAGAATACCTTGAAAACACCTCTTGTATAGCAGACAGAGGAGAAGCCAGGTAGTGTTGGACAGACCAATGTCTGATAGTATCTCCCACATGAAACAGCCCAGTGACCAGAGAGCTGATGCTCTGTAGGGAGATGTTACTGATGGAGAGTAACTGCTTCTTCTCAAGGCTAAATTATGGCAGAAAGGGCTGAAACCTGACCCACAGCTCAGCAATAGCTGATGCTACTGATAAGATGTATGTTCACCAAATGAGGTTTCAACTCCTAAGAGGCAGTTCAGTGGGTTTTTAACTGAAGGCTGGCAAGCCCCCCAGTGTTACTTCCAGACAGCTCAGCTCACCTCCCCCCTCTCCCAAGCAGACCTGATCACCCAGCACCCTACAAGTACACCACAAAGTGTCCTATCAGGAAGGCATCACAGCTCCATGGCTCCACAGCCCTGAACCAGGAGCCAAGGAACAACATTTTAGAGCTCTACACCTGACCCACTTGCAACTGCACACACAACAGTCCCTCTCTCCTCAATCTGCCTCTATTCCTTCCTTCCTTCCTTCCCCCCCAATGTCATCTTCTTCCCAGGGCTCCAAGACAGGCTGCACGCTCCTCTGAGGTGCAGATGGGGCTGTGACCTTCCAGGGAATCTCTAGGCATCAGAGGAAACTAACTTCTGCTGAACTTTAAGCTCAGCTATTAGATTTATTTCTAAATGGCAAAGGCAAACCAGAGACACAGATGTTTATGTAACAAAAACGCTGTCGTTTTGTGGTTGGAAATAGAGCTGTCAGCCACTCCACCACCCAGAGCAGGGAAGGGGGGGGCAGAGCTGAGAAGGGCAGATGGTTCAGAGCAGCACTGAACCCTCTCAGCAGGTTTCAGCCCTTCCAGAGAAGGTGCCTGCTCAGCACCAGCACCAGGACCCAAGCCAAGCGTGGGCTCAGCCTTGAGACCCACGGTGCTGCAGACTAAGTGATTTCAACAAAAGCCTTCACGGTCATATGGGAAGGTCAGGTAGAAGCAAGGAAAAAAAGTAGAGCCCTTCTTCTTCAGCATACACAAATTACTGCAGTTCTGGGTCATTGGCCCCATAAAACCTGCTGCTAGACCTGAACTGCAGAGGGTCCAGCTGGAGTACTGATGCTTCACCCTGGGTAGCTGTCAAGACCAGCTCCACCTTGGTGGCAGGGACAAGCTCTGTGCTCACTCATCCCCAGGACAAACATCTCCACATCTGTGTGTTCATTCACCATGACCTATAGCTGAGTTACCAGACCATGAGCCCTCAGGGACACCAGGCATGAAACTGTTCAACTATGTATGCTAGACCCTAATTAAAAGCTGTTCAGGATCAAGAGGTCTGGAGCCAGGAGTGCCTTCAGTGGCTCTACAAAGGATCAGCAGGGTGTTTTCACAGCCTTTCAAACTAAATCCACACGCAGCAGATGAGCACAAGCTGCCTTGGGGACAGCACAGTGACTTTGCTTTGCCCCCCTCACACAGTACCAGCACCCCCCTACTCCATAGCTGCCCCAAGAGAGAAACTGCTCACCAGTAAAAGGCACTGCTACAAACCAGTAGCAGGGGCAGCTGTGGCACCAAAACTCAAGGTTCTGTTCGTGCACTAACCCAGTCACTGAGGCCTATGGCCAAGCTCTCCTCTGTGCAGGATGCTGGGGTACTTCTGCCTGGCTCCATCACTGGATGTTCCTGAAATACTAAGGTCAGCTCCAGCTCAAAGAACCACACTCAGTTAACGTTCTGCACCCCTCACTGCAACGCTTTAGGACAAATATGGTCCCTGCCATGGGGCTGCCAGGCTCCTACCCAGAACACACACTTGCTCAGGGATCTTTTCATGGAAAAGAAACACTACAACAAGCACTGGAACCCCTTTTCCTGCGGGAAAAGACTGAGGATGCATCCCAAGGGGTCAGCTCCACGGCCAGCAATCACCAGGTGCAAAGCAGAGCAGCTGCTTGCATGGCTCAGCACCACACTCCCCAGGGGGTGAGGAGCACGCCAAGACCGGTTGTGTCTTTCCATCCCTGCTCCCCAAGCAGCCTACAACCAGACAACAAGGGGTTGTTTTTTTTTTAGTAAGAGATGGGGCACTCTTGCTACAACAAGCATGTGATACACCAGGGGCCCGACCACGTGTAAATAAGAAGCCAGTCAGCACGCTCAGCAGTTCACCCAGAGGTAGTAACACACAGCCTGAGCGTTCCAGAGACCTCACTGGGGGCTTCCCACTGCAATAGTCCCACTGTGCTTTGGCTCAGGGGGCTGCCAGTCTGCTGCTTGGCTTGACTCCCCTGCAGAAATACCTGCCCCAGTCTCTCGCTGGGCAGGCCTGAGCCCTGCCATGTGCTGCCCCTGAGGCAGCTGCACCGCGGGCTCCTCGGGTGAAGAGCTCAGAGGAAACAGGGTAACACCAGAAACCAGCTTTCTGGGAAGAAGGCAATCCCAGCCGTTAAAACACCGGCTTCATCAAACAAGGCTGATAGTTATACCCACCAGGCCCACCCCCTCCCCCCATGCAGGTGGCCTTCTCCTTCCCCAGCCCCCTCCACATCTCCTGCTCTCAAAGCTAGAGGAGCAAATTGCTTCCGCTCATTAGCATCTGACAAATAACCACAGAAGGAAAACAAGGCCCCAGCAGGATAGGAATGAATTCAGGCCTTTATTGCCATGTGACTGCATCAAACAGGCATGGCATCAATTTTCCATGCTCTGTTGCACTGTTTTCTCCCTTTTGGAGAAGGATGAGGACCCTCACCCGCTCGGGCAGGGTCAGAGCGGCCAAGTCAAAGGGCAGCAGCAAGAAGGAATGATCTGAGAGGTGCAAGATGAGACCAGAGGTGACACGTGGCAGCTCCTGAGCCTCTAGGCATGGGCTGGATCAGCAGGAAGGGCTGTAAGACTGACCCCTCAAACACTGACTGCGAGCAAAAGCACTGGCGTGTGGGAACAAGTGTTTTAACAGCACTGTGGGGGACCCACAGCAGTCTGGATAGGTGAGGTCCTGGGTGGAAGGAGGCAGAGAGAACCAGGCACCCATTAGCCCTGCCACTGGGTGAGCATCACCTGCATCCCAGCACCACAAGACCAAGGCCATGAGCATCACCTGCATCCCAGCACCACAAGACCAAGGCCACGAGCACTTAACAGAACTATAGCCTCTAGCTTTGATCTCCAGTAATACTGTGATGGGTGGCATCAGGTCCCTGGCCAAGGATTTAGAAGAGGAAGGGAGAGGGGCACTGATCTCTACAGGACTAGCTTTTCTCAAAGCCTGTGTCCTATCACTGTTAACAAGCCTTCACACCAAAGGCATCCCAGGAGCACCAGGTCCTTCCATGGGCAGTATGTGCTGTGGTGGAATTTAAAGGGTTGGGTTTTTTTCCTTTCAAAAAGGAGCCACATGGCTCCCATGTTCCACTTCAGAGGAGGAGAAGGTACATGAAGCATTTCTAGCCTGGGATCCACAGCCAGCGAGGGGGCAGGTTGGACTTACCTGCTTGCTTCAAGCACAGACAAGATCCTTAGTGGAAATGAGGCGGGTTTTTCTGTGGAGTTTCTGTAAGCACAACCATTTCAGGCAGGACTGAGTCAGTAAGAGTCCCTGAGAAGAAGAAGAGATGATTATCTTCCCATGCCAGACATGCTGTTTATGAGTACAAACATAAATGGACTCAGGCTTTCATAAACTCCCACTCATACATAACTCAAGTGTTAATAAATGGTTGGGCAACTGAGGTTTTAATGAGCAGTCAGCAGGGAGGTTAGGGAAGCAGCTACAGCCAGGGGTGTAAGTGCTCCTGAGGAATCTGGAAAGAGCTGCCACACAGTACATCAATAAAAATTAAACATTAATCAAGAGCAGTTAGAAGAACTTAGTCATGCCTAGCCAAAGTGAAGTTTTTCAGGTTTTTCTTTGAACTATGAAGCATTTCAAGTTGAATCAGTTATTTCAAGTCTGTAATTATTTAAGATTTATAAAAAAACAACCCCAAACAACCCCTCAACGGGCCTGATTTTCAGCTCATCCTTTTGCACTCTGCCAGCTGCTCCTGGGAAGAACGGCTTGGGAAGGGAACTTGCACACTGCAGGCAGATTTTTAGCCCTTCACATCTTCAACCAGGCAATCTAACCCTCAGATCAGGTCAGGAGCAACAGGAAGGAATCTGAGGGATGGGATGGGGACAGCTGGTCTTCTGCAGCCCTGGGGAAACCAGGAAGTCCCTGGACATGCCTATCACCTCTGTAGCTACAGAGGGAAGCAGCCCCTGGTTGGGATTCGCTTTGCTTTGTGCCACCCACCCCCCTGCACCTCGCACCCTGCTCCCACCTCTGAGTCCTTGCAAGCCCTTGGCTGTGGCGGCTCTGCTCAGCCCTGCTCCCAGCCCCAGGGACCGGGGGGGCTCTGGGACAGCTCCAGGGACAGGAGGGACGAGGCAATCCCGGGTACAAACACACCCTGGGCACAGCCCTAAAGCGCTGAGGGGAAGGGCTGGGAGCAGCGCCCTGCGAGAGCAGCACCAGCTGGGGCCCGGCACCTTCCCTTCCCCAGGCCGGCTCGGAGCTCAGGGCAGGGCCGGTGCCCCACACTCTCCCAGTTGCTCCTCACCCTCCCAGTTGCTCCTGCCTGGGGCCCCTAACTGGGCGCCACCCCCCCCCACCCCCACTCCCGCCCCTCAGGGACCTCCCCAGCTGCCTGTGCCACAGCTCAACCCCCTCCATCACCACCCCAGGAGACAGCAGGAGGGACCCCCAGAGCTGCCCTGAGCCCCCCTCAGCCGGGCTGACCTCATCTCTCAGCAATGCCCTTTGTTACCTTTCCCCCCAGCCCCAAGGAAAGGCCTCTCAGAGAGCTGTTAAACACACCCCTCCCCACTTTACCAACACAATCCTAAGCAGCAACTCCTTCCACCACCTCTAAAGCATGCAACACCCCCTCCTCCCCTCCCCCAGCCCCTTATATACACAACCCCCCACCCCCCAGGCTTTTTTCCCATCACATGATTCCCATCCTCCAGCCCTCCCTGCTTTCCCCCTCTGTCTTCTTCAGGCAGGTCCCTCCTCTACCCTAGGCTGACCCAGCCACCTTAAAGGGACAGCTCAGCCAGCCAGGGCTGTTTTTCCAAGGGATTATTGCTGCCAGGGCTTTAATACAGTAAATAGGGTTCTAACAGGATGCTAGTTTGCCAGTTGCCGCCTCCGGTTTCATCAGTGCATCCTGCTGCTCTCGGGGACTGCCTCCGGATTCACACAAAGTGGTTCTGCTCTTCTGAGAAATTATAAAATCAAACCAGTTCCTGATGGTTCTTGTCTGATCTTAAGTTAAAGCAAGTGGCCAGCTATATATAGATCTGATTTGACTTGACATCTCGATAGCTTCCTGCCTGGCTTTCCTCTTGTGCCACGGTGCAAAGATCCGACTGCTTTTTGACGTGGGTGTTGCTTTTCTCAGAGCATCTCCACGTCATAACGTGGCCCTTATCTCAGGAGCCCTGGTTGTAAGGCCTGAAGCTGACAGGAACACCTGGCATCTGGCTCAGGGCCTGGCATCTGGGTCACTGCAGCCCAAGGGACAGGGACTAAGGAAAAATCAGGTCCTGCTGAAGTTAATAGTGGTGGAGGGTCCCTTGAACAGCTTCTTCCAGGCATTAGTTTGTTATGTGTGTAGAAGCAATGCATGACATTGGTTCTCATGTTCCTCTGCATTTGATGGGAAAACAAAGTTGCGTGAGGGTGTATCGAGGCTGCCCAGATGCACCAAGGAACAGAGCTGTAGTTTGGATGAGGAGCTCAGCTATGCCCACAAGACCCCCAAGCTGGCATTTGGGCTGTAGAAAGAGCCAGGATGGTAGGAGAAACTTCCTTAAAGCAAGAGCTTTGGAGGGGCCATGCATCATCCCATCCCAGTCTGCTCTCATGCTTCAGGGACTGACCTTCCCTCAATGCTGGGATGTTTTCAAGAGGGTTCATCAGTAAGGGTAGTATGAAACCAGCTTGTGATCCCTAGGCTCACACATATCTCCGTGGGGCTTTCTTGACTCACAGCCCTGTTCTCAGAGAGAAAAAACCCAGTCTGTTTACAACAGAAATGCCTGTGTAGGCAGCTGGAAACTTTGTGGGAGCTCAGTGGTGATCAATGGCTTCTGCCATCTCATTTTCACCTGTCTGAGCAGTTGTCAAACATGTTCCATTTGCTGTGATGTTCTGGTCCTGGGCTTTCCGGAAAAGGAAATCAGCATTTTTGGATTCAGCAGTTCTTGTACCTAATCACTGTTTATCCCAGGTAGGTAGTGGAAATTAGTAGTGCATGAAGAAGGCCTTCCACTACCCACTCAGTGCTTCCTCGTCTTTGACTCGTGAACGTGACTCACGAGCCTGACACTGCAGTCAAAACCGAGAACTGCAATCCTCACTTCCTTCACCCCCCTTCCTGGGACCTGCCCTCCCCTGGCTAAGGTCAGGAAGACCTGGCAGTCATCTCATCCCAAGAGCTGAACCTGGGGGATGCATCTGTCCAGTGTCTGGGATGGTTTGATGCGTGGAGGCATCATAGGATTAGGATATTTGCTTTGGCTTCAAGCACTGAGCCCAGGTCAGGTTTGAGCTCTAGTTCTGGGGTGTTTTCATTTGCCTTCTGTGTCCCAGACTGCCAGGTCTGCTGAGACCCCGCTGTGCTTCATCTGATGACTTTGAGGAGCAGGGCTTCACAACTCAGGCTGGTTCGTGCCGTGTCTCAGAGGCGTTACACTAGTCCCGCACCCGCGCTGCAAACGCCACTGATGGCTTCCTGTTGTGGTTTCCTGCCTCGGCTAAAACGCCTCCTCAGGGGAGCCTGCTCTCCCTTCCTGTTCTCATCAGGGCCATTTCTGGGCTTGATGAAGCCAACAAACAAGTAGGTAGAGAAGAATCTGGTTGCCATAAATCCATCTCCCCGTGGCTCTGTGGTGTTGGCTGAGCAGAGCAGGGTGCGCACAGCAGGATGGTTTCACCTGAGCAGCCCCCTCCTTGTCCCCTTCCACCCCTACCAATGCAGAGCACGTATCCAGCCAACCCCTTCCCAGCTCCACTGGTCCCACAGGCTGGCAGGAAGCAGGCCCGTGGCTGCGCTGATGGGTGAGATGGAGCAGGGCTAGATGGAGCAGGGCTGCCCACCAGCCCAAGCACAGCTCCAGCCACTCCTGGAATATCCCAGTGGGTGCCCACCCATCGGGCAGTGACTTCTCCCAGCGTGTTTGGGAATGAGAATCACACTGGAAGGAGTCAGGGTGAATACCCAGCACGTTGCCCAAAGGCCTGGTGTCTTCCCTGCTCCCACCACGACTGACGCATTTGCGGGACGGGCAGATGGAGACAAACACTTTTTGGGGTCAGCATCCACGCAGTGACGACATCACAGATAAAGCTCCAGAGAACAACTAAGACCCTTCAAAAAGCCAAAAATGATAACATTTCCATTAATCACCGGAAATTGGCTTCTGTTTGTGGGTGGGATTTCAAAGTGGCTCTATACCAGACCTACAGCTCTTTGGCAGAAGGGGCTCGGCGGTGACTCAGTGCCCTTTCTTCGCTGGATTCCCACCGCGGGCTGGTGCTGCGGCAGCAGGGAGGTAGGTTTGCTGCTGGGTTTAGGCTTCTTCTGAGGAAGGGGCTCTGGTGGAGGCTTGCACGCCACAGCTCGACGGTGGGATTAGCTCCCTTTGTGGTGATGGGCCGGCCACACCTGAGCTCGGGTTTTCTCTGGAGCATGTGCACGATGTCAAGATAGGGACTGCCAGATGGCATCGGTGTATCAGCCAATACAGAGTCAGGTATTGTGGGGAAAAAAATCCATAAAGTGTTTCAAAAGACAATTAGAGGAAGGTTTCTTCTTCTTCCTGTCAACTGATGTTTAAAGGCTGCCCAGAAGCACTCGGGTCTATCTTTATCTCCTTTTGCTGTGCTTAGTGCAGTTGTGTATCTAAATGTTCTTTAGCCTTTTCATACCCATCTCATGTTTTAATCTTATTCCATGTAAGACTTGGGCCTTACAGACCATCGTGGCAAAACTAATTTATTAAGAGAGGAAAAAGGGTTTCCTTTTATTGTGAGCAGAGCTGGAGGAAAAATGGTAGGAAGTCAAAGCTGAAAACTTTGGGATAGATGTAAGAAGCACATTTTAAATAATGAAGGCAATTAACCATTGCATGAATTCACTGTGGGAGTTGGGGCATTCTCTCTCTCTTGCTTGAAATCTATAAATCAAGGTTGAGTAGATTTTTACTTACACTTTCTAGCTGCGTTCAGGGTGGGATGGAGGAACCACCATGGGATTCTCTAGCTGGGGATATGAATGCACCCACTCTACTCCCACTGTGATGTTTGAAGTGATGCTCCGAGGTGTTCAGCTGAGGGCTGAAGAACCTCCAGGCAGACGCATCTAAATTCCAATCCTAAATTTCAACAAAACTATGTGTCAGTGAAGAATTTTGCTTCTTCCTTCCAGATCGAGCCCCGGCGGTGTGTGAGCTGACCCGAGCAGTCCCCGTAAGCGCGCAGAGATGCCCGATGCTGCTGCTCACCTGCCCTTTTACTATGGCAGCATTGCCAGGTCGGAAGCAGAGGAGTACCTGAAGCTGGCAGGGATGTCAGATGGCCTGTTCCTGCTGCGGCAGTGCCTGCGCAGCCTGGGGGGTTACGTCCTCTCCATGGTCTGCAACCTCCAGTTCTACCATTACACCATCGAGCGCCAGATGAACGGGACCTACGCCATCGTAGGGGGCAAAGCCCACTGTGGGCCAGAGGAGCTCTGTGAGTTTTACTCCAAGGATGCCGACGGGCTCTGCTGCACCCTCCGCAAGCCGTGCAACCGCCCCGGTGGCGTGGAGCCTCGGCCTGGTGTCTTCGACAGCATGAGGGACAACATGGTGCGCGAGTACGTCCGGCAGATGTGGAAACTGGAGGTACTGCCCATTGCCAAAGGGGATGGGGGACATGGGGGATGTGGGGCTGAGTCCAGTGCAGGGGCCACCAAGATGCTTCTCTTCCCCAGGCTAAAGAGGCCCAGCTCCCTCAGCCAGGCCTGGGGGAAGAGGACATGGAAGGCGACCTCATCGATGTCTATAAATATGTAAAGGGGGAGAGTCAGGAGGACAGAGCCAGGCTCTCCTCAGGGATGTCCAGTAATAGGACAGGGGGCAATGGGTGCAAGCTGGAGCACAGGAGATTCCATGTGAACATAAGGAAAAACATTTTCACTGTGAGGGTGGCAGAGCCCTGGGACAGGCTGCCCAGGGAGGTTGTGGAGTCTCTTTCTCTGGAGACATTCAAACCCTGGATATGTTCCTGTGTGACCTACTCATGGTGATCCTGCTCTAGCAGGGGGTTGGACTGGATGATCTTTCGAGGTCCCTTCCAACCCTGGTCATTCTGTGATTCTGTGATTCTGTGACTGTGCTTGGCCTGCTCCCCAGGGCTCGCTGCTGCTTGCTGCCCTGACCTCCTCTGTCACTGTCACCACCTTCTTACTGCATGGTAAAGCAAGGTCCTTGTCCTTGAACACTGCTGGCATTAAGAGCAATCTTAAATCTCTCTCTTTCCCAATTTCTTCTTCACAAAACAGGCCTAAACATCTTCCCAAACCTTCAGACCCTTCCTCTGAGCAGCTAGCGTTGCATCTGCTCTGCAGGGCACTGGAGATCTCTGCCTGCTTTGCAAGCATCTCCTTGTGTACCATTTGCTCCTCTGCAGCACACAGGACACTTGCTGCAGCCAGACTGATGCTGTGAGGTGCCTGTGTCTCCATAACTTTGTGCTGAAGATGCAATGAAACCAGACTTCAATTCTTGCTCAGGTTTTCCTTGCTCTTTGATGTCAGTGGAGGTTCTGCCTGTGAGACTGAGGTATTGGATCAGGTCTGTTAGTTAAAAATAGCCAGAGATAGGGTCCTGTATTTACTGTAGGCTGCAATATAGATAATGTATATGTAAGGCAAAACTCTAAATGAGCCCACTGGCAGCCAGGTAATTAATTTCCTTCTACCTGCTGCCATCTCAAGAGTGGCTGCTCATACTGCCAAGTCCTTGCAGAAGGATGGCTCAGGCATTCCCTTTATGGAGCCTTTCTAGGAAAGATCTCTACATTTGGCCTGTTTTAGACCAAAGGATCTTCACAGAAGATCCTTTCTCCTCCGAGCTGCTCTAGGAACACTGGTAGTAGATAGCACAAAGGACATTGCCACCTGCTGGCAAAAGAAAACCTACAGTTCTTCATAAAACGTGTGAGGACAGTTCAATTAACTTAGGGTGTCCCACATGACTTCTAGGCCGCACTGCTCTTGGCAGGTCATAGTGCCTGGGGACAGTGAGGAGCCAGAGGAGAGGCACCAGAAAGAGGGCCTGCTCTCCCAGGAATGTGAGACTCAAAACCATCCTGTCAAGGTGATCCCCTGTCAAGATACCTCATCAAACAAACACGTCAACTTCTGTCTCTAAAGCAAATTGATGGGCTTCAGCTGGGTTTGAGGGGTGGGACCAGTTTAGATAAGCAAGTAATTCTGCTCTGCAGCAGAAGGGAACTCAACTTGCTGGGTGTGATTAGGGCCACAGGGTCTCCAATTTCATAGACCTTCCAACTTTCCTATGTTGCCTGTCTAAAAGGCTACAGAATGAGCTGTGCTGAAGCCATGCAGTGACACAGCAGTGGTGCAGGAGGCCTCATTTCTCACTGTCTTCCAGGGGGATGCACTGGAACAGGCCATCATAAGCCAGGCTCCACAGGTGGAGAAGCTCATTGCCACCACAGCCCATGAGAGGATGGCCTGGTACCACGGCAGCATTGCCCGGGATGAAGCTGAACGGAGGCTCTACTCTGGGGCACAACCTGATGGGAAATTCCTGTGAGTATGTGAGACCCCAGCAGATCTTGGTCCTGGTTCTCTTTACCATCTCCCCACCCTGCACTTACTTGTCTCATGTGATAGTTCCTGAGAGGAGGTTTAGCTGAACATGGTCAGACTGTGGTTAGAGATCTTTCAGAGACACTGACACCCCAAACCTATTATTGTCCAGGCAGTGTCTGGCCTCCATGAAGAACCAATCTTGAGCTTTTATTTGTTTCTGATGTTTCTGTGCCTCTGTGGAGTTAATGCTCTGGATGACGTGAGATGTGGGGCTTGGTGGGTGAGAACATTGACACATACCCAATGTGTGGTGAATACAATGCAGGAGATAGCATTTGCTCTGTGCCTCTGCTGAGGTGAGACAGATCATGTCATTATCTCCTGAATTAGTAAGGGAGGTAATTAAAGGTGAGGGTGGAGGAGAAAGGAAAGAGACTTAAGGTGCATGGTCCCACCTCAGCGTCTGCAGAGGGGTGGTGATTCCAACAGCGGGCTGCGGGGCCACCTTACCAAGGGCCCACCCAGTGTCCCATCACTGCTGTGACTGATGATTTGCAGGGCAAAACCCAGAGTTGCTTTTAATAATTCTCCTTCCCACCAGGCTGAGAGAGAGGAAGGAAAATGGTGCCTACGCTCTCTCCCTTGTCTATGGCAAGACTGTGTATCACTATCAGATAGACCAGGACAAGTCTGGCAAGTACTCCATCCCTGAGGGGACCAAGTTTGACACACTCTGGCAGGTACTGTACTGGGGGATGCTCATCACTCCTATCCTAATGAAAGCATTGCTATAGCTGCCCATGCCTTGAGGGACAGGACAGGCAACATGGAGCTTTGAAGGCTTGAAGCCCATGCATGGGTGGTTGTTGCCCCTTCCAGAACCCCCTGACATTACCTGGGTCTGTCTGTCAGCTCAACTCATTGCATTCATTCCTGTATGCTCTTAGCTAAGGAGACCTTCATCTGGGGTCTCACCACAGGTCTGAAATGGTGCTGGCATCACCTCCCCTATGGAGAGAGGCTGAGGGAGCTGAGCTGGGTCAGCCTGGAGAAGAGAAGGCTGTGGGGGGACCTCATTGCAGCCTGCCAGTCCCTGGAGGGAGCAGAGACACAGGAGGGGAATCAGCTTGTTAAGAGGGGAGACAATGGCAGGACAAGGGGGCTGGAGTGAAGCTGGAGGAGGGAAGGGGGAGATGAGATATTGGGGGGAAGTTCTTTGCAGAGAGAGTGGTGAGGGGCTGGAACAGGCTGCCCAGAGAGGGGGTGGGTGCCCCATCCCTGGGGGTGTTCAAGGCCAGGTTGGATGAGCAACCTTGTGTAGCTCCAGGCCTGGAGGTCGGTGTCCCTGCCTGTGGCAGGGGGTTGGAGCTCTGTGACCCTTGGGGGTCCATTCCAGACCAGTCTATGATTCTATCAACATCTATTCAGGTACTGAACATCCAATACTAATTGATGTGTCTCCAAGCAAACAAGAGCATTAGTGCTTTTAATTTTTAGCTTTAAGGCAGGGTGCTTGAGCTGGCTTTATTAATTACACTTGCACCCCCTCAGAAAACCTCACACACTCTGCCACAGCATGCACCTTGGACCTCTGCCTGATGAGATGGCTCATCCCAGGCTGTCCCATCCCCCTGCATCCTTCACGCTGTTCCCAGCCCAGTGACACTGCTGCCTGCAGATTGCAGCTTGCTTTTCCAAGTCACTGGCTTCTGTGCAAAGAGGAGGGGAGGCCAGAAGTCTTGAGCCAGCTGCCAAAAATCTTTACACAACCCAAGATCCAACTGCAAGGAGACACATCCTGTCCCCATTAAGAGGGGCAGTGGGAAATGGAGATGGCTGTAATGCCCCAGCAGTCCCCATCAGGGTGGTCCAGGCTTTCAGGGAATGTGACACGTGGTCCAGCAGCTCCTGGCACTGCTGAGGAGCTGTGTACCCCCTCAGAGTCCAGCTCTGCCTCACAGCACAGACCTCAGAGCTGCTCCAGGGAAGGGATGCCAGGGCTTGCTCCTGGGCAGGGCTGGCTGGGGGATGGTAACTCTGTTTTGCTGAATTTCTCCAATTCCCAGGGCTGTTTTCCCTCTGAATTTGATTGAAAACAAAGACTTTGGGGGCATTTTTTTAATGGAAACTGAACTGTGCCAGGCTCCCAATTGCAGATGAAATCTGAACCAGACAGAAGGGGAGGAGAAAGCTTCATCATCCCCTGCGGTCTGGTGGCCAGGGCTGGGCTGGTTGTCTCCAGCCAGAGTCAAGTCCCTGCTGTGTTTGAGCTGGTGGTTGCTGCCTGGGATCCCAGATCTAACCCTGGGAAAGCAAAAGGTTTCTCTCAGGCTTTACAATGTAAAGATCTTTCTGGCTGGCACAGCAATGACATTACACTGAAAACCCCCTACCCAGCTCTCCTGCCTTTCTTTGGTCCTTATCAAACTTCCCAAGTTCTTCCCAGCTCTGGCAGATACCCAGGTATGCAAGTCCTTGTTCTAGGAGATCCCTGAATGCAGGAGAGGAGAGAAAGAAGTAGTTGAGTCCCTGTCTGCCATAGATCTGAGAGAAATCCTTACCATAAGCCACACAAGTTGCCTGCAAAAACCAAGATGACTTTCTCACCACAACCATCTCTTTTTCTCCTCCAATTCCTTTCCTAGTTGGTGGAGTACCTAAAACTCAAATCAGATGGGCTGATTTTCTACCTAAGGGAAGCCTGCCCCAACCCCAACATGCCAGGTGAGCCATCCCTGCTTCCCAACCCTGCTCAGACCTGATGGTGAGGGAATGCAGAGGTCTCCTCTCCCCTCTGGCCAACTGGGCAAGTCTCTTGTCAAATTGCCTGCTCAAAGTGGCCACTCTCCAGGCCAGGTCTAGTGTGGCTCAAAGATAGGAGCAGGAAGGTGGGGGGGGGATTGATGCTCCAAAGGGATTAGGGTCTTCTGGTGCCAAACTTTCTGAAAGGTGACCTGCTTTTCAGGCAGCAGGAAACCAGTCTGGCTCCTGGTGGGTCTCTTGAGCTAAGCACTGGAAGCCATGGGTGACTTTTGTCCTGGCTCCAGTATCACTGGAGCTCCTGGCTCCAGTATCTCTGGGGCAGGGGGGTCTGTGGTAGAGATCAGTGGGTCCTGGTTTGGGACCCATGGATACTGTGTGCCTGTACCTCTTTGAAGGTTGCTCTGGGAACAACACCCACATCCCAGCACATTTCCAGACCTTTTTGGGGAAAGCTGGGGAAACTGGCCTTTGGAGGGAAGGTCAAACCCAGGTATCCACACTGTCCTTCAAAGACTGATGCTCTGATCCTGCCTGGGGCATAGGCATCCTAATAACCACTTGTCTCTCCTGATTCACAGCATCTGCAGCACCAGCTCCTCCAACCCACCCTTCTGTGAGTGTAAGTTTTGGGGAGGGTCTGGTTTATGGGTACCTCAGTGTTTGAATGTAAGTGCCTTTCAAGCTTGCTGATCAAACTCTGCTCCTCTCTAAAAGGCAGCAACTCCAAAGGAATGTGTTAAGCCCAGCTGTGAAGTTGTCCTCTTTCCAGCTTGGATGGGGACAGGGAATAGCTGGTTTCCATTCCTACTGCCCTCCTTGCAACACGTGGGCCTGTCCTTGGGGAGCCCTCTCCCCCTTTGCCCCCCCTTGCCAGGCAGGAGCAAGGAAGATGTGGTTGGATGCTGGGAACACTCATCCTTGCCACTGGCCAGGTTTTTGTGGTCCCTCTGAGTCCCTGGCCTTGGGGTGTGTCTGCACTCAGTCATTGCTCCGTGTGCCCAGCAGTGTGGAAACCAGTGAGTTTGGGCTATACCAGAGGCCTGTCCTGCAGCCCAGTGGAGGTTAAATAAAGGCCTGAACCCTCCCTCATCTTCTCAGCAGCTTTCACAGCCTGTGGTGGGTTCCCATGTGGGGACTCTGCTGCAAGCAGCACTGGCTGTCAAAGCTGTGCTGGGACAATGTCTACCACAGTGCTTTGTCTGCTTGTGGGATGGTGACTGTATACAGTGTCCCTGTGTGCTCATGAGGGACAGGTTTCAGGCAGGCAGGTGGGCTTGGCTGCATGCTGAGCTGCCTCCAGGCTTCCATGTGCTACCTGCCAGTCCTGGGAGGGAAATCATCTTGATATCACTCCCATCTCTTTTGCCCACCTCAGGGCCTTTGAGAGGGGATTACTACCTGGTCTCTGTTGGGCCCCCCATCCCTCTCCTCTCCCATTTCTAACTGAAGATGTTTCCCCTGGCTGTATTATCCACACTATACTCATTTCCTCTCCAGAGAAACCTTGGGCCTCTCAACGCAGATGGATACACACCAGAGCCTGTAGGTAAGCATCTTTGAAAGCCTTGACAGGAGGAGACAGGATGGGGATTCCACAGGAACCACAGGGGATACCAGACATGTCTGTATCACCTTCTGGTCAAAGAGCTGTGCTACAAAGCCCCTTTCTTAGAGAGGAACCCAGGAGCATCCTCCTCATTTTGGGGCCTCAACACAGAATACTGCAAAACTCTTTGCTCACACCCAGTAAATCAAGTCCTGTCTCTTACATTTCAGTGGGGTGAAGCCCTGCATGTGCCCAGGTCCCCCAGGGT
This sequence comes from Hypotaenidia okinawae, assembly GCA_027925045.1. Taxonomy (NCBI): domain Eukaryota; kingdom Metazoa; phylum Chordata; class Aves; order Gruiformes; family Rallidae; genus Hypotaenidia; species Hypotaenidia okinawae. Next base: position 2,331,811 of record BSDF01000027.1, on the reverse strand, counting down.
CTGCTGTGTGGAGTGGGAATGCTCAAATACCTCTCCCCATCCTGGCTTTCTTCAGCAGCTGTTAACAAGGAGAGGCCATGGGTTGTGAAAGGGAGGGAGATACCCAGGAGGGAGGCTTGGATGCTGGAGCTTCAAGGAGAATTGGTGAAGGGACTAGAGAAAACCTTGCCAACCAGTGAGGGATGGGGAAGGGTATGTTGGCTACAGCTATAAAATCCTCTGTCTCTTGGGAAGGTGCAGGAAAGTCACGTCTGCTACCCATGGACACGAGTGTCTACGAAAGCCCCTACAGTGACCCTGAGGAACTGAAGGATAAGAAGCTTTTCCTCAAGAGGGACCACCTGATAATGGATGAAGTGGAACTGGGGGCAGGAAACTTTGGCTGTGTCAAGAAAGGAGTCTACAAAATGAGAAAGTGAGTGCTGCCCTGAAGGATGCTGAGGAAACAGGAGGAGGGTGCTCCGGGCTGGGCTCAGGGGTGTCCCCAGCTCTCCTGTTTCTTGCTAGATGGACCCTAAAGTGATAATGGGGTGGAGGTGTAAGAGATACTCTGGAAGGTCAGTGATGACTTTGAGAGAGCTGTGTTGCCCTGGGAGTGTAATCTGCTCTGTACAATCCTGGGCATAAGACTGCCACTTCTGAAGGCATTTGCTTGGTTCAGAGGAGCAAGTCCATGCTTCATCCATGTCAGGGCCAAGGAGTGAGGCTGAGATGTGTGATCCTTGGCTCTGTCACTGGTGGTCTGTGAATCCACAAAGATGGCCTCTGTCTGCTTTGTGCCTGAGTTTCCCCCTTGAAATACAGCAGTGAAGATGCAGATCTCAGCGGGTGATGCATCTCCACATCTCCAGCTGGCAAATACTGACCTGCACTTATGAGGTGGAGGTGATCCTTTTGTCTGGAAGGCCAGTGTTTTGCAGGGCTCCACCAAAACAGGCTACTGAGAGATAACCATTGAGGGACCAAACAGTACCTCAAGAGAAGTGACTTGCATTCCTGGCTGTGACATGAGTCCAGCTGCTGTTTGCTTCATCCCATGTGTTTTCCTCTCGTGCAGGAAGCAGATTGATGTGGCCATAAAGGTGCTGAAGAACAACAATGAGAGAACAGTGAAGGATGAAATGATGAAGGAAGCCCAGATCATGCATCAGCTGGACAACCCCTACATTGTCCGCATGATTGGCGTGTGCGAGGCGGAGTCCCTGATGCTTGTGATGGAGATGGCTTCTGGAGGGCCACTAAACAAGTTCTTGTCTTCCAAGAAGTGAGTACTGAATAAAAAGTGGCTGGCTGATTTTTCTACACTTCCCATCAAACTCTCTTCTGCCAGGGGAGCCTGGCTTTGTAGGCAGAGGGCAGCTGGTGCCAGCAGAAAGAGAGCTCTTTTCATGTGAGGTGATAGGGACTGATGCTTCTGGAGCAGAGATGTCATCCTCACAGCTAGAAAGCTTGGAGGGGACTGTGGTGTATGGAGTAATGACTGTGTTGTCCTTTCATCTTGCCCAGAGATGAGATTACAGTCAGCAATATTGTGGAGCTGATGCACCAAGTATCCATGGGGATGAAGTACTTGGAGGAAAAAAACTTTGTCCACAGAGACCTGGCAGCCAGAAACGTTCTGCTGGTCAACCAGCATTATGCCAAGATCAGTGACTTTGGACTCTCCAAGGCTCTTGGTGCTGATGACAGCTACTACAAGGTAAGTGTGAGCACAGAGGGTTCAGATATGAGCCCTTCTGGTTGAGGGGGGCACTTCTGGGAGAGGTGATAGGAGAGGAGCCAGAGCAGAGAGTGGGTAAGAGAAAGTGATGATGAGCCAGGACTTGTCCTCCCAACAGTGTGTGCCAGCGCATGACCACACTGAGACCCAGGGCTGGGGTGCAGGAGGAGGATGGCACTTCAGGACAGCATCCTGCACCCAGGGATAGTCCCTAGGCAGGGCTGGAGAGACAGCAGGGCCTGGACCGGGTCCTGGGGCTCAGGGCTTAGAGTTCAAGGCTTGGGACCTTGAGCTCCTGCCCCAGGGCAAGGGGATTTTTTCACCAGTATTGGATTATATGTGACCCAAACATGTTTCAGCTCCAAGCACTGTGTGTCTCAGGGTGGAAATGCTTCTCTTTCCTTTGCTACAGGCCAGGACAGCAGGAAAGTGGCCCTTGAAATGGTATGCCCCAGAATGCATCCTCTATCACAAGTTCTCCAGCAAGAGTGATGTGTGGAGCTACGGTGTGACCATGTGGGAGGCCTTCAGCTTTGGGCAGAAGCCATACAAGGTGAGGCAGAGCTCATCCATCATGGGTGGATGCCACAGTCTAGTCTCCCACTCTCTAACAGGCTGACAGTCCAATTTCTCCTTCCTTGAGAGGTTGTTTTTCCCATTGTTGAACAGAGGAGGGAGGAGACAGCCCCGTGTCCACTGCACAAAAGGCACAAATTAGATTGTTTGGATGCTGCAACTTTGGGTTCATTTAAGGGGGAAGAAACAAGACAAATGAACTTGGGTTTGAATCAAAACACTTCTCCTTGGTCCTTTCATTTATATGCAGAGCTGAAAAAAAATAAATCAGTTGCTCAACCATTGCTCTGCCCAGGCTTGGGATGGGGTCTGCAAGATGGGCTGGCTGCAATGTCTCACCACTGCTGGGTGCTGGGGTTGCACACAGTGACTCTACAGGGTCTGTGGTGCATGGATCCAAAGCATTACCCCAGGCTCACCTCTAATCTGTCTCTTCTAATGTTGTTGCCACCTCCAAAGACACTAAAGCCTTTTCCCACTTGTTCCTGTCCTAGAAAATGAAAGGTCCAGAGGTCATCAGCTTCATAGAGCAAGGGAAGCGCATGGACTGCCCCACAGACTGCCCAGCAGAGATGTATGCCCTCATGCAGAAATGCTGGACCTACAGGTAATAAGGCTTTTCAGTAGCTCATCTCTTCTTTGGGTGACAGGGCCATCAGAACACAGAATCACAAGACCTTGAAGATCATCAAGACCAACCATTCCCATCCTGTGCTAACCCAGATCCCTGAGCACATCATCTCCCCTCTGTTCAACACCCCCAGGGAAGGGGACTCAGCCCCTCCCTGGGCAGCCTGTGCCACAGCCCCACAACTCTGCCAGGGAAGAACTTTGCCCTCCCAGCTGAGCTGACCCTGCCCTGGGGCAGCTTGAGCCCATTGCCCCTTGTCCCAGCTCCTGTCCCCTGGCTGAAGAGACCAGCGCCCACCTCTCTGCACCCTCCTGGCAGGGCAGTGGAGGTGGGGAGAAGGTCTCCCCTCAGCCTCCTCTTCTCCAGGCTAAACATCCCCAGCACATACTGTCTGGATGGTGACAACAAAGCAAATGGTTTCTCCTGCTTTGGTTGCTCCTCAGCCTATGGTGAATGATGAATCTTTATTATTATAGCCCTCCATCTGCCTGTACCAACCCTGGAAGATGTTAGAGCCTCTATGCCTTTCCCCATCTCCATCCCAGAAAAGTCTCAGCTGCCTTTCTAAGCCCTGGTACAACCAGGCTGCTGTTCTCCCCCAAGTTCTGCCATGCTTGGCATCTTCTCATTGCAGCAATCCACTTCTGTCCTCCTGTTGAGACTACTTGTTCTTTTCTGCCCTTGCAGATGGGAAGAGCGTCCAGGATTTACTTCTGTGGAAAACATAATCCGTTCCTACTACTACAGTATTGCCACCAAGACAGAAAATGGGCCAGAGACAGAGGACAAGGCAAAAGCAACACTTCCCTGAGTTTCCCTCTCTGCTCCTGAATACACACTCTTCCTGCATGGGACCTGGAAAGGCTGTGATATTTTGCTTTAACCTCTCAAACACTGGTTTCTCAGGTAGTTTCAGAACTAAGAACCTGGGAGATGATGTTGTCACAGCAGACAGATGTGCCTTGGGTTTCCAAACAGCTGGCTACATTTACATCTCCAGCCTGACCCAGGGCAGTACAGTGCTATACTTCCTTCTTACACACTTCCAAAGCTATCCCAGGACCTCAGATCTTCACACCTACCAGGCTCGCTAAGGATGAACTGCATTGGCTCCAGCAGACCCAGATTTTTTCAGTTCCCTTAAAAACCAATTCTCTTGTAGGAAACCTCCAAGCACATGTTTCTGGTGAGGTTTGCATAGGGTGGGACACCCACCAGGGACCCATCCCTTGGCTTAGGGCAAGGAGCAGCCAGTGTGCTGCTCATGAGGAGCAGTGGGCCAGGTGTGTGGTGCCATGGCTTTGTTCTCCTTGCACCCTGCCAGCTCCCAGCCCAGGGCACTGCCATGAGCCTGTTAAGCACAGAGCAGGGTGTACATCCCCCCTGCACTGCCATAGCCCTCCAAACCAGCAAGGACTCCTGAAACAACTGATCTCCCAGGACTCAGTGCTCTCCTCAGTGCTCAAACAAGCATCTTCCTTTCCATGTCTGAAAGCTGGTCACCCTGTAAATAAACTAGTCTGTGTTTTTAACATACCCATGGCTCAGGCTGTTGAACCATCATCAAGGTCTGCATCCAACTGCTTCAAGCTGACAGCAAAGTAATTGTAATTTCCTTCTGCTAGGCCAGGGGTTCCCCTCCTTGACCTGTCCTGGTAACCCTTGGGCAGGCTTCATTGCAGAGCTGGAGCTTTCTTGCAGGTTTCTTGCAGCTAATAGCATATACTGGGGAAACCCACCCATCAAGGCTTGTACTGGTCTACTACCCCCCTCCCTCCCCCCAAGATGCAGTGGATTACCCACGTTGGGGGACTGTGGTCTGCACTGTTGCAGAGAGCAGAGTGGTTGTGAAGGCTGGGGAAGTGAGGGGTGGGGGGAAGCAGATCAGCACCCTGAGATACAGTGAATAGACAAGCTTATCTCTCACCATCTTCTGGTATCCGAAAGCCACGCAGTAGCTTACACAGTGTACCTTGTCCTGGAGGTAAAATAAACAGTTACAAGCCCTGGCCAGGGCACAGCCCTTATCTCATACCTTAATGAGAGGTGGATTTGATCTAAAGACAATGGTTTCTGTGGAGCATTCAGGTATGAGGCCTAAACTGCCCTCTCTGGTATAGCTGCCTCAAGCATTCAGAGAACCTCAGGCTCATGAAAAACAAGGCTGTGACCCTCTGCTTGGACTACCTATGACCTCTGGTGATACCCACTATTTACTCATCAAAGCATTTTCTCTCTCAACCCTGTTAGCTTGTCCTGTGTGCTGGAGATCTACACACATATTATCCCTACCAATAGAGGAGAAAACACAGATACCCAAGGAGAAAGTGGCTTGTTCCTGTTTGTACAGTGAGTTAGTGGCAGAGACAGGAGAAGAATGATCTCCTTGTGTTTTCCTCTCAGACCAAGCAGATTTTTTTGCTGTAAGGTTTGATGTGATTTCTGCTTGAAAACCACAGCCAGAACATCTTGTTTATACTTTTCTTTTGAAATAAATCCATTTGCTGGTTTCAAATGATTTCTCAGGTTACATTTTCAGCTAACTGGTGGCTGGCTTCTTTTTGAATGGAGAAGGAAAGTTCCAGAGGAGTCATATCCCCAGAGGAGCTTCTGAGTTAGTGGGAGAGAATTTCAAACAAGTGTGTGTGTTCACACCATGACAGGCAGATTGTAAATCCCCTGAGATTGTGCCACAAGAGGAAGGAACAGGGACTTCTCCTCTGGAAAGCCACTGAGGCTGTAGGTGTTGCTTTGGCTGTTCCAAGAGCATTGGAATGTCTGGAGATGCTATGGGGGAAAAGGGGCAGGAGACATCCAGGACCTGGAGTCAGAGGGCTCTGTGACTTACATACCTTTGCTTTTGGCATGTGTGAAGTCTGATAGTCACCCTGGGGGGACATCTCCTTGGACTTCAGGCACTTCATCCCTCCTGGGCATCCCCAGTCTGCAACGGCAGAAGGGGCTCACCCCCCTCAAGTAAGACACATCTTAGGGTCCCTCAGTGCCCCGCAGACCTGTGCAGCCTCTCTCCTTCCCCACCCACAGCATGGATATATTCAGCTCTGTCCTCTCACTGCTGTCAGGTTCAAGCAGTGGCTGTTCAAGCAGGAGCTGAGTCCCTGGTAAGATAAAGGCCAGCACAGACTCCGAGCTCTATGGCTGCTTCTGCTCTCCAAGAAACTTCCTAACCCCCTCTCTTTTCTTGCAGCCCTCTCCTTGCCTCCTCTCCACTTGCCCCATTTCCCTATGTTCTACTCAAAGTTCTGATCCTTTCACTCTCCATCTTGCAAGGGAAAAGACTCCATCTTCTAACACCACCCACAGTGATGACATGAGGCACGATAAAGTATTGGTAATCACGTCTGATCACCAGTATTTAACACTCCACCACATCACCTAAGCAGATCTATCTCATTCCAACCTATCTTATCTCCAATAAACCTATCTTATCACCACTACATGCCTATTTATCAATTGCTCTTTGATATCACAAGCACATACTGACCGTTCTATCTCTTCCAGCTATCTAGGTACTTTCATTTCGTTCAGCAGCACGGACGACTACGTGACAAACACGGCTCAGCGCTCGCTGACCTTTGTGTCACACACCAAAGGAATCTGCTGAACCGATGCAAAAGTGTATTTTCAAAGCTGGAGCTGGGTATTTTCCCCTCTCTACTCCCCATGAGGTTCTTCAGGGCATAGCCCGGTGTGGCCAGGACAACTCCTGCTTTGCTGCTGGGCTGGGCATTAGGGAAAGAGAAGGCTCCAGGTAGGCTCCACAGCAGCTGTCTCCATGCAGCACTTGCTGAGATGAGCTACCACAGCAGTGGGATCTGCTCCCTGTTTGGGGAAAGGGCAGGTTTGCAGTTTCAAGCTCTCCATCCCACTGGATGGCTGCGGGTGTTGACAGCTTGGAGACACTGCAAGGACAGGGCACCGACCCTTCTTGTTACAGAATGAAATCACAGAAAGCTCTGGTCCTGCCCTGATAACAAAGCACCTCAAACCCACAGATTTCATCATGAAAACCAGGTGAATCACTGACACTACTGTTCCCTTCCCTCCCTTCATGAACTCCTCTTTTAATTACAACAGAGGGAAGCGAGACAAGGGAAGGATATGACTTGGCAGTGGTTGCACAGGTACCTGGAAGAAAATCTCCTATCCACCTTTGTCTGTTTTCATACTTTGATCTCCAGATGATATCTTCTTTTTATGTTCAAAGGCCTTCATGGTTCAGAGGAACTGAACAAGTCAAATGATGCCCCAGCACAACGAATGCCATCACATGCATCGGTGTGCTCGCTCAGTGGTGGCTCAGAATCAGCCAAGCCTTACTGTAGAGGCTTTTACCACCAACCCCTTGCATGTGAAGAAAACAGATGTTCAAGGCACTGGAGGATGGAAGCCTAGGTGAAAAATCAGATGCTCTTCAGTGATAAGAGGAGTGTGAGTGATGGGCTGGTTTAGGTATTAGCAATTATCCAAATCCCAAGGAAGAGAAAGTCTTTTCACAGCGGGAAGAAATGACTTATTTTCCCACCATGAGATCTGGTGGAGCAGGTGAGACTTGGATTGAGCCACAATACCTTTTGTCTCTGGGGGTTTTTTTAATGTGACCTTGGTTTTGTCTGTTGGATAGGAATGTCTGTGCTGCCAGAGAAATTGTAAACACATTTTCACAAGTGGGTTTGGTTTTTTTTTTTGATCAGCAACACAAATCTTGGAAAATAAGAGAGATGCTCGTGCTGGCTGAGAGGCTGTTGGGGAGCAGTAGGAAATTCAGCGTTGCTCATCTCTTCTGACTTCCCATGCTCTCATCTGAGGACAGGAGTATGGCTGCAGTGTGTGGATGGGCTCCAGGACCCCTCCCTGCCTGACTGGATGGAGCCACAGCAGAGAGGCATCAGACACACACCATGTCATGAAGAGAGGCTATTTTTGTCCCTCAGTGTGAGCAATGACACGTGGTTTCAGCAGCTAATTCTCTGTGTCAGCTTTTGTGGGCTTAAGCCATCAGCTTTCATTGATGACAGCTGGCACCCCATTCGATCTGCACAGGTGAATCATAGTATGGTGGCATTCTCAGCCTCTTCAAGGCTTCCTCTCTGGTGAGACAGCAGTTTCAGAGCCTTCTTCATAAAGCCTGGAGGGCTCGTGGATACCCAGCAATTTGGCTCTTAATCTGAGGTCCCCTTATGCCTTGTCCTCCTTATCTCCTCAACTCACCAGCCCTCCCTGCTTGGGACCTTCAGCCTGGGACAGGGTGAAGCAGCCTCTCACAGAGCAAAGCAATCACTGTCCAGAGTAACTGGGTGTTGAAAGGTTAAATAATGAACTCTGGTGATTATATATTAATTAATTTAATTAAATTAACCCATCCAGCAACAAACTAGTTTGCTTGTGCTGTAAAGGGACAACTTTTCTGTAGTGGCCTGGCTGGGACATTAGGCTGGCTGCTATGTTGTCCTTTTTTATTTTAAATCACATTTTGTCAGAAATGTTGAAGGAGGGTAAAATATAGGATGGTTTGGACACTGTCTATAGGTACATTCAGTCCATCCCAGCTGCACGGAGGCCGGTGAGGGCAGCATGCCCCAGGAAGGGCAACAGAGCAGGCCGAGAAATGACAGCAGTTTCCTTCCTCTGGCAGAGCGTAGCTGCAGGGAGCCCTGCTGCACCTGAAGGAACTTTTATCCTGGCCTTCATGGACTGGAGGGCTCTTTATATGTGCTTACCCTTGCTGTTCAAAGCCTAAACATGTCACTACCCTCCAGCAGAGGCCTTCTGCACTGTTCCCCAGGGAGCTCATCTTGTGCTGGGCCGTGCAGCGACTGCTTCTCCAGAACGAAACCACCCGCTGCAGGCCCGGCAGCCCCACTACTGCTATTACTCACAGCATTCTTCCAATAAACTAATCAATGTGGTTGGTTTGTGTCCTCCCAAACACTCCCGTTGCTCAGCGCTTGGCGGTGCTCCTCCTAAACCTTGTACACACACTTGTGATTGAAGTCTAGCTGTCCTTGAGAGAAGGCAGCTGGGGGTCTCCCAGTCTGTCTGAGGGCTGTGAATTATTGCTGGTGGGAGCCCACCTGCATCCTGCACCAAAATCAGAACATATCCAATGAGGATTCAGAACCAGTGAGTGTTGTGGTGCAGAAAGGCAGCGTGAGGGTAGGACAATGCAGCATGTTTGGCCTGAGGCTGAGCTTGGCTTGTCATTCTTTCCCCCTAAGTTTGGCTGCAGAGCCCATTCTGGTCAGGGTGACATGCTAGGAGACATGGTGCAACACTTGTGGTCCCTCTGATGTGCAGAAGGACGGACTTTAAAGTGACAATGTTACTCAAACCCATCTCTCAAGTGTTGGTGCAGGTCGGTGTCGGCCCACAACGTCTCCCTGTCTGTAAAGCAGTTGCCAGCAGCTCCCTGGGCTCAGGCTGGGGCTGAGTTCTGCAGGAGTTGGGAGGAATTGGGACCAGCAGCCTCTGACTGTCCTATCCCTGCTAAGGCATGCCTCTGTCCTCAGGTGGGATCTTGGGAAGTTGGAAGAGATGAGCGATGCTGAATTTCCTACTGCTCCCCATCAGCCTCTCAGCCATTACCAGCATCTCTCATTTTCCAGGTATGGCTGTTCTTCTCCTCTGCTCTACTCAGGACTTGCATCCCACCATCAGAAGAGTTATGGACTCTGGCTAACCCACAGAAACTCAGCGTTGTGGTGAGGTTCAAATATTTCTCCCTCTGAGAATGAGAAGCACCAACCTCCCTGTGCATGTCTGAACTTCCACTAGCAATAGAGCAGAAGTCTGGAGCAGGGTTCTTCAGGAAGGACAGTGGGGACCAAAGAATTAGTGCAGGTTCTGTAAGTTGGGAACAGGAAGGGTAAAATGGGGAGAAAAACACTTCAGTAGGATGCAAACTCATGACAAAGGAATGAAAAGAGATGTTAAAAATAAAACATCCAACTCTGGGAGTCAGAGAGTGTCTGGTCACAGATCTGCCCCCACTCAGAGCTGTGAAAGATGGTACCTCCATCAACCAGTCATCTGGGAAATCTTATAGCCACAGTGCCAGAAAGTCCAGGGACAGGTAGGCAGAGGGGTGAGCTGACAGGAGTGGAGGCAGGCTCACCCATCAGCCAGCCTGGCCAGGGCTTGCGTTGTTTCCACTGAAAGCATTGACGGAATCAAAACCTTTCCACAGAACATTTCAATTCAGTCTAATCAGCATTTTTGGATGGAAAACTCTTCTGTAGGAAAATTTCCATCCAACTCAAGTCATTTACTCCCAGGGCAAATGAGTATACTGTGGGTGTAAAGCACTGTCATGTCACAGATAGAGCAGTTGCCACATCCTTTGGCATGATGTAAATAGGGATGTGGTGTAACAGGTGATAGAGAACCAGCTCCCTTCCCGGACCTACTGCATCGGTGTACTGGGGTCATCCTGGAGAAACTTAAGAAATTGAATTTGGCTTTGCATCAGGGAATTTTGGGAAATAGGCCGGGATGACAGTCAAGAGCTCTGGACCTAAAGAGAATAGGAAATCCTGCCTAGGCATGGAGAAGTATATGGACATCCATCTCTGCCTCTTTTGTTCCCCAAGAGCAGTGCTTTCCAGAAACAGTTAACCCTAATCCTTTGCAAATTTGCTTCATCACTAGGTGGCAAAGCCCTGTTCATTTGCAGTTGTGATGCAGCATGTTCTCCTGTAGCAAAACCTGACAGAAAGCCATAGTTTTCTTTGCAATTAAGAAGCAGAGTTAAGTTCCTATGTGGGAAATGCTGGCAAGGGAAGCAGATTTCCAGACTGGGAAGGAGAATTATAACATTCTCCTCTAACAGGAAAGTTAGTAAGTGGCTTAACTCATCATCCTTTAAAACAAGGACCACAAATTTGGTTCTTTATCAGCTCTACACCAGGTTTAAGTGTAATATTTGCAGCAGGGCAACTCTTTGATTATGTTATAGACTCCAACAGCATGCTTCCAAATGTTAAGCTGTTAATTGCCTTGTTTAACAGCTTCATAAACCAGGACATTTCAGTCCCACTTCTGTGCAGGTGCTTGTGTTACTTAGACACAATAATGAAAGAGATAAAGGGATCTTCATTGCAGGGATGCAAGCCACAGTATACATCTCTGCACAACATTATATGATGCTATGATACCTTCCAAAAGAGAACTATAGAGCTTTGTGGCAATAAAGAAGTGAATCACCAAATACACTGTCTTGCTCCAGCCATTTTAATAGCAAATGTAACTAGTAGATATTCAAATGCTCCAATAAAGGAAAATAAAAGTACTGATATGGAAAAAAAAAAAAGGCAATGATTAATAAAAGATAAAACATATCATGCAATCAACGGAAAAGGGGAAAGCAGTGTGTTTTGTGTGTTCATGTGTCAAGTGATTTGGAGAGAAACAAGGATGGAAAAAGTGTTTTATGGCCCATAAATGGGTTAAAACCAGACACAGGAAGACAGATATTGATTCATGCTAGTAGTTCCCCTAGTACAGCATCCATTTTCCCAATTGTAAAGCAGCAAAGACTCAGCAAGGGAAGAAACTGTACAGAAGCACAAGACTTGATATTTAGGGATATTTAGGGATATTTAGGGATATTTAGGGCAGCCTGTTTTAATACCTCCTGTGCTGTTTTGGCATATTTTGAAATATCACAAATAAACCCCCACTGGGAGGAGCTGAAAAGGTGGAGAAGGGTTAGAGAAGTTGCTAAGTAGGAACAGAAATAATTAGGTGGGCTCAGATACAGGAAGCCTTTTTGTGCTGGGATATAATATAATAAACTCAGCACAATCTCATCTCAGAGAGGGCTAGGAATTTAGCAAAGAGCAGTTAAGATGTTGGCACAGTGAAAATTGCAGATTATAGGTCAAGGCAAGTCTAAACTATAGGAACCACATTTTAATGGTGATACTGAATTCCACTTTGCCATCTTTAATCCTCTGTTTCTTGCAAAATCATGTTTTGTCTCCATTAATGGGACTTTAGAAATGAACAAATATCTCCCCTCTATGTTTTCTTAATTAGGTGTTCTAAATTAATTACCCCACTTGATTGTAGCTTCCCCTAATCAAGAACTCCTGCTCTTTTCACTATGATTTTGGGATTTTTGACCTTACTTTCCTGTATATTGGCAGTAGAGCAAGCAAAGGCCATGCTCCCAAATGGGACCCATTGGCTTCCCATACCCCAGCTGTTTTGCCCTCCTCTATGCAGGGGTCAGAGCCCAGAAGAGGATGGAGAAAGTCAGGTTGACAAGATGGAAACGGGAGCTCATGCTGAGGGTGAAGAAGGACACAGCATGTACCTTAGCATAGTCCCAGACTCCTAAAGACCAACAGAAGGGAAAATTGGATTTCATAGGTAGAATTCAAAGGAAGGGGGAATTAAGTGATGGGAATTTGTGGAAGTCATTCTTCCCAGCGAGTCAATGGAAGGAGGATGGAAATGTTCCTGTTGATCCATCTCCAAAGGACAGTCTGACTTACAGTCAGAAAAAGGCTTAATCTTCCTTTTCCCTTTCTGCACTTGGTGTTTTGTCCCTTCTGCCTGCAGAATTACCTCTCTGCGGTGCTCTGTGCACGTGCAGAAATTGCCAGGCATGTTCATGCCCTGGCAAGTGTAGGTAACATTCTGTGTGTGTGCCTACAGACACAGAAACCCAAGTCTGCTCCTGTGCAGGTCTGTGTTGTGATGCACACAAGAACAAAGTCTCTACTCTTGTTTGTACTGTTTGTACAGAAGTTACTATCTACCCAAAGTGGAAACCTCCTCATCCTTTCAACCTCCTAACTACAGTGGATGTGAACTCCTGGGCTCTCCCTGGTGTCTTTGATATAATTTTTATGAGGAAACATATTTGTTTCCCCACAGACACATCCCCCTCCTAACTTATTTATTTAAAAACCCTTTTTACTTCATTGAGCTCTGTGCCCTGCCTAATAAACTGCCATGATGTGAGTAGTAAAGAGTCTTTATTTCCTGTTTATTTCTATGATATGCTGCAAAGAACAAGGCAGCATATTTCAAATACAGTTCTTGGTGGTGCAGCAGTAAAATACACAAGTAGGTCAACTCAGCTGCTTAGCATTTAAAAGATGTGTTAAATAATACAAATCCCAGCTGAGAAGCAGACACATGCTGCCACTTACTTGTGAATGTACACAGGGGATGCTTCTGCTGTCATCCACTACCTGTCTGAGAGAGCAGTCAGAACTCCAGGAACAGCTTTCCATTTCCCAGAAAGCTCAAAATCTCAAGAAAATCTTAGTTCTTTTGTGCTGCAGTTGGAAGAAGAGTTTGGCCTCTGTGTTGTGGCAGTAAAGTCACAGCAAAGTAGAAAACAACTTGGGAACTTTGTCTATCCTGACTGAAACCAGGACATTAGGTTATTTGAGTGAGAAGTGTGGGAAAGATTGAAGTAATCCATCCAGGGATATCAGCAGTTGGAAATAGCTTTTATACTATTTTCATTTTAAAATCTATAAAGTAAAGAAAAACCCCCTTATCCACCCAGATTCTTCTTTTCTAGACTCCAATACTGTATTGTGCATGTGGCCAAACATTGGGCTATGGGATTTGTATTTATCAAGGGAAAGAACAAGTATACTTACTGTCTATAGGCTTGTTTTTATTTTTATTGCAATTTGATGAATCTAAATATGCAAGACAACAGGTAGAGGTTCTGGGAAATCGAGTAGATCAAACAATAGTAAAATGGGAACTAAGTCAGAGACTAATTTCCTTGATTTAGATCACATAATGCATCGAAATTACTACATGCCAGGCTTGTGCTTTAACCACAGCCGCATCCTTTCTCCTGTATAGCTGTCTTATTGGAAGTGCTCAGGGACAGCTTTTTGTACAGTGCCTCCTACACAGATGGGGCCAGTTTTCAGAAGAGCAGCACTTTCAGCCACAAACATAGGGAAAAGGTTTAGCAGAACCGCTCTGCACCCACACTCACGAGTTTCATTTGTCATCAACAAAACGTTTACGAATGTCATTTTGGCAGTTGGCTTCCTCTGAAAATCTGCCCTTTGCTATTAGAGAGGAAAGGAAGCCACAGCCTCATTTATCCAGAGTTTTCTTAGTCCTGATATGTGACCTTGAATAACTGCTTCTTCTGTCTGAGTTTTTTCTCCTGACCCGTTCTGTTCTGTCTCATTTGTGCTGTTTTGAAGGACTGTTATCCCACCTTTATGTAGCTACTGCAATGACCACCTGCCTTAATTTGCCTAGAAAGCAGTGTCACAGATACTGATGTTTGGATGTTTATCATCTCTCCTGGTTCTGTACAGGCCAGTTAACCTCCCCATGCAGTCAGCACAGGTGAGCTGAGTTAGCCAGGGCTGTTTTCCACACCACCTGATATCACTCCACTGTAAAAGGGGCTGCTTGGGGAAGGGTCCTCCTGGTTGCCTCTGGGGTGTTGGGTTGGTCCTTGGGTTGTGTTGCAGGTTTGCATAGCAAGGTGCTGGTAGAGAAGGGGGGCTGCAGAGATGGTGCCTGCAAAAAGCAGCTAGAAGCCCTCTGCGGGCCCCAGAGAGTAAACATCAGTTGATTCAAGGCCAGACTTGTTGCTGACTGAGGCTGAGCCCATCAGCAATGGTCACAGTGCCTCTGGGAATCACATTTAGGAGGAAAAACCCCCAACCCTGCAGGCAACTGTGTTTTGCCTCCAGAGAAGGGAGTGTGAAGATGTAAGGAGCTGTGCAGGCACTAAGGCCAGGGAAGGAGGTAGGGGGGAAGACTTGAGGCACTCTGGATGCTGGAGAGAGAGATTCCTCTGCAGCCTGTGGAGAAGACCATGGTGGAGTGGGTGTCCTCTTGCAGCCCATGGATAAGGACAGGGAGCAGAGACCATCTATGGCCTGTGAAGAGATTGATCCATGCCACAGCAGGTTTGCCGGGGGACTTGTGACTTTGCTGGAGGGGGAGTAGGCTGGAGCAGTCTGGGCCTGAAGATCAGCACCCCATGGAAGGGAGCTGTGTTGAGGCAAGGGGTGAGGAGATGACTCCCTGAGAGAAAGGACTCATGTTGGAGAAGTTTGTGGAGGACTGTCTGCTGTGGGTGGGACCCCATGGTGCAGCAGGGGAAGGATGTATGGACTGAAAACCTCCATTCCCTGCCCCTCCCTGTGCCATGTTGGGGGGGGAAGAAGGGAGTAAAATTGTGAATGAAGTCTACTAAGAAGGGAGGGGTGGGGGGAAGGTGCTTTAAGACCTGGTTGCACTTCTCATTACCCAGCTCTGGTTTCACTGGGTGTGTAGCTGTAGTGTAATAAATTAGTTTTCTTTATTCCATGTTGAATCTGTTTTGCCCATGACAGGTTGGTCCTTGAGTTGAAGTACTCTGTTATCACTGGGTGTAAGTGAAACTTGCTGCAGGCTGTTATTGTCACCCTTTCCTGGTGCTTTTGTCAGTAAACTCCTTCTGGGAGGTGAGTGAGCAGCATGTGGTGCTCAGCCACTGTTTGGGGCTGAACCATAACATCATCAAACTTCTTTGCCTAGGATGCTCGACCATTCTCCGTGCAACTGGTTCTGGTGGGTCTCAGTTTTGCTGGCCATAAAGCATGCAGCCTACTCCATGTCAGCATGAGCATGTATCTGTATGAACTTCAGTAATGGCAGAGGAACACTAATATATCTAGATGGGATGCTCTAAGTTTGTGCTTTGACTTCAAGGGGAGAGTTGCAGAACCATAAATGAAACTTCAGGCCTCAGCTCCCACATCAAGAGGATTTTGAAGTATCTATTCCTTTAAACACCTACCTGTAAGTAGGCTTTTGAGAATGTGGTGCTCTCAGTGCATGTAAGGAGTAGAGTCTTAGGTCAGCTGAGGGTCATTACTGGAGTAGAGAGTTGTGAGTGCATTTCTACTGAGCAGAAAGTGTGGTCTGTGTCTTGGAAAGCCAAGAAGGTGAAAACAGATAGGCTGGAAGAAGTTTCTTAAGAGAATAAGTGGAATAGTGCAATCTTCCTCATTATCTTGAGTCTCATACATGTCCCCCAGTTATTGTAGCTTGCAGGCTTCCTGCAGCACCTTCATTCTTGTCTTGTGAACACCATTTCTGCTGGGAAATGGCAAAGGGGTCTCTTCAGGTGTCCTGTGGGTATGAATAATTCAGTGAAAGATCCTTCTTCTGCTCTGCCTCTTGTGCTGCCCCCATTTCACGTTGAGTTGTTTGAGTAGCATCACCCTTTAGCCTAGCAATGAAATGGTGAAGTGCTGGCACACCCTGGTCCCAGAGTGAGAGCTCTGACACTACAGATGTCAGTGTTTTAATACCAGAAGCTCCTGCCAACTATTAAACAATAGCTCAGGCATGACAGAAGGGACCAAGGAGCTTTCTAGCCCCTCAGGCCAGCTACTTCCCAGGGACAAGTCCTGCCAAAATCTTTGACCAAATGCACAGGACTGTGGCAGTAGAAGCACAATCCATCCCAGTTCCAAAAACCTCCAGGACCAGAGAAGTGAGAACCTAGCTAAGTAGTGTTGTCCTTGCAGTCTAAATACAAATCACCATCCTTCTCCACCTTTGGCTGAGTTTTCTTATCTCATGTGGCAGCAAATTCTGGAGCTTACTCTCACATGAAGGTTTTTACTTAATTTAGGCTAAAATATGTAGTGTGTCATTATTAATTTCCTGCAGTAGCTGGCAGAATGGTCTGAGGAGCTGCAGACAGGGTCTATTCTTCTCAGTAGCTGGGGTGAATAACCACTAAAGGCATCTATCCCCTAAAAATGCTATTGTGGTCCTTTCTACTCCCTCTCTGCTGCTAGCACGCAGGTAATTCCTCTTGAAGGCACTAAAATATGTGTACACATAAAGCCCAGCTCAGCTGGAATAAAGGTGGTGGCAGAGCAGTGATTTATTTTCTGGGGTGCAGGGGAAGAATGCAAAGAAGCCAAAAGGGAGGTGAGCACCCAGGCTTGAGTGCAAAGGAGGAACGCTCTGTGGTTGCTCAGGGGTGAGGTGAGGTTTTGAAGATGAGGTTTTGGTACAGCATCTCACCAGGAAAGGTGAGATTTAGCCTGACATTTGCAGGCTTCCTGCTATTCTGGTAAGAGGACTAAGTGTGTGCAGCTCTCTCTTGAGTAAGAGAAGCAGAGGGGAGCTCTGTGTATGTCTGGGAGCCACCACAGAGCCCCTGGGGAGCTGGGAAGATGTTGTCCTTGCAGCAAGAAGTCTGGTGGCCCCATGGTTATGTATTGGGATCTGGTTATAAATTTTCTATTCCTGGCAATGATTTTGACAACAGAGAAAGGTTTTTGGCCTCTTTTTTTGGAGGATGTTTTCCTCTGCAACCTTTGGAGGCATCCTTAAAACTGCACAGCTGACAAAATAAAACTCTTTGGAGAGCTTTTGGCTGTGATGTTTTGATTGTCCAAGCTGAAAACCACTGGGGAGAACAAGAAGAATGAGAATCATACACTGATCTGGGTTGGGAGGGACCCCAAGGAGCACAGAGCTCTAACCCCCTGCCACAGGCAGGGACACCAACCTCCAGGCCTGGAGCTACACAAGGTTGCCCAGCCAACCTGGCCTTGAACACCCCCAGGGACGGGGCACCCACCCCCTCTCTGGGCAGCCCCTTCCAGCCCCTCACCACTCTCTCTGCAAAGAACTTCCCCCCAATATCTCCTCTCCCCCTTCCCTCCTTCTGCTTCACTCCATCCCCCTTGTCCTGCCATTATCTCCCCTCTTAACAAGCTGATTCCCCTCCTGTTCCTCTGCTCCCTCCAGGCACTGGGAGACTGCAGTGAGGTTCCCCCCACAGCCTTCTCTTCTCCAGGCTGACCCAGCCCAGAAAATAAGAAGGCTTCCAAATTTCTAATATGATTCTATTTAATATTCTATTTAAATTGGAAAAAAAAATATAAAATCCTATTTGCTGGGGAAAAAAACCCAAACCCCACTTCTACTTGCTGACAGCCCATTGCTGTGGCAAAACATGTTTGGAACAAACCAATTTCACACAGCTCTCTGCCTGCTCACAGGATGAGACAGGGGAGCCATGGGATGAAATGTAGGCAGTCAGCTGGAGAAGTGCTGCCTGCTTTTATAATCTGGTGTGATGGGTGAATCCCTGTGTGCTCTGCATATCTTAAAAACAACAGCAGAGAGAAAAAAGAAAGGCTTTTTATTCTGTGTCTCTTCATAACTAACCATCCACTTTAAACACGTAGCATTTTGACTCTAGAGATAATAAGAATCTTTAGGTATGAATCTCATTTTCTTCACAGATAAAACCCACAGTTCTCACAAAATCAGCATTTTCTGAGGGAAAATGTCTATCTAGCCAACCACCCCCCTTCCCCAGCATCATTTCCCAGTGGAAAAAATGAAGCAAACTGGTTTATTCTCAGCGTGGTTAAAATGAATCTTGTTTGGTCTGCCAAGCCTGCCTGGAGTGTTCATCCTAAGCTCTGTTCTGCATCCATGTGTGGTGACCATTGCTCATTAATAAATCCTGGTGCAGATGCCTCCTGCCCTCCTTCCCTGTTGGCAGAGGTCCCCTGGCAGGTTGGCAGCCCTGTCTCTCTGGTGTTTTCTGGCTGAACCACATCACGTTGCCCAATGAAGAAGGAAACCTACTGGGAAGCCAGACCCTGCAGAACTGGGATGGGAGGGCACCAGCTTCCCATGGACAGGCTATTTCAGGAAAACCCCAACTTGTGAATGGGCTGTTGCCTTGGGAACTGCACAGTAAAATTCGTCTGCAGTAATTACATTCAGAAGAAGTGACATATGATGTATGTTACATCCCCAGCAGTGCAACGAGGGAGCGTTCAGCACCTCTGCTGGTTCATGGCTGGGTTGAGCGTGTGTGACTGATACACACTGCAGATGACTTGAGGCCATGTTGGTGTGTTGTTGCAGTTTAAAAAAAAATATAAATTGGATGTAATTACTGAATAAATGTGCCTGGAATATGGTAGTATTGAAAAAAAAAACAAACCCAACCCTGAAGTTTGATCACAGTTAGAGGATCTGTGCAAAAAGAGTTTTGTGAGTGATAAACAGTCCTGTTTAACATCTTCAATGACGACCTTGATGAGGGAATAGCATCGACCCTCAGCAAGTACGCCGATGATCCAGAGCTGGGAGGAGTGGCTGACACACAGGACACTGCGCTGCCACCCAGAGAGACCTGGCCAGGCTGGAGAGCTGGGCAGGGAGAGACCAGAGGAGGTTCAACAAGAGCAAGGGGAGAGTCTGGCCCCTGGGAAGGAAGAACTGCTGGGATCAGGACAGGCTGGGGGTGACCTGCTCAGTGGAGAAGGACCTGGGGGTGCTGGTGGGTGACAGGGTGGCCATGACCCAGCAGTGTGCCTCGGTGGCTAAGAGAGCCAGTGGGATCCTGGGGTGCATCAGGAGGAGTGTGGGCAGCAGGTCACAGGAGGGGATCCTCCCCTCTGCTCTGCCCTGGTCAGGTCCCACCTGGAGTGTTGTGTCCAGTGCTGGGCTCCCTGTTATAAAAAGGACAGGGATCTCCTGGAGAGAGTCCAAAGAAGGGCTACGAAGATGATAAAGGGCCTGGAGCATCTCCCCTGTGAGGAAAGGCTGAGAAGATTGGGACTGTTCAGCCTTGAGAAGAGAAGACTAAGGGGGGACCTAATTAATGTTTATAATTATCTTAAGCAGGGGATGCAGGGGGAATCAGCCAGCCCCTTGTCAGTGTCTGTGGGGACAGGACAAGGGGCAATGGCTGCAAGTTGGAGCACAGGGAGTTCCACACCAACCTGGGGAAGAACTTTTCCCCAGTGAGGGTGAGGGAGCCCTGGGCCAGGCTGCCCAGGGGGTGTGGAGTCTCCTTCTCTGGAGAGATTCCAGCCCCGTCTGGACACCTATCTGAGTGATATGTCCTGGGGAGCTGCTCTGGCAGGGGGTTGGACCTGATGATCTCTCGAGGTCCCTTCCAACCCCTACAATTCTATGATTCTATGATAACAGAAGAGCAGCCTCCATCTTCAGGCTTCCTTCCTTGCACACACTGAGTTGTGGGTTTATTTTCCTGTCCTGGAGCAATCTGTGGGGCTCTGCATCCCCAGCAGTGAATTCACAAATGGTGTTCTGCTGTAGTATCCTAGCGCTAGGCTTACAGCAGGGATCCAGACCTCTCTGGTAGGACTGTAGCTCTCATCCAGACTACTCACCATACTCTGCCTTTATGCCCAGTGCAGAGAAAGATGCTAAAATGGCTATTTTCTTCTCAAGATAATAATATCAACTAGATTAGATCTCTCATAGCCTTGAAAAGTCTGTTTCTCTCCATTCACTGTAAGAGGAATCTTAGAGGATAGGTCCATATGTAGAAACTTTGCTTTTGGAGATACCTAAAGCTGAATGAGATCAGTAGTATCCCAATTCCCCCTTTACAGAGCAATGAGGGAGAAGAGTGACCTCTACAGCTCAGCCCCTTCCCAAACCCGCTGTCCTGGGAGGAAGGATTTGCTCTCTCCCTTGTTCCCACTAATCCTGTCTGAGCCCCCTCCCCAAAAGAAGTGATTTAAGCTCAACTTAAGGAAAAACAGGCCTTTAATGGCCACTTCAGATATGCCTGTGTCCCCCTGGCTGAAATGTTACTGCTGAAGACTAAAGGAAAGTCAGTTTAAAAATAAAATCGAGCTGGACATCCATAGAATTCCAGCCTGGGCTGGGTTGGGAGGAACCCCAAGGATCACAGAGCTCCAACCCCCTGCCACAGGCAGGGCCACCAACCTCCAGGCCTGGAGCTACACAAGGTTGCCCAGGGCCCCAGCCAACCTGGCCTTGGACACCCCCAGGGACGGGGCACTCACCCCCTCTCTGGGCAGCCCCTTCCAGCCCCTCACCACTCTCTCTGTAATTCCAGAGCCATAAGCCCTGAACTCCTTGCTTCCTTTGATGCTTTTCCAAATTTTCATTCAGGTAGGTGAGGCAGGCCAACAAGCTATCCTCTGGCAATTTTAACTCAATTTGATTGAAAAGCAAGCTATTGTAAACACTGCTATGAATGAAACTGGAATGAATAAAGAATTTCCCTGTAGCTGAGATGATTCAAACCTCATCAAACACCCAGGACTTCTGGTGTGACTCTTGTCCCTTCTTGTACTTGGAGGGTGGTTAAGGCACCATGCACAGCTGGACATGTTTCCTTAGGAAGAGGCATGTTAATTTTCAGTACAAAACAGTTGACCCTGATGGCATATGGGGCCACCTTCTCCACACTACTACTTAAAAAGTTCATACCAGCACATCTCCAGTGTGGTTTGTACCCCCTCCAGGTGGGAGGTTCAGCCCTCACTGCTCTTATGTTGTGTCTCAAAGGGTTGGAGAGGGGTGGGATGGACACCTGGGAGCCAGGGCAGTATTTGTGCTTTCAACAAAGGTTTATTTCAGTCCAGTGCAGCTCAGTGTTTCCTCTTTGGTGTCCACCAGATGGCACAGGCTCCAGGCAGGTTTACAACCAGGTAATGGGGCAGCAGACCACAAAGGTGATTTCTGCTTTTCTGAACTGTGCTGACTCACCAGCAGAGCTGGTTCCTTGCTTCTCTGTGCACCAAGTTTCAGACCTCTATCAGCAGGGTTTCATCACTCTGCGACAACAGATACTAGTGCTGCCAAAGGAGATACAGCATGTACCATACGTGCATCACCGAATCTGCCATCTGAACGCTATCCTCACTTTATTGACCTGGAATTTCAATCTATTTAAGGACATCACTGACCTGCCTGAAGTCTCAGACCTCTGCTCATCGTCTGCACCTCTGTGATAGGCATTGCAAGGTGAGTCCTGATCCAAAGCAAACTATTGCCTGCTTTGTAGCTGGATTCCCTCACTGAGGGAAGAAGCTGGTTCATTCTAAACTACCCCTCCATGAGCAAACATCCTGCAAGCTGTGGAGCTCAGGATATAACACCTGCTTGAAACAGTAGCAGAGACATCAGTGAGGATCGCTGTCATCAGCTACGTTGAAGAATTCAGAGGGAGAACTTTATTTATTAGAATCAATGAATTAATGTTGGCTGTCTTTAGCACAGTATTTTGCTGTGTGCTAATACATCACTCAATAAAGAAATGTATCCAAAAGGAGCTTGGCTGCATCAGGGTATCAAAGGCATTTCCCTTGAGGGAAAGCACCTTGCTGAGATGGAAGACTCCATGCCAAGGCCTCCATGAAGTGGTGACAACCCCAGAGGCCCAGCACCCAAAGCTGGCAGGGTGAGCAGCACCCGTGTCCCCATAGGCAGGCAGGGCTGAGGTGGGCACAGGGGATCCTTGCAGGGCAAACCTCAGAGGTGGGAGAGGGCAGTTCCTGGATGCGAGGGCTTGGCAGGAAGGAGGCTCTGCCAGGGGTGTCTTGAGGCAGCCCTAAATCTCCCTATTTATTTGTGCTCTACTGACTTGCCCTGCCTCTTACTTAAAGTGAGATCTATCTAGCTACACCCACTGAGTCCTAGTCCTCCTCCTCCTTTTCCTCCTCCTCCTCTCCATCTCACTGCCCCACGGGGCTCCCCCATGTCACCCTCTCTGCCTTAGGCCGCAGCTCCCAGCTCGCTAGGCCTAGCTGGGCACAGCGCTGCTCCTCGCTTGGCTGAGTGACTCAACACCTACAACAGCTTTTTCAACTTCAAGCTCTGGAGGGAAGCCACCACCACTCCCCCCACACACACACACCCTGCTACCGCCGGGGCTGACATGCTTTTTCAGTGTAAATGCTAACGGGAAGCTCAAGAGCAGCTGGGTTGTTGGCGGGAGCCACCTGACCTCCCCGGTGATGCTGAGTGTCACCGCCTCTTACGTAATCACTACATGACTCCAGCTTTCCTGGGACTTGGTTATGCAAAAAAGCCCCCCCCAAAAAAAAAGAAAAGAGAAAAGTAAGAAAGAAAGAAAGAAAAAAAAAAAAGAGAAGAAAAAAAGAATCCTCCCTGACCCACTGACATGCTTCTCAGTTGCAGGGCTGTCAGAAGCGGGCGTGCGGTGAGGCGGTGTTCAGCAGAAGAGGAGTTCATCACCTCCCCTCTTGCCTTGTCTGGGTGGCTCTGGGGTGAGGAGCTGATGCCAGATGACTCTGGGTGTTGTGTCCGACCTGCAAGGTAAGTCCTGACCAGGTTAGTGAGAGGGGGGTTCATGCTTTGGAGCTTTTCCAGCTGCTGTGGGGCAAAAAAGGGGGCAATACTCTACCAGAAGACCACTTCTATGCTTGTCACTAGACCTCTCCTAGCTTTCCTGAAAAGGTAATGACTTTTGATGTGAAGATTACTGACTTTTGAAAAAAATATTTTTTCTTTTAAAATATTTTTTAAAATAATTTTCAATATTTCCCCATCTTTTTACCTTCTCCCCTTTTTCTTCTTCCTTTCTCTCTCCACTCCTTATATCTCTGTGCCCTCTATGCTTCCCTCCCCCATGTGTCCCTGAATTTATCTTTCTCTAAACTTGTGACTATCAGCACTGCTCCCTGCCACACCTGCCAACACACTGACTTTGTTCTAAGTGTTTCCTATGTTTGCCTAGTTGAAGTTTGACAGTTTTGTTGCCTGTTCTTTCCTATGTGCTTGTTTTTGTTCCATCTCCTCTTCACATCACAAACATCAGCGTTCATACACTCTCACGTGCCTGTCTGAGAAACTAAGGAAGCGTTTATGTCCTTCTTCAGGCCCATTTTTGTTGTTTCTAGAGCATCACCTGGTGCCTCTGTTGCAGCCAGCACAGCTGATAACACACAGATTGATAATAATGTAGTGAAGGTGAGGAGCTGGGTTTTTAAACCACGAGGAGAGGAGTTGGTAGCATTGCTGTGGTGAGATGGCTTCCTCAGAGAGGACCTTCTGCAGGCAGCTCCTAGCCTGGCAGAAGGACCCACCTCTCAGTGAGTGGAGCCCTTTGCGTGGCTCTGCACAAAGCTTTGCTTGTGGAGATGATGAGGCCAGGGAAGGCAGCTGACCTTAGAGATACCAGAGGTTAGTATGGAGTGAATGATTGTCTCGGCCAAGAGCAAGTGCTGGCGTGGTGGTCCCTGTATGGTATTGGTGTTTGCTCAACTTTATCTGTGGCAAACTCTGCTTGAATTTTCTAAGCTTGTGAGCTTGCACTGAGAGTATCAACCTGTTTTATTCCAGCTGCTCTGTATATGTTTCAAGCCTTTGGCTTCCACCTACCTGTCTCCTCATCTAAACTTCTCCTGTGACACTTTTGGCCATTTTTCTTGCAGTCTGTAGATACAAATGTGTTCTGAAAGCCTCATCCTTTATGTGAAAGCCTGTGTAAAAATGTAACATTTGACAACTTGCTTTCCTTTTGCTTGCTCTGTATGAGGAAGATGATGCTGCTGATCCCCTTCATTAAGACCCTTACAATATCTGAAGTACTCAGAATCAGGGTAGGAAATAGGAATGATCCAGGCATTAAAAACAGTTAAAGTTTTATTAACACCATGCAGGACTGTTTGTTTCTTTTTATCATTGCTCAGCTTGTAACGTGGTTTCTTCAGTTCAGGAGGCTTCTGGGGACAAGCCTTTTCCTCCCTTGCTTTGAAATAACTTTTGCATCTAATTTCAAAGACAGGGAGGGGTCCTTGTCGTTTCCCCCTCTCCTTTTGTAGCAGACAGACTTCCCCTTCTGTAGCAAGTTTGAGAGAGAAAGGCAGAGAGAAAACTCTTCTGGGGGCATGCAGGATTTATATAAAGGCAGGTGATACATATTTATTATACCTGGTGAGAGGTGTAAAATGATCACGTGTTATTTGACCACAAGCTTCAGAAATAGTTCTTGTTTTGAATTTTAGAGTTTGTCACCTTTTAAAGTGTCAAGGTGTATTTAATCACCCTTTTCCTGCCTAAGGTTCACTGTGCTTATTCTGCTTCAGCAAAACAGTGAATTTTACAGTGAAGAAAAGAAGACATAAACTGCTTTAATGATATTAATTGATGAATATCACAATCATGGACCTGGAGGTTAGTGAATCCTCTACTTCAGAGGCAGGCTTTGGTGTCAGGAAGCACTTTAAGGTGGCAGGGAAGCATACAGCCAGGGCTGAACACTACTGCACAGTCTGTAAGCACGAAAACAAAGGCTGTGCCTTGAAGCCACTTTTCCTACTGGCTTTCAGTGGACTCCAAATCACAGCACTTCCTCCCCTGTGGGCTAAAATATCCCCAGTGTTACTTAATTAATGTTGTTACTATTAATTAAGCTGCAGGAGAATTGGGAATGTGCTGTCAATAGGCCTTGAGAAGTACTCCTGAGATGATTACTGCCTTGGAGTAATGAGGCTCCCCTGGGTATACTTGGCATCCCTTACCACACAAAAATCAAGGTGCATTCCACCTCTTTCAGGTTGCTGGAGGAGTTATGGCCTTTCCTTTGCTCTTTGTCTAATGGAAACCCCAATATTCAGTGTGTATTTTACCTTCATCACGAGTTACACGTGGCAGAGAAAGCTCTAGAGGGGAGGGGAAATGATACCCAAAAGAAAATGAAACGACCACCCTGAATTCTGTGGAATTAATCAAATTTCCTCTTCTACCTAAGTGTGAAGATGGCAGATATAAAATGCAGGTTAATGAAACAGTGAGCATTGGTCGAAAAAGTCTCATATGAGAGAGATGCATATCTATCTGGCTGTTGCACATCTGCCAAACCTCAATCTGCTCTTCACAATCACTTGGTTATTTAGATAAGCAATATAAAATACAGTTCCAGCTACAGGGTGTTGTTATTGCTGTTGTAGCAGACACATATTAACAGTGAACTAATACCAAATGTGGGCTTAAAAAAAAAAAAGCTTTTCTGAAGAGCTTAATTCTCTGAAAAGTTATATCATTAGATAAATAAATGAAGATTGTGAGAGGAGCTTTCATATTCACTGGCTTGCAGTGCCAGTGGCGTGTGCTCACTCAGCTGAGAAATGAAGAAGTGCATTTTTTTTGTCCTTAGAAAAAGCCAAATTTGCAAAATCTCTTTGGATTTCAGCATTTAGCAGGCTTTGATGAGGTTTGCAAAAGAATTTACAAGCACCCCAGTGTCACTTTTTCTGATTTTCTTCAATAATTCATGCAAATTACCTCCAAACCTCCTGAAGATTATTCCTCTTCCCAGCCACCCAACCCTTGTACCTGATACTCCAGCTTAATTCCCAGGAGAATTAAGCTCTGGGATCCTAAGACCATTCCCATTTTCATCTTACCACGTTTATAGGGCTCATTAATTTTCAGTGTGCTTTCAACATGCCCATCTCTAAATAGCTTTAGAAAATAGGTTGTAGATTCCTGAAGTTGTTACCTCTGCAATGCCACATCCAGGTCATGATCTTTGTCGATTTTTTGCTCCTGAATTTCACTGGTTATTTTTTGGAATGGGAGGAAAGATTTTTCTCTTTTCAGCTGCTTTTTCAAGCCCTATTTTTCTTTTTGTCACCACAGATTTTTAGGCAGCAGGTTGGTCTGTCAGAAGGAACCAGTTCATAATGTGCACTCTTTATTTAAGGAAATTTAAATAGATATAATATATTTGATGATGTGCATCCATGTTGCTTGACAGTGTGTTAAGAACTATAGAGATGGGACAGGACACCAAACCTTGGGCATTTTTAGACCTCACAGATTACAACTTGAGTGATTCATATTTTTATTTTACGTGGGACTGCACTGATGGAAAATACAACATATTAGTGACCCTAAAACTGTTTTTCTAAGAGTTCCACTGGCAAATAATTTTGATTTAAAAGATAAATAGGGAAACTGGGTTTTTTTTTTAGGAAGGTTTAAAATGCCACTACACATCATCTACTTTAAATTAGTCAAGCAAAATAGAATTTCAAAACAGGGTTTTCGTGTTGAAAATCATCAATTCCTTACAAGAGAAAAATGGTTAAATATCCTGAAATATTTAATTTTGAGATCAAACCAAAATGCTTTTCCCCCTCCCCTGGAAAAAGAGTTTTGCAGCTGTTCAATTCAGCCATGGGAAGAGCTCTCATTGAGCATCCCGATTTCAGCTGCACTTTGCATCTGAAGAGGGAATTCAGGTATATAAATAAATGGAGCAGGAGTCATGCAGTGAGAGCAAAACTCCAGCTTAGTTGCATTCCCAGCAAAACTTTTCCTTTTGCTCTCTATAGCTAAAACCTTCCTAGCAGAATTTGGACTGTGGGCAGCAGTTTTGCTTCTCCTATCAAAAAATAACGATGATGCCTGAGAGCGGGTTTTGCACCCACAGGCAAAACCTTCTGTGCTGTGAGTACAGAGGTCTGAGCAGTATAAAACTCTGGGAGTGGGAGAGAATGAAGCCTTGGATGAAGCTACAGTGGTCTTGCCATGTCAGTGTAGCTGAAACGTTGAAGTAGCAACTACCCCAGACTACTTCATGTACGAGATGTGGATGTTTCAAGTGAGGTAATTGTTTTTAAGTGCCTTCCTTGTATAATATTGAAAACAATTAGTAGCCAGCATTGCTTTTGATTTAAAGGAAGCATGGCAATAAAAAAACTCTATTCTTTTGATTTTTTTTAAAAAAACCAACACAACCTTGAATAAAACTTTTGAAAAAGCTTTTAAAAAAACCAACCCATTTCTCAGGTCCTCCCAGATGAAGTGATCGCTGAGAGCACACCTAAAGCTTGGAACCTCCTGTTTCTGCATGTAATAATGTGACATGAGACAATGTGATAAATGCCCATATGGAATAGAACACACAATTATATATATATATATTTTTGGAAATATCTAGGTGTGGTAAATTTTCCCCCCTCTAAATTTGAATTTTACTCTGCTGTGACAGGGTAAATTTCTTGGGGACATTCAAATATTTGTTGGGAGAAGGAAAATGCAGTTTGTAAGTGTGCTATGTGCCAAATATCCTCCATCTAGCATGTCTCCTTAGCAGAAAAAAAGCTATTATAATGATTAAATATAGGATGAGTTCCATGCCAGCCTGAGCGGGGCTATCAAGCAGACATTAAGCGGTGTTTCAGACAAGACCGACATTTCTGATGGCAAATCCCAACAGGTTTCATTTAAAAAGGCACTTTCATATCTCTCAGAATTCAAGTCCTCCAACAAAGAGACTTCACATCATTGTAAGGAAGCATTCCACACCGAGCTCTGCAGCAGGATTTTAAAAGCTAAATTCAAGTGATGTTGAGAGGTAAAATCAAAGTGTGAAGGACTTTTGGTTTTGTTTTGGTTTGTTTGTGGGGTTTTGTTGTTGATGTTGATGTTGAAGAGAAGCTTTCTATTTGTCTTGCTTTTGAGAGTTCTCTGTGTTACATTTTTAATCCTTGGGCACCCACAAGAGCTAAACACATTCTCCTCTAATTGAAAGCTGCAGCTCCTACCTAACGAGGCAGCATCAGCAGCAGAAGCTTGCAAAAAACAACAGATATTAGCAAAGTCTTATTAAACTTCAGGGTTGGTGGGTTTTTTTTTTCCTGAGTGACTCCTAAACACCTGTTTCCCTGCAAGGAACCACCCAAGAACCCAGATCCATCCTTGTGATTCCTGCCCTGGCTTTTTTCACTGAAACACAAGCCTCTTGAGCTCAACCCAGTTCTGCCTTTCTCACTCTCTGCAATTTCTCTCAGTTTCCCCTGGCTGTAGTGTTATCTGCTTCCTGGCTAGTTTATTGTGTAGTATTGGTTTGACATGTGCTCCTACTGTGCTCCACCATGCCAGTGGTAGCATAACCTGGGGAGTGAAGCATCCCTTGAGTTTCAGTCTTCGGGGAGTCGAGGACTGGTCCTGTGTTCCCAGGGATTCCTCAGACCTAAGCTCTGGTAGGTGAAAAGACCTTTTTGGTGAGTAATCTGATGTGCTTCTAGCTGAAATCTGTGCCAACATCACAGCTCCCTCCTTTTTCGAACCTCTGTGTGATAAGTCAGGTAAGAAGCCATTATTAACAGCAGAAAATCAGATTAAGATGCAGTTAACAGCAGAATTTGGCTTTGTGCTGTAAGAAGATAGAATATCCTTATTTTCTTGTGGAGTCAAGGAGTTGAGGCCAAAATTCCCAGTGCTTCCACCTAATGAAAGTGTACAGTGAATGTTAATACTGCAAGGAGTAACCCAAGGGGTGCAAGAGAGAGTTCTTTTGTCTTTTGCTGCTTTCTGGGAAGATTTTTATGAACCTAGCTGCTGATTTCTGCTGCTATGGCAGAAATCTGGGATGAGCTGTACGGCTTTAGTTAGAGGCACTCCAGACTTGACTCTAGTGTAGTTTCAGACTAACCCTGACTCCTAATTTACAGCTTTATCTCCTTTTCTGACGATTTGAAAAGGAAGCTGCAGCAATCAGTTTAAATCTGGGGGGGGGGGGAAAAAGGCTATTTCTAGGACTTGTGTGAATTTACGTAAGTGTTTCACTTTAGATAACTAGAAGTAAGTATTTTGGGTCTGATAAAGCCCTGATAAGCACACTGTTGCTTTGGGCACAGAGAAACTCAATGATTTTGGACTGAAATTAGGAGTTTCATCTTTAGTACAAGTGGGTTGGTTTTCACCAGTACTGTGTCTCATAGAAACTCAGGCAGAAGGGGCTGATGCATGACTCTGCCTTGCAAAGTCTTCAGAAGTTTCATTTATTTCCTGCGATAGCAGAGCGAAAGGGAAACCTCTGGCAGGGAAACCTTGATATTAACAATTAGTGAATGAGAGCTGTGGTCACACTGCAGCGAGTGCCCTTCGCGCACGTGTACGGGTGGAGGAGCCAAGCAGCTTTCAAGACAAGCTGGTAGAGATGGCTTGCTGCCTTGAAAAAAGGATAAAGGAAAGCTTTTAGGGAGCACTGGATCATTTGTCAGGACTTCTGGAAAAGAACATAAAGATGGGGGAGAGAGAGGGGGTGGGTGCTCCAAGGCCAGGTTGGATGCAGCCCTGGGCGACCTTGTGTAGCTCCAGGCCTGGAGGTTGGTGGCCCTGGCTGTGGCAGGGGGGTTGGAGCTCTGTGATCCTTGGGGTCCCTCCCAACCCAGTCTATGATTCTATGGGAGTGTTCCTGACAGAAGGCAATGAGAAAGGCTCCGTGCGCAGACGTTTGTGTGCTCCTTGCTATGCTCCCCTCCTGATTTTCTAAACATCTCTACTCATCTCAGTGTGAACGGTTTCTTTTTGTCATCATCAGTTTCTCGTTCTGAAACAGAAGGGTAAAGCAATGCAAGGAGTTTTATTTAGATTCCACAAAAGCTTTTGTAAACAAGATGCTCTGAGCAGTCCTGTGCTCCAGTGCTGGAGCTAGGAGCAGGAAAAGGCTGTGAGAAGGAGTGGGAGAGGTTGGCTTCAGTTTGTCTCCTTAAAGCAGAATAATTTCTTAGGCTGGAATTTGGATGGCGACACTGTAGGGTTAGCAAAATCCTGTGGGGCTCTGCTACCCATGTGTGCCTATGTCTCAGTGACAAGCTGAGGGCCTAATTCAGCTTTCTAAATAAGGAATAATTTGCAATTGCTGATGTAGGTCGCTGCACAACGAGGAGGAAAATGAAGATGAAGCCGGTTTTACTGGTTGAACAAAATATTTTGCGTTGGGCACTTTGAAATAGGTCTAGGAAAAGAGGAAGAAAAGGAATTGGGCATTTTAAATGTGGGAGAATGTCTTGCAGGTTCTGTAGCATGGGGGGTTTTGTCACTTGCAAATGATTCCATTCCATTTTTAAAATAGGGGCTTATGTGTGCCCTCAAGACCATGGATGATTCTATCTAGGTAAGATTAGAAATGCCTTCAATTATTTCCTGTTGGTTCTTGACTTCTTGTTTCCAAGAAGGAAAGCAAGCCACTGACTTGCTGAAGTCAATGGCAGCCCTGGTTAAGACAACATTCTGGCCTTGTCTCAAAAAAACCACCTCTTAGCCTCTGCTTAATTTTAAACACAGGCTTAGGTCTCACTGATTTCATAGCCTGCAGTTATATTCTTGAGCTGTGGAGGGGAAGGGACTGACCTTTGGTTCTAGACCACCTCTGGCTTCTTTGCCATGATAGGGCATCACTGTAACGTCTGGGGTAACCTTCACGTAATTGTGAGCTTTCTCTTTGTGAATTAATCACTTGTAAAAAAAAAAAAACAAAAAACAAAAAACCTATTGTGACAGCAGTTTTTGTCAGATTCAGTATGAACCAGATGGAATTTTCCATCCCTCTGGGTAGGCAGAGAGAGGTGGAGAGCGGATGCAGGGCTGCACGTACCGCTAGCGGCACGGCACGCTGCGCACGAGCATCCATCTACTTGTTCAACCAGAAATGTGAGTTCCTGGGCTAGTTCTCTTCTTCTCCCATCAGTTGTGAAGATTTAGTGACTGGAAAAGACTTAGTGCTGACTTACACCAACATCAATGCAGCCTCACCTTGCCAGTCCCCGTTAACACAGCAAACCAAAACCTGCTTTATGAAACATCCATGCCCAAAAGTGAACAAGTTCATGGCTTCCATTTACACTGCTCTGTAGCATAATGGTTTTATGTGTGATTTACTGCTCTTCTATAAATGCTGTGACACAGGTCTGATAGGGGCTGGCCCTGCAGATCTCACCCAGTATGATTTTGCTGAAGCGCGCTCGCAATATGCCGCCTTCGGTAGAAAATGTTGTCGGGTCACGGTGGCAACGCCACATTGAGCTTGCTTGGGGATCAGCTTGGGGAAACCCTGGTCTGTCTCAGCATCACTGCATCCAAATGAAATATGTATCTCATATATATTATTTCATATATTTCATTTCATATATTCATATCTTTCATTTGGATGCAGTGATGCTGAGACAGACGCATCCAAATGGAAATATATGAATATATATGATATATATGTTATTTGGATGCACATATGAATATATATATGATAAACCTATGCTACCTTGCATATTGCAGTGAATAAACAGCAAGGGGAGGGAAAGAACAATTCAGTCATTCTTGTTTTATATGTCTACCAAGCAGGTGCTTAAGCTGAAGGAACAAGAGAATGGTCTAAACTAAAAATGTTGGTAAAATACTCAGTAGCATCC
Organism: Hypotaenidia okinawae; assembly: GCA_027925045.1. Lineage (NCBI taxonomy): Eukaryota > Metazoa > Chordata > Aves > Gruiformes > Rallidae > Hypotaenidia > Hypotaenidia okinawae. The sequence continues at coordinate 2,299,875 of BSDF01000027.1, read as the reverse complement.
AGATCGTTTTTCAGACACAGCCAGCTTTCCAAGGAAAGTTTTAGTTGTATAAAAAAAAATGAGCAAATATCTGAAATACTAAGATCTTGATTTTTTTCTTGCCTTTTCAGCTGACACACTTGAGTTTCTAATTCCAGTAATTCAGAATTCAACTGAACTATCCCTGACAAGTGTAATCCGCTGAATAGTCGCTATTTTCGATCCCTACTGTGAAATACAGCAGAGGAAGAAAAATGATTTCTTTAAAGTACTTTCCCAGAGGGGAAAAAAAAAACCCACAAAACACACTTATGAAGTATCTTACACTGAGCCATGGTGTGAGGGGGTCAGCTTTCTTGTGCGCAGAGGCAAAAGCCAGTCATTATTTAGCAGCAGCACACACAGAGAGGCATTTTTCAGACCAAGAAATGCAAAACTCTGTCATTTGTGAGGAATCATTAGTAACATAGGGGTTTTGAAGGTGTTGTAGCACATTTCCAGTCTTATGGTGGTTGTAGACCCACAGTAAAATTTAGAGGTCAGTTTGTTCCTAATAGAGTAATAATCTGAGCTGGTTTTGAGGCGAGTTACCATGAGCAATGCAGCCTCAGTGATGTGGGCTTTGACCACAGGGACTGAGGAATCAAGGAAGGCTTATGCAGCTTACAAGCTGCAGACACCTTCTGCTGCAGGTGGTTTGGTAATTTTGGGTAGATTCACATGGTTTGAAGTCTCATACCTCAAGACCAAAAGGCAAAACTAATTCTACCAAGCCCCTAACTAACAACCTGTTGTGATTAAACTGCAGAGACAGTGATTTAATGTCTGTGAGCCTATAATTTTAGTACAGCAGAAAGTTCAATATAGCCTTAAAACTCTGAATCTGTAGGAAAAAAAACTTGATTTTTCAGGAATTCAGCATCTGTGGTTGAGCCCAGGTTTCAAAAGTGATTCCCTCCAGAGAATCCTCCTGGGGTCTTGGAATCTGACTCCAAGTGCAAAGTTTCAGTGGAAACCAGCCTTTAGAAAACCTGGCCCAAAGGTGAAAATACTTGATTTTGAATATCTAAAATCTGTCTGGCACTGCAATGCATTGGCAGCCTTGCAGCACTATTTGGTGCTCTGAGCCAACAATCCTTTCTGTGTTTTGAAAAATCAGACAGCAAAATTGTGACTTACTGCATACTGTAATTGTTTCTGAGTCAGTTTTGCTTTGAATGTCAGTTTAAAGCTTCACCAGGAAGAGTGATTCTACCACCAGTAGCACCCACAGAGTATGTGTCCAGGAGCTCAGGCATCCAGGTCATTAGGGTCTGCTCTGCCTTCTCCTTTTCTGCCTGCCCTAATTAACAGACCATTCTATTCCCCACTGAGATACACAAGGGAGGGATACCTGTTCCTCAATAGCACGTTAACCACTGCTTTAGCATGAATGTGAAATATGAGTCGAATGATGTCCTTTTATCTTGAACAGGTCACTGGGTTTAGAGAGTACTGCAAAATACTACCAAACCACAGATTTAAACTTCTTTTTAAATTATTACTAAGATGAAGAAGCAGCAGGAAGGATCAGGACTTGTTTACTAAGGTTTACTTGCAATGCAGAGCTTGTACAGTACAGCTCTCGGAGGTTTCTGTTGTAAATGATGCTGTGGTCACTGGGGCCCTTTTATTATCTCATTTTATCAATGTGAATTCTGAATAACTCCTGTGGGTTAGATACTGATGTACTAGAGATCTAACATCTGTGTTATCATTGCATTTAGGATTAAGTAATTTAAGAGTAATAAAAAAAAATAGGCAGCTATCACACTCCTTTATATTAGCATAAAGCAAGGGTAGTTTGGCTCAAACTGTGCTGATTTAAAGAATTTTCCTTAAATTCTTAATTCAGTTCCCAGTTTAAACTGGGTGAACTCTAGTGATGTTTCCATGGGTTGGCTCTTATGTATATCAGTTCTGAATCAAGCCCCATAAGGGAGCTGGGAATTGAAGTTTGACATAAAAATTGTCTGTAGACCAGTTAATTTCATAGTGGAATTCAGTGTTCTATGAAAAATAACTGGATGCTTTCCTTCCTTTGTTTAAAAATATATTGAAAATAAAGTATACTGTATGTGCTGAAATCTGTCATAGGGTTTAGTTTGAGGTAGTCCTGTGAGTTGGACTCAATGATCCTTATGGGTCCCTTCCAACGTGAGATGTTGTGGGAACACCAGAGTAAACTGACCATTTTCACTTCACCGTAAAGAAAAGAGATCTCTGCCACAGGGAAGACAGACCACGCCACCCTCTGCATTTCTAGATTACCTTGATTTTTCCTATTTATGGAAAACACATGTAAATTTATGCTTGGATTTTCATTGTTCAGGTTTTTAGTTTAGTATTCTCTCCGCTGTGTTTTTAAATGAGACTTCAGTCTCCGGCACGTTATCAGTGGTTGTGGAGATGATTTTGTGATAGAAACAGGGGGAAATAAACAGGCACGCAAAGGGTTTGTTTTTTTTTTAAAAGCTTGTAGCTGATAGAAAGGGAAGTCACACTGAGAGGCAGTAAAAATTTAGATCCGTGTATTAACTGAGAAGAAACCCCCCTCAGATATTCACTGCAGTAAAATGATCTGATTTTATATGTAATACATATCTCATCAAAGAAAAAGTAGGACCCAGGCTATGGTTCAGTTCCACAGGATCTATAACCCATTTTCTGGAAGGGTATTTAATGCTCAAATTCACAGTATTTTTGGACATAAGAATGGTCAGGTTGAGTCAGCTTCAAGGTTCCCTCAGCCTCATCTTTGGCTTAGTATTTTTTTGTGATTCCCTTTTTTATTTTGGATGACTATGTTATCCTGAGGAGACTCAACTATTGATGACTATGTTATCCTGAGGAAACCCCAAATTTTAGTTTTTATGCTGCACAAAGGTGTGCTTCCTTATGTTCCTTTAAAATCCACTGCCTGATAGCTCCAGCATATGTCCTTTATTCTTGAGAAATAACGAGTTAGCTTTTCTGTTTGCAGAAACTCTTCTGAATCTGTGGCCGTTCTGGTTGCTCTTTGCAGGATCTAATCTAATTTTACTAGATGCTTGGGGAAAAAAAGGTCGAAGGCTTGATTTATGATCATAGAAAATGAGACTCTCAGATGTTTTATGAGGCAGCGTGTTTTGATTAAAGAAAAGCCTGTATCGTCTGCAGCGACTCAATTTCTGTTAGCTACAAGTTTTTACTGGAGGGCTTTGTGCAATCTGCTGGAAAGCACAGTTCTTCAGGGTTTGAAGCAGCTCAGGGTGGAGATAGGAGAAAGAAGGGAAGATAGGTCTGAACTAAATCTCTGGAGCTTGAGCCCTAACATGGTTTTCTGTTAGTGGAAGGAAAGAAGTGCTACCAGAAATGAGGATCTTCTGACCAGGTAGATAGAGTGCATGTACAAAAACCTCAATACAACATGTCCATTTTCACAGAGGTGTAAATGATTTTCGTGCATTGAACTAGGACATTAAGCACTTAGCCTTTCATGGTTGGTCAGATGCATTGTAGAAGTGGTAAGGATAGCTTTTAGCACACATCTTCATGTATTTAAACAGCCTCTACATAAAAATGTGGCTCGCTTTCTGCCTGCTCAGGAAGGTGAGAGCCTGGAAAAGTTTAAAGGCTGCTCCCTCGAAGAGAAGATGGGCTTTGGAAAGATGCTCTGTGTGATCAGAGCTAGAAGACTTGGTGCAAACTGGAGCTGAGAAATGAAAGAATGCCATCATTTTACAAGGGTTTTTGGTGTTTTTCTCTCCCGTTGAGGATGCAGATAGGACAGAACGTGGTGATGTTCTGGCAAGACATTACAGTTGCCTTCTTCCTTTGTAGCCATAGAAGCAACAGATAGCAATGCACCTTAGGAAATAGTGGTTGCATAATGCACTTGACCAAGTGGTTCTACCTTCTTTACTGATATTAATGTTTCTACTCGTCCTTGCGGATACGAGCTGTGTGTCACCTTGTGCGCTCGATCGCTACAGCCTGCGCTCACCAAGAGTCCCAAGGCTAATGTCATGTGGGTATATGTGCGACTTTGTGGGCTGCAGATATAAATAACAGGTAGAGTTTAGACTCTGTGGCCTCCAACTTGATGCTTTCACATATTGACCCAGCTAAATCTTCATTCCTTGCCCTTAAAAGGCCAGATCATGTCTCCGATAAGAACTTCCCCTGCCTCCCACTTCACACCCAACCTCCTTCCAAACCTTCCCCACCTCCATAAGCGTACCCGTGCCCTCCCTCTTGTTTGACTCCTGCCTCTTCTGGACTCAGCCCTCACTTCTCACTATTTCATTTCCCTCTGCTTCCATCCATGCAGCATTCAGTGGGGCTCTGAAGGAGTTTCCCACCTTGGCCCAGTGGATTTAGAGTCTGAGGGATCAAACAAATGTGGGAAGGACTAAAGAAATGTGCTGAAATGAGTTTGCAGGAAGGAAGGGTTCAGGTTCAGCATGACTACTTTTTTTGTTCTCACAAATGCCTATTTTGGGTCACTTGTTTCCCATGCTTCCCAGCTATATTGGACAGTGAGTGCTGGTTACAGTAATCTTGAAACTTCTTATAGGATCTCCTTATGACAGGCGCCAGGAGCCAAGAGAAGGACAGGGAGAACACAAACTCCTTTGCCCAATGTGGGTGATGAGTTTACACAGTGAAAAAGCCACCTGTTGATCTTTGACTCATTCAACAAAGAAGTCACGTCAAATACTAACCTGAAAAATTCCTGGTAAGTGATTAAGCCCTGAAACAATAGTGTATTTCTGCCTCTTGACGCTGTCAGAAACCACAGGTACACTCACTGAAATTCTCTCTTTGATGCTTTGAGATCAGAAGTAATTTTGATCAAAAGCTGGAGGAATTACCCCAAACATTCATGCTAAAGGGCACTCTTTGTTTTGGTCTTTAGCTACTCTCAGAGCTTTTGCATGCTGTTTGAAAGCTCAAAGGCTGGCTAGGTTAGATAACTGCACTGCAAATGTGTTTAATTACAAAACAGCCCTGATTTGGATGGAGAGAACTTTCATGGAACAAAACTCCAGTCATGCTGAGCGATTAGGTGTGGATTGGTGGATCGTGCAGGGATCACAGCTGATGACACCCTGCCCCTACTGAAAGTCTCTACTTCTGTGAAAAAATAAATTTCTGATCTTTCAACTGCAAGCAGCAGAATGTTTAATCAATTAGCCTCTATAGATTAGTGGTTTTAGGCTGCATTCACACTTCTCCTCAACAATATGCATGTAATTTTGTGTGTAGGATGGAGCTTCTTTACATGCATTCTCATGCTGTTTGATTTTCAAAAGACTCTGGTGATCTTTTATGCTTCATTTGGTGGGTGCTAGCTTCAGATACCAAAAAAAACCCAAGGGAGCTGATTTTCAGGAAGAGCTATACAAGAAAACCAAGGGAACACTTTGCTTCCAACATTTTGTCCTCTTTATGATTTGTTGAGTTGGGTTCTTAAGAAATCACCAGTCCCTCTTGGAAAGCTAGACCTTTCACGTGTGGTCTGTCACGTGAAGCTTGGAAAAATGAGGTACACTGGAAATTTTCAAAGCCTCTATACAGAAATTACAAGCAGGCAATGTTTAGGGATTGGTTTTTTTTAACCCAGACGTGTGAGCTCTTTGTTACCGTTGATGCAAATGCTCCTGAAGAGCAAATGCAGCACCCAGACACGGTTTTTTATCACTTCTATATACCCTTCATTGAACTAGTGCCCTTCTGTGTTTAAAGGGACATCCAGTTCCTGCCCCAAAAGTGATGCCCTAAATGATTTTTGACTTCTGTCTTCCCCTTTTGCTTGCAGAAGGTTATCAGTCATCAAGGATAGAGTAATTCATGTCACTCGTGCAATAAATTGATTTAGCAAGAATGTTGGCTATTAGTCATGCTGATTATTAGCTGTGTTAATTTTCAGAGAGGTCACGTGCCAGATTTTCACAAGCTCACAGCATCTGACTGCACGAAAGGGTTTGACTTCTCACTTCATCTGTAGCTCTGAATATCTCCATTCAATATGACTCCTAAATAGCTGCTTGGAAGCCAAAAAAAAATATAAATATATATATATGCTCAAACTGAATGTTTCTAGCTAAAAAAGTGAATAATGCCTGGCTTTCAGATATTATGTTGGTTTTACTGGCTCTGAGTTTGGGCAGTTTTCAGATCTGCCACACTTTTTTTTTTTCTTGGGGGAGGAGGAAAGATTTTTTTCAGCTGAAAATGTCAGCCAGCCCTTCTCCTCCCAACACACTGAGTAGCCTTGCCAGGAACCTTGGTGATTGTCACCAGTGACTCAGAAAAGCACTTTGCAATTATATGACCAGGTACTATTATTATTATAGCTACGTGGTGAGCCTTGGATGCATTGCAGTGCTAGTAAAGTGTGCTGCAACCCTCCAGGCAGCGTGGAGGGCATCTTGACCACTGCTTGTGCCTTGGTCTTTGTGGGTCCCAACGGTCACGTTAATGACGTGACCTTGTGCAAGGGTTGTGGGGATTGAAATGTGGCAAATGCCAGAGAATCTTGTAGCAGGTACAAGTGGAACAGTGATGGCCTTCTTTACCATGTTAGGGTAATCCTGCAGTGCTGGCTGCTCCCCCTGGCCAAGCTTTCTGTTAGATGGGACCTGGGTCTGGCAGTGAAGCATTTCTGAGTGGGATCCTTTCTCTGCTCCTTCCCTATCCACCTTGTAGAGGTGTCAGTACAAGCTGTCTCCTCTGGACTCAACAAAGTAGTTCCCCCAACACTTCACTTAGACTCACAAGAAGTGATTCCTCTCACTAGACCCTACAAGGTCTAAATTAGAATTAGTCACTCTGGGCTTTCTTACATGTAACAGACAATAGAACGGGGAGCTCAGGTGATCACATGTAAATGAGTACTTCAGAGTAAGGTATATGTCATACTAAGCTCCCTCAGTAGGTCTCTGTGAAGTACAGAGGGTGCCTGATGTGAACACATGCAGGTGCCTACTTCTAGGCACACGCTGGATCAGCACAGTCCCTCCCCACCTGCCCTGGAAGAGGGGTGAGGTGGTTTTCCTGGAAGATGTTACAGGAAGTTCATAGCATAGATGGGATGTCAGGAGTGTGACCTCTCATTAATTTAATTCACAACATAGACTGTATCTTCTCTGCTAGATTCTCCCCACAGTTGGGAATGTACCATAGTCATTGTCTTTAGATGGGCACTGCAGTGCCAAGACCTGGTGCCATTCTGCTGCTCAGCACCAGCCGTGCAAGGACTCACAAGCTCCTAGACAGCTCATAGAGTTCATCCACATTTTCTTACAAGCCTTTCAAAATCATAAACATCAAATCCAGACTTCCAGGGCTTTTAGGGAAACTGGGGATTGAGTCTATGCAGTAGGTTTGTAATCCTGTTCAGCTGCTTACTCAGGTGACTGAAATAAATCAGTTCTTTCCCCCCACCCCCCCCATGTCTTCCTTTTCTGTAGAACAGGAGCCATGAGACTTATTTCCTTTGTAAGGTAATCTGAGATCAATGAGAGATAAGTAACGTGAGTAATTTTTATTATCCTGATTGAAGCTAGTTAGGGACAGTGTGACTGATCACTGAGTTGGCACAACGTGTCCTTCTTACCTCTGCTCAGTCATACACATGCTTTGTTGTGCCCCTTCAGGGACTCTGCAGGCACTGGTGAGGTGTGAGTGCACTGATGTGCTGATGGCATTTTGGAAGCGTGGCCCAAAGTTATAGAAACAGCTGGGGGAAGCTGTGCTCAGGTTATGTGAGTGTACAGCCCTATAGAATCACAGAATTGTAGGGGTTGGAAGGGACCTCGAGAGATCATTGGGTCCAACCCCCTGCCAAAGCAGCTCCCCAGGACATTTCACTGAGATAGGTGTCCAGACGGGGCTGGAATCTCTCTAGAGAAGGAGACTCCACACCTCCCTGGGCAGCCTGTCCCAGGGCTCCCTCACCCTCACTGGGGAAAAGCTCTTCCCCAGGTTGGTGTGGAACTCCCTGTGCTCCAACTTGCAGCCATTGCCCCTTGTTCTGTCCCCACAGACACTGAGAAGGGGCTGGTCAGTTCCCCCTGCATCCCATCCTTCAGATATTGATAAACATTAATTAGGTCCCCCCTCAGTCTTCAGAATCATACACTGGGCTGGGTTGGGAGGGACCCCAAGGAGCACAGAGCTCCAATCCCCCTGCCACAGGCAGGGACACCAACCTCCAGGCCTGGAGCTACACAAGGTTGCCCAGGGCCCCAGCCAACCTGGCCTTGAACACCCCCAGACACGGGGCACCCACCCCCTCTCTGGGCAGCCTGTTCCAGCCCCTCACCACTCTTTCTGGAAAGAACTTCCCCCTAAGATCTCCTCTCCCCTTTCCCTCCTCCAGCTTCACTCCATCCCCCTTGTACTCGGCGCTCCTGGTGTGGCTGCAACAGCCACGAACCATTCAGGTGGCTGTATTGATTTACTTGCTGGCATTAATTAACAGCAGCTTTCAGTGGTAACAGTTTCACGTTCTAACCCTGGCAGAACCCCGGCTGTACTCCCTACCATGGACAACTTCATGGCACCCCTGGGCACCGTCAGCGAGCTGGCGCTCCAGCAGAGCAAGGCCAAGCTCCTGCCGGGCAGGGTGAGCGGGCCCTCCCGGCGCAAGCGGGAGTTCATGCCGGATGAGAAGAAGGACACCATGTACTGGGAGAAGAGGCGCAAGAACAACGAGGCGGCCAAGCGCTCGCGGGAGAAGAGGCGCCTCAACGACTTCGCCATGGAGAGCCAGCTGGCCGCTCTCAGCGAGGAGAATGCCATCCTCAGGACAGAGCTGCTGTCCCTGAAGCTGCGCTTCGGGCTCATCAGCCCGGAAAATGGCACCTACCAGGGCCACTCCATCCAGGACTTGCTGGGAGTTTATTTCAGAGGGCACAGAGCAGCCTCGCCGCTCCTTGAGGCTGAGCCCTTTGCTGGGGAGTCCTGCTTCTTCACTACGAAGAACTTTGTGCCCAAGGTGCTGGAGCCAGTGGACTTTTCCTGCAAGAGCTTCGGTCCATCCAGAAACATCCTCAGCTGTGACTCAAAGCCTGTCCCCATGGACACACCTGGCCTTCAGCAGCCAAAGAGGCTTGATGCAGCCTTCAGATCCACAGTGTGCTCTCCATTCCTCAATTACCATTGCCTGGACAAATATGCTTTCCATTTGCCTTTCTCAGGCAGTGCCTGCTTTTTGTGCCCTTCCCCCTGTCCAGCTGAGGTGAGCAAAAAGCGAGCCACAACTGTCTCAGATGAAGACGATGAGCAACAAGTGCCCAAAACTTCTCCTCTACCCCCATGCAGCCTGCCCTGCCCTTCAGAAGATCATCCAAAGGGTCGAAGCTATGCTGCCCTACCTCACAAGCTCCGGATTAAGACCAAAGCCCTTGGCAGCTTGGAAGAGAGTGGCCTGGACTCCCACTGAGGAGGGGGATGGGATGGGGTTGAGGGGGAATTTCTTATGCTTCATAGAGGGAAGTCATTTTCTCTGCTTTGTCTAAATGATAAAGGAATTTATAGGGCTGAGCTGCATCACTACAGCACAACTGCAGCTAGCCATGATGTTGATGGGCTGAGTGAGACCTGCCACACCCCATGGCCACAGTGTCAGGGTGTTTGAGCTTCATCTGGCTGCTTACAAACCAAGCTAAACTTTTGAGATGTGAAGGGACCAGAGGCAGGAAGAGGCTAAGACAGTGGAGGTGGTGCCCACACCATGTAACACAACTACAGCTGGTTGGAGTGCAACCATTTTAATTACCTTTGTTTCTTCATCACCTTCATCCTCACGAGTGTGCCTGAAGTCTTAATCGCTTGACATGGGAAACTGTTGATGGAAAGAGTTTCAGCCCCCTCCTCCCCAGCTCTCTGGAGCAATAAAAAGGAATAATGATAAAAAGACAGTGGATTTACACTGGCATGAAAGAAGGGCAGGACCTAGGCCACTTTTATTCATGGTTTTTCATAATTTATCTTTGGAGAGAACGAAGATGTGACCAGACACAGTGTGTTCCAGAAGATAGTTTCATTTATTTTTGCAACTTTTACATTTGGAGAAATAAATATTTGGGGGGGTGGGTGGGGTGGGGTGTTTATGTAAGATGCAAACCATATTTTAGTTTTACTTCCTCCTTTTCAAATAAGGCATTTTCAGAAGTGGTTTTTCCTCTCTTTGGGAATTGCCTTTATAAAACATTCTCTCATCTTTATCAGAGTTGGGTGAACCATTTGGTTTTCCTTTTTTGGAAATGAATTGCTTATAACATAGAAGATTATGAATTATTTTTTTCCTCTTGAAAGACAATTTATATGAAAAAAAATTATTTAACTGGGTAAAAAGCATTTAAACAGGTTGTATTTTTTTACATGACTTTATTTTATGAGCTTTAAATGCAAGTGAGAAACCTCAGTTAACATCTGGCTGCTTGTATTAACCAAGATGGTTAATACAACCTTGACTGGCCCAAAGCTGGACTCACAGTAGATGTACTCACTGGTTATTTCTGTGTACCAAACTCTGTGAGCTGGAGAGGCTGAACTGCAGACCCAGCACTGAAAGTTTCCCTTGAGTTTCAATGCCTGGTAGATTTGCAGCACTCAAGTAACAGAGGAATATAATACTCATAACTGTAACCTTTTGGGTCCCTGCGGTCACAGAGTGCAGCAGCACTGGATGAACTGCAGGGATGGAAGAGAATGGGCTGGACTTTGCAGATCAGTAAAGGCCACATCTCTCCTTCAGAGATCTGGGCATGGAGGCATTGATTCCCATCCCTCTGCCAAAGAGGAAGGAGACTTAGAAGTCTGTGGTGCTCACGGCAGAGAGGGAGGTGTCCCAGCATGTTCTGCAGGTCCCCTTTTGGGGATGCAATGCCACCAGCTCGCTCCCATCCCAGTGCTTCACCAGTGTGAGCTGGGGTGTGGGAAAGGCTCCCTCCCAACTGATTTGTACAGTGGGATGTGTTGGGTAGCTTCATCAAAGCATCTTTGTTGGAAGCCTGCTCTCAGACAGGGCAAGTGGTTACCTGGTTCTCACGTGATGCTTCTGCTCCATGCCCAAGCATTTGGGGCATGTCTGTGCTAAGACATTTCAAGCATCATCTCCACACTGGCTTTAGCTGTTCCTGGTGGCAGGGGTTTCATCCTGTGACACAAGAGACTGCTCTGTTCCCCATCTCCAGTCCTTGCTTGATTTTACCTAATGCATTTGGGTTCTGCAGCTCTCCCCTTTTAAAGCATTTTGCTGCTTTTTACCTGTGCAGGTGTTAGATATAATGTATGTATTCTTAGGTGCTTCCCTTGTCCATCCTGCCTTCTGACTGCTTAGCGTTTGGGACAGCCTGTGCCGCAGCCAGGGCAGTGAGTGTGGAGTGGGTGTGATACAGCTGGGGAGCTTTAACCCAGCTGACCACGTAGCTCAGGTCTCAGTGTAAGGCAGGAGGCACCTTGAGCTACAGCTATGTTGAGCTGGAAGCCAGTTGAGCCTGGTGAAGGTGTCTAAAGCCTACTTTATGCTGTTCCTCAGTCACTTCAGTTTACAAGCCAAAGATAGTTCTCAGAGATGTATTGCAGGTATACCTGTAACTCCTTGTCCTCAGTTCTCCTTTCATTTTCTGTACAAAAAAAGTGCAATTCTGTACAAAAAGGATGCTGATGCAGCTCTGACAAGTCTGTGTCTGCCAGCCCTAAGCATTTTATGACCTTTTGGACACATGCAGCCCAATCTGATGGAAGAAGACAGACCTCAAGGAGAACAAACAGCTTCAAATCGTTCTCCTCTACCCCAACCACACGTTTTCATCTACCATGTTCTTACTGATAGGAAGAGTAAGCTCAGCATTGCCAGCTCAGCCCTGCTGGAACCCAGAGACTCCCTGGGAGTCTCCACTTTGCTGGTTCTGCTACTCACAGGACTGCCCCCTTCCTTTTCATGTTACACTGTTCTCACTAAAACTTCAGACTCTGGAGAATAAGGACAATTGTTGAGAGTCATTTTCCTAGAAACTATTCTGCTACTAATAAAGACATGCATTGATAATAAATATAATAATGTAAAAGGACAAACCATGCTACCTGAACATGGGATGTTGGGATAAGAGGGCCCTTAATGTGAGCTGTACACAGAGTCATCTGAACTGTGGAGGGCTATCAACATATTGTGCCTAATAAAACTGTGTTTCCAGATGCTGTGAATATATTGGCCTGTTTGTTGGGACCATATCTGCACCCATAGCCAGGTGAGAAATACATCACATGGGCACAAGTCCTGCTGAGCAGGGGCATGGATGATGAAGGGCTCAGGTTAAGCAGGCTGTGGGGCACATACCTTCCTGATTCCTCTGCCTATAAATGTGTTTTCTCCCTGCCCAGTTCTCTACTGAAGAGTCCTCTTGGCACGCTGGCAGAGGGGCTGGTGTGGTGGGGTTCACACAGCTCACCACCCTTTATAGTGAGCATAGAATCCCAGCCTGGTCTGGGTTGGAAGGAGCACAGAGCTCCAACCCCGCTGCCACAGGCAGGGCCACCAACCTCCAGGCCTGGAGCTACACAAGGTTGACCCCATCCAACCTGGCCTTCAACACCCCCAGGGAAGAAAGTCCCTCTGGGAGAATAAAAGGGGGTGGAGGTTTCTCATTAACCACCGAGCAATTTCTTCCCTGGGTGGGAGCTGAGCTTTCGGCCGTGCCAGGAGGAGCAGGGGGCATCATGGAGTGAGCAGAGGAGCTGGCAGGATCTCACCAGCCTGATTGCTGCCTGTTTGCTCTCTGCCACCCAGAGGGGTGCTGGGGGTGAATCATAGAACCCCAGCCTGGGTTGGGAGGGACCCCAAGGGTCACAGAGCTCCAACCCCCTGCCACAGGCAGGGACACCAACCTCCAGGCCTACACAAGGTTGCCCAGCCAACCTGGCCTTGAACACCCCCAGACACGGGGCACCCACCCCCTCTCTGGGCAGCCTGTTCCAGCCCCTCACTCCTCTCTCTGGCAAGAACTTCCCCATAAGATCTAATTTAACCCTTCCCTCCTTTAGCTTCACTCCATCCCCCTTGTCCTGCCGTTGTCTACCCTTTTATAAAGCGGATCCCCCTGAGTGCCCATCTCTGGCACCTCTGGGCTGAGATCAGCGCAGAGAAACTTGGTGCTCGCAGCTGCTGAGCCAGGAGCCCCTGGGCTGCAGTACAAGGAGGGCAGCTGTACTGTACTCGCTGGCATGAGGGGAAACCAGAGCGCTGCAACCGCTCTTCAGGTGTGAAACTTGACGTAGTGATGCTTTCACATTAAAAGAAACCACAAGCGGTTGAATTTCCTGTCCTATTCCCCCTGTCCTCTCTTCCTCTCAGTACAGGTAGGGACAGCCCAGAGCAAGAATGTGGCTTAGAAATTATTTTACTAGAAGAACTCTCCTCTCCTCTGCTCCTGACCTTCTCTGTCCTTGCTGGACCAACTTTCCTCACCATCTTCCCCGGCTCCGCGTCCCTCCAGCCTTCTCAGGATGCAGCAAGCGGCTGTAAGCGAGCGGCATGGGGTGGAGGGAGCAGCCTGGCTGGGGCAGCAGAGCTGGGGGAGGTCAGCTCACCGATGCTCTGTAAGATGGCTTTAGTGATCATGGTGAGGGAGGTGTCCCCCAGGATCTCTCTCCCGGCCTTGCGGCCTGCGGTGCAGGGCGAGCTGACCCTGAGAGCTTTAAACCTGCAGGTGCCCAGAAGGGCCTTTTCGTGGGGAGCAGGCATGGTTCATCTAAAGATGATGAAGAAATGAGTAATGTTTCCTGTTTGTTATGTCCCTGCTGTTGCACAAACTGGGGGCCAAAGCTGGGGCAGGGGTTCAGAGCGGTGTAAGCTGCTGGGCCCCCGTGGAGGGAGCGGAAGGGTGCCCCAGCAGCAGGAAAAGCAGCAGGAGAAGGTGAAAGGGTGTGAAGTGAGCCAGCCCTGGCCCCACACCTGCTCATCTCACACCTTCTTACAGCCCCTTTGCCACTTGCTCCAGGCTTTGCTTTTCCTCTCCTCACCCCAAGGGGATGGAGGCAGAGGGGGTGGTTTCCCTCCCTCCACACTTCCATTTCTCCTCTGATGCCTTGTCCTTGAGATTTTCATGCAGGACATGGGGGACATCCAGCCACCTGTCAATTATCCCATCCCCAAGTTGCTAACATTTGATAATATCTCCAAATAAGGGCCATTATTGTACTAATTATTTCAGATGAAGGGAGCTGCAAGGCTTACCTGTGAGGGGCATGGCCTATTTCCACTCCTGCTCAGACTTAAAACTTAATTCATTAAACAGCCTTTGTTCCAAAGTCATCTCAGGTAGTTTTCAAGCTGGTTAATTATCAGGGTGAGTGTTATACAATAATGTGTCCAAAGAAGAGAAGGTGAGAGAGATGATTCTTGTCTGTATCTCTCTGGGAACCTTTTCTGGTACTTTTAATCTGTCTACCAGAACAGAAAGGTCAACAGCAACAGCCTAATTCAGTACCAGCTGGCATTTAAGATTATACTGTTGATTCAACCCACAGTTAAACATGTAAACCAATGCCACAGGTTTGATACCATTGTTATTTACACTGGTGTTTACAGGGCTGTGTTTATCAGCACCACTTGGTGATGTTTATTCTCAGGGCAGAGATAAAACTTAGGAATTTGAAGGCAGAAGCCATTCAATCTGGCTCTGTACTGCACAGCTCCACTGTTTTCCAGCTCCTTCAAGCAGAGATGCTTCGTTTATAAATTCCAAAGCATGTTTTTTGTCACAGTGACAGGTGGGAGGAGAAGGTCCCCCTCCCTGAGGCCACCCACTCCCCACCTCTCTGCACGAGGGGTTTTGTTGAGTCCCAGGTGAGGACTGGCAGCTTTCAGGGCAGGAGCAGGACTGAAGATGTGGGGATTCTCCTTTGGCACCTGCATCCACCACTGAGCCCATGAGCATCTCCCTCGCACACAGAGAGCCCGATACCCCCGGGGAGCTGAGCCCAGCCTCTACCCCAGCACCCCTTCGCTGGGGCAGCAGCGTGACCCTCACCCCAGCACTGACCTTCTCTGGATAACAAGCCCTGGTGCACGTGGCCAGCCTGAATTCCCCTGAAGCACAGCCACCTCCACCACCACTGTCATCCGAAAGCACAACCAGTGGAGGAAGAAATGGTGTGTGAGTATCAGCCTTTAGTTTTGCATAGGAGCTGGTGGGTTTAAGCACAGCCCCGAGTGAGGAGAGACTTTGATTCCCTTCTCTGGCTGCAGGGATGGAAAACAGCTCCCTGAGAGAAGGGAAACTGCCTGGATCGGCTGCTCCAGCATCGTGGGGCACCCTCCTCCCTCTGTTGGGACCAGCACAGCTGGGAATTTAGGCTGCTGTGAGCTGGAAAAGGGAAAGAAGAGGGAGCTGGTGACATTCCCCTCCTTGCAGCAGAGAAGCTGCAGCATTTAAACATCTCACCCCAGTTCATTTGCCATTCAGAGCTTAATGCTTTTCTCAGTCAGAGCTGAGCCTGGCTTTCTCTCTTGCTTCAGGGGTGTATTTTTAAAGCAGGGTTTCCACCTCTTCACACCTCCAGCTGTCACAATCGACGTATTTTTCTCAAATTAAAAAGAATATAGAGCCTTTT
Source organism: Hypotaenidia okinawae (assembly GCA_027925045.1). Lineage (NCBI taxonomy): Eukaryota > Metazoa > Chordata > Aves > Gruiformes > Rallidae > Hypotaenidia > Hypotaenidia okinawae. The sequence continues at coordinate 2,284,248 of BSDF01000027.1, read as the reverse complement.
GGTTGTAAAACATCCAGCTGAGGATTTTGCTGATCACTGTGGACGATGCTCAGCAGCTCGGTGTGGATTTGAGAGGCAGGGTGGTGGCACCTGCCTCCTAGACAGTTAATTTAGCAAGTGGCTGAGGAAAAGCAAGGGGAGATGAAATGAAAGAGGAGGTGCTGGCATTATACAATTATTCAGGCTGGCAAAAGAGGAGCATGCCTCTGGCACTCAAAGATAATGCAGGAGCATTCCAGTGATGATAAACACAACTTAATGCACCAAGGAGAAAGCCATGAAGTTAGCAAATCGTGTTGTAACTGGTAAGAACTTGCACTCCCAAGGCAGCTCTGCTGTCCCACTGAGCTCACATTTCTCATGCCATTCACCTTCCTGCACCCAAGGCAGCAAAAGGGGGCAGGGACAGTGAGCAGAGGTGCCAGGATGGCTCTGGCGTGGAGCCCCCTCTGGGATTTTGCGTTGGGAAGAGAGGGATGTGCTGCAGGTATCTAAATACACATCCTGGGAGACCTGCAGAGTTTGAAGAGGGCTCACTGGTTTCCATAGCACAGAACGAGCTGGTGCTGAGGGAAAGCAGGCAGAGGCTTTAAAAAGAAAGCCAAAGGGTTTTTTTTTTCCCTTGCAGCACATGGTTAAACTGTGGGATGTGGTGGATATAAATGAGATCAATAAAGCCATCAGGCAATTTCAGGGAGATTTAGTCTGTCAGAAGCAAGATGACACAGAGTTGGTGAGACTCTGGTGCAGGACATCCCCAAAGCAAAGCCAGGGGAGCCCAGGCAGCAAGTGATGCTGCCGCTGCTCTCATGGATTTTTTGCTAAGCATCCACTGGCTTTGGAGACAAGCTGCAAGGCTGGATGGAGATGCAGTCTGATCCAAATGCTTCTCCATCCCCGTGCCTCTCAAAAGATTTCCCCTCTGCCAGGCACTGCTCATTCCAAAAATCCCCAAGAGATCTCACACCTTTCAAGCACTATTTTTTCACTTCTTTGTCGTGTTATAGGCAGAGAGAGATGACTCCTTCCCTTAAGAGCATGAGTTAATGATGACCTTTAGCTTAGGCTAAGGACCAAACATGAATCATTGCCAATGCAGGAGAAGTTAGCAGTGACTTACAGAAACAGATGATGCTTCTGGAATAGCCTGCAGCCTGACAGGCTGTTTAGCCCCTGGGTGTACCTGTCAGGGCAATGCCATCTCAAAAATGTTTTCAATTTAATCTTGGCTATGCTTCCATCATCATAAAATAATTAGAAGGGAAAATTCCAAGCCATAGCCAACTAGCAGCATTGCATTGCATCTCCACTCACACACAGGAGACCATACACTGCTGTGAGCAGCTAAGGCTCAGGCTCAAACTGAACTCCCCTGGAACCATCCTATAGGATTCTTCTGATTTAACCTTGTGTCCATCCTAGAAGGTTATTTCTAGAGAAGTGGATTGAGATTTTCAGGGTTTGGTTTTTTTTTTGGTACAAAATAACTGTTATATTCCTGGTTGGCATTTCCAGCACCAGTAATCCCAGGTGATCTGCTTGCATGGGTGTAGCTGGTTTGCAATCCCCCTGAGGGTGGGGTACAAATGCCAGTCAGGGGGTGACAGCCAGGGCTTGGGGGGATGTTTGCAGTGGGCATGTGCTGGTATCTGGGCTGGCAGTGGTCATCTGGGCAAGAGTGGGAGAAGAAGGATGTGGCTCTGCTTCTCTGCGTTCCCAGTGATGCTCTGAGCCTTGTGGTGAGTTGCAGGGTCTGGACTTTGGAGTTGGGGCTGGGTTGTATTGTTTCCTATGTGGAGTGATTGTGTGGGGCTAGACTGAGCAACCACAGGTAGCAAGAGCATGTCTGCCTCTTATCTCTTGCTGGCCTTTATCAGCAGCATGAGAGGTGCTCCTCACATGATCTGTTGTGCTCTGAGCTGTGGGGGTTGCACCCTGATTTCTTTCCTGCCAAACCCACCTTCACACCCACCTGCCTTCTTCACGTGCCCTCCTGCAGTGTGCTATCCCTGTGCTCCTGACAGGCATCCCTGTGGCAGTCCCTGGGTTGTGCTTTGCATGTCTCCCCAGTTGTGCAAACTGGTCCCAGTTCTCTCCCTGGCTTGGCTATGGCACTCCCTCTGTGCAAACGTGGAAACTGCTTTGAAAATCTGGGTCCTACAGGAAGGGTACTAGTGGTTGCTGATGAAATACCACCAGGACAACATGCTGATGTCTTCATGCCCACCTGCATGGAGTAGAAATGGGCAGGGGCTGATGACCTGAGCCTCAGGAGCTGATGACCTGAGAGCTGATGACCTGAGAGCTGATGACCTGAGAGCTGATGACCTGAGAGCTGATGACCTGAGCCTCAGGGGCTGATGACTGCACAGTATGCTGGGCAACGCAGCCCTTGGTGCCTGTGGGCTTTGGCTTCTAGGGGACCAAACCCTAAGGTGGAGATGTGCATGGCCATGGGCTTCTTGACCTGAATAATCCAAAGGATTAATAAACTTCAAAATTGCCTGTCAGGTCTGTCCATCCTTGTGCAGCAAGGTCAGGCTGAGCTGCAGCTGGAGAAACAGGTTTGGGGTGCCCACTGGCCATCACCTGGGACAACCTCCAGCCTCTTGGGTCACCTCAACTGGAGCTTCATCCCATGGCTTGCAAAAGCATAAAGCAGTTCATGCAGTCTGGCTCCCTTGAATGCAAAAGTAGGGATTATTTTAGCTAGTAGGGGATTATTTTAGCTAGTAGGGGATTATTTTAGCTAGTTAAGAATTATTTTAGCTAGTATGGGATTATTTTAGCTAGTATGGGATTATTTTAGCTAGTAGGGGATTATTTTAGTTAGTATGGCATTATTTTAGCTAGTATGGCATTATTTTAGCTAGTTGGGGATTATTTTAGCTAGTTGGGGATTATTTTAGCTGGTAGGGGATTATTTTAGCTGGTAGGGGATTATTTTAGCTGGTAGGGGATTGTTTTAGCTGGTAGGGGATTGTTTTAGCTGGTAGGGGATTGTTTTAGCTAGTATGGGATTGTTTTAGCTAGTATGGGATTATTTTAGCTAGTAGGGGATTATTTTAGCTAGTAGGGGATTATTTTAGCTAGTATGGCATTATTTTAGCTAGTTAAGAATTATTTTAGCTAGTAGGGGATTATTTTAGCTAGTAGGGGATTATTTTAGCTAGTTAGGAATTTTAGCTGCTGCCTAAATTCCTAATGCTGACCAGTCTCCTTAATTATGTTGCAATAACCCTCAGTGGTGTGTTGAGATGAAGTGATTATTAGAGGAATGCTGGGTGCAGGGCAGTGGGTATTTATGTAGGTGCCTTCTAGCTCAGCTCTTTCTCTTATCAGACACTTCTAAAAATCATTCTCAACTACACAGGGTGTGTGTGGGGGGGAAATAAAAGAGAGAAAAAGAAAGTATCCACCCTTGCATTACCCTGTAAATATGATGTAGTAAATGCAACTGAAGAAGTGTGAATGCTCTAAGCTATTCATCTTCAGGCTGGCCTTCTGATATCAGTTCTTCTGAAGACCACAATCTTTCACTTCTCGCACGTAGCATTACTCATACTTGATAAGTGTGCTAAAACATCAGAGGGACCTGGGGAGGTTTGACAACTCCTTGACCTCAAACAAGCTACTCAAACAGCAACACTCTAGGATGAATAAAGCTTGCTTGATTCTTTTTTTCTTGTTGGTTTGTTGTTTTTTTTTCCCTCTATAATTTATTTTTATCAGGCATTAAAGGTCTCTGCTGTGTGAGGGCTGAGTGTGGGTAAAGCAGCAGCTAACCAAAACCTGCTCCCAAACCCAACCTCAGTCCACAGGTTCTCAAGCAAGAAGTGAACCAGGTGCCTCCAACCCCACCTGCTCCTCAGACCTGGCTTGCTGGGGCAGGGACAGTCCCAGAGCCCTGGTGAGGAGGGGTGGATCATCCTTCCTGAGTCCCCACCCTGGGCAGGTCAGAGCAGGGAGCTGAGCTCCACTTCTCAGACATCAAGCCTGGGTTGTGTTGTCTCTCTTTTTGCTCCTTTCTGCCCCAAACTGATGGCTGCATCAATCAGCCTGGACTGAAGTGTGACTCAAACCTCCACAGAACCTCCTGAAATGCCATTTTTCTGGGTAAAATCCCCCAGTCTCCCCAGAACTGAACCCTTACTGTGTTGAGTTAAACCTGGAAACGGTGTGCTGTTCTGGTGCTGCTGTTCCATCCCCTCTCTTTGCACAGATCCAAAGCTCTGGGGCTGGCTCAGCACCCGGTGGTGAGCAGAGATCCAACACCTGCCCTTCCCATCTGGTGCACCCCTGAGATGGTTAGGAAGGTGTTGTGTGGAGGGGGGACAAGACAGGGTGTGTGCAAAGGCTCCTCTGGCTCAGCAGAACTTGGGGTTTGTCTTTTGATTCCCAGCTGTGGCTCTGTTCTCCTGGGCACCACATGGGAGGGAAGTGCTGCCCAGGCAGAGGAGAGGCCTGACAGAGGATTTTGTGCTTGCAGATGAGTGATTTGCATTGTGGCAAGAGGTGTGAGGAGGGCTGTCACCGTGCATGTGTGTCCAGATCCCTCTGAATGGGAGGAAACACCCATGTTAACCACATCGCCACACGAGACCGCTGGTGGTGGGATGCCAAGCACGCAGGAGGAGGTTAGAAATTGATAAGCCTGTCACACCTTTAGGGTTACATCTCCCTGGGCTTGCTGTCCACCTGGCCTGTTGGGATGGAGCTGCCATTGGTGTGGGCTGGGGAGCAGCTCCTCTTGCTGCCCTGAGCTTCCCTTGAGGCCAAGACCCGCGTTTGGTCTCCACATCTGTGGTCCTGAGTTGTTTACTGGTGGCAAGTGAAGTGCAGAAGTGGATGTGTGAACTGGCTGGGGTTACCCCTGGGGGGGGGGGGAGGGGGGAAATCAGAATTAAAAAAATAAAAATCAGGGGTTTATGGATCTGACTTGATTTCCAAACTCAGGCAGCCTCCTGGTGCCAATGAAGCAAGCCAGATGTGGCCTCTTGGTCATCCCCAGCTCCAGATGTGTCTGGAACAAAGCACGAGGGCCAAGCCTGACCATTCTCAGCAGCAGCAAATTCTCCTTCCCCTTTGCCACTTTCAGCAGGGCTGGTGGCATCCCTCATGCAGGGATGGGATGGATGGGGAGAGGGATGTGCAGGACCAGGGTGCTTGATGCTGCTGCCATCAGCAGTCCTCTGCTGTGCTGCCTCTGCATCCCTCACTCTCCAGTTAAAGGACAGGGAACTCCCTCCTGGGCAGTTTTCCCATGCATCAGCATTTAGAACTGAGCAGAGAATTACCCTTTCCTCCCCTGCTGCTGGTGTGAGCTGGTAATTCTTCTCATTCAGTCAGCATTTCCCTCCCTCCCAAATGTCAAATGGTTAATTTTTAAGTTTCACCTCTTTCTTTCTTTAACCAAGGGGAAACTCTTTACTGCAATTTGTTAGTCAAAAAAAAATAATTGGGGGTTTGGTGAGGGGAAGGGGGGGAAAAAACCCACCCCACTTTTCCTGGGGAAGGTTTTTCCAGGCTGGGAAATATTTTATTTATTCCCTAATTCCCACTGAACCTCTGGACCAAACAGGGGGGCACCTGTGGGACACAAGGCTGAGGGGTACTGAGGACATACTCCCTGGCTGAGCTGCTTGTGTGAATGCACTCATTAAGCAAAATTAGCAAGTTTTAATATAACCCAGGCAGTTTTCCTCATTGTTCCAGCATATTTTTGGTTTTAGATGGGGGAAATACAGTCTGCCTAAATTGCTCAGAGCTTGTATGTAGTGGGAAGCAGACAGCTTGAAAAATAAGGAGGAAAAAAAGGACCAGAAGATGCTGCTGCAGTATTTATTTCATGCCTTGAAGAAATGGGGTGGTGGTAGTGGTGTGTGTGTGGGGAATTTTGGTGAACCATCACTGTGAAATTGAAGTGATCTCTTCTCAAAAGCATCTGCCCATGGCTTGTGCCCCAGGCTGCTGTGAGAGCCAAGGGTTTTAGCCCCACCAGGGCTCTGAAACTCTGAATAATCACCCAGTAATAGCAGTGCAGCTGCAGGGTCCTGGGTGGCCATGTAATTATTACAAGATGATTAATTATGTGTGGGGCACAACCACAAGAAAAATCCACCAAGTCCAAAGCTCCTGAGCCCCCAAACTGTGTCAATGAGGAACTCTTCCCCCCACCAAACTGGGGTAGTAGTTGTGAGATTATATTTTTTCACTTAAAATTTGTCATCCTCAGTGGCTGGAGGATGCTGTTGGGGATGCAGGGGATGAAGAGTGCACCTGCATTGCTGGGGATGCAGGGAGGCAGCTGGTGCCTGTGGCATCTCACTCTGACCACACACCCCCAGCTTGGGCTTTTCCTGGGAAATTGGGGGATTCCCCTCCAGTAAACACACAGTGGGTTGGGTTTTATTTATTAGCCCAACTCCAAGCCAACAGCCCACCATCAGGAGCCTTGGTGTTCAGCCTCAGCTGTGAGCTGAGCTGTGTTTGGGGTGCAGATATGAACTCACTGCCCTCCTTGGGGATATGGAATATGGATGAGCTGAGCTGTGTTTGGGGTGCAGATATGAACCCTCTGCCCTCCTTGGGGCTATGGAATATGGATGAGCTGAGCTGTGTTTGGGGTGCAGATATGAACTCACTGCCCTCCTTGGGGCTATGGAATATGGATGCTGTGAGGTTAATGTTGCTTAGGTTTCTACTGATGTCTTTGAGCCAGATCCTCAAACTCTTGGCCTGGGTTTCCTCACTCTGGTGGGCAGGATGGAGGTGTCCTTGGGGACTTGGTGATGTTCCAGTTGCCTTGTAGTCAGCAGCAGGGGCAGCTTCCTTGCCTTAGTCCCTGACAGTGCTTGGCACTAGAGCAGCAGCCAAAGGCTCTGAGTCAGAGACACTCTTATCAGGGGGGAAAAGAAGGCAATTTCTGTTATTAATGGTCCTGGAGCAGCAGCTGCAGCTCCCCAGGTTTGAGAGGGGGTTGGAGAAGGAAAAGCTGCCTCTTGTGACCTCTTTGTAAAGAGTAAACAGGGAGCCAGGCACCCAGATTTGGGAAGCCAGCAGGCAGGGGCCTCCTGATGGGGAAACATGTCAGCAAGTAGGAGGAGGAGATGTGCAGGTGAAAGGGGAGCAGAAAGGCTGTTAAAGGTTAACACTTGCCCTAGGAGAGAGGAGGGGCAAATTTCTTTGCTCTTAAATAGCATTTGCTGACAAGGTTGTGTCTCAGTTATTGGGTTGGGGTTTTTTTTTTCTTTAAAACACCAGTTCTGTCCCTTTTAAAATTTTTTTCTTTCTTTCTTTTTTCTTTCTTTTTTTCTTTCTTTTTTTTTTTCTTTTTTTTTTTCTTTTTTATTTTTTTTTTTTAATTTTTTTTTTTTTTCCTTTCTTTTTCTTTCTCTTTTTATTCTTTCTTTTTTTATTTTTTTCTTTCTTTTTTTCTTTCTTTTTCTTTTTCTTTCTTTTTTTCTTTCTTTTTTCTTTCTTTTTTCTTTTTCTTTTTTCTTTTTTTTTTATTTTTTATTTTTTTTTTTTATTTTTTTTTTTTTATTTTTATTTTAAATTTTTTTCTTTTTTCTTTCTTTTTTTCTTTCTTTTTTTCTTTCTTTTTTTCTTTCTTTTTTTCTTTCTTTTTTTCTTTCTTTTTTTCTTTCTTTTTTTCTTTCTTTTTTTCTTTCTTTTTTTCTTTCTTTTTTTCTTTCTTTTTTTCTTTCTTTTTTTCTTTCTTTTTTTCTTTCTTTTTTTCTTTCTTTTTTTCTTTCTTTTTTTTTCTTTTTTCTTTTTTCTTTTTTATTTTTTCTTTTTTCTTTTTCTTTTTCTTTCTTTTTTTTTTTTTTCTTTTTATTTTTTTTTTTTTCTTTTTTTCTTTCTTTTTTCTTTCTTTTTTCTTTTTTTCTTTCTTTTTTCTTTTTTCTTTTTTATTTTTTATTTTTTCCTTTCTTTTTTTTTCTTTTTTTTTTTCTTTTTTATTTTTTTTCTTTTTTATTTTTTTTTTTTTTTAATTTTTTTTCTTTTTTTTTTTTTTCCTTTCTTTTTTTTTTTTTCTTTTCTTCTTCTTCTTTTTTTTTTTTTTTTCCACTGCACTTGCTCACACCCCTGGCCAGCAGGGAGCCTTCAAGAACATCATTGCGAGATCTCAGGTCTGTCACCACCTTCCCAAGTTGTGGTAGCATTAGCTCACACCTCCCACGCTCATTGCTGTTCCTTCCACACAGCAAGAAACAGCCCTGGGACACGATGAGAATGAGATTGCAGCAGAGAGAGAGAGAGAGAGAGAGACTTCCCGCTATGGTACCTGAGCGGGTTGAAGGAGAAGCATGAGGAGAGGTTGGTGGTGGTGTCTTTGCTTTACATCACCCAAAAAGGGACTTTGGGGGGTGGGAAAGGGGGCAGCTTGGGAGTTACTGCCAGCTCAGTCACTGATGCTCAATCCCTTGCTGCCCACATGAGGCAGCCCCCAACCCACACAATCCCAGGGGTTGGAAGGGACCTTGAGAGCTCATCTGGTCCAACCCCCCTGCCAAAGCAGGCTCCCCAGCTCATATTGCATATTCCACCTGACCAGCGTGCTTGGAGCTGAGCACCAGTCCTCAGCATCTCCCAGGCACCCCCAGTAGCTTCTGCATGTCTCTAAAGCATGGTGAAACCTAAACCTCCATCCCCCCTTTCATTCTCCCAGAGGGACTTTCTTCCACCCATCAGCTTTTACCCGTGGTGGGGGAGGGCTCCTCCTGTCAGCTTGGTGGTTTGCAGAGGGGTTCTGCAGCGGTTGCACGGGGGCTTTTGGTGAGGGTGTGAATTAAATCACTGCCAGACCCATCCTGCCTGCTCCATACCACTCTCTCTGCAAAGAACTTCCCCCCAATATCTCATCTCACCCTTCCCTCCTCCAGCTTCACTCCATCCCCCTTGTCCTGCCATTGTCTCCCCTCTTAACAAGCTGATTCCCCTCCTGTGTCTCTGCTCCCTCCAGGGACTGGCAGGCTGCAATGAGGTCCCCCCACAGCCTTCTCTTCTCCAGGCTGAGCCAGCCCAGCTCCCTCAGCCTCTCTCCAGAGGGGAGCTGCTCCAGCCCTCTAATAGTTGGGAGATGCTGCTGCTCTGGCTCTTTGCTGAGCAAAACCAGGAGGGGTGATTTACTGGGCTACAAACACTGCAGATGTGCCAGCTGTTTTGTGGGCTGCAGCAGTGCCTGCTCAGGGAGCTGCACTCACCACAGTTGACTGCAGCTAGAACTAGAGTTCTGTCCCTCTGTTGAGCCTTTAACAGAAAAAGGTACAGGCTGAAAGCCAGGTGTTTGATTCTTCAGCTGATACCAGGGATGCACAATAACACCCCTGGGTCCTGCCCAGTGCCCTCCTCCCCCTTGTTTCACCTTTCAGCTCACAGGAAACAAACTGTGCAGCTCTTTGCTCTGCAGGACGTGGGACCCTGGTTTGCAGGGTCCAGTGCCAGCAGCTCAGCCCCACAGGTCCAGCCCTGCCCTTGGGAGCATCCCTGGGGAGCCAACAGCCAGCACTTTTCCAAGGCTGAGGGTGCCACTGTTGGATCACCAGCGCTGCTGGTTCTCCCAGGCAGCCCCAGTGCCTGTGGTCTGGGTTTCTAGTGAGAGAAGAACTTGTTTTCTCCGGAAAGTTTCAGGGGAAATGAAGTGGCTAGTTTTGAGTCAATTTGAGAACCAAATACTCTTTGCTTGTCAGAGAGACGTGGGAAAGTGTCCTGCAAAGTGGCTCCTGCATCCCTGCAGCATCCTTGTGGCATCCCTCCCGTGTTCCTGCACCACCACCTCTGCAGTGTCCCCATCACATCCTTACTCCATCCCTGCAGCATCCTGTATCCCTCCCACCAACACTTAAGTCAGCTTTAAAAGGTCAGGGTGTGTGTGTGTGTGGGGGTTTCCTCAAAAGTTTGCTAAATTGGGCACTATTGGTTTGGGGGATTGTCTGAGGAAGGGTTTAGTGCTGATCTTGGCACTGGTTTGGCTCTTTTCTGTGGCTCCTGCTCCTCCACGGTGTGCAGGTGTCATGTGGGGGGACACACAGCAAGACTGCTGCATCCCACACCTGCTCTCAGTTGCTGGAGTGGGGAGCAGACACCTCTGCTGTGATAACAGGACATCCAACCTGCCATGTGGCTGTTGAAGATCAGTGATTAAACTGCCCAGGGTGCCCTCGACCCTGCCAGCTGGGGGTGCATGAAATGAGAGGGCTTCATGGGACCAAAACCTTGGGGCTGGGCAGAGAAGAAAGAGGGCTGGGAGAGGATGAGAGATGAGGGCACAGAAATGGGGAAGTCTTGCCCTTGACTCAAATGCAAATTTGGTTTCTGCCAGCCTCTCCCTGTGCAAGCCTCAGTGCTGGGGAATGCTCCCAGTTCCCAGCTGGGGATCCCAGCTGAGGACAATGGTGCAAAGTGGTAGAGTGGCTGCAGCTGCATACACCCTCAACCCCTTTAAGACCCAGGGGGGTGGGGACAGATATTGCTAGAAAAAGAACACCAGGGACAGAAAAGCAGCAGCTTTCCTCCCTGCTGGGCACTCCCTGGCTCATGGCACTCCCTTTCCTGGCTCAGGTATGAAAATCTTTTATGTGGTTTAGAAGAGATGTGGTTTTCTGCCTTCCTTTCTCTCCTGTGCCTTGGCAGGGTGCTCTGAGTACCTGAGTTTGGCCAAATACAGGTCTTTTGGCCTCTGTCCTGAGCAAGCTTTAGTGATGCTGCAGCGCTTGATGATGCCCTCTCCTCTTTTGGCATGAGTGTGGTGAAATGAATGGTGCTGCCCAGCTCTGGCTTCTGCTAGCTCATGTGTCCAGGGGGTTTTGTGGTCAGCTTTTGGTCTTATATTAATGTTGGTGTTTCTTGTGATGGTGTTTGGCCAGAAGCCAGCACCCCAGGGCTTCCCTCTCTGGGTACAGTGCCCAGAGCTCTGTGGTTACAGCATCTCCTCATTTCCTCCTTCATCACCTTCTTGTTCACAATCCTGTTTGATGCTCTTCAGAGGGGACAGCCTGTGATGGGGCCAGCTGGCACTGGGTGGCTGTTTATCTTTGCTGGAGATGGGTGTTGCTGAGCTGCTGTGGTTGAAGGTGGGTAGGTTTCCACAGGGGCTGTGTGAGTGGTGTGCAGGTGATGCCATGCAGCAGGACTGGATGTAGCTGCTGTCTGGGGGTTGGCAGCATGGATCCAGCTTGCTTTCCCACCAAGGGAGGCAGCAGCTGGGAGCACTGGGCTGGGCACAAGAGCTGATGAAACACTGTGTTGTCTCAGTGCTCCTTTACATTGGCCAAACTGGAAACTGAACCCCAAAATATATAGTTTCCTAACTGCTTCTTGTGCTTTTTTGCACTGTTTTTGCTCTGATAAAGCAATGATTCAAGAAATGAAGTTTCTCATTAGGTGCCCCAGGTGAATGTCCCCAGTGGAGTGGAGCAGGGCAGGAGAAAGGCTGATGAAGTGGAATTAGTGATGAATCAGTGAGGGGGATGAACAGAGAGGATGTGGCCTCACCTGTGGAGCTATAAACCCTGGCAGCAAAGCCAAGGCCAGGTGCTATTGCTGTCTGTGCATGGGATGGGTGGTCTGGGTCCTGCTCTGGAGAAGGCAGTGCTGGTTGTGCATGTTCTCCTCTCTGCTGAGGGTAGAACAGGATGGGTTCTGCCATTGGGAAGTGGTGCTGGGATGATGCTGAGCACAGGAGGTTCAAGGGGTGGCTGGATGGTGCCCCTTGCTGCACAAAGAGCTTTCCAAAGCAGATGGAGCTCTTTTTTCCCCCCTATCTATAAGAGCCAAATAGAATAGAATTTCTGGGGGGGTTGGGGAATGATCCAAAGCAGCTGAATCTTTTATTGCTGCAATTCAGGCTCACTTCCAGTGTTCAGCAAAAAAATGTTTCAAAGCTGAAAAGGAGCTGGTAAGTGAGGATCTTACTAAGCAGCAGCTACCAAGGCAGTTCCAGGCAAGCCCACCCATCCCCATGCTGGGAAAAGAGGTGGCCAGGTGCTCCCAGGTTGCAAACTGGTATCAGTGGGGTCTGTGTGCTGAGCTGTGTTGTGGAGAAGGTCAAGGAACAGCCCTGGTACATCTGCAGTGCAAAGGGAGAGTAGAGGCAGTGGGAGGCCAAAGGTTTTGTTGGAGAAGAGGGATTAAGGATGGTGGTGCACTGGGTGAGCATTGATGGAACCAGGGCCAGGGCAGGTCCCTGAGGTCAAGTGAAGCCTCTTTGCCTGCTTGTTCTGCCCTTGCCCAGCCCCAGTCCACTGCCTGGGGTCAGGTCACCGTGCTGGAAGCTGAGCCACCTGCATCCCTGCTGTGCTGGCCTGGCCCCAGCAGCCCTGTTTGGGAACAGCTGCTCCACAGCAGAGGTGGGCTGGTGTCCAACCATAACATGAAGTGTATTGTGACATGGCATAAGGGATGTTGAGAAGCACTGGGGTGTGCAAAGACTCTCTTCTCTTGGCAAGCAGCCCCTAGGGCTGCATGGTGTGTTCCAGCTTGTCCTTTCTCCCTGCAAGCTGCTGCTGCTCTCCTCAGTCCTGTTTATCCTCTCAGTTCCTCTTCCTCAGTGGGTTTCAGCTTTAGTTTGGGGTCTTCAATTCTGGGGGGGTTTGGGAGACCATCTGGCAGCACTTTGACTCCCTGCTTGTGGTGGCAAAGATGTGTGGGGCTGATGTACAATGGCATGTCCTGGTCTACCAGTGAGCGCTGGTGGCTGTGCCAGGCAGAGGGAGATGCTCTTCATGCAGAAAGCCATGGGGTGCAACAGCCCCTTAAGGCAGTGGGGTGTTGGGGTGGTTGTCTTGGCTCTTTGGAGCCCCTGCAAGCAGGTTGGGCAGAGTTGGGTGCTGCTGAGCTCTATTTAAGCTAAAGCATTTCTGAACTAGATCAGCTCTGTGTGCCTTTCTGTTGAGCAGCTGCAGGTTTGTCCCACTGGCCTCAGGTTTGTCCTGGAGCTTGAGGTGCTGCTTGGAGCTCCCCTGGGAAATCCCTGTGTTTTTCTGCTTTCCCTTTTTTAACCCAGGGATGGATGGGACAGCAGTGCCAGCACAGAGACTGCTGGTCTGCAATGTGTGCTGGCCTCCTGCTGCCAGCAAACCTGTGAGGAGAAGAGGGGGAAGGAGGAGGAGGTGGTGGTGGTCATGGTGCTGTGGGTCAGCCCATCCACCATGGCCAATGTATGAAAGAGACAATTTAACCCTCCAAGAAAGCAGCTCCATCAAATAGCACCTTCCTGTTCTGGCTGTCACATCTCTGCACCCTGTCCTGCTGTTGGCATCATTTGTGGGGGTGGTTTTTTGAGAGTAAGAGATGGAGCTCCATGGTGAGAGGGGCCCAGGGTACTGGGATGAAGGAAACAGAGGCACAGCAAGGGCAGCTGGCTGAAGATCTGGGAGTCTGCCCAGGACCCTGCCAGCCCTGTCTCTGTCAGGTGGCTTTTCCCTCAGCTGTGAAGTCCTTTCTGCTCACAGCATTTCTGTCATCCATGGGTGGTTGCAGCCAGGACCTGCTGGGTGCCACAGGAACCTGCAAAGGTCCTTTGTGAGCAGCTGGGAAAGCTTTTAATCTGCTGGTGCTGACAGAATGTTGGGTGCTTGAAAACTTCTGGTTGCTCAAGCAGACAGGTCTGTAACTCCCTGCACTGAGGAACCTGACCTGGGGGTGGAGGGAAATTGGTCCAACTTGCCATGGTGGAGCTTTGCTTTGGTTGGGTGTGCAGTGGAAGAATTAATGACTAATGGTGGCTTCATTAATTCTAGTGCTTTCACTTTCAGCAGCTTATTTAATGATGGCATTGAATAATCCCTTAGAGATCAGCATCATCTCCTGGGCTGTGCAAAGAGTTGAGGCACAAGTTCTTGGGCAAGTCTGGTTTGGGTGGTCTAGGGGAGGGGGGTAAAAGGTCCTGGTCCCTGTACCATCAGCACTATGGGATGCTGGAGGTAACAGGAGCAAAAGCTCTGGGATTTTAGTAGGGCAAAAGTATTATCCCACTTGGGATGACAAGTGTCCCTGTGGAGGCAACACAAGGACATTGCCATGTTTATCTCCATGGAACTTTGATTTAGCTGAAACTGGCATCAAGCTGAAGACACCAGAGGGACTATCCCACCCAGGCTTAATATTATCTTTGCATAAACCCCTGATGTAATTTTAAACACATGAAATAAGTCAGTTAAAAGGTATTTGGAAGATGAATTGGGGGGGAAAGGCTAAAATCCAGCTGAGGCTTTGAATTTTATAATAGTTACTCCTCCCAAATCTCTAAGTGATACTAATTTTAAGCCTTTTTCACCACTGAAGAGTCCTACAAAATGCAATCTCTGGTGGTTTTTCTTTTCTCTTGGTTGTGTTTTTGTACAAATGTGCTTTGAAAGTTGTTCTGTTGGGTCTTTTTTTGACCCTCAACATCTGCATTGTTGGCAGATTCTCACAGAAAATGAGTTGTGGTAACAGTGCAAAGATTCTCTTTGAAGACAAGAGGAAATGCTAAACATAACTTATTAAAGAAACATTCTTCTAGTATGAGAAACACTGTTGTTTTCCTTCATCTGTGGGTGCTCAGGTGTGGGAGGTCAGGATCCACCTGTTGTGTCAATGCACCTTCCTTGTGTTCAGGTGTGGGAAGTACACCCCGTACATGCCCTGTTGAACCTGGTAGAGATTTGACTTTCTTCTTAGGCAGAAGATGATCTGGTGGGGAGGAAAAAAACACAATATTAATGAGAAAAAAAAATACATATCTCCAAGTGTGTGCTTTGCCCTTCATTGGATGCCCCCAGAACATGTTGCCTGGTGGGGATGGAGTGACTCCTGAATAAGATGCTCACCTAAGGGCAGACACTAGCTCAGTCCCCAGTTTGGAATATGAGTTTTTTCCTCTTTTCAATCTTCCTGACTGCATTTTTTTTTTAAAACTCTTTGAGCCTCCCAGGACAATAATCCATGTTTTCTGTGGATTTAGCCATTCTAGCTGGTGCAAAGTGGATGCAGCTGCTTTTGAAGCAGTGCTATTAAGATGCTATTCCCCCATCAAATCAGCCCCAGAGACCAGAGGAGGATTTGCTCTGCTCTTTCCAAGAATACACAGCTGCAGTATGGCCCTGCAAGGATGCTACAGCCTCTATGTTAAGAGTACTGAATACAAAACTCTGGATGAGATTCCAGCAGGTTATTAGAAACATCTTCTGCAGTTCCTTATCTGTAACCTCATAGTTTTGCTGACATTAGGATAGAGAAGAGGTTTAAGAAATACCATGGAAGATCCCCTGCTTGTCATCTTGCTCTTTGGGTTGGTTTTAGACTTTTCTCTCTGCAAAGGACCATCTCATTCATGATTTGCAGCTTCCTTTCCTAGACATCTACTTAGCTGGCTACAAATACCCTTTCCTATCCTCCTGTGCACAAGTCCTTGGAGGAGCTGGCAGTAACTGAAGGAGGATTTGGCATGCCAGGGATATGTTGGGATGCCCCTCCTGCAGCTCCATGGAATGGGTGGGCACTGCCATAGTCATGGTTGAGGTAGGACAGCAAAGGGGCCACTTACCAGGAAGCATAACAAGATGAGGAGAAGGAAGCCAAGCAGGGTGAAGATGCAAATGAGGATAATTGCCCAGAACTGAAGCTCTGCAAAGGCAAAATAAGGGCACATGAGGGTTTTTTTTGGCTTCCTGTACATGGGGGAAGGAGGATGACATCTTGCCCTGGCAAAGTTCAGAAGTATTGAACAGTGAAGTCCTTCTGACAGGTGAAAGAGCTGGATGGTGGCATCTGGCCTTACCTGGCTGCAGAGCACCTGTGCCCTAGCCATGTGAAGCTGGGCAGGATGTGTACAGAAGCTTTGGTAGAATGGAATGAAGGCCTGAGGCTCTCCAACTTTAAAGGCCACTTCATTGCAATGCCCTTGCATGGTTGCAGGGATGTTTAGAGAAGCCAAGTTCTCTATTAGCTGCTGGATTCTTTTGGTGAAGGGGATAGGATTAGGGGTGTCAGCACCCCTAAAGCTGTAGTTAGCTTTACCAGCACACTTGTGGTGCATGGAAAAACAACAGTTCAGAGTTGTTTTCCTCTGGTTTACTGTTAGTTCTGGGGTTGTGGCTCTCAGCACTATCTGGATTTTTTTGTAAATAAGGCAGTTCTCAACATTATTGGTGCCAGAGCTCCAGAAGAGCTTCCCAAATTACACTGTTTTTTCTGTCCTTCACTTCCATGTTCCTCAGGTGGGCTGGCTTTGGCCCTTGGTGTTTGCCACCAGCCTCCTGAGAACCCTAAAGTGAGAGTTCTTGCACAGGTCTAGTCTCTGTTTCAAGGTGTGTGGTGGTGATCTGCTGTATTTCAAGTCTTTGGTGGCTGTAGCTTGAATTTCTCCTGAAAAGCACTTACCAGATCTCTCTGCCTCCTCCTCATTTGTTTTGGGTGGATAATAACCTGGAAGTAAAGGGTGGGACAGGTGACTAAGTGCTCTAGAAGTGATTAAAACAAAACTAATAAACATGCCCTCAAAGTCATCTCAGGAGTGCTCACCTTCAACAACCAGGCTCTGATCTTCCAGCTCGTAGCTGGGGTTCAGCTTGGTGAACCCATGGGTCAGGTGCCTCAGCTCCTCATACACCTCTTGCTTGTGTAAAGCCCTTGAGGAGGGATCTGAGGTGAATTTGCAGGTGGAGGAAACACTTGTGTATGCTTTCCCTTGGACAGGCCTGGAGGATGAAGACAGAGTTTTTAAAGGAAAAGGAGGGAAAAGAAGTAGAGCTGAGCAGAGGCAGGGAGAGGGATTCAGAAGCAAGTTGTCAGATGTCTAAGCAACTTTCTATTAGCAGGGGATAGGTTTTAGTCAGTTTATATCAGGTATGACAGGAACTCATGCAGCCTTGTGAAAGCCACCTGCTGATTTAATCCCAGACAAGGCATTTCTAAGGGGTAAATCAGCTCAGCTTTCTTTGTTCCTCCAAAGAAACGTTGGAGAAGACACACAGAAGGAGATTTTGCTCTCAGGCTGCTCAGTTCTGAACTGTTTTGCTCCTGGATTTCAGTGGAGCTTTAATTTTTCTGAATAAGCTAAATGACAGAATACAGGTGGTGGGTTGGGTGTTTTTATTTCCCCCCTCTGGAATTTTTTTTTAGGCATGAAAAGAGCCTCACAGGCATGGAAACAAAACCACCTTTCCCTTGGACAAACCCCTTTTGTGGTAAAGGCAAGACTGACTCTTCCCTTCAACTGAGTTGGATGAAGGTGCCACCTCTGCATCATCCAGAGCACAGGGCTTGGCAGTGAGGGATAAAGGCTGTGCTGCAGCTCTGAACACCTCTTTTCTGCTAGCTGCTCCTCTGGGACTCAAGGAAAAAACACTTCTGAAGCAGGACCTACCCAAAGCTCTTGACAGTACAACCAGCAAAGTAGTCCTTCAGGCTGCTGGTCCTGAATCCTTCAAGCTGATGGAAAGAAAGAAAACATGAGGGAAACTGAATATACTTAATAAATCCTTAATTTGGACAGGGAAATGCAGCTAATTGCTGGGTTTTACCTCCTTTTCAATTTTCTCTTTGTGCATTTGGTACATCTGGGACCCAGAATCCTGCAGTTCTGGGGAGTAGGGAAGGTTGGAGATTCTGAAGCTTATTTGGAAGTTTTCTTTCCCAGACTTGAGGGGTGTTTTGTAAGTTGCTGCCTCAATTGCTAGTTCCAAGCCTGGAAATTAAGAGGAAAAGTCAAGGGGAAAAAAAAACTAGCAGAGGGGGGAAAAAAAAGGGGTTTTGATTGCAAGAAGCATTGATCTGCAGATATTTAGCTAGGAAAGCTTGAAGACTTAATAGATAAACCAAACTTGAGTTGCATTTGGGTTTGGTAACAAATTCCCAGTCTAGCCTTTGAATCAGCCCTTCAGCAGTGCATCAGCCAGTCGTTTCTTTGTGAAGTTAAAAGCCTGTTTAGCTCTAAATACTTGAAGTTACAGTGTTACCACTTCATTTTTTTTAATTATTTAACATTAAATAACACCTTAAGCCATCAAAGTCAAAAGGGCTTCGCTGAGCCAGTCTGGATGTGGCAAAGGACTGGCCTAACTCTGACTTGAGTTCAGTGATTCAATATGAGAAGACAGATTTATTTCTATGCACCCCCTCCACATCCTTCCTGGTAGACCAGAAGTTGAGGAGTTATGAGCCCACCATGGCAAAGTGGGTTGATCTGAATGGGGAGCTGTGATTTTTGTCTGCCTGGTGTGCAATATACCAGTATCCACACAGAGCAGAGGCATCACAGTGCATGATTGTGTAGAGATGGGTGCCTGCCCCAGGATAGCAAGCCAAAGCTCTGAATCAGTGGTTATTCACACACTTAATATCAATTAATATTCATGTTTCTACTACATATGTATTACCTATCATTATATGATTGGTTAAAAAAACCTTTGCCTCCTGTGTAAACTAGTGGGCACTCCTCATTGTTCTTTTGAGGAAGTCATGTAACTAGGGTGAGTGGTCCATGGGCTGGTGGGCATGATCTATCCCCTCTTGGAATAACCTTTTCCCTTAGTTTCCTCTTTCTTTGGCATTCTTCAGCCAAAGGTTCTTCAAGGTTAGTTGGTCAGGCTTATGGGATTTCAATTACACTTCTACCTCTTTGGCAATCACATACATTGTTTAGATAAGCACTTATTAACACAAGGGTAGGGCTATAGGATGGCTATCTTTAGCAGCAATGTTCTTGGTTTAAATTACACACTGCATCTGATTTTGTTGTAACAATTTGAGCTCTACATACTGTCCACTGAGAATCCTTGCAGCTGGAAAGTGCTCCCCAGCCATAGTCCAGTTGTATTTATGGTCCCATCCTGAAAAGCCCTTTCAACCACAGATCTGTTGATGTTGGGTTCTGGCTGGAAGAAGCAATTGCAGTCAACCACTATGGATCCAACCCTGTGGAGAGAGAAACAGAGGTTCTGAGATAAATAGGCTGATCATAAAACTTCAGGTGGGAAAGGGTTTCCTAAGAGGCTCCTGCTGTTGAGTATGAAGTGGTTTAAGCTAATGTGGGGCTACTGAGAAACATGGCACAGAAATGGTTTGGGTTTTCCTTTGGCCAGGGACAGGAAAAGACATACCACGACCTCTCTCCTCTGAAGACTTAGCTCATAGCACACGTAGACAATGATCAGGGCTTTTTCACATGTGAGGGTCCCTTGTCCAAGCCCCTTCCCATCTAGAGTAGGACACTACAACGGTGTCTGAAACCCACTTTGAAAACCTAGTGGAGCCCAAACTGGGAGGAGGAGGCCAGAGGTTGCAGGGCCACTATTCAATCCTTATTAGATATGATTGCTGATGGGAATTGCTGGGATATTCAGAGACCTAAGAGTGCCTCCCAGAAATCCTGACTGACACTTTAAGAGTCAGTCTGACTCTTAAATATTCAGGCTGATGAATGCTGGGAAGCCTGGAAATTGCTTCTTTGGATGTGAAACAAGTAACTTGGAACATGAGAATGAAGGAGGGGAATTCTGCAGAGGGACAATGGCACTTGGCTCCTGGGGAACAGTGCCAGGGTGTGTCAGCCTTTCAGTCAGAATCAGGCTCTGTTACAGACCTCAGCCCGGTGATACTGCAGGTCAGGAACTGGTCTCTTAGGCTGCTCTGATGGTATAGTTGATTCATCTGAAGTTAAAAAAAAAAAAGATATGTTAAATATTCATGAGTTTTGGGCCCAATTGTAGATGCTTTAGGTCAGCAGAAGGGTCTCCAGCTTTGGAGAAACACCAGTTTCTGGGGTTGTTTCTGGCTAATTGGATTTCACAGGAGTTGTTTGTGAAAGCCTGTTTCACAGGCTTTAGTTTGTTGGGTTGTTTTTTACTTCAGACTATGAATTCTGGTGATGGAGTCTGACTTCCAGCTTGGCAAGCCTCTCTGTCTTATCTGAGCAAGCTGCCAGTGTTAAACAGCACAACCTGCTGACTGACAGCTGTCAGTATGATCCCCATCTCACAGACAGCACAGGATCAGAACTCAGAGTATAGACTGCTATAGACTCATCTGGAAAGCAAAACCTACCAAATTAGGGCTTTATTGTGCTGATATGTTCATGGATTTATGGTGAGGAGAACATGATGGATTTTTGGCAATGAATTATGTATGTGTAGACCTTTGAGCTGGCAGGGATTTGTATACCCCTCTAGAGATGGGACTGAAATGCTGAGTGTGCATTTAACAGATGACATCAATCTCTTGCCTTTGGTAGTGTTGTCCTCAGACCACATGGAATATAACAAAGGCCAATCTCATCTTTAGATTCCAGAACTTTTTGTTCCCCAATGGTGATTCCAAATGCTCCTTACCTTGTTACTGATCCTTTCCACTGCTGCTTTGTATTCTGGAGACTGAGAGTCTGGGTTGGTTAGGTTTTCATTGACTATTCTAAAGCTCAGTCTGTAGCCCAATGTGGCTGGAGCTTCAGTTGGGACAGGCTTTCTGGTGATGATAGGGTCTGTGATGGAGAAACCTAAATAAAAAAGGTAGAGTGTATTAATTGATTCATCAAATATTTCCATACCACACAAAAAAAGGAGGGGTAAGGACATGTCCCTGTCTAGATTATATAATGTAAGAATTAAATTCTCCAGGGATTTGATACAAGGGATGGAAATTCGTCTAGAATGGGAATATCTTCCTGGATTGACTTTTGCCATAGTGTCAAAACCTACATAATACCAACAAACCAAATAGGAAAGTTCATTAGTGCTCAAGACCCAGTGGAGTGAGGAATGATCTCCAGATGATCCCAAAATCATGGATGCTTACCATTGACATATAGGCTGTTCTTCTCCAGGCTGTAGTGTCCTAGTGTGGTGACACCATTTGTCATGGTGCTCAGCTCGTGATAAACCTTTTCTCTGTCAAACCTGGCAAGGCTGATATTGTTCTTGTAGCTGCAGACAGCATCTATGCCAGTGTCATCCCTGCTTTTCCCAGACCTAAGTAAAAATATCAGGCGTGGGTTTTTTGAGGCCACTGTGATGCTTACACAACACCCTGTATAACTTGTATGACTAGAAACAACAGGCACTGAAACCTATCAGTGCAGTTGGACTCCTACATCCTTCAGCAGATTCTCAAGAATTGTGGCAATGACACATAAGATACTAAACTTATTTTACCATAAAAAAAATCATGAATGGACAGGGAGGAGTCATTAGCTTAGTTTTCTGACATCAGAACAACTATGAGAACTTATGCAACCACCTACAACTACCTGAAGGGAGGGCGCAGAGAGGTGGGCGCTGGTCTCTTCACCCAGGGGACAGGAGATGGGACAAGGGGCAATGGGCTCAAGCTGTGCCAGGGCAGGGTCAGATTAGATACTAGAAAAAAAACTTGTCACTGAAAGAGTTGTGGGGCTGTGGCCCAGGCTGCACAGGGAGGGGGCTGAGTCACCTTCCCTGGATGTGTTTAAAACAAGGGTAGATGAGGTACTTAGGGATATGGTTTAGGACAGAACAGGAACGGTTGGATTTGATCTGAAAGGTCTTTTCCAACCTTGTGATTCTGTGTAAGATGTATAAGAACAGATAAAGAAATGGTTAATTGCACTTTCAAGAATCTTACCTAAATCTCATCACTTTACATCCTGTGTAAACAGAGCTTATGCTGCTTCTTTTAAAGAGAGGGTCAATCTGTCAAAAAAAAAAAACCAACCCAATCAAAAATGTACAAAGCAGGTCCTGAGCTTGATGCAGGCAGATGAAGATCACTGCCTGACATCAAATGGGCACAACCAGAGCCGGACTTACATAATGGTTGATAACCTTCACCGTGGAAATGAACTTGCGGGAACTTGGTGCCTCCAGATCTGCAGCGTAGGGGAGGTTGGTCAAGGTGAAGTTAAGGGTGAAGTGCCTGGATGTTGGGCTTGGTGCAGTAGTTATGCTCAGAGCTGTAATCAAAGGGGAAAACAATCATGCTCTTACTATGAAAAAAGGCTATCTTTGCTTTCAAAGGCCTTCCCAACCTTGGCACACTTCAAGGCTACTCTGAAGAATCTCTTCCCCCTCTTATTTTGAGGGCACCCCTCCTTTGATACCTTTCCCTGGAATGAGTTTGGCAAAACACTTACATGATCTCTCAAGTGGCTCGTTGTAACCTGGAAAGAAAATGCAAGGGAAACATTATGTAAGAGAATGAAAGAGGAGAGGGGATGATTAACTGGATGACTTGGGAATGAGTCATCAGAACCAGTCCCCAAGGGTGTGAATCTATTAAACCACCTACTTAAGCTGAAAAGGTGCTTTTATAATCTCAAAGGCTACAATTACAAAATATATGTGCTACTGTTTAAATACTGGTAGGATAGAAATTAAGAGAAGTGTTCATTCGTGCAGGTGAATGAGGTTGATTGAAATTAAGTCATGGGAATGCAATAAAGAAATTAAAGTCTTAAAAATGCTCATGTGAAAACGTTATTGGAGGCATACACTTAATTTTATGCACATAAATTGTGTAGTAAATGCCAGTGGGATCACTGTGCAGCAGGGGAAGGGTGTGTGGAATGTGAGTCACTGGGGCTGGAGGGCAGTGCCATACTTTAGAGAGATTTCTGTCCTTTATTCCATGTTGAGTCTGTTCTGCCCATGACACTGACTGTGGAATGATCTCTCCCTGCCCTTATCTCCACTCCTCAGCCTCTCAATATCTATTTTCTCTCCTGCCCAGCTGAAAAGGGGAGTGACAGAGCGACTTTGGTGGGCATCTGGCCTCCAGCCAGGGCCAAACCATCACAATTCTCATTCCAAAACAGTCTCTGGCAATGTAAGGAGTAATGCCTTGGGGTGGCCTCATTACCATTAACGTAGAGACTCTGGCTGTTAAGGCTGTAGTGTCCCAGCTTGGTGACTCCATCTGTCATATTGCTCAGCTCATGGTAGACTCTCACTCTGCTGAAGTTGGCATCAGAAGGCTCATCTCTATAGCTACAGATGGCATCTACTCCCGTGTGATCCCTGTTCTCCTTTGACCTAGGAAAAGAGGCAATATTTTAGTCATCATTGAGAAATCCATCTTGACTTGATCAAAGAACTGGAAAACCCCTTGGAGACCTTGCCACCAGATAAGAAAACCACTCTGTGTGGTGAACATCAAGAAACAGGAGGCAACTTTTTAAGGAGTGGGTAAAGCAGGCTTTTCCCAGACATGGCTCTTACCTGAACGCTGTTACTTTGCACCCAATATAGGCAGGGCCAACGCTGCTTTTTTGGAGCAGAGAGTCAACCTAGAAATGTAATAATATCATTTAAGTTAAATGTCATGGTGAAGGTAAGAGCTTGGAGAGATGAAAAGAACCTGTGCCCAGGCAGGGCCTTGTTTTTCCCAGACTTACATAATAGAACAGGACTCTTTCTGTTGATTTGAATTTTTTAGAACTTGGCTTTGCCAGATCTGCAGTGAACCGGAGGTTGGTTACAGTGAAATTCAGAGTGAAGTTCCTCACTGCTGGGGGCAGAGGTGGTGTACTTTGATCAACAGCTGTAACAAGGAAGGCAAATTATTGCTTGAAAATTTATGATTATCATCCCCCAGAAGAAAAATTCTCAGATATACCAGTTGGCTTCAGGGTCATAGTAGCTGTGGATCCCTAGCAGGCTCCCAAATTCTCCTAGCACTGATTTTTATAAGTCTAGTAGTGGTTGTGGTTGATTAGTGAAACCTTCTTTTTTTTTTTTTTGCTATTGCTAACTAGCAAAATCTCCTTGTGCTTAATGCTATTTAAAGGTACTTACATAGTCCAGGCTGCAGCTCGTTATAACCTGTGGGGGGAAGAAAAAGGACAGTACTTGATAAAATGGCTTACAATTTGGAAGGTCTGGCACTGATTGGAATATAGAACTTGAATTGATTTTTTTTTTTTTGTCTGAGAGATTCTGTGTAAATATTTACTAGGAAAAACTGATTTGATGACTGTCTAATGTATATAAATACATAATGTACATAAATGTCTGATGTACATAGACTCACACTGCTGTATATTGGGAAGCTGCTGCTCTTAGAGCAATGCACAGAATTCTCCCTTCTTTAGGGATGCTGAGAGGGAATTTACTCATTCCCTAAATTCAATTTAACTTCTACATTGACAATTTAAATGTGACTTCTGGTTGTATTTGACTAAGTTAATTAGTTCAAAGGAATAAAAAGGTGCAAAGGCTATGAGTGACACTGGCTCCTTTGCCTTGGTTAGCATTTGCTCTTGCTCTCCTAGGTTTTATGGCTTTTATAGTAACTCAATTCTTCCTAATACCACATCAGCAGTCAGGAGAAGATTCCCTGACATCAGCTCTGCTACTTACCACTAACATAGAAACTGGCTGCATCTAGCTGGTAGGGTCCCAGCTGGGTGCAGTTGGCTGTCATCTTGCTGAGCTCACGATAGACCTTGATTCGGTCAAACTCAGCAGCGGTGATGTTGGGCCTGTATGTGCAGACTGCATCCACAGCAACACCCTCCCCATCCTTTGCAGACCTGTAAAAATCACACAGACCTGTGCTTACAGACCTGAAAGAGGCTTCTGTGCATTTTTTTGAGTTGGCTTGCACGCTACCAAAGCATTGGATTTCTCCTTAAAATATTGTGAAGCAATGTTATTAAATGAAATGCTGGAAATTCAGTATTGTGTTGCTTATACAATTGGAACAGCACTCATTATCTACCTGAAAAGCATTTAAATTCATAGGTGACCCTCTTCATCTAGTGCAAAATTGGTGGGAGATCAATGCAAGCGTAATCAGAAGAAATTATACAATAACCACCCCGTCACAAGGAATCATAAATGAGGTGTTATTCCACACAGCACACTCTGGAACTTAATAGGCTTTACCATGCTAGGAGGAAACAAAAATTACATGCAAAGATTTCTGCATAACCCTACTATCAGCCACAATTTGAATTGCTCTTGTGTTCCACAGCACTTCCAAGATGTGCCTACCTTAGTACTACCACTGTACACCCAGTGTGAGCAGGGCTGTCACTGCTGTTCTTGAGCATGTGATCAAGCTGCCAAGAAAAAAAGGCAGCTGATAAATCACAGTGGAAAAATAAAACAAGAACATCATCACAAAAGGAACCCGACTGACACTCACCAAGTATGTCAGAGTTTTATTTGTAGCACTGAATTTTTTGGAATTTGAATTGCCTAATGCTGATGTGTAGAGGAGATTGGTCGCAGTGAAGTTCACTGTGAAATGTGCCTCTCTTGCAGGAGGAGGAGGAGATGTTGCTGTAAGAAAAGGACACAATTTGAGGCAACAAGAAAAATACTAATGAACCTGCTAAAGCCTAGAATAAAGACGTTCCTCTCAGTTGGAATGGATAGGCACTGCACTGAGCAGCTTAGTAAGGAATGATGATGCCAGAAACAGTGTAGAGCACGTAGTTGTGGAGCATGATGGCTCTTCAGCTCATCAAGATTCCTACAGAAGGCCAGTCATAGCTGAGCAGGCTGTGAACAGGTGTCTGACAACTTTAGGTAAGGAGCTGAGGCTCCCATCTTCCTTTTGATTTTGCTGGGTATAAAACCTGATGTCATTTAACCACACTGGCCTGATAGTCTAGCTTTTTCAAACTTGGATTCTTTTTACTTGTAGCGTTGCTGCTGGGAAAGCCTGAACTGCATCTCAACATCAATTAGCCTTCCAAGAGTGTAATTCCATGTTTCTGAAAACAGGTCTCTCACAGCCTCCTCTGACCTCCTATGTAAACCTGATCTCACTGAAATACATCATGAGATGTTGATACCAATGGTGCTGAGTAGTTAATGCTTCTCACTGTTGAACCTAACTTTTACTTCTAGTTCTATTAAAAGGCTAAAAGAGAGAAGATATCAGAATTGGCATCGACTTCTACCTTGTATGTTGACACTTAGGGCACCATGGCTCTTCAATTACTTAAAGGTACTTACGTGGCATGAGATGGGCTTCATGGTAACCTAGGAGAAAGGGCAGAGAACTAATGAGTTGTGCTACTGGTGAGACAGTAGTTGAATTGTGTACAAATATATATATAGGTTAACAATGCCACAGAAGGGTAACAGATTTGCTGGTTTTGAGCAGTCTAATGGTTCAGGAAGGTGTTATTTTTGAATAAAGCTCTGTTATAAATGTTTGGAGGAAGGTTCCTAATTTATGCAGAACCTGGTTGCCTTTACTTTTATATACTGCTTTGCATGTTTTGGTAATTTATCAGCTGTTATTTAAAATACTACTAAAAAAAAAAAAGATACTAGTTTGAGGAGAATTTTTGTAGATGATGCAGCTTTGTGAGTTATCTAGCACACTGGTTGTGCCCTAGCATACATTGCAAATGCTACTCCATCTGCATCCTAGTCAGTACTGTGCTTTAACAACAAGACATCTATGGGATATTAACCAATAAATATTCCCACATCAACACTTTACCATTGATATACAGGCTTTCCTGGTCCAGGCTGTAGATGCCTAAGTTGGTGATGCCATTTGTTTTGTTGCTCACTTCATGGTAAACAATCACCCGATCAAAATGGGAAGCAGCAGAATCTGTTTTGTAGGTACACACAGCATCTACTCCAGTTTCTTCAATTTTTTCTGCAGATCTAGGGAAATTGAGACACATCCTGCTCTGTTCCAAAATTCAGTATTCATTATATGTAATGCTGGGATCTTATTTCATTCAGAAATACCACCAGGTGGGGGAAAAAATAAAAATTGAACGTTTTTTTCCCCCAATTAAAATTTTCAAGAATGTTAACAAAATGGTGTGAATCTACTTGATCATTCAAATGTCACAAGCATGCATTCAAGTAAATTAATAGAGATGAAATAGTTAATAGAGATTAAAAAGTGTAACGATTTCTTGTGTTTCATGAATAAGGTGATCAATTGAAAGATGTAAAAGTGCCTAAAGGGAGTAAGATCTAGGAAACATCATGAAAAACATTTTGAAAATCTAAATAATTATGCTTACCTGAAAGCCATCGTTTTGCAGCCAGTAAAAATGGAGTGAATGCTAGATTTCTTGAAAAGCTGATCGAGCTGAAAAAAAAATCATATTTTACAAGTTACCCATATTAAGAAGAATACAGAATCAGAAATAAAATAAATTAAAATATATCATACTAACCAGAAAAGTCAGGACTCTTGCTGTAGAGCTAAACCTGGAAGAATATGGATTGCTGAGGGTACTAGAGTACTGCAGATTAGTTATGGTAAAATTCATTGTGAAGTTCCTAGTTGGTGGAGACAGAGCTGTACCTGCAAGCATAATCCAAGAAGTGAATGACAAAAGGAAAAGAAATCTGTACCTGCAAAAAAAATAACATATAGAGATAACATAGGTGTGTATATTTCTGAAAAGAAAAAGCTATCAATACTGTATGAAGTATAATAAAACTAGGTTTTACATAAGATACTACTGGATTCTATTAAGAATGTAAAAAAAATTGTATAGATATACCTGGCAAAAGATCTGATTCTTGGTACTCTGAAAAGAAATGAAAGATTTACTATAAATAACCACACATAAAAAGAAGATTGGTGTAAGAGGAAAAAAAATGAATATACAAGAAGTTAAAGAAAATAATAACAAAGTAAATGAAAAAGGTATTCTGAAAAAAGGGGAATGTTCTATAGATAGTACTATATAAATATGAAGAAAGGTAGAATTATAACAAAGTATGACAGACTGGATAAAATTGACTAAGAGAAATATCTATGATACTCACACAATAACCATAAAAAACCCCACTAAAAAAAAATCCCACCACAAACAGTATAAAAATAACACTAAAAAATACTCACCATTGACGTAGAGGCTGTCCTTGTCCAGGCTGTAGGGGCCCAGCTGCGTGATGCCTCTGGTCTTGTTGCTCACTTCATGGTACAGGCCCACCCTGTCCAAGGATGGGGCGGAGGGCTCCTTCCTGTACGTGCAGACGGCGTCCACCCCCGTGGCGTCTCCTTGCCTCCCTGGCCTGGAAAACACAGCACCCGGCCTGAGCACCCTCCTCTGTGCCCTGTCGCTGCAGGGCCAGACCTTGGGGCTTGTACAGCCGTCCCTGCACGGGAATGCAAGCTCTGTGTTCCCAACATGTGTGTGCATGGGTGGGACTCGCCCCTTCTCATCTGCCCCCTAGGACCCCCTTCAGGTTCTTGAGAATTTAAATGCCAGGAAGGACTTGGGACTTTTCCTGGGGCTATGCCATCACTGCCCCAAGGCGAACAGGCTGCAGGGGTCGGCCCAAAGGCAGGAGGGCATCTGGGAGAATCTCCTGGCTCCTCAGCCAGAGCTGCATAAAAGCAGGAGTGTGAGGAGCCCCTGATGCGCTGGTGTGTGTGTGACCCCTACCTGAAGGCTGTTGGTTCACATCCAAGGAAAGCAGGGCCAATGCTGCTGTCCTTCAGAAGGCGGTCGAGCTGGGGAGAGTAGAGGTGTCATCCGTAAGCCCTGGCCATCCCCCTGCTCTCTGCACAGGTTTCATTGAGCCAGCGGGGGCATGGCCTTTGGGGTGAGGCAGGCGGCTTACCAAGGCGGCCATGACTCTCCTGGTGGAGTTGAACCTAGCCGAGGCGGGAGTCGCCAGGTCGGAATTGTAGGGGAGATTGGTGGTGGTGAAGTTGATGGTGAAGCGCTCGAGGCCTGGAGCTGTCCTTGCAGGAAGGCTGGGAGCTGCAAAAAGCACAGGTTGGGAGTAATGAGGTGCAAGAGCAGGGTGTCAAGGCTGTGGCTAGACAAAGGAAGAGGTCTTCTTCTAGCCAGACATTTGCATGGCTCTTCTCTTGACACAGAATGCCCGCAGGCTTCCTGTTTCCCCAGCGATCACAAACCACGGCCTGCAGCTACCAGTGCCCTGGAGAAGCCCCCCAGCAGATACTGGGTGCCTACATAACCCAGCCTGCTCCTGCAAGGTACTCACTTGTCTGGACAGGCTGCTCGTTGTAACCTGGGGAAAGACAGAGAGAGGGCGATGAGCTGGGGATGGAGATGGGGCCAGGCTGGGGAAGGCTGCCTGTGGAGAGCAGAGGAGGCCAGGAGAGGAGCATAGGTCACCGTTGACATAGAGGCTGTCCTTGTCCAGGCTGTAGGGGCCCAGCTGCATGATGCCTCTGGTCTTGTTGCTCACTTCATGGTACAGGCCCACCCTGTCCAAGGGCGGGGCGGAGGGCTCCTTCCTGTACGTGCAGACGGCGTCCACCCGTGTGGCGTCTCCTTGCCTCCCTGGCCTGGAAAACACAGCGCCGGGCCTGAGCACCCTCCTCTGTGCCCTGTCGCTGCAGGGCCAGACCTTGGGGCTTGTACAGCCGTCCCTGCATGGAAGCTCTGCATTTCCAACATGTGTGTGCATGGGTGGCATCTGGCTCCTTCTGTCCTGCCTCCATGAGACACTGGGGCTTTTTGGGAAATAGGAGGCCAGGAAGGACCTAGGACGTTTGCTGGGGCTGTGCCCCAAAGCAAGCGGGCAGTCATCCAGGTGAATCTCCTGCCTGCAGGGTCTAGGCTACATACATGAGGAGCCTACAGATATGATAGTGTGTGTGTGACCCCTACCTGAAGGCTGTTGGTTCACATCCAAGGAAAGCAGGGCCAATGCTGCTGTCCTTCAGAAGGCGGTCGAGCTGGGGAGAGGACAGGTGTCATCCTTAAGCCCTGGCCAGCCCCCTGCTCTCTGCACAGGTTTCATTGAGCCGGCGGGGGCATGGCCTTTGGGGTGAGGCAGGCAGCTTACCAAGGTGGCCATGACTCTCCTGGTGGAGTTGAACCTAGCCGAGGCGGGAGTCGCCAGGTCGGACTTGTAGGGGAGATTGGTGGTGGTGAAGTTGATGGTGAAGCGCTCGAGGCCTGGAGCTGTCCTTGCAGGAAGGCTGGGAGCTGGAAAATCAGTACATGGGGAGTGAGAGGGTGCAAGAGCAGGGTGCCAAGGCTCTGGCTGGCCAGTGACAGAGGTCTTATGCTAGCCAGACATGTGCGTGGCTCTGGTCTAAACATAGTATGCCTGCAGGCTTCCCATTTTCCGAGTGATTGTGTGTGAAGGCCCCCAGTTACCAGTGCCCTGGAGAAGACCCCAGGAGACACTGGCTGTCTCCTGAGCCCAACCTTCTCCTGCAAGGTACTCACTTGTCTGGACAGGCTGCTCGTTGTAACCTGGGGAAAGACAGAGAGAGGGGGATGAGCTGGAGCTGGGGATGGGGCCAGGCTGGGGAAGGCTGCCTGTGGAGAGCAGAGGAGGCCGGGAGAGGAGCATAGGTCACCGTTGACATAGAGGCTGTCCTTGTCCAGGCTGTAGGGGCCCAGCTGCGTGATGCCTCTGGTCTTGTTGCTCACTTCATGGTACAGGCCCACCCTGTCCAAGGGCGGGGCGGAGGGCTCCTTCCTGTACGTGCAGACGGCGTCCACCCCCGTGGCGTCTCCTTGCCTCCCTGGCCTGGAAAACACAGCGCCGGGCCTGAGCACCCTCCTCTGTGCCCTGTCGCTGCAGGGCCAGATCTTGGGGCTTGTGCAGCCGTCCCTGCACGGGAATGCAAGCTCTGTGTTCCCAACATGTGTGTGCATGGGTGGGACTGGCCCCTGCTGTCCTGCCTCCATGACCCCCCCGGGGCGTTTTGGGAAGTTGGAAGCCAGGAAGGACTTTTCCCTTTTCCTGGGCTGTGCTGTCACTGCCCCAATGTGACTAGGTAGTGAGGAGGGCCAAAAGGCAGGAGGGCATCTGGGAGAATCTCCTGGCTCTTCTGCCAGAGCTGCATAAAAGCACGAGCGTGAGGAGCCCCTGATGCGCTGGTGTGTGTGTGACCCCTACCTGAAGGCTGTTGGTTCACATCCAAGGAAAGCAGGGCCAATGCTGCTGTCCTTCAGAAGGCGGTCGAGCTGGGGAGAGGACAGGTGTCATCCTTAAGCCCTGGCCATCCCCCTGCTCTCTGCACAGGTTTCATTGAGCCAGCGGGGGCATGGCCTTTGGGGTGAGGCAGGCGGCTTACCAAGGCGGCCATGACTCTCCTGGTGGAGTTGAACCTAGCCGAGGCGGGAGTCGCCAGGTCGGAATTGTAGGGGAGATTGGTGGTGGTGAAGTTGATGGTGAAGCGCTCGAGGCCTGGAGCTGTCCTTGCAGGAAGGCTGGGAGCTGCAAAAAGCACAGGTTGGGAGTAATGAGGTGCAAGAGCATGGTGTCAAGGCTGTGGCTAGACAAAGGAAGAGGTCTTCTTCTAGCCAGACATTTGCATGGCTCTTCTCTTGACACAGAATGCCCGCAGGCTTCCTGTTTCCCCAGCGATCACAAACCATGGCCCGCAGCTACCAGTGCCCTGGAGAAGCCCCCCAGCAGATACTGGGTGCCTACATAACCCAGCCTGCTCCTGCAAGGTACTCACTTGTCTGGACAGGCTGCTCGTTGTAACCTGGGGAAAGACAGAGAGAGGGCGATGAGCTGGGGATGGAGATGGGGCCAGGCTGGGGAAGGCTGCCTGTGGAGAGCAGAGGAGGCCAGGAGAGGAGCATAGGTCACCGTTGACATAGAGGCTGTCCTTGTCCAGGCTGTAGGGGCCCAGCTGCATGATGCCTCTGGTCTTGTTGCTCACTTCATGGTACAGGCCCACCCTGTCCAAGGGCGGGGCGGAGGGCTCCTTCCTGTACGTGCAGACGGCGTCCACCCCCGTGGCGTCTCCTTGCCTCCCTGGCCTGGAAAACACAGCGCCGGGCCTGAGCACCCTCCTCTGTGCCCTGTCGCTGCAGGGCCAGACCTTGGGGCTTGTACAGCCGTCCCTGCACGGGAATGCAAGCTCTGTGTTCCCAACATGTGTGTGCATGGGTGGGACTGGCTCCTTCTGTCCTGCCTCCATGAGACACTGGGGCTTTTTGGGAAATAGGAGGCCAGGCAGGACCTAGGACTTTTGCTGGGGCTGTGCCCCAAATTAGTGTGCAGGCATCCAGGTGAATCTCCTTTCTGCGGGACCTAGGCTGCATACATGAGGACCCCCCTGATGCGCTGGTGTGGGTGTGACCCCTACCTGAAGGCTGTTGGTTCACATCCAAGGAAAGCCGGGCCAATGCTGCTGTCCTTCAGAAGGCGGTCGAGCTGGGGAGAGGACAGGTGTCATCCTTAAGCCCTGGCCAGCCCCCTGCTCTCTGCACAGGTTTCATTGAGCCGGCGGGGGCATGGCCTTTGGGGTGAGGCAGGCGGCTTACCAAGGCGGCCATGACTCTCCTGGTGGAGTTGAACCTAGCCGAGGCGGGAGTCGCCAGGTCGGAATTGTAGGGGAGATTGGTGGTGGTGAAGTTGATGGTGAAGCGCTCGAGGCCTGGAGCTGTCCTTGCAGGAAGGCTGGGAGCTGGAAAAAGAGCAGGTGGGGAGTGAGAGGGTGCAAGAGCAGGGTGTCAAGGCTGTGGCTGGCCAAAGACGGAGGTCTCCTGCTAGCCAGACATGTGCATGGCTCTGGTTTCAACATAGTATGCCTGCAGGCTTCCCATTTTCCGAGTGATTGTGTGTTCAAGGCCCCCAGGTACCAGTGCCCTGGAGAAGACCCCAGGAAACACTGGCTGTCTTCTGAGCCCCACCTTCTCCTGCAAGGTACTCACTTGTCTGGACAGGCTGTTCGTTGTAACCTGGGGAAAGACAGAGAGAGGGGGATGAGCTGGAGCTGGGGATGGGGCCAGGCTGGGGAAGGCTGCCTGTGGAGAGCAGAGGAGGCCGGGAGAGGAGCATAGGTCACCGTTGACATAGAGGCTGTCCTTGTCCAGGCTGTAGGGGCCCAGCTGCATGATGCCTCTGGTCTTGTTGCTCACTTCATGGTACAGGCCCACCCTGTCCAAGGGCGGGGCGGAGGGCTCCTTCCTGTACGTGCAGACGGCGTCCACCCCCGTGGCGTCTCCTTGCCTCCCTGGCCTGGAAAACACAGAGCGGGGCCTGAGCACCCTCCTCTGTGCCCTGTCCCTGCAGGGCCAGAACTTGGCGCTTGTGCAGCTGTCCCTGCATGGAATCTCTGTGTTCCCAACATGCGTGTGCATGGCTGGCGTCTGGCCCCTGCTGTCCTGCATCCAGCAGCTTCTGGGGCTTGTCGGGAAGTAGGAGGCCAGGAAGGACCTAGGACGTTTGCTGGGGCTGTGCCCCAAAGCAAGCGGGCAGTCATCCAGGTGAATCTCCTGCCTGCAGGGTCTAGGCTACATACATGAGGAGCCTACAGATATGATAGTGTGTGTGTGACCCCTACCTGAAGGCTGTTGGTTCACATCCAAGGAAAGCCGGGCCAATGCTGCTGTCCTTCAGAAGGCGGTCGAGCTGGGGAGAGGACAGGTGTCATCCTTAAGCCCTGGCCAGCCCCCTGCTCTCTGCACAGGTTTCATTGAGCCGGCGGGGGCATGGCCTTTGGGGTGAGGCAGGCGGCTTACCAAGGCGGCCATGACTCTCCTGGTGGAGTTGAACCTAGCCGAGGCGGGAGTCGCCAGGTCGGAATTGTAGGGGAGATTGGTGGTGGTGAAGTTGATGGTGAAGCGCTCGAGGCCTGGAGCTGTCCTTGCAGGAAGGCTGGGAGCTGCAAAAAGCACAGGTTGGGAGTGAGAAGATGCAAGAGCAGGGTATCAAAGCTGTGGCTGGAAAAAGGCAGAGGTCTTCTGTTAGCCAGACATTTGCATGGTTCTTCTCTTGACGCAGAATGCCCGCAGGCTTCCTGTTTCCCCAGCGATCACAAACCATGGCCCGCAGCTACCAGTGCCCTGGAGAAGCCCCCCAGCAGATACTGGGTGCCTACATAACCCAGCCTGCTCCTGCAAGGTACTCACTTGTCTGGACAGGCTGTTCGTTGTAACCTGGGGAAAGACAGAGAGAGGGGGATGAGCTGGGGATGGAGATGGGGCCAGGCTGGGGAAGGCTGCCTGTGGAGAGCAGAGGAGGCCGGGAGAGGAGCATAGGTCACCGTTGACATAGAGGCTGTCCTTGTCCAGGCTGTAGGGGCCCAGCTGCATGATGCCTCTGGTCTTGTTGCTCACTTCATGGTACAGGCCCACCCTGTCCAAGGGCGGGGCGGAGGGCTCCTTCCTGTACGTGCAGACGGCGTCCACCCCCGTGGCGTCTCCTTGCCTCCCTGGCCTGGAAAACACAGCGCCGGGCCTGAGCACCCTCCTCTGTGCCCTGTCGCTGCAGGGCCAGATCTTGGGGCTTGTGCAGCCGTCCCTGCACGGGAATGCAAGCTCTGTGTTCCCAACATGTGTGTGCATGGGTGGGACTGGCCCCTGCTGTCCTGCCTCCATGACCCCCCCGGGGCGTTTTGGGAAGTTGGAAGCCAGGAAGGACTTTTCCCTTTTCCTGGGCTGTGCTGTCACTGCCCCAATGTGACTAGGTAGTGAGGAGGGCCAAAAGGCAGGAGGGCATCTGGGAGAATCTCCTGGCTCTTCTGCCAGAGCTGCATAAAAGCACGAGCGTGAGGAGCCCCTGATGCGCTGGTGTGTGTGTGACCCCTACCTGAAGGCTGTTGGTTCACATCCAAGGAAAGCAGGGCCAATGCTGCTGTCCTTCAGAAGGCGGTCGAGCTGGGGAGAGGACAGGTGTCATCCTTAAGCCCTGGCCAGCCCCCTGCTCTCTGCACAGGTTTCATTGAGCCGGCGGGGGCATGGCCTTTGGGGTGAGGCAGGCGGCTTACCAAGGCGGCCATGACTCTCCTGGTGGAGTTGAACCTAGCCGAGGCGGGAGTCGCCAGGTCGGAATTGTAGGGGAGATTGGTGGTGGTGAAGTTGATGGTGAAGCGCTCGAGGCCTGGAGCTGTCCTTGCAGGAAGGCTGGGAGCTGCAAAAAGCACAGGTTGGGAGTAATGAGGTGCAAGAGCATGGTGTCAAGGCTGTGGCTAGACAAAGGAAGAGGTCTTCTTCTAGCCAGACATTTGCATGGCTCTTCTCTTGACACAGAATGCCCGCAGGCTTCCTGTTTCCCCAGCGATCACAAACCATGGCCCGCAGCTACCAGTGCCCTGGAGAAGCCCCCCAGCAGATACTGGGTGCCTACATAACCCAGCCTGCTCCTGCAAGGTACTCACTTGTCTGGACAGGCTGCTCGTTGTAACCTGGGGAAAGACAGAGAGAGGGCGATGAGCTGGGGATGGAGATGGGGCCAGGCTGGGGAAGGCTGCCTGTGGAGAGCAGAGGAGGCCAGGAGAGGAGCATAGGTCACCGTTGACATAGAGGCTGTCCTTGTCCAGGCTGTAGGGGCCCAGCTGCATGATGCCTCTGGTCTTGTTGCTCACTTCATGGTACAGGCCCACCCTGTCCAAGGGCGGGGCGGAGGGCTCCTTCCTGTACGTGCAGACGGCGTCCACCCGTGTGGCGTCTCCTTGCCTCCCTGGCCTGGAAAACACAGCGCCGGGCCTGAGCACCCTCCTCTGTGCCCTGTCGCTGCAGGGCCAGACCTTGGGGCTTGTACAGCCGTCCCTGCATGGAAGCTCTGCATTTCCAACATGTGTGTGCATGGGTGGCATCTGGCTCCTTCTGTCCTGCCTCCATGAGACACTGGGGCTTTTTGGGAAATAGGAGACCAGGCAGGACCTAGGACTTTTGCTGGGGCTGTGCCCCAAATTAGTGTGCAGGCATCCAGGTGAATCTCCTTTCTGCGGGACCTAGGCTGCATACATGAGGACCCCCCTGATGCGCTGGTGTGGGTGTGACCCCTACCTGAAGGCTGTTGGTTCACATCCAAGGAAAGCAGGGCCAATGCTGCTGTCCTTCAGAAGGCGGTCGAGCTGGGGAGAGGACAGGTGTCATCCTTAAGCCCTGGCCAGCCCCCTGCTCTCTGCACAGGTTTCATTGAGCCGGCGGGGGCATGGCCTTTGGGGTGAGGCAGGCGGCTTACCAAGGCGGCCATGACTCTCCTGGTGGAGTTGAACCTAGCCGAGGCGGGAGTCGCCAGGTCGGACTTGTAGGGGAGATTGGTGGTGGTGAAGTTGATGGTGAAGCGCTCGAGGCCTGGAGCTGTCCTTGCAGGAAGGCTGGGAGCTGGAAAAAGAGCAGGTGGGGAGTGAGAGGGTGCAAGAGCAGGGTGTCAAGGCTGTGGCTGGCCAAAGACGGAGGTCTCCTGCTAGCCAGACATGTGCATGGCTCTGGTTTCAACATAGTATGCCTGCAGGCTTCCCATTTTCCGAGTGATTGTGTGTTCAAGGCCCCCAGGTACCAGTGCCCTGGAGAAGACCCCAGGAAACACTGGCTGTCTTCTGAGCCCCACCTTCTCCTGCAAGGTACTCACTTGTCTGGACAGGCTGTTCGTTGTAACCTGGGGAAAGACAGAGAGAGGGGGATGAGCTGGAGCTGGGGATGGGGCCAGGCTGGGGAAGGCTGCCTGTGGAGAGCAGAGGAGGCCGGGAGAGGAGCATAGGTCACCGTTGACATAGAGGCTGTCCTTGTCCAGGCTGTAGGGGCCCAGCTGCGTGATGCCTCTGGTCTTGTTGCTCACTTCATGGTACAGGCCCACCCTGTCCAAGGGCGGGGCGGAGGGCTCCTTCCTGTACGTGCAGACGGCGTCCACCCCCGTGGCGTCTCCTTGCCTCCCTGGCCTGGAAAACACAGAGCGGGGCCTGAGCACCCTCCTCTGTGCCCTGTCCCTGCAGGGCCAGAACTTGGCGCTTGTGCAGCTGTCCCTGCATGGAATCTCTGTGTTCCCAACATGCGTGTGCATGGCTGGCGCCTGGCCCCTGCTGTCCTGCATCCAGCAGCTTCTGGGGCTTGTCGGGAAGTAGGAGGCCAGGAAGGACCTAGGACGTTTGCTGGGGCTGTGCCCCAAAGCAAGCGGGCAGTCATCCAGGTGAATCTCCTGCCTGCAGGGTCTAGGCTACATACATGAGGAGCCTACAGATATGATAGTGTGTGTGTGACCCCTACCTGAAGGCTGTTGGTTCACATCCAAGGAAAGCAGGGCCAATGCTGCTGTCCTTCAGAAGGCGGTCGAGCTGGGGAGAGGACAGGTGTCATCCTTAAGCCCTGGCCAGCCCCCTGCTCTCTGCACAGGTTTCATTGAGCCAGCGGGGGCATGGCCTTTGGGGTGAGGCAGGCAGCTTACCAAGGCGGCCATGACTCTCCTGGTGGAGTTGAACCTAGCCGAGGCGGGAGTCGCCAGGTCGGAATTGTAGGGGAGATTGGTGGTGGTGAAGTTGATGGTGAAGCGCTCGAGGCCTGGAGCTGTCCTTGCAGGAAGGCTGGGAGCTGCAAAAAGCACAGGTTGGGAGTGAGAAGATGCAAGAGCAGGGTATCAAAGCTGTGGCTGGAAAAAGGCAGAGGTCTTCTGTCTAGCCAGACATTTGCATGGTTCTTCTCTTGACGCAGAATGCCCGCAGGCTTCCTGTTTCCCCAGCGATCACAAACCATGGCCCGCAGCTACCAGTGCCCTGGAGAAGCCCCCCAGCAGATACTGGGTGCCTACATAACCCAGCCTGCTCCTGCAAGGTACTCACTTGTCTGGACAGGCTGTTCGTTGTAACCTGGGGAAAGACAGAGAGAGGGGGATGAGCTGGGGATGGAGATGGGGCCAGGCTGGGGAAGGCTGCCTGTGGAGAGCAGAGGAGGCCGGGAGAGGAGCATAGGTCACCGTTGACATAGAGGCTGTCCTTGTCCAGGCTGTAGGGGCCCAGCTGCATGATGCCTCTGGTCTTGTTGCTCACTTCATGGTACAGGCCCACCCTGTCCAAGGGCGGGGCGGAGGGCTCCTTCCTGTACGTGCAGACGGCGTCCACCCCCGTGGCGTCTCCTTGCCTCCCTGGCCTGGAAAACACAGAGCGGGGCCTGAGCACCCTCCTCTGTGCCCTGTCGCTGCAGGGCCAGATCTTGGGGCTTGTACAGCCGTCCCTGCACGGGAATGCAAGCTCTGTGTTCCCAACATGTGTGTGCATGGGTGGGACTGGCCCCTGCTGTCCTGCCTCCATGAGCTCCTGGGGCTTTTAATGAAATAGGAGGCCAGGCAGGACTTGGGACTTTTCCTGGGGATGACCCCAAGGCGAGTGGGCAGGCATCCAGGTGAATCTCCTGCCTGCAGGGTCTAGGCTACATACATGAGGAGCCTACAGATATGATAGTGTGTGTGTGACCCCTACCTGAAGGCTGTTGGTTCACATCCAAGGAAAGCAGGGCCAATGCTGCTGTCCTTCAGAAGGCGGTCGAGCTGGGGAGAGGACAGGTGTCATCCTTAAGCCCTGGCCAGCCCCCTGCTCTCTGCACAGGTTTCATTGAGCCAGCGGGGGCATGGCCTTTGGGGTGAGGCAGGCGGCTTACCAAGGTGGCCATGACTCTCCTGGTGGAGTTGAACCTAGCCGAGGCGGGAGTCGCCAGGTCGGAATTGTAGGGGAGATTGGTGGTGGTGAAGTTGATGGTGAAGCGCTCGAGGCCTGGAGCTGTCCTTGCAGGAAGGCTGGGAGCTGCAAAAAGCACAGGTTGGAAGTAATGAGGTGCAAGAGCAGGGTGTCAAGGCTGTGGCTAGACAAAGGAAGAGGTTGTCGTGGTTTCACCCCAGCTGTGGGCTGAGATCCACGCAGCTGCCTGCTCCTTAAAGTAAAAGAGCAGGGGAAAAGGGAAAAAGGGAAAGGGAAACAAGGGAAGGGAAAAGGAAGGGGCAAATAACTCCAAAACCAAGAAACTAAGAGGCCCGTGGGTTGGGATAAGGATAGTTTACTAAGATAACAGAAAAATAAAATATAACAATGCTAACAGGACTTTAGAGCAAAAGAATATGAAACTGTTGATACACAATGCAGTTTCTCACCGAACCACACAACTCAGGTACCACCCAGAGCTGTCCCGGAACCCGACCGTCCCCCAAGAAGCACGCGTCCCGAGAGGAAGCACGCGTCCCGAAACCGCCCCTCTTCTTCTTCCCAACAGCCCCCCGTTTTCCTAGGCAGGACGTAATTGGCATGGAATACTCTCTTTGGCCCATCTGGGTCACCTGTCCTGGCTTCGCCCCTCCTTTCTCAAGAATAGAGAAATAGAAGAAGCTAAGAAAGTCCTTGACTGTCTGACTGCAACTAAGAACATCAGGGTGTTATCAGCACTGCTTTCATTTTAACTCCCAAACACAGCATTCCATCAGCTGCTACAAATGAAATTAACTCTATCCTGACTGAAACCAGGACATTCCACCCCTTATTCCATACCATTTACGTCATGACCAGGTCCAACCAATGTTTCAGACACACATATATGTATTATTCCCTTAGTCTATGGACCATTCATCTGAGTTTTGTTGAGTAAATGATTTAGTCCATGATTTTCAGGCTTCATTCATTGTAACAGTCTCTCATGGATAACTTGTGCAATAGCATCCATGGTTAAGTCCACCCCTCGATCTCGAGCCCATCTATATGTTGCATCTCTCCCTTGATGACCTGAGGAATCATGAGCCCATCGAGCTATGAATAATTCACCTTTATGTTGCCAGTCTAGATCTACCTGAGCCACTTCAATCCTAGCAGCCTTATCTACCTGATGGTTGTTTTGATGTTCCTCCATGGCTCGACTCTTAGGTACATGGGCATCAACATGACGTACCTTTACAACAAGCTTCTCTAATCGGGCAGCAATGTCTTGCCATAGGTCAGCAGCCCATATGGGTTTGCCTCTACGCTGCCAGTTGTTCTTTTTCCACTGTTGCAACCAACCCCACAGGGCATTAGCTACCATCCATGAATCAGTATAAAGGTAGAGCATTGGCCACTTTTCTCTCTCAGCAATGTCCAAAGCTAACTGGATGGCTTTCACCTCAGCAAATTGGCTTGATTCACCTTTTCCTTCAGTGGCTTCTGCTACTTGCCTTGTAGGACTCCATACAGCAGCTTTCCATCTTCGGTGCTTTCCCACAATGCGACAGGAGCCATCGGTGAACAGGGCATATCGCTTCTCATTCTCTGGCAGTTTGTTGTAAGGTGGGGCTTCTTCAGCGC
The DNA here is from genome assembly GCA_027925045.1 of Hypotaenidia okinawae. Taxonomy (NCBI): domain Eukaryota; kingdom Metazoa; phylum Chordata; class Aves; order Gruiformes; family Rallidae; genus Hypotaenidia; species Hypotaenidia okinawae. The sequence continues at coordinate 2,244,363 of BSDF01000027.1, read as the reverse complement.
GTGTCACCTCCTCATCCTCTGGTGACATCCCAAAATCTTTGCCTTCTGGCCAGTCTGTGATCACTTCCACGATTCCTGGACGATTAGGGTTTCCTATTCGAGCCCGCTGAGTAATTAGTGCAACCCACTTGCTCCACGTAGCATCAGTGGCATGATGTGTAGAAGGGACCTTCCCTTTGAACATCCAGCCCAGCACCGGCAATCGGGGTGCCAGGAGGAGCTGGGCTTCAGTTCCAATCACTTCTGAAGCGGCTCGAACCCCTTCATAGGCGGCCAGTATTTCCTTTTCTGTTGGAGTATAATTGGCCTCAGATCCTTTGTAGGCCCGACTCCAAAACCCCAGCGGTCGACCTCTAGTCTCCCCTTGTGCTTTCTGCCAGAGACTCCAGGTAGGGCCATTTTCCCCAGCTGCAGTGTAAAGCACATTTTTAACATCTGTCCCTGTCCGGACAGGCCCAAGGGCCACTGCATGGACTATCTCACGTTTGATCTGCTCAAAGGCTTGCTGCTGCTCAGGGCCCCATTGGAAATCATTCTTCTTCCGAGTTACGTGGTAGAGTGGGCTCACAATGAGACTGTAGTTTGGGACATGCATTCGCCAAAAACCTATAACACCTAAGAAAGCTTGTGTTTCCTTTTTGTTGCTTGGTGGAGACATAGCTGCTATTTTATTGATAATGTCCATTGGGATCTGACGACGCCCATCCTGCCATTTTATTCCTAAAAACTGGATTTCTCGTGTAGGCCCCTTGACTTTACTTTGCTTTATAGCAAAACCAGCTTCCAAAAGGATTTGAATTATCCTTTTTCCTTTCTCAAATACTTCCTCTGCTGTATTGCCCCATACAATGATGTCATCAATGTACTGCAGGTGCTCTGGGGCTCCACCCTTTTCCAGTGTGGTCTGGGTTAGTCCATGGCAAATGGTGGGGCTGTGTTTCCACCCCTGGGGCAGACGATTCCACGTGTATTGGATGCCCCTCCAAGTGAAAGCAAACTGTGGCCTGCACTCAGGCGCCAGTGGTATTGAAAAGAAAGCATTTGCAATGTCAATTGTGGCATACCACTGGGCTGCCTTTGACTCCAATTCATACTGGAGTTCCAGCATGTCCGGCACAGCAGCACTCATACCTGGAGTGACTTCATTTAGGCCACGATAATCCACTGTCAGCCTCCACTCTCCATCGGACTTCCGCACTGGCCATATGGGACTGTTAAAGGGTGAGCGGGTTCGGCTGATCACCCCTTGACTCTCCAATTGACGAATCAGCTTATGGATGGGGATCAGGGAATCCCGGTTAGTGCGGTATTGTTTTCTGTGCATCGTCATTGTAGCAATTGGCACTTGCTGTTCCTCAACCTTCAACAACCCCACAACAGAAGGATCATCTGAGAGTCCAGGCAAGGCACGCAATTGCTCAATGCCTTCTGTCTCCAAAGCAGCTATTCCAAAAGCCCACCGGTACCCTTTCGGGTCTTTAAAATAACCTCTACGGAGGTAATCTATACCTAGAATGCATGGAGCTTCTGGGCCAGTCACAATTGGGTGTTTCTCCCAGTCCTTCCCAGTTAAGCTCACTTCAGCCTCTAACACAGTCAATTGTTGTGACCCTCCTGTCACTCCAGAAATGCTGACAGGTTCTGTCCCTACATGATTCGATGGCATTAGAGTACACTGGGCACCAGTATCCACCAGAGCCTTGTACTCCTGTGGGTCTGACGTACCAGGCCATCGGATCCACACAGTCCAATAAGCGCGGTTATCCCTCTCCTCCACCTGGCTGGAGGCAGGGCTCCTCTATTGTTGCTGATCATATTGGCTGCTCACTGGTGCAGCCTTCTTCCTGGCAAAATCGCGTTGTGCGGTTCTTTTACCTCGCAGCTCATTTACTCGTGCCTGGAGGGCTGAGGTGGGCTGCCTATGCCACTTCCTCATGTCCTCACCATGGTCACACAGTTCAAACCACAGCTGCTGTCGCAGCGTGTCTCGTGGTGTGTACCTTCTGTATCCTCCCTTCTGGGATGATGGACGCTTTCTCCCAGTAGCTGCAACCTCACACAACGATATGGGTTGGGAGTTGCACAAATTTTTGTCAAGTCGTTCGACCAGTTTCTCTACCGCTGCGATCACAGATTGGGAAACATTGTCCTGATATTTCCGGAGTCGGCAGGACACTTCACTTACAGTTGGTGGATACATATTATCCCAGTCTATTGATGCTAATGAATTGGTGTGCCCTGCTGGTGCACTTCGTACAACCTTACGCCACATATCTGCGGTGCATACAACTTCATCAGGGTCAGAGTGCCATTTGCCCAGATCATAATAAATGATCTCCCGTACAGCTAATTCTCTCAGGTACTGGATAACTGCCTCTATGTTGTTACACTTGGGTGACTGACATGTAATATAGTCCTTTATGGGATACCTTTCCTCCACACTTGACAGTAGTCGCCTCCAGAGGCTGAGGGTTTCTGGCTTTTTCCCAATTTCCTTGTCAATGCCTCCTTCTCTAGCTAGGGATCCCAACTGCTTGGCCTCTCTGCCATCTAATTCCAGACTATCGGCCCCTTGATCCCAGCATCGGAGCAACCAAGTGATGATGTGCTCACCTGGGCGGCGGCTGAAATCTTTTCGAACCTCACGCAGCTCACTCAGGGTCAGGGATCGTGTGACAACCTCTGATTCTGCCTCATCCCGAAATGCCTGAGATGGCCCTGCTCTATCCTGAGGGGCTTGAGATGGCCCTGCTTTATCCTGAGGGGCTTGAGATGGCCCTGCTCCATCCTGAGATGCTTGAGATGACCCCGAGTCATCCTGACATGCTCCAGATGGCCCTGATTCATCCTCATCCTTCACTACACGAATTGATTTCTTTTGTTTCCTCTTTTGTACAGGAGCAACAGACACTGGAGGGGGTTGGTTTTTTGTTTTATCATCAGTATCTGCTGCAGGGGTTGCAGTAGCTGCAGCATCGGTTGGACAAGTTGCAGTAGCCACAGTGCTAGTCATAGTGGCCTTAGTGCTAGTCACAGTGGCCTTAGTGCTAGTCACAGTGGTTACAGTAGCTGCAGTGCCAGTCACTGGGGTTGCAGCAGCTGCAGTCTTTGCTGGTCTGTTTTCATTCTTTTCCTTCTGACAGTGCTGACAGTACTGACAGTGCTGCCTGTTATCAAGCAATGTTTTGTAAATAGTGGCCAGGGCCCAGCACAGTGCAGTAAGGTGTGTATCTCTGGCAAGCTTAGAGCAATTTCTTTTCAGATATGCAGTCACTTTTTCAGGGTCTTGTAACTGCTCAGGAGTGAAACTCCAAACCACCGGAGTTAAGAAAGTGCCTAGGTACTTGCCCATGCTCTGCCACTTGCCCTGCCACTCACGATTATCTGGCCTCACAGAAAAATCTTGAGTGGTATTCATAAACCTCTGCTTAATATTTGACAACAACTGAACCGTCTGCACCAAACTGAAAAACAGCAAAATGCTAGTTTGAATATCCCAGGGATATTGAAAGTTTTTAAAGACTGCTAGCAGAGCTGTTGTATTTAGCCCAAAGGAAAAGAAAGCAGAACTCCCACCATGCCAGCTGCTGTTACTAAACCCTCCCTGTCCAGGGAATGGACAGGGCAGCAAGCTCTCATACCAGTACCAGCACAAGTTCACGATCCTCGATATTACTGTATCATAGATTGTTATCATAAAAGACAAGAACCAGACCAGGAAACGCAGCCTCGACATGGTAAAAAATCCTGCCAGGATTGCACACAGCGTACGGTACTTTCGCGGCCACAGCTGTGACCACAGCCATGTGAATAAATACCACAGCATCGTGATCGGAGACTGCTTAAACAACAATACTTATCACAACTTTGTCTTAATTACAATCTGGTCAGGGTCAGATCTACCGTTATCCCAACCTTTCGGGCCCCACGTTGGGCGCCAAAAAGACTGTCGTGGTTTCACCCCAGCTGTGGGCTGAGATCCACGCAGCTGCCTGCTCCTTAAAGTAAAAGAGCAGGGGAAAAGGGAAAAAGGGAAAGGGAAACAAGGGAAGGGAAAAGGAAGGGGCAAATAACTCCAAAACCAAGAAACTAAGAGGCCCGTGGGTTGGGATAAGGATAGTTTACTAAGATAACAGAAAAATAAAATATAACAATGCTAACAGGACTTTAGAGCAAAAGAATATGAAACTGTTGATACACAATGCAGTTTCTCACCGAACCACACAACTCAGGTACCACCCAGAGCTGTCCCGGAACCCGACCGTCCCCCAAGAAGCACGCGTCCCGAGAGGAAGCACGCGTCCCGAAACCGCCCCTCTTCTTCTTCCCAACAGCCCCCCGTTTTCCTAGGCAGGACGTAATTGGCATGGAATACTCTCTTTGGCCCATCTGGGTCACCTGTCCTGGCTTCGCCCCTCCTTTCTCAAGAATAGAGAAATAGAAGAAGCTAAGAAAGTCCTTGACTGTCTGACTGCAACTAAGAACATCAGGGTGTTATCAGCACTGCTTTCATTTTAACTCCCAAACACAGCATTCCATCAGCTGCTACAAATGAAATTAACTCTATCCTGACTGAAACCAGGACAGAGGTCTTCTTCTAGCCAGACATTTGCATGGCTCTTCTCTTGACACAGAATGCCCGCAGGCTTCCTGTTTCCCCAGCGATCACAAACCATGGCCCGCAGCTACCAGTGCCCTGGAGAAGCCCCCCAGCAGATACTGGGTGCCTACATAACCCAGCCTGCTCCTGCAAGGTACTCACTTGTCTGGACAGGCTGTTCGTTGTAACCTGGGGAAAGACAGAGAGAGGGCGATGAGCTGGGGATGGAGATGGGGCCAGGCTGGGGAAGGCTGCCTGTGGAGAGCAGAGGAGGCCGGGAGAGGAGCATAGGTCACCGTTGACATAGAGGCTGTCCTTGTCCAGGCTGTAGGGGCCCAGCTGCATGATGCCTCTGGTCTTGTTGCTCACTTCATGGTACAGGCCCACCCTGTCCAAGGGCGGGGCGGAGGGCTCCTTCCTGTACGTGCAGACGGCGTCCACCCCCGTGTCTTCTCCTTGCCTCCCTGGCCTGGAAAACACAGCGCCGGGCCTGAGCACCCTCCTCTGTGCCCTGTCGCTGCAGGGCCAGATCTTGGGGCTTGTGCAGCCGTCCCTGCACGGGAATGCAAGCTCTGTGTTCCCAACATGTGTGTGCATGGGTGGGACTGGCCCCTGCTGTCCTGCCTCCATGACCCCCCCGGGGCGTTTTGGGAAGTTGGAAGCCAGGAAGGACTTTTCCCTTTTCCTGGGCTGTGCTGTCACTGCCCCAATGTGACTAGGTAGTGAGGAGGGCCAAAAGGCAGGAGGGCATCTGGGAGAATCTCCTGGCTCTTCTGCCAGAGCTGCATAAAAGCACGAGCGTGAGGAGCCCCTGATGCGCTGGTGTGTGTGTGACCCCTACCTGAAGGCTGTTGGTTCACATCCAAGGAAAGCAGGGCCAATGCTGCTGTCCTTCAGAAGGCGGTCGAGCTGGGGAGAGGACAGGTGTCATCCTTAAGCCCTGGCCAGCCCCCTGCTCTCTGCACAGGTTTCATTGAGCCGGCGGGGGCATGGCCTTTGGGGTGAGGCAGGCGGCTTACCAAGGCGGCCATGACTCTCCTGGTGGAGTTGAACCTAGCCGAGGCGGGAGTCGCCAGGTCGGAATTGTAGGGGAGATTGGTGGTGGTGAAGTTGATGGTGAAGCGCTCGAGGCCTGGAGCTGTCCTTGCAGGAAGGCTGGGAGCTGCAAAAAGCACAGGTTGGGAGTGACAAAGTGCAAGAGCAGGGTGTCAAGGCTGTGGCTGGCCAAAGGCAGAGGTCTTATGCCACCCAAGTCCTCAGCACGGCTCTTCTCTTGACACAGAATGCCCGCAGGCTTCCTGTTTCTCAGCGATCACAATCATGCCCCAGCTGCCAGTACCCTTGAGAAGACCCCACATGGCACTGGCTGCCTACTGAGCCCCAGCCTGCTCCTGCAAGGTACTCACTTGTCTGGACAGGCTGCTCGTTGTAACCTGGGGAAAGACAGAGAGAGGGGGATGAGCTGGAGCTGGGGATGGGGCCAGGCTGGGGAAGGCTGCCTGTGGAGAGCAGAGGAGGCCGGGAGAGGAGCATAGGTCACCGTTGACATAGAGGCTGTCCTTGTCCAGGCTGTAGGGGCCCAGCTGCGTGATGCCTCTGGTCTTGTTGCTCACTTCATGGTACAGGCCCACCCTGTCCAAGGGCGGGGCGGAGGGCTCCTTCCTGTACGTGCAGACGGCGTCCACCCCCGTGGCGTCTCCTTGCCTCCCTGGCCTGGAAAACACAGCACCCGGCCTGAGCACCCTCCTCTGTGCCCTGTCGCTGCAGGGCCAGATCTTGGGGCTTGTGCAGCCGTCCCTGCACGGGAATGCAAGCTCTGTGTTCCCAACATGTGTGTGCATGGGTGGGACTGGCCCCTGCTGTCCTGCCTCCATGAGCTTCTGGGGCTTTTTGTGAAGTTGGAGGCCAGGCAGGACTTTTCCCTTTTCCTGGGGTGTGCTTTCACTGCCCCAATGTGAGTAAGTAGTGAGGAGGGCTAAAAGGTAGGAGGACATCTGGGAGAATCTCCTGGCTCCTCTGCCAGAGCTGCATAAAAGCAGGAGTGTGAGGAGCCCCTGATGCGCTGGTGTGTGTGTGACCCCTACCTGAAGGCTGTTGGTTCACATCCAAGGAAAGCAGGGCCAATGCTGCTGTCCTTCAGAAGGCGGTCGAGCTGGGGAGAGGACAGGTGTCATCCTTAAGCCCTGGCCAGCCCCCTGCTCTCTGCACAGGTTTCATTGAGCCAGCGGGGGCATGGCCTTTGGGGTGAGGCAGGCGGCTTACCAAGGCGGCCATGACTCTCCTGGTGGAGTTGAACCTAGCCGAGGCGGGAGTCGCCAGGTCGGAATTGTAGGGGAGATTGGTGGTGGTGAAGTTGATGGTGAAGCGCTCGAGGCCTGGAGCTGTCCTTGCAGGAAGGCTGGGAGCTGGAAAAAGAGCAGGTGGGGAGTGACAAGGTGCAAGAGCAGGGTGTCAAGGCTGGGGCTGGACAAAGACAGAGGTCTTCTCCATTTGCAGAGCTCTGGCAATGACACAGAATGCCCGCAGGCTTCCTGTTTCCCCAGCGATCACAAACCATGGCCCGCAGCTACCAGTGCCCTGGAGAAGCCCCCCAGGAGACACTGGCTGTCTGCTGAGCCCAGCCTGCTCCTGCAAGGTACTCACTTGTCTGGACAGGCTGCTCGTTGTAACCTGGGGAAAGACAGAGAGAGGGGGATGAGCTGGAGCTGGGGATGGGGCCAGGCTGGGGAAGGCTGCCTGTGGAGAGCAGAGGAGGCCGGGAGAGGAGCATAGGTCACCGTTGACATAGAGGCTGTCCTTGTCCAGGCTGTAGGGGCCCAGCTGCGTGATGCCTCTGGTCTTGTTGCTCACTTCATGGTACAGGCCCACCCTGTCCAAGGGCGGGGCGGAGGGCTCCTTCCTGTACGTGCAGACGGCGTCCACCCCCGTGGCGTCTCCTTGCCTCCCTGGCCTGGAAAACACAGCGCCGGGCCTGAGCACCCTCCTCTGTGCCCTGTCGCTGCAGGGCCAGATCTTGGGGCTTGTGCAGCCGTCCCTGCACGGGAATGCAAGCTCTGTGTTCCCAACATGTGTGTGCATGGGTGGGACTGGCCCCTGCTGTCCTGCCTCCATGAGCCCCCGGGGCTTTTAAAGAAATAGGAGGCCAGGCAGGACTTGGGACTTTTCCTGGGGCTTTGATGTCACTTCCCTGAGGAAGCGGGCAGGCAGCAAGGGGCAGCTTGGAGGCAGGAGGGCATCTGGGAGAATCTCCTGCCCCCATGCACTGACTGCATAGGAACACGAGCGAGAGGAGGGCCCTGATGCGCTGGTGTGTGGTGACCCCTACCTGAAGGCTGTTGGTTCACATCCAAGGAAAGCAGGGCCAATGCTGCTGTCCTTCAGAAGGCGGTCGAGCTGGGGAGAGGACAGGTGTCATCCTTAAGCCCTGGCCATCCCCCTGCTCTCTGCACAGGTTTCATTGAGCCAGCGGGGGCATGGCCTTTGGGGTGAGGCAGGCGGCTTACCAAGGCGGCCATGACTCTCCTGGTGGAGTTGAACCTAGCCGAGGCGGGAGTCGCCAGGTCGGAATTGTAGGGGAGATTGGTGGTGGTGAAGTTGATGGTGAAGCGCTCGAGGCCTGGAGCTGTCCTTGCAGGAAGGCTGGGAGCTGCAAAAAGCACAGGTTAGGAGTAGTGAGGTGCAAGAGCAGGGTGTCAAGGCTGTGGCTGGCAAAAGGCAGAGCTCTTCAACATGGCAGACACTTGTACGGCTCTGGCCTTGACACTGAATGCCCACAGGATTTGTGTTTCCCCAGCAATTCCAGAAGCCCCCCAGGAGGCACTGGTTTCCTTCAGAGACCAGCGTCCTCCTGCAAGGTACTCACTTGTCTGGACGGGCTCTTCTGAGATGACTGTAGAAGGAGAACTTGATGGTTCCGTTTTAGAGAACAAGCTTGTTGAGGATATGTCAAGACCTGAGGTTGGTGTGGTAATGAGAGAGGGTGTTGCTGAAGTCTCCTCAGGAGTCATGGACTTGTACACAGTGCTGGAGGTCTCTGTTGTGCTGGTGGAGATGCCCTGACTGGTTTCCACATCAGTCGACATGCCTGAGCTGGTTGCAATGGATGAAGTTCCGAGACTCGACCTGAGAGTTGTAGGCAGAGCTGGAGAAGAGCTATGCTCAGCAGTGCTCAGAGTCCCTGTGAAAATCATTTTTGGAGGAGGGCTTGTCCCTGGAGCAGAGGACGAGACTTCTGATGTAACCATTGTGGTTGATCCTGTGGTCTCTGTAGATGTGGTGGTGCCAGGAGCAGGAGTGGATGTTGGAAGAGTGCTGGAAGGGACCTTAGCGGTCGTCAAAGTGGTTGAAGTTTCAGCTGTGGTGGATGGTGGGAGTGAGGAGGTTCTCTCAGGAGTAGATGTTTGTGCAGCAGTTGAAGAGTGAACTGCAGAAGTCTCCTGAGGAGTTGTGGACTGGGAAACAGTGCTGGAGGTCTCTGTTGTGCTGGTGGAGATGCCCTGACTGGTTTCCATATCAGTCGATGTTCCTGAGCTGGTCACAAGGGATGAAGTTCCGAGACTCGACCTGAGAGTTGTAGGCAGAGCTGGAGAAGAGCTATGCTCAGCAGTGCTCAGAGTCCCTGTGAAAATCATTTTTGGAGGAGGGCTTGTCCCTGGAGCAGAGGACGAGACTTCTGATGTAACCATTGTGGTTGATCCTGTGGTCTCTGTAGATGTGGTGGTGCCAGGAGCAGGAGTGGATGTTGGAAGAGTGCTGGAAGGGACCTTAGCGGTCGTCAAAGTGGTTGAAGTTTCAGCTGTGGTGGATGGTGGGAGTGAGGAGGTTCTCTCAGGAGTAGATGTTTGTGCAGCAGTTGAAGAGTGAACTGCAGAAGTCTCCTGAGGAGTCCTGGACTGGGAAACAGTGCTGGAGGTCTCTGTTGTGCTGGTGGAGATGGGCTGAGTGGTTTCCACATGGGTCGACGTGCCCGGATTGGTCACAAGGGATGAAGTTCCCAGAGTAGAGGTGGGTGTTGTAGGCAGAGCTGGAGAAGAGCTATGCTCAGCAGTGCTCAAAGTACCCATGAAAGTCGTTGTAGGAGGTGGGCTTGTCCCTGGAGCAGAGAAGGTTGCTTCTGATGTAAACGTTGTGGTTGAGCCTGTGGTCTCTGTAGATGTGGTGGTGCCAGGAGCAGTAGTTTGTGTTGGAAGAGTGGTGGAAGGGACCTTAGCGCTCATCACAGTGGTTGAAGTTTCTTCTGTGGTGGATGGTGGGAGTGAGGAGGTTCTCTCAGGAGTAGATGTTTGTGCAGCAGTTGAAGAGTGAACTGCAGAAGTCACCTGAGGTTTCATGGACTGGGACACAGTGCTGGAGGTCTCTGTGCTGGTGGAGATGGAGATGGGCTGAGTTGTTTCCTCACGGGTAGATGTGCCTGAGCTGGTCCCAGGGGATGGAGTTCCCAGAGTAGTGGTGGGTGTTGTAGGCAGAGCTGGAGAAGAGCTATTCGCAGCAGTGCTTGAAGTCACCAGCACTGGCATTGTAGGAGGTGGGCCACTCCCTGGAGCAGAGGAGGATGCTCCTGCAGGAAACACCTTTGTTGATCCCGTGGTCTCTGTAGATGTGGTGGTGCCAGGAGCAGGAGTTCCTGCTGGAGCAGTGCTGGAAGGGACCTTAGTGCTCCTCACAGTGGTAGAAGTTTCTTCTGTGCTGGATGGTGGGAGTGAGGAGGTTGTCTCAGGAGTAGATGTTTGTGTAGCAGTTGAAGAGTGTACTGCAGAAGTCACCTGAGGCTTTGTGAACTGGGACAGAGTGCTGGAGGTCTCTGTTGTTCTGATGGAGATGGGGTGAGTGGTTTCCTCACGGGTAGATGTGCCTGAGCTGGTCGTGGAGGATGTTGTTCCCAGAGTAGAGGTGGGTGTCGTAGGCAGAGCTGGAGAAGAGCTATTCGCAGCAGTGCTTGAAGCCACCAGCCCTGGCATTGTAGGAGGTGGGCCACTCCCTGGAGCAGAGGAGGATGCTCCTGCAGGAAACACCTTTGTTGATCCCGTGGTCTCTGTAGATGTGGTGGTGCCAGGAGTGCCTGCTGGAGCAGTGCTGGAAATGCCCTTAGCGCTCGTCACAGTGGTTGAAGTTTCTGCTGTGGTGGATGGTGGGAGTGAGGAGGTTCTCTCAGGAGTAGATGTTTGTGCAGCAGTTGAAGAGTGAACTCCAGAAGTCACCTGAGGAGTCCTGGACTGGGACAGAGTGCTGGAGGTCTCTGTTGTGCTGGTGGAGATGGGCTGAGTGGTTTCCTCACGCGTTGATATGCCTGAGCTGGTCACAGGGGATGAAGATCCCACAGTAGAGGTGAGTGATGTTGGCAGAGCTGGAGAAGAGCTATTCGCAGCAGTGCTTGAAGTCACCAGCACTGGCATTGTAGGAGGTGGGCTACTCCCTGGAGCAGAGGAGGATGACTCCTGAAGGAACCATCCTTGTTGATCCCGTGGTCTCTGTAGATGTGGTGCTGCCAGGAGCAGGATTGGATGCAGGAAGCAGTGCTGGAAGGGACGTTAGTGGTGGTTGCAGTGCTTGAAGTTTCTGCTGTGGTGGATGGTGGGAGTGAGGAGGTTCTCTCAGGAGTAGATGTTTGTGCAGCAGTTGAAGAGTGTACTGCAGAAATCGCCTGAGTGGCCATGGACTGGGACAGAGTGCTGGAGGTCTCTGTTGTGGTGCTGGAGATGGGCTGAGTGGTTTCCTCACGGCTAGATGTGCCTGAGCTGGTCACAGGGGATGAAGTTCCCACAGTAGAGGTGAGTGTTGTTGGCAGAGCTGGAGAAGAGCTATGCTCAGCAGTGCTCAAAGTACCCATGAAAGTCGTTGTAGGAGGTGGGCTTGTCCCTGGAGCAGAGGACGAGGCTTGTGATGGAAGCTTTGTGGTTGATCCTGTGGTCTCTGTAGATGTGGTGGTGCCAGGAGCAGGAGTGGATGTTGGAAGAGTGCTGGAAGGGACAGCAGAGGTTGTCGCAGTTGTTAAAGTTTCTGCTGTGGTGGATGGTGGGAGTGAGGAGGTTCTCTCAGGAGTAGATGTTTGTGCAGCAGTTGAAGAGTGAACTGCAGAAGTCTCCTGAGGAGTTGTGGACTGGGAAACAGTGCTGGAGGTCTCTGTTGTGCTGGTGGAGATGCCCTGACTGGTTTCCACATCAGTCGACGTTCCTGAGCTGGTCACAAGGGATGAAGTTCCGAGACTCGACCTGAGAGTTGTAGGCAGAGCTGGAGAAGAGCTATGCTCAGCAGTGCTCAAAGTCCCTGTGAAAATCATTTTTGGAGGAGGGCTTGTCCCTGGAGCAGAGGACGAGACTTCTGATGTAACCATTGTGGTTGATCCTGTGGTCTCTGTAGATGTGGTGGTGCCAGGAGCAGTAGTTGATGTTGGAAGAGTGGTGGAAGGGACCTTAGCGGTTGTTGCAATGGTTGAAGTTTCTGCTGTGGTGGATGGTGGGAGTGAGGAGGTTCTCTCAGGAGTAGATGTTTGTGCAGCAGTTGAAGAGTGAACTGCAGAAGTCTCCTGAGGAGTTGTGGACTGGGAAACAGTGCTGGAGGTCTCTGTTGTGCTGGTGGAGATGGGCTGAGTGGTTTCCACATGGGTCGACGTGTCCGGAGCTGGTCACAAGGGATGAAGTTCCCACAGTAGAGGTGAGTGTTGTTGGCAGAGCTGGAGAAGAGCTATGCTCAGCAGTGCTCAAAGTACCCATGGAAGTCATAGTAGGAGGTGGGCTTGTCCCTGGAGCAGAGGACAAGGACTTCTGATGTAACCATTGTGGTTGATCCTGTGGTCTCTGTAGATGTGGTGGTGCCAGGAGCAGGAGTGGATGTTGGAAGAGTGCTGGAAGGGACCTTAGCGGTGGTCACAGTGGTTGAAGTTTCTGCTGTGGTGGATGGTGGGAGTGAGGAGGTTCTCTCAAGAGTAGATGTTTGTGCAGCAGTTGAAGAGTGAACTGCAGAAGTCTCCTGAGGAGTTGTGGACTGGGACAGAGTGCTGGAGGTCTCTGTTGTGGTGCTGGAGATGGGCTCAGTGGATTCTACTTGAGTCGATGTGCCCGGAGCTGGTCACATGGGAAGAAGTTCCCAGAGTAGAAGTGAGAGTTGTTGGCAGAGCTGGAGAAGAGCTATGCTCAGCAGTGCTCAAAGTCCCTGTGAAAATCATTTTTGGAGGAGGGCTTGGAGCAGAGGACGAGACTTCTGATGTAACCATTGTGGTTGATCCTGTGGTCTCTGTAGATGTGGTGGTGCCAGGAGCAGGAGTTCGATGGTGGAAGAGTGGTGGAAGGCACCTTAGCGGTTGTTGCAATGGTTGAAGTTTCTGCTGTGGTGGATGGTGGGAGTGAGGAGGTTCTCTCAGGAGTAGATGTTTGTGCAGCAGTTGAAGAGTGTACTGCAGAAGTCACCTGAGGAGTTGTGGACTGGGACAGAGTGCTGGAGGTCTCTGTTGTGCTGGTGGAGATGGGCTGAGTGGTTTCCACATGGGTCGACGTTCCAGAGCTGGTCACAAGGGATGAAGTTCCCACAGTAGAGGTGAGTGTTTTTGGCAGAGCTGGAGAAGAGCTATGCTCAGCAGTGCTCAAAGTACCCATGAAAGTCGTTGTAGGAGGTGGGCTTGTCCCTGGAGCAGAGGACGAGGCTTGTGATGGAAGCTTTGTGGTTGATCCTGTGGTCTCTGTAGATGTGGTGGTGCCAGGAGCAGGAGTGGATGTTGGAAGAGTGCTGGAAGGGACCTTAGCGGTGGTCACAGTGGTTGAAGTTTCTGCTGTGGTGGATGGTGGGAGTGAGGAGGTTCTCTCAAGAGTAGATGTTTGTGCAGCAGTTGAAGAGTGAACTGCAGAAGTCTCCTGAGGAGTTGTGGACTGGGACAGAGTGCTGGAGGTCTCTGTTGTGGTGCTGGAGATGGGCTGAGTGGTTTCTACATGAGTCGACGTGCCTGAGCTGGTCACAAGGGATGAAGTTCCCAGAGTAGAAGTGAGAGTTGTTGGCAGAGCTGGAGAAGAGCTATGCTCAGCAGTGCTCAAAGTACCCTGTGAAAGTCATTGTAGGAGGTGGGCTTGTCCCTGGAGCAGAGGACGAGACTTCTGATGTAACCATTGTGGTTGATCCTGTGGTCTCTGTAGATGTGGTGGTGCCAGGAGCAGGAGTGGATGTTGGAAGAGTGGTGGAAGGGACCTTAGCGGTTGTTGCAGTGGTTGAAGTTTCTGCTGTGGTGGATGGTGGGAGTGAGGAGGTTCTCTCAGGAGTAGATGTTTGTGCAGCAGTTGAAGAGTGTACTGCAGAAGTCACCTGAGGAGTTGTGGACTGGGACAGAGTGCTGGAGGTCTCTGTTGTGCTGGTGGAGATGGGCTGAGTGGTTTCCACATGGGTCGACGTTCCAGAGCTGGTCACAAGGGATGAAGTTCCCACAGTAGAGGTGAGTGTTTTTGGCAGAGCTGGAGAAGAGCTATGCTCAGCAGTGCTCAAAGTACCCATGAAAGTCGTTGTAGGAGGTGGGCTTGTCCCTGGAGCAGAGGACGAGGCTTGTGATGGAAGCTTTGTGGTTGATCCTGTGGTCTCTGTAGATGTGGTGGTGCCAGGAGCAGGAGTGGATGTTGGAAGAGTGGTGGAAGGGACCTTAGCGGTGGTCACAGTGGTTGAAGTTTCTGCTGTGGTGGATGGTGGGAGTGAGGAGGTTCTCTCAGGAGTAGATGTTTGTGCAGCAGTTGAAGAGTGAACTGCAGAAGTCACCTGAGGTTTCATGGACTGGGACACAGTGCTGGAGGTCTCTGTGCTGGTGGAGATGCCCTGACTGGTTTCCACATCAGTCGACATGCCTGAGCTTGTCACAAGGGATGAAGTTCTGAGAGTCGACCTGAGAGTTGTAGGCAGAGCTGGAGAAGAGCTATGCTCAGCAGTGCTCAAAGTCCCTGTGAAAATCATTTTTGGAGGAGGGCTTGTCCCTGGAGCAGAGGACGAGACTTCTGATGTAACCATTGTGGTTGATCCTGTGGTCTCTGTAGATGTGGTGGTGCCAGGAGCAGGAGTGGATGTTGGAAGAGTGCTGGAAGGGACCTTAGCGGTGGTCACAATGGTTGAAGTTTCTGCTGTGGTGGATGGTGGGAGTGAGGAGGTTCTCTCAGGAGTAGATGTTTGTGCAGCAGTTGAAGAGTGAACTGCAGAAGTCTCCTGAGGAGTTGTGGACTGGGAAACAGTGCTGGAGGTCTCTGTTGTGGTGCTGGAGATGGGCTCAGTGGTTTCCACATGAGGTCGACGTGCCCGGAGCTGGTCACAAGGGATGAAGTTCCCACAGTAGAAGTGAGTGTTGTTGGCAGAGCTGGAGAAGAGCTATGCTCAGCAGTGCTCAAAGTACCCATGAAAGTCGTTGTAGGAGGTGGGCTTGTCCCTGGAGCAGAGGACGAGGCTTGTGATGTAACCATTGTGGTTGATCCTGTGGTCTCTGTAGATGTGGTGGTGCCAGGAGCAGGAGTGGATGTTGGAAGAGTGCTGGAAGGGACAGCAGAGGTTGTCGCAGTTGTTAAAGTTTCTGCTGTGGTGGATGGTGGGAGTGAGGAGGTTCTCTCAGGAGTAGATGTTTGTGCAGCAGTTGAAGAGTGTACTGCAGAAGTCTCCTGAGGAGTTGTGGACTGGGAAACAGTGCTGGAGGTCTCTGTTGTGCTGGTGGAGATGCCCTGACTGGTTTCCATATCAGTCGATGTTCCTGAGCTGGTCACAAGGGATGAAGTTCCGAGACTCGACCTGAGAGTTGTAGGCAGAGCTGGAGAAGAGCTATGCTCAGCAGTGCTCAAAGTCCCTGTGAAAATCATTTTTGGAGGAGGGCTTGTCCCTGGAGCAGAGGACGAGACTTCTGATGTAACCATTGTGGTTGATCCTGTGGTCTCTGTAGATGTGGTGGTGCCAGGAGCAGGAGTGGATGTTGGAAGAGTGCTGGAAGGGACAGCAGAGGTTGTCGCAGTTGTTAAAGTTTCTGCTGTGGTGGATGGTGGGAGTGAGGAGGTTCTCTCAGGAGTAGATGTTTGTGCAGCAGTTGAAGAGTGTACTGCAGAAGTCACCTGAGGAGTTGTGGACTGGGACAGAGTGCTGGAGGTCTCTGTTGTGCTGGTGGAGATGGGCTGAGTGGTTTCCACGTGGGTCGACGTTCCAGAGCTGGTCACAAGGGATGAAGTTCCCACAGTAGAGGTGAGTGTTTTTGGCAGAGCTGGAGAAGAGCTATGCTCAGCAGTGCTCAAAGTACCCATGAAAGTCGTTGTAGGAGGTGGGCTTGTCCCTGGAGCAGAGGACAAGACTTTTGAAGAAACCATTGTTGTTGAGCCTGTGGTCTCTGTAGATTTGGTGGTGATGAGAGTGGAAGTGGCTGCTGGAGCAGTGCTGGAAGGTAATTTATCGGTCGTCACAGCGCTTGAAGTTTCTGCTGTGGTGGATGGTCGGAGTGAGGAGGTTCTCTCAAGAGTAGATGTTTGTGCAGCAGTTGAAGAGTGAACTGCAGAAGTCTCCTGAGGAGTTGTGGACTGGGAAACAGTGCTGGAGGTCTCTGTTGTGGTGCTGGAGATGGGCTGAGTGGTTTCCACATGGGTCGACGTTCCCGGACCGGTCACAAGGGATGAAGTTCCCACAGTAGAAGTGAGTGTTGTAGGCAGAGCTGGAGAAGAGCTATGCTCAGCAGTGCTCAAAGTCCCTGTGAAAATCATTTTTGGAGGAGGGCTTGTCCCTGGAGCAGAGGACGAGACTTCTGATGTAACCATTGTGGTTGATCCTGTGGTCTCTGTAGATGTGGTGGTGCCAGGAGCAGGAGTGGATGTTGGAAGAGTGGTGGAAGGGACCTTAGCGGTGGTCACAGTGGTTGAAGTTTCTGCTGTGGTGGATGGTGGGAGTGAGGAGGTTCTCTCAGGAGTAGATGTTTGTGCAGCAGTTGAAGAGTGAACTGCAGAAGTCACCTGAGGTTTCATGGACTGGGACACAGTGCTGGAGGTCTCTGTGCTGGTGGAGATGCCCTGACTGGTTTCCACATCAGTCGACATGCCTGAGCTTGTCACAAGGGATGAAGTTCTGAGAGTCGACCTGAGAGTTGTAGGCAGAGCTGGAGAAGAGCTATGCTCAGCAGTGCTCAAAGTCCCTGTGAAAATCATTTTTGGAGGAGGGCTTGTCCCTGGAGCAGAGGACGAGACTTCTGATGTAACCATTGTGGTTGATCCTGTGGTCTCTGTAGATGTGGTGGTGCCAGGAGCAGTAGTTCGTGGTGGAAGAGTGGTGGAAGGCACCTTAGCGGTTGTTGCAATGGTTGAAGTTTCTGCTGTGGTGGATGGTGGGAGTGAGGAGGTTCTCTCAGGAGTAGATGTTTGTGCAGCAGTTGAAGAGTGTACTGCAGAAGTCACCTGAGGAGTTGTGGACTGGGACAGAGTGCTGGAGGTCTCTGTTGTGGTGCTGGAGATGGGCTGAGTGGTTTCCACGTGGGTCGACGTTCCAGAGCTGGTCACAAGGGATGAAGTTCCCACAGTAGAGGTGAGTGTTTTTGGCAGAGCTGGAGAAGAGCTATGCTCAGCAGTGCTCAAAGTACCCATGGAAGTCATAGTAGGAGGTGGGCTTGTCCCTGGAGCAGAGGACAAGACTTTTGAAGAAACCATTGTTGTTGAGCCTGTGGTCTCTGTAGATTTGGTGGTGATGAGAGTGGAAGTGGCTGCTGGAGCAGTGCTGGAAGGTAATTTATCGGTCGTCACAGCGCTTGAAGTTTCTGCTGTGGTGGATGGTGGGAGTGAGGAGGTTCTCTCAAGAGTAGATGTTTGTGCAGCAGTTGAAGAGTGAACTGCAGAAGTCTCCTGAGGAGTTGTGGACTGGGAAACAGTGCTGGAGGTCTCTGTTGTGGTGCTGGAGATGGGCTGAGTGGTTTCCACATGGGTCGACGTTCCCGGACCGGTCACAAGGGATGAAGTTCCCACAGTAGAAGTGAGTGTTGTAGGCAGAGCTGGAGAAGAGCTATGCTCAGCAGTGCTCAAAGTCCCTGTGAAAATCATTTTTGGAGGAGGGCTTGTCCCTGGAGCAGAGGACGAGACTTCTGATGTAACCATTGTGGTTGATCCTGTGGTCTCTGTAGATGTGGTGGTGCCAGGAGCAGGAGTGGATGTTGGAAGAGTGCTGGAAGGGACCTTAGCGGTGGTCACAATGGTTGAAGTTTCTGCTGTGGTGGATGGTGGGAGTGAGGAGGTTCTCTCAGGAGTAGATGTTTGTGCAGCAGTTGAAGAGTGAACTCCAGAAGTCTCCTGCGAAGTCCTGGACTGGGACAGAGTGCTGGAGGTCTCTGTTGTGGTGCTGGAGATGGGCTCAGTGGATTCTACTTGAGTCGATGTGCCTGAGCTGGTCGCATGGGAAGAAGTTCCCAGAGTAGAAGTGAGAGTTGTTGGCAGAGCTGGAGAAGAGCTTGTCTCTGGAGAAGAGGAGGAGACTTCTGATGTAACCATTGTGGTTGATCCTGTGGTCTCTGTAGATGTGGTGGTGCCAGGAGCAGGAGTGGATGTTGGAAGAGTGCTGGAAGGGACAGCAGAGGTTGTCGCAGTTGTTAAAGTTTCTGCTGTGGTGGATGGTGGGAGTGAGGAGGTTCTCTCAGGAGTAGATGTTTGTGCAGCAGTTGAAGAGTGTACTGCAGAAGTCTCCTGAGGAGTTGTGGACTGGGAAACAGTGCTGGAGGTCTCTGTTGTGCTGGTGGAGATGCCCTGACTGGTTTCCATATCAGTCGATGTTCCTGAGCTGGTCACAAGGGATGAAGTTCCGAGACTCGACCTGAGAGTTGTAGGCAGAGCTGGAGAAGAGCTATGCTCAGCAGTGCTCAAAGTCCCTGTGAAAATCATTTTTGGAGGAGGGCTTGTCCCTGGAGCAGAGGACGAGACTTCTGATGTAACCATTGTGGTTGATCCTGTGGTCTCTGTAGATGTGGTGGTGCCAGGAGCAGGAGTGGATGTTGGAAGAGTGCTGGAAGGGACAGCAGAGGTTGTCGCAGTTGTTAAAGTTTCTGCTGTGGTGGATGGTGGGAGTGAGGAGGTTCTCTCAGGAGTAGATGTTTGTGCAGCAGTTGAAGAGTGTACTGCAGAAGTCTCCTGAGGAGTTGTGGACTGGGAAACAGTGCTGGAGGTCTCTGTTGTGCTGGTGGAGATGCCCTGACTGGTTTCCATATCAGTCGATGTTCCTGAGCTGGTCACAAGGGATGAAGTTCCGAGACTCGACCTGAGAGTTGTAGGCAGAGCTGGAGAAGAGCTATGCTCAGCAGTGCTCAAAGTCCCTGTGAAAATCATTTTTGGAGGAGGGCTTGTCCCTGGAGCAGAGGACGAGACTTCTGATGTAACCATTGTGGTTGATCCTGTGGTCTCTGTAGATGTGGTGGTGCCAGGAGCAGGAGTGGATGTTGGAAGAGTGCTGGAAGGGACCTTAGCGGTGGTCACAATGGTTGAAGTTTCTGCTGTGGTGGATGGTGGGAGTGAGGAGGTTCTCTCAGGAGTAGATGTTTGTGCAGCAGTTGAAGAGTGTACTGCAGAAGTCACCTGAGGAGTTGTGGACTGGGACAGAGTGCTGGAGGTCTCTGTTGTGCTGGTGGAGATGGGCTGAGTGGTTTCCACGTGGGTCGACGTTCCAGAGCTGGTCACAAGGGATGAAGTTCCCACAGTAGAGGTGAGTGTTTTTGGCAGAGCTGGAGAAGAGCTATGCTCAGCAGTGCTCAAAGTACCCATGAAAGTCGTTGTAGGAGGTGGGCTTGTCCCTGGAGCAGAGGACAAGACTTTTGAAGAAACCATTGTTGTTGAGCCTGTGGTCTCTGTAGATTTGGTGGTGATGAGAGTGGAAGTGGCTGCTGGAGCAGTGCTGGAAGGTAATTTATCGGTCGTCACAGCGCTTGAAGTTTCTGCTGTGGTGGATGGTGGGAGTGAGGAGGTTCTCTCAAGAGTAGATGTTTGTGCAGCAGTTGAAGAGTGAACTGCAGAAGTCTCCTGAGGAGTTGTGGACTGGGAAACAGTGCTGGAGGTCTCTGTTGTGGTGCTGGAGATGGGCTGAGTGGTTTCCACATGGGTCGACGTTCCCGGACCGGTCACAAGGGATGAAGTTCCCACAGTAGAAGTGAGTGTTGTAGGCAGAGCTGGAGAAGAGCTATGCTCAGCAGTGCTCAAAGTCCCTGTGAAAATCATTTTTGGAGGAGGGCTTGTCCCTGGAGCAGAGGACGAGACTTCTGATGTAACCATTGTGGTTGATCCTGTGGTCTCTGTAGATGTGGTGGTGCCAGGAGCAGGAGTGGATGTTGGAAGAGTGCTGGAAGGGACCTTAGCGGTGGTCACAATGGTTGAAGTTTCTGCTGTGGTGGATGGTGGGAGTGAGGAGGTTCTCTCAGGAGTAGATGTTTGTGCAGCAGTTGAAGAGTGAACTCCAGAAGTCTCCTGCGAAGTCCTGGACTGGGACAGAGTGCTGGAGGTCTCTGTTGTGGTGCTGGAGATGGGCTCAGTGGATTCTACTTGAGTCGATGTGCCTGAGCTGGTCGCATGGGAAGAAGTTCCCAGAGTAGAAGTGAGAGTTGTTGGCAGAGCTGGAGAAGAGCTTGTCTCTGGAGAAGAGGAGGAGACTTCTGATGTAACCATTGTGGTTGATCCTGTGGTCTCTGTAGATGTGGTGGTGCCAGGAGCAGGAGTGGATGTTGGAAGAGTGGTGGAAGGGACAGCAGAGGTTGTCGCAGTTGTTAAAGTTTCTGCTGTGGTGGATGGTGGGAGTGAGGAGGTTCTCTCAGGAGTAGATGTTTGTGCAGCAGTTGAAGAGTGTACTGCAGAAGTCTCCTGAGGAGTTGTGGACTGGGAAACAGTGCTGGAGGTCTCTGTTGTGCTGGTGGAGATGCCCTGACTGGTTTCCACATCAGTCGACGTTCCTGAGCTGGTCACAAGGGATGAAGTTCCGAGACTCGACCTGAGAGTTGTAGGCAGAGCTGGAGAAGAGCTATGCTCAGCAGTGCTCAAAGTCCCTGTGAAAATCATTTTTGGAGGAGGGCTTGTCCCTGGAGCAGAGGACGAGACTTCTGATGTAACCATTGTGGTTGATCCTGTGGTCTCTGTAGATGTGGTGGTGCCAGGAGCAGGAGTGGATGTTGGAAGAGTGCTGGAAGGGACCTTAGCGGTGGTCGCAGTGCTTGAAGTTTCTGCTGTGGTGGATGGTGGGAGTGAGGAGGTTCTCTCAGGAGTAGATGTTTGTGCAGCAGTTGAAGAGTGTACTGCAGAAGTCACCTGAGGAGTTGTGGACTGGGACAGAGTGCTGGAGGTCTCTGTTGTGCTGGTGGAGATGGGCTGAGTGGTTTCCACGTGGGTCGACGTTCCAGAGCTGGTCACAAGGGATGAAGTTCCCACAGTAGAGGTGAGTGTTTTTGGCAGAGCTGGAGAAGAGCTATGCTCAGCAGTGCTCAAAGTACCCATGAAAGTCGTTGTAGGAGGTGGGCTTGTCCCTGGAGCAGAGGACAAGACTTTTGAAGAAACCATTGTTGTTGAGCCTGTGGTCTCTGTAGATTTGGTGGTGATGAGAGTGGAAGTGGCTGCTGGAGCAGTGCTGGAAGGTAATTTATCGGTCGTCACAGCGCTTGAAGTTTCTGCTGTGGTGGATGGTGGGAGTGAGGAGGTTCTCTCAAGAGTAGATGTTTGTGCAGCAGTTGAAGAGTGAACTGCAGAAGTCTCCTGAGGAGTTGTGGACTGGGAAACAGTGCTGGAGGTCTCTGTTGTGGTGCTGGAGATGGGCTGAGTGGTTTCCACATGGGTCGACGTTCCCGGACCGGTCACAAGGGATGAAGTTCCCACAGTAGAAGTGAGTGTTGTAGGCAGAGCTGGAGAAGAGCTATGCTCAGCAGTGCTCAAAGTACCCTGTGAAAATCATTGTTGGAGGAGGGCTTGTCCCTGGAGCAGAGGACGAGACTTCTGATGTAACCATTGTGGT
Organism: Hypotaenidia okinawae; assembly: GCA_027925045.1. Lineage (NCBI taxonomy): Eukaryota > Metazoa > Chordata > Aves > Gruiformes > Rallidae > Hypotaenidia > Hypotaenidia okinawae. Next base: position 2,222,831 of record BSDF01000027.1, on the reverse strand, counting down.
TGATCCTGTGGTCTCTGTAGATGTGGTGGTGCCAGGAGCAGTAGTTCGTGGTGGAAGAGTGGTGGAAGGCACCTTAGCGGTTGTTGCAATGGTTGAAGTTTCTGCTGTGGTGGATGGTGGGAGTGAGGAGGTTCTCTCAGGAGTAGATGTTTGTGCAGCAGTTGAAGAGTGAACTGCAGAAGTCTCCTGAGGAGTTGTGGACTGGGAAACAGTGCTGGAGGTCTCTGTTGTGCTGGTGGAGATGGCCTGACTGGTTTCCACATCAGTCGATGTTCCTGAGCTGGTCACAAGGGATGAAGTTCCGAGACTCGACCTGAGAGTTGTAGGCAGAGCTGGAGAAGAGCTATGCTCAGCAGTGCTCAAAGTCCCTGTGAAAATCATTTTTGGAGGAGGGCTTGTCCCTGGAGCAGAGGACGAGACTTCTGATGTAACCATTGTGGTTGATCCTGTGGTCTCTGTAGATGTGGTGGTGCCAGGAGCAGGAGTGGATGTTGGAAGAGTGCTGGAAGGGACAGCAGAGGTTGTCGCAGTTGTTAAAGTTTCTGCTGTGGTGGATGGTGGGAGTGAGGAGGTTCTCTCAGGAGTAGATGTTTGTGCAGCAGTTGAAGAGTGAACTGCAGAAGTCTCCTGAGGAGTCCTGGACTGGGACAGAGTGCTGGAGGTCTCTGTTGTGGTGCTGGAGATGGGCTCAGTGGATTCTACTTGAGTCGATGTGCCTGAGCTGGTCGCATGGGAAGAAGTTCCCAGAGTAGAAGTGAGAGTTGTTGGCAGAGCTGGAGAAGAGCTTGTCTCTGGAGAAGAGGAGGAGACTTCTGATGTAACCATTGTGGTTGATCCTGTGGTCTCTGTAGATGTGGTGGTGCCAGGAGCAGTAGTTCGTGGTGGAAGAGTGGTGGAAGGCACCTTAGCGGTTGTTGCAATGGTTGAAGTTTCTGCTGTGGTGGATGGTGGGAGTGAGGAGGTTCTCTCAGGAGTAGATGTTTGTGCAGCAGTTGAAGAGTGAACTGCAGAAGTCACCTGAGGAGTTCATGGACTGGGACACAGTGCTGGAGGTCTCTGTTGTGCTGGTGGAGATGCCCTGACTGGTTTCCACATCAGTCGACATGCCTGAGCTTGTCACAAGGGATGAAGTTCTGAGAGTCGACCTGAGAGTTGTAGGCAGAGCTGGAGAAGAGCTATGCTCAGCAGTGCTCAAAGTCCCTGTGAAAATCATTTTTGGAGGAGGGCTTGTCCCTGGAGCAGAGGACGAGACTTCTGATGTAACCATTGTGGTTGATCCTGTGGTCTCTGTAGATGTGGTGGTGCCAGGAGCAGGAGTGGATGTTGGAAGAGTGCTGGAAGGGACAGCAGAGGTTGTCGCAGTTGTTAAAGTTTCTGCTGTGGTGGATGGTGGGAGTGAGGAGGTTCTCTCAGGAGTAGATGTTTGTGCAGCAGTTGAAGAGTGTACTGCAGAAGTCACCTGAGGAGTTGTGGACTGGGACAGAGTGCTGGAGGTCTCTGTTGTGGTGCTGGAGATGGGCTGAGTGGTTTCCACGTGGGTCGACGTTCCAGAGCTGGTCACAAGGGATGAAGTTCCCACAGTAGAGGTGAGTGTTTTTGGCAGAGCTGGAGAAGAGCTATGCTCAGCAGTGCTCAAAGTACCCATGAAAGTCGTTGTAGGAGGTGGGCTTGTCCCTGGAGCAGAGGACAAGACTTTTGAAGAAACCATTGTTGTTGAGCCTGTGGTCTCTGTAGATTTGGTGGTGATGAGAGTGGAAGTGGCTGCTGGAGCAGTGCTGGAAGGTAATTTATCGGTCGTCACAGCGCTTGAAGTTTCTGCTGTGGTGGATGGTGGGAGTGAGGAGGTTCTCTCAGGAGTAGATGTTTGTGCAGCAGTTGAAGAGTGAACTGCAGAAGTCTCCTGAGGAGTTGTGGACTGGGAAACAGTGCTGGAGGTCTCTGTTGTGGTGCTGGAGATGGGCTGAGTGGTTTCCACATGGGTCGACGTTCCCGGACCGGTCACAAGGGATGAAGTTCCCACAGTAGAGGTGAGTGTTGTTGGCAGAGCTGGAGAAGAGCTATGCTCAGCAGTGCTCAAAGTACCCATGGAAGTCATAGTAGGAGGTGGGCTTGTCCCTGGAGCAGAGGACAAGACTTTTGAAGAAACCATTGTTGTTGAGCCTGTGGTCTCTGTAGATTTGGTGGTGATGAGAGTGGAAGTGGCTGCTGGAGCAGTGCTGGAAGGTAATTTATCGGTCGTCACAGCGCTTGAAGTTTCTTCTGTGGTGGATGGTGGGAGTGAGGAGGTTCTCTCAGGAGTAGATGTTTGTGCAGCAGTTGAAGAGTGAACTGCAGAAGTCTCCTGAGGAGTTGTGGACTGGGAAACAGTGCTGGAGGTCTCTGTTGTGGTGCTGGAGATGGGCTGAGTGGTTTCCACATGGGTCGACGTTCCCGGACCGGTCACAAGGGATGAAGTTCCCACAGTAGAGGTGAGTGTTGTTGGCAGAGCTGGAGAAGAGCTATGCTCAGCAGTGCTCAAAGTACCCATGAAAGTCGTTGTAGGAGGTGGGCTTGTCCCTGGAGCAGAGGACGAGGCTTGTGATGGAAGCTTTGTGGTTGATCCTGTGGTCTCTGTAGATGTGGTGGTGCCAGGAGCAGGAGTGGATGTTGGAAGAGTGGTGGAAGGGACCTTAGCGGTGGTCACAGTGGTTGAAGTTTCTGCTGTGGTGGATGGTGGGAGTGAGGAGGTTCTCTCAGGAGTAGATGTTTGTGCAGCAGTTGAAGAGTGAACTCCAGAAGTCTCCTGCGAAGTCCTGGACTGGGACAGAGTGCTGGAGGTCTCTGTTGTGGTGCTGGAGATGGGCTCAGTGGATTCTACTTGAGTCGATGTGCCTGAGCTGGTCGCATGGGAAGAAGTTCCCAGAGTAGAAGTGAGAGTTGTTGGCAGAGCTGGAGAAGAGCTTGTCTCTGGAGAAGAGGAGGAGACTTCTGATGTAACCATTGTGGTTGATCCTGTGGTCTCTGTAGATGTGGTGGTGCCAGGAGCAGGAGTGGATGTTGGAAGAGTGGTGGAAGGGACCTTAGCGGTTGTCGCAGTGGTTGAAGTTTCTGCTGTGGTGGATGGTGGGAGTGAGGAGGTTCTCTCAGGAGTAGATGTTTGTGCAGCAGTTGAAGAGTGTACTGCAGAAGTCTCCTGAGGAGTTGTGGACTGGGAAACAGTGCTGGAGGTCTCTGTTGTGCTGGTGGAGATGCCCTGACTGGTTTCCATATCAGTCGATGTTCCTGAGCTGGTCACAAGGGATGAAGTTCCGAGACTCGACCTGAGAGTTGTAGGCAGAGCTGGAGAAGAGCTATGCTCAGCAGTGCTCAAAGTCCCTGTGAAAATCATTTTTGGAGGAGGGCTTGTCCCTGGAGCAGAGGACGAGACTTCTGATGTAACCATTGTGGTTGATCCTGTGGTCTCTGTAGATGTGGTGGTGCCAGGAGCAGGAGTGGATGTTGGAAGAGTGCTGGAAGGGACAGCAGAGGTTGTCGCAGTTGTTAAAGTTTCTGCTGTGGTGGATGGTGGGAGTGAGGAGGTTCTCTCAGGAGTAGATGTTTGTGCAGCAGTTGAAGAGTGTACTGCAGAAGTCACCTGAGGAGTTGTGGACTGGGACAGAGTGCTGGAGGTCTCTGTTGTGGTGCTGGAGATGGGCTCAGTGGATTCTACTTGAGTCGATGTGCCTGAGCTGGTCGCATGGGAAGAAGTTCCCAGAGTAGAAGTGAGAGTTGTTGGCAGAGCTGGAGAAGAGCTTGTCTCTGGAGAAGAGGAGGAGACTTCTGATGTAACCATTGTGGTTGATCCTGTGGTCTCTGTAGATGTGGTGGTGCCAGGAGCAGTAGTTCGTGGTGGAAGAGTGGTGGAAGGCACCTTAGCGGTTGTTGCAATGGTTGAAGTTTCTGCTGTGGTGGATGGTGGGAGTGAGGAGGTTCTCTCAGGAGTAGATGTTTGTGCAGCAGTTGAAGAGTGAACTGCAGAAGTCACCTGAGGAGTTGTGGACTGGGACAGAGTGCTGGAGGTCTCTGTTGTGCTGGTGGAGATGCCCTGACTGGTTTCCACATCAGTCGACATGCCTGAGCTTGTCACAAGGGATGAAGTTCTGAGAGTCGACCTGAGAGTTGTAGGCAGAGCTGGAGAAGAGCTATGCTCAGCAGTGCTCAAAGTCCCTGTGAAAATCATTTTTGGAGGAGGGCTTGTCCCTGGAGCAGAGGACGAGACTTCTGATGTAACCATTGTGGTTGATCCTGTGGTCTCTGTAGATGTGGTGGTGCCAGGAGCAGGAGTGGATGTTGGAAGAGTGCTGGAAGGGACAGCAGAGGTTGTCGCAGTTGTTAAAGTTTCTGCTGTGGTGGATGGTGGGAGTGAGGAGGTTCTCTCAGGAGTAGATGTTTGTGCAGCAGTTGAAGAGTGTACTGCAGAAGTCACCTGAGGAGTTGTGGACTGGGACAGAGTGCTGGAGGTCTCTGTTGTGGTGCTGGAGATGGGCTGAGTGGTTTCCACGTGGGTCGACGTTCCAGAGCTGGTCACAAGGGATGAAGTTCCCACAGTAGAGGTGAGTGTTTTTGGCAGAGCTGGAGAAGAGCTATGCTCAGCAGTGCTCAAAGTACCCATGGAAGTCATAGTAGGAGGTGGGCTTGTCCCTGGAGCAGAGGACAAGACTTTTGAAGAAACCATTGTTGTTGAGCCTGTGGTCTCTGTAGATTTGGTGGTGATGAGAGTGGAAGTGGCTGCTGGAGCAGTGCTGGAGGGTAATTTATCGGTCGTCACAGCGCTTGAAGTTTCTGCTGTGGTGGATGGTGGGAGTGAGGAGGTTCTCTCAAGAGTAGATGTTTGTGCAGCAGTTGAAGAGTGAACTGCAGAAGTCTCCTGAGGAGTTGTGGACTGGGAAACAGTGCTGGAGGTCTCTGTTGTGGTGCTGGAGATGGGCTGAGTGGTTTCCACATGGGTCGACGTTCCCGGACCGGTCACAAGGGATGAAGTTCCCACAGTAGAAGTGAGTGTTGTAGGCAGAGCTGGAGAAGAGCTATGCTCAGCAGTGCTCAAAGTCCCTGTGAAAATCATTTTTGGAGGAGGGCTTGTCCCTGGAGCAGAGGACGAGACTTCTGATGTAACCATTGTGGTTGATCCTGTGGTCTCTGTAGATGTGGTGGTGCCAGGAGCAGGAGTGGATGTTGGAAGAGTGGTGGAAGGGACCTTAGCGGTGGTCACAGTGGTTGAAGTTTCTGCTGTGGTGGATGGTGGGAGTGAGGAGGTTCTCTCAGGAGTAGATGTTTGTGCAGCAGTTGAAGAGTGTACTGCAGAAGTCACCTGAGGAGTTGTGGACTGGGACAGAGTGCTGGAGGTCTCTGTTGTGGTGCTGGAGATGGGCTGAGTGGTTTCCACGTGGGTCGACGTTCCAGAGCTGGTCACAAGGGATGAAGTTCCCACAGTAGAGGTGAGTGTTTTTGGCAGAGCTGGAGAAGAGCTATGCTCAGCAGTGCTCAAAGTACCCATGGAAGTCATAGTAGGAGGTGGGCTTGTCCCTGGAGCAGAGGACAAGACTTTTGAAGAAACCATTGTTGTTGAGCCTGTGGTCTCTGTAGATTTGGTGGTGATGAGAGTGGAAGTGGCTGCTGGAGCAGTGCTGGAAGGTAATTTTTCGGTCGTCACAGCGCTTGAAGTTTCTTCTGTGTTGGATGGTGGGAGTGAGGAGGTTCTCTCAGGAGTAGATGTTTGTGCAGCAGTTGAAGAGTGAACTGCAGAAGTCTCCTGAGGAGTTGTGGACTGGGAAACAGTGCTGGAGGTCTCTGTTGTGGTGCTGGAGATGGGCTGAGTGGTTTCCACATGGGTCGACGTTCCCGGACCGGTCACAAGGGATGAAGTTCCCACAGTAGAGGTGAGTGTTGTTGGCAGAGCTGGAGAAGAGCTATGCTCAGCAGTGCTCAAAGTACCCATGAAAGTCGTTGTAGGAGGTGGGCTTGTCCCTGGAGCAGAGGACGAGGCTTGTGATGGAAGCTTTGTGGTTGATCCTGTGGTCTCTGTAGATGTGGTGGTGCCAGGAGCAGGAGTGGATGTTGGAAGAGTGGTGGAAGGGACCTTAGCGGTGGTCACAATGGTTGAAGTTTCTGCTGTGGTGGATGGTGGGAGTGAGGAGGTTCTCTCAGGAGTAGATGTTTGTGCAGCAGTTGAAGAGTGAACTCCAGAAGTCTCCTGCGAAGTCCTGGACTGGGACAGAGTGCTGGAGGTCTCTGTTGTGGTGCTGGAGATGGGCTCAGTGGATTCTACTTGAGTCGATGTGCCTGAGCTGGTCGCATGGGAAGAAGTTCCCAGAGTAGAAGTGAGAGTTGTTGGCAGAGCTGGAGAAGAGCTAGCTGCTGTCTCTGGAGCAAGAGGAGGAGACTTCTGATGTAACCATTGTGGTTGATCCTGTGGTCTCTGTAGATGTGGTGGTGCCAGGAGCAGTAGTTCGTGGTGGAAGAGTGGTGGAAGGCACCTTAGCGGTTGTTGCAATGGTTGAAGTTTCTGCTGTGGTGGATGGTGGGAGTGAGGAGGTTCTCTCAGGAGTAGATGTTTGTGCAGCAGTTGAAGAGTGTACTGCAGAAGTCTCCTGAGGAGTTGTGGACTGGGAAACAGTGCTGGAGGTCTCTGTTGTGCTGGTGGAGATGCCCTGACTGGTTTCCATATCAGTCGATGTTCCTGAGCTGGTCACAAGGGATGAAGTTCCGAGACTCGACCTGAGAGTTGTAGGCAGAGCTGGAGAAGAGCTATGCTCAGCAGTGCTCAAAGTCCCTGTGAAAATCATTTTTGGAGGAGGGCTTGTCCCTGGAGCAGAGGACGAGACTTCTGATGTAACCATTGTGGTTGATCCTGTGGTCTCTGTAGATGTGGTGGTGCCAGGAGCAGGAGTGGATGTTGGAAGAGTGCTGGAAGGGACCTTAGCAGAGGTTGTCGCAGTTGTTAAAGTTTCTGCTGTGGTGGATGGTGGGAGTGAGGAGGTTCTCTCAGGAGTAGATGTTTGTGCAGCAGTTGAAGAGTGTACTGCAGAAGTCACCTGAGGAGTTGTGGACTGGGACAGAGTGCTGGAGGTCTCTGTTGTGGTGCTGGAGATGGGCTCAGTGGATTCTACTTGAGTCGATGTGCCTGAGCTGGTCGCATGGGAAGAAGTTCCCAGAGTAGAAGTGAGAGTTGTTGGCAGAGCTGGAGAAGAGCTTGTCTCTGGAGAAGAGGAGGAGACTTCTGATGTAACCATTGTGGTTGATCCTGTGGTCTCTGTAGATGTGGTGGTGCCAGGAGCAGTAGTTGATTTTGTAAGAGTGGTGGAAGGGACCTTAGCGGTTGTCGCAGTTGTTAAAGTTTCTGCTGTGGTGGATGGTGGGAGTGAGGAGGTTCTCTCAGGAGTAGATGTTTGTGCAGCAGTTGAAGAGTGTACTGCAGAAGTCACCTGAGGAGTTGTGGACTGGGACAGAGTGCTGGAGGTCTCTGTTGTGCTGGTGGAGATGGGCTGAGTGGTTTCCACATGGGTCGACGTTCCAGAGCTGGTCACAAGGGATGAAGTTCCCAGAGTAGAGGTGAGTGATGTTTGGCAGAGCTGTAGAATTGCAATTCGCAGCAGTGCTTGAAGTCCCCAGCACTGGCATTGTAGGATGTGGGCCTCTCCCTGGAGGAAATAGACACACTCTATATTTATCAGTTTTTCTGATTTGGCAGCACCTAAAAATCTGCTGCTTCTTCCTCATCTACTTAATAGAACACACCACTTGTGTATTTCTCAGCCTACAAGACTCACTCTTTTCCCTGGAGTGTTCAAAAGAATCTAACTGTATGTTTTTAAGGAGAGGCTCACTCTGGTCAGAACCTTTTGGGGAATCACACCCCATGCCTCAATGGTCTCTCCCAGATTCAGGTTGGTTGTGTCATGTCAAAAGATTCCCTTCTGAGGCATACCATCCTGCTTAGGTAAGACTTGTCCTTGACACCCATCAGGAAACTACTAGAGCTGATATTCTGCCTCACCTAGTGTCGTTACAGAGAGAAAGAATGGGGAAAGGAGGAGGTTCTTAGCCCAAGATACTCAGAATGCAAGGGATGAGTACTGTATCCCAGACCCCTTGCAAGAATTTTCTTTGCCATCCCAATATGCATGAGGGAGGACTGAAGAGAATAATTTGGGTGGATGTTTTTATGTAGATATTTGTTCTGCTGGCACTGCTGGAAGACCTGGACTTGCTGTGCATCCACCTGGGGGCACACTGCCATGAGCTGCCTCCAGTCTAGAGACTGTATTCAGAGAATCACAGGGGTGGGAAGGGACCTCCAGAGCTCATGGGGTCCAACCCCCTGCCAAAGCAGGGTCCCTAGGACAGGGCACACAGGTTGGTGTCCAGATGGGGCTGGAATCTCTCCAGAGAAGGAGACTCTACCACCTCCCTGGGCAGCCTGTCCCAGGGCTCCCTCACGCTCACTGGGGAAAAGTTCTTCCCCAGGTTGGTGTGGAACTCCCTGTGCTCCAACTTGCAGCCATTGCCCCTTGTCCTGTCCCCACAGACACTGAGAAGGGGCTGGCTGATTCCCCCTGCATCCCCTGCTTAAGATAATGATAAACATTAATTAGGTCCCCCCTTAGTCTTCTCTTCTCCAGGCTGAACAGCCCCAGCTCCCTCAGCCTTTCCTCACAGGGGAGATGCTCCAGGCCCTTCAGCATTTTTGTAGCCCTCCTGTGCAGTGCAAACTGATAAACACTCCTCTGCACAGCTTCTCAGGTATCATCCAGAGCCAAGCAGAGCTCTGTCCTTTACAGACAAATAAAAAAACCCCAAACACCAATGCCCTGCCCTTTCCATTGTCTTTGTGGACTTTTTAGATTCCAAACTCATTATTAAAAATTACAAAAAGTTTGGTAGTACTAATGTTACAGTGCAATAAAGCTTAGAAAGTTCAGAGGCAAGAGTTAATCCAAGTGCATTTCTTCTGATTAGAAAAGGTGTGGGTATGTTTAAACATCAGAAATACCTTTTTTTTTCCCCTAAAACATGCATTTACTGGGGTGGTTGGGGTTTTTTTTCCCCAGAATACTAAATGAGGGGACCAACAAAGGCACTGAACTAATTTTGTCTTGTGTCTTCCTTTGGTGTGTGCTAGATGGTGTATCTCTACCTTGGTCTCTTTACAACATTCCTGGAATGTGGAAGAGTGGTCGCTCTCTGAGTGGTGGGATGTATCATTTGCTTTCAGGCTGTGGGAGCAGCTTCTTGCAGGGAGGTCCTTGGAGTCACAGAGACTAAATTCATATTCCAGCTGGAATTTTTGCATGCATTTTTGCAAGACAGGCTTAATTGCCTTTGATTTAATATTAACAATTATCCATTAAGCCACAGGTTGTGTGAGCAAACAGGGGTTGGCTGGTTTTACTGATGCACTTGAAACTTCTTTGCCATGAGTTTGAATTATTTGTGCTGTGCTTGGACAGCTGAGTGACTCCTAAATGTCTGTCTTGCTTTAAAAAGTCTGATTTAAACTCCTTTAAGCAACCCTACCACAAAAAGGGTTTTCCACACAGAATTCAAGGAATTCAAACTTAAGAAAAGAAAAAAATCTTGAATTTTTAGATTATTAAATGCCTTCTAGATTTTATTCAGAGGCACTCACAGAGCTAATTTTCATTTTATAAAAAAAAATATACCTTTACAGTGACTTTAGCATTCCACAGCCTCAGACCTATGTAATTTTATTACCACTGAAAATGTCATTCTAGATTTTCAGATACTGTTGGTTTTTTTTTTCATAGGTTAAAAAAAAATCTGCAATTTGAAATCGACTTGCAAAAATTTGTAAATGCTCCTAGGTCTATTATTTTCTAGAAACATTCATGCTCTGGTCTTTGATTTTCTTCTTTTTATGAATGAAAACCTCAGCTGAGGATTGCACATGAATGGTTTCTCAAGTAAATATTAACACTTCACTCGTTCTTGTAATAAAACTTCTGAAATGAACTTTGCTTGCCAAAATCAATCTAAAAGTTTTATATTCTGGCTTTTGCTAACTGAAACTAGATGAGCCAAGCTTTGGTAATTACCATCCTTCTTATATCTACTAAAGCTGGAAAAAAAACCCCCATGTCATCCTCTCTCTTATTTTCTTCTTTTAACTGATGAAAACTCAAGTAAAAGTGAATGCTAAGGCAAGGAGCAAGGTAAGCATGCCACTCAACAGTGGGTCACCAAAGGGTTTTCCACCTGCACCACAAGGTAAATTCTGAATCAATTTAATCAACAGTGTTGATATAAATACAGATAGAAATAAAAAAATATCTTGCCTGTTGTTATGGCTTTTAGAGGGTGTCATTTAATTGGAAAAAATATGTAAATCTTTGCAAAACACACTGATTTTTTTAATGGGGAAAAAAAGGAAATAAATTAAACTTACCTGAAAAGCAGCATAATATTATGATAATATATATAAACTTCTGCACATATGGAGATAAATTGGTTGTCCAATCCATGTTTCTTCTTACAAGATCAGAGTTTTAGCAGCAGAGTCCAGAATTCCCTTCAGTTTCTGCTGCACTCTGAGGAACATGGAAATAACTCTCCCAGCCAAGTCAAAGAGATGAGTCTGGTGGTCAAGGTGAAACGTTCTTTAAACTAAAGCACCTTGCATAATGCCAGCGCTTTGCTGAGGGTTTGGTGACTGACACACCTGCCTGCACCTTACAGCCCCAGGATTTTAAAATTAGAATATGGTACTTTCCCTCTAGGTAAGGTAAATAAGAAACTTGCTGCTTGAAAAGGTCAGTGTGCATTAACCTGAGCGTGAAATGATCAGGAATGGGGACTGGTCTACACCCTTAAGGCGGCCACAATCACACATTCATCTCTCAGATATTTAAGTTGAGGGTGGGCACATAACAGGAAGGAAAGCAGGAGAGCTCCTGAGTTTCACCTTTCAGATTGACAGCTCTCCTATGGATGATGAGAAAGCATTTCCCCATGTTATTTTGTGGATGAATTAAAGCCCAGTTTGATTGTTTAAAATAAACTCCTTGGCCTCATCCTCCCTACCTGAATCACATCAGTTCTTTGGGGCATGGTTATACCTTACTGCCATAAGTGCTAACAGATAGCTTCACTTAGTCTCAGTGGTCCCCTCAAACACCTCCCATTGCAGATGCATGAGAGGATGGGCCAAAGGATTCAGCAGGGGATCTCTGAGGGAATACATGAAAGCAGATGGGTGACGTGGCAAAATCAGTGAATTCATGTGTGGCTAGATACTGCTGTGTAACTGGAGTAGTAGAGAGCAGTGTCATTTAAGGAGGATTGCCACATCCATGAATTGAGATGGTAGAAAACTGGGGTTTCTGTATCATGATTACAAAGGGTGTGACAAACTGCAGGTGTAAATCACACCACAGGCTGTTTGGCTTTTGGGTCCTCAGCCCTAAAGCTCCTGTCTGTTTTCTTTCCAGACTTCTGTGTCCCTTTTCCTCTCAAACTTCTTCCCAACCTGAAATTCCTTCTTCAAGATGGACCCAAGAAAGAAAATAATCATCTTATCTGCATTTTCTGTTACATTCCCATTAACAGTTCTCACTAAACCCAACAGCATTTCAATGCCTGCTTCCTGGTGGAGAGGATCCATTACCAACTTAATACCCTAGGTTGAGAGAGTCAGTTTTCAAAGAGTAACTTGCAAGACCTATAGAAAAGTAGATTTTTGTCTGTTAGACCTAGGAAGTCTCTAGCACACGACTCTAATTTGGTTTCAATATTAGTTGGGAAATCTTAGTTTGATGGGATTGATAAATTGTGTTGATTTGCTTACAGGGTACAGTTCTGCTTTGGATATCCAAGATTTTTCTGTCAATGCTTGAGAGAGTTTACATGCAAAATGGTAAACAACTAGTAAACACTGGCTCATATATTAATGACAAAACTAAAGTAAATTGAGTTTTCCTACTTGAATAAATAGTTCTTGAAGCCTGTGTTCATTCACATAAATATTAATTCTCTGTAAAATGCAATTTCCATTTGTTTGTGCAAAAGACACCCTTGGTTTCTTGGTTTGCACTGGTTGGATAGTGCATAGAGATTAAAAGTTCTTCCTAAAGTTCCTGCTAGGACATATGTCATGGTCTGAGGGACTGACGTGCCTTCTCTGATGGTGTCCTGACGTGTTCTCCCCTGGTTGTGCAAGAAGTTAGGTAAGTTGCACACACATCCTTGACCTTTCCTTCAAGTGTTAGTAAGGAAGAAACAATCTGTGATTCACAACTCACTTCTGCTTGATGAGAGACTGCCATTAGCACAACCTTTCTTTTGCTTCATCTTTATGCCTAAAAAGGGCTAAAAAAAAAAATGTGAAGGGGGGAGGAGGAATTCTCTCCAGTCATTTGGAGAGGAGAAGAGATGCAGTATTAAAAACCCATGGAGGTCAGTAAAATTGACATCAAGGAGCTCTGGGAGGAATTCTAAGAATCTTAAAGGTGTATGCTGAAAGACACAACCCCCTGCTTTCACCTTGAGTTGTAAGTACAAGTAGCTAGTGGAGTTGGCTTATTGTTTTAGTTCACTGAGTATTTAGATTGTAGATGATGAGAGCTACATACACCAAGAGGCAGGCTTGATGGTATTAAATAACAGAATTTGCAGGCAAACTCTACTCAGAGCAATAGATCCTGGCCCAAAGGTCTTTGTGATACCAACTCAAGGGTGAGAAGAGATCCCTTTAAGAAAAAAAAGAGGAAAAAAAGGGTGTTCTTTTCATGCAGGAGTGTTTGCATAAGTGAGCATCATTTCCTTCTAAGCAGCACTCAGGGGTTTGTACCTCCCTGGTAGGAACACCTACCTGCCTATACTCATTCTGCACAGGTAAATGAAAGTGAAAGGAAAGACCTAGCTGGTTTGGAAAGAAGGCAGTAGTACCTTCAGAAAGCTGGTTGATCATTTCCCTTTGAAGCCCATCACCTTTAACCAGGAATGGATTTTCTTCAGAGAATTTAAGTGCTGAAACAGGAATAATTCTTTTACATCTGCTGGCCTGGCAGAGGAAAGCTTGAGTAAAGCATGAGTATTTTTCTAAATAGCTTGGAGAGCAATTCATGATAAATTTCCTGTGTTAACAGATACTCACTACAGCAAACTGTGATTGATTTGGCAGGTTTTACCAGTCTGTTTTGTAACTGAATACTTCCTTCTGCTGGTATTAGTGAAGAACTGCGTTTTGAATACAAACCAGGTGAAGTGATTTCCCCCTATTTCCATATTATTCTCATTTACTTCTGGGTTAGGACGTTGTTTAAATGTTTTGCTATTGTCTGAGCCAGGTATCCCCTCAACAGGTCCTTTGCCAAGCTGACCCTACACCCAAAAATGTAGGGGAGGGAGAGAGGAAACCAAAAAAACCCCCTACCCTCTGAAAGTAGATGATCCTGACCTAAAGTGAACTGCTCAACATTAATAAATGAGAGAAAACAAAAAGCTGGTCACTCTTACCCAATAGCTCTGTAAAAGCTCTTATTGCAGCAGTGGTGTCTATCCACACCGTGCCAGCTGTCCTCATGGTGCCCACAGAGGTCTGTGTCCCACTGCAGGTATTCTTCATGGTGCAAGTGATGCTGGGGGGGCCAAGTACTGAGGGGTTCCCTCCAAGCCTCTCTGTGCCCCCCATGCTGGGTGCCATGAGATCTGTCAGTGCTCCTGTGCTGCTCCTGTCAACCAGTGGCACAGCAGGGTCAGAGCTGTGGTGGAGACCCAAGTCTGTGGTGCTTGAGCTGTCCAGAGCTGATGGAGGAGAGTGGCCTTTGGCTTTGGAGGCTGTTTGAGGGGAAGGCTGAGGAGAATGTGTGCCTTCACCCTCATAGATGGGTGACATGGATGTGTCTGCCATTTGTGTCATGCTGGGCTTTGGAGTGTGGGCTGAGGGCTCTGTGGGTGCTGCTGTGGTGGTGGTGGGTTGGTGGCCAACTTCATCAGCACTCCCTTGCCTGAGGAGAGATGGCCTGAGCAAGACTCTGTCTTCTGGGGCTGTCTTTCTGCTTGTACTGAGGCCATGGTTCTCCTCCAAAGCCGTTGCTGGTCCCAGTGCCACCAGTTCAGCCTCTTGCAGCGTTCCCCCCATGGCTGCTGACTCATTTGTGCCATGCCCCAGGCTGCTTGTCCCTGCTGAAGAAACAATTAAGAGAAATTAATAAATGCATCTTTTTCAGGAGAGAATTGGGGTTTGGGGGCAGTGTTCATCCTTTATTGTCCTGTCAGATTTCAGTGTGCTTTGTATGCTTTTGAGTTCTTTTTCCTTTTTAGAACCAGGACTCCTGAGCTGTTTACTCCACACAGGCCCACTGAGCGTAGCAGAGCCAAGACTCTTCCAGCCAGGGATCTCCAATCCCTTTTTGCTGGAGTCTTGGCTGGAAAGTGGCACTGTGGGTTCTGTGTGCAGGACCCTTGGCTGAGGTGAGCATTTTCTCTGTGGCTTCCAGGAGACAGAGGGTTTCTCTGCTCTAAATCTGGTATTTTGACTTTCTCTGCTTTAAACTCATGGGGAAAAAGTTTCTCTGTTTTCAAGCTGAACTTCCAGCCTGTGGTTGCTGCCTTTATTGCCTAATCCTAAAAAAATTAAGGTTAGAGGTATTAGTAGAGCATTTGTTTGAGGGCCATGGGGGATCCTGTTGGTTTGTTTGAAGGTTCTTTTGATGGTCAATGGATGTATACTGGTTTTAATAAGACACCCTCTGGACTTCTGCAGCAGTTTTACAGACCATCTCTAAATGATGCAGTGAAGGAGCAGCTTTGATCAGGTGTCTATGGGGCTGTATCAATCCTCATTTGTTCCAACTCCTTTGCAGTTACTGTCCCCCATCTACACCTGGTTAACAACACACAGTAGAACCTACCTCTCACCACAACCTACCTCTCACCACAGGGCACACATCACAGGCTGCTCAAGTTTTAACTACTTTGGGCTTTTTAAAAACCTTCCTCTCTCTTTTACATGACCAGAATAAGATGCAGCTACTAGAAAGTATCTCAACTATGTCCTGCTTCAAATGTTGTACTATATGCACATTAGGTAGAGAATCAAAGAATCCCAGAGTCATTGAGGTTGGAAAAGACCTTTAAGATGAACAAATCCAACCTTAAACTTCACACTATTATTTTCCAGGATTTTTATTTTTTTTTTTTTGGTAATCTGTTCTGCTACTATTACTCCTAGCTTAAAATATAGTTAGACACAGATGTATAGAGTTGACACACAGGTAACACATTCACAATTCCCTTTGGGAAAAGAATCTTCCCCTTCATTATAAAAGCTTAAAATTTCCCTGGAGCATTCTATGGAAAAAGAAAAAAACAACATTAACATAAGGCTCATCCTACCTGTTCCACATATGGTGAAATAAAGCAAGACTATGAATATATTTTGTATAAAACACTGAGTAGAGCAATGCTTCCAAGTCATTTTGTTGCCTTGAGACTACTTCTCCAAACAAGAGGTTGCTTCAGGCTCCTGATACCTCTGCAAGCAAATCCCAAATGTTGTGGAAGTAACTCAGGTAATGCAAGCATGTTGCTCTGTTAGCTGAGCGGGTGACACACCTTAAAGTCCTGCTTAGAAGCTGTTGTTATCTGGGCAAGGTGACTGTGGACCCAGCGTGTTGATTTATGGTTGTGTCCATCCATTGAAACCTTTCATAAGGAGACACATCCACCCAGCTGAGCCTTTGGAGGTGAAAAATGGATTTGTGGCACCATTAATGACAAAAGAATTTGGATTTATAACAGAAAAAAAGAAATGGGTTAATTGGGCTGAAGTTTACTTATCAGCTTGGGAACAAAGGAGGTCTCCAAAAGCAGGTCTCCAAATTGCAGGAGCAATTTGCTCAAATGAAAGAAACAGCTAAATAAAAACTAGCCCTCTGGTTCTGTGATCATCAAACCAACCTCAGACTCTGCCCAGCCTTGTGGTAGAGGAGCTGAGGTGCACACTGCCTCTTCTGCTCCCTGTGCTGGCAATGAGGAATGAATGGGGGTTATTGTTGGGCAGGTATCAAATGTTTTGCCTCCTGATCTTCTTTGAGTTGCAGTGAACCCAACGGATCAACTGCTATTGCTTCAGGGGATGGCCAAGTACCAGAGAGCTGGTTGTCCAGGCAGTGGACTAGACTCATTCAAAACTGTCCTTTGGGGACTAGGATGAGATTGCTGAGCTCACTTCATACCCAAGTGGTATCACTAACCACATACCTTAAACCTGATCAAGTCCCTGCTTACCCTAATTAGGGATCTGGTTTGCAAAGGCAGCTTTCTCAGAGGAATTAAATGATCATCTGGAAAACACTGGGTGTTTGTTTCCAGGATGACAAGTGCATCCCATGAGCTGTTACTGTAGTTACAGGTTTGACATGGGGGAGGAGTTGTTGTCTGCAGGGTGTTTAGTAACTAACAGCCCAGTTTGGTTTCTGTCCAAGGCCAGTGTTTGCCTCCTCATCCTCATCGTGTCCATGCCCTGCTAAGCTGAGCAAAGCAGGGTCTCTCCTTGCACATCATGTGGGCCACTAGAGGCCATCCTATGCTTCATAAAATAAAGTAGCAAAGCCTATGGGAATAAAGAACAACAGCAAGGAATCCTAAAAGGTTAATTAAGGTCTAGATAGTTTTTTTTTTTAAGCAAACCAAGCAGTTTGCTTTGGGAGGTGATGTTCTTTGCTTCCACCCTTAGGAGTTTTTTCCTGAAGTATTTGCTACTGATGGAGTGTAAGGGGTAAAAATAATGAGTAAATTCAGTGGGGTAAATTTAGTTACACCTCATATTGTTGCAGTTTTGTAGGAGGGTATTTAAAACCTTTCCTGACTGACTGTGCTGTTCTGTCTTTCTGTTTAACTACAGATGAAACTGCGTGTTGAAGGCTGCCAAAGGGTAAAGGCTGAGGTCATACTGAGCACCTTGGGGCCAGGAAGGAGGCAAAGGAGAAGCTAACAAGGTAAAGTCATTCCAGGTTCTTCCCTCCTAGCAACATGTAAAACACAAAAGCCTTTGTAATGAGAGTGGAGAGAGAGGTCAGCCCTTGTCACCACACAGCAGTGGAACACAAGGTATTTGGGCTGCGTTGGAGCAATTCACAGTGAAAGTGGAGAACGTTTCCTGCAAGGAAAACACAAGGAACCTAAGCTCAGTTGACTGAGTTGGACTTAATCATGAGGTCTCCTGGTAGCTTTTTTACATCAGGTTTTCACAGGCTCAACTTAAACTTCAGGGCACCTTGTGCTTCCTTTTGAAACCAGAGTTGTGTGCCAAAGCCCAGACTTGAGCAGGTCAGGCTCCCATACCTACCTCATTAAACACCTCACCATCCTTCAAGCACTCTTCTCAGAGCATCCACTTCAAATTAGGCTCCTGCTGGTGAGTTTATCGTTAATAATGCTAAGTAGACCTGAGAAACTTAGAGAAGAGGCAGTCTGTAGGGTGGAGGGGGTTTCCCCTCAGTATATATAATCTGGTGGTTCCTTAGCTCATGGCAAAACAGACGGTCAGGTTTGATAGAGAAAGATGTCTTCATTATGCTCAACATACAAGTCCCATAGTAGAGAGATGCTGGGATGAATTCTAGCTTTAAATATCACCCTGTGCCTGGCTCTAGCACGTAGTGCCTAAAGGCAGAGTGCCAAGGTACAGATTGGGCCACACACATGCTGGCATTGAACAGGCTGGTTTTCACACCACCCCCTGGAAGAAGGTTTCTCTTTTGAAGGGCTTGGTTTTGGGTTTTTCCAAGCATTTTTGGGGATATAAATGTAGGGCTCAGGGAGTTTGTTTGGAGAAAAGAGAAGGGAGAAGAGCAAAGGTTTGTTTGCTTGGAAAAAAAAAACCTCACTGTAAAATGCAGCCTGATTATCCTACAAGTGGGGAAGGTTGGGGTTTTGTAGGTGTCTCCTTCAATTCTTAAATCTTTCATTCTTTTTTTATTCATTTCATTTCAAAACTTCTGTCATCTGGAGGGTTTTTTTTCCACTAGCAGTTTTTTCTCCTGATTGAATCATTAACTTTGACATCTTTTGTATAGAACACTTCTTTTTTTTTCTTTTTTTCTTTTTTCTTTTTTTCTTTCTTTTTTTTTTCCTATTCTCTTCTTCTTTTTCCTATTCTCTTCTTCTTTTTCCTATTCTCTTCTTCTTTTTCCTATTCTCTTCTTCTTTTTCCTATTCTCTTCTTCTTTTTCCTATTCTCTTCTTCTTTTTCCTATTCTCTTCTTCTTTTTCCTATTCTCTTCTTCTTTTTCCTATTCTCTTCTTCTTTTTCCTATTCTCTTCTTCTTTTTCCTATTCTCTTCTTCTTTTTCCTATTCTCTTCTTCTTTTTCCTATTCTCTTCTTCTTTTTCCTATTCTCTTCTTCTTTTTCCTATTCTCTTCTTCTTTTTCCTATTCTCTTCTTCTTTTTCCTATTCTCTTCTTCTTTTTCCTATTCTCTTCTTCTTTTTCCTATTCTCTTCTTCTTTTTCCTATTCTCTTCTTCTTTTTCCTATTCTCTTCTTCTTTTTCCTATTCTCTTCTTCTTTTTCCTATTCTCTTCTTCTTTTTCCTATTCTCTTCTTCTTTTTCCTATTCTCTTCTTCTTTTTCCTATTCTCTTCTTCTTTTTCCTATTCTCTTCTTCTTTTTCCTATTCTCTTCTTCTTTTTCCTATTCTCTTCTTCTTTTTCCTATTCTCTTCTTCTTTTTCCTATTCTCTTCTTCTTTTTCCTATTCTCTTCTTCTTTTTCCTATTCTCTTCTTCTTTTTCCTATTCTCTTCTTCTTTTTCCTATTCTCTTCTTCGGTTTTTTTCTTTTATTTTTTTCTTTTTTTCTTTGCCATCATCTGGAATAATTAATGTAAGAACCCTTCATCTAATGAATTACAACAGTTCAAAATGCAGCCTTTCATTTGTGGCATCACTTTAGTCACTGGATCCTTCCAGTCTGTTCCAATGAAATTCAAAATACCAGGTTGGAAGAGTTGATGGAGTAGCAGCTCCAGGATTAGTCTACACCTGACAGGAACACAATAGGAAATTCAATTCTGTTCTGCAATACAGTGTAAATGAAGAGGCTGGGATGCTCCAAGCTGACAGGGGGATCAAAGAGCTGTTTCCTTTGTACGATAGTGCTGTTGTTAGGAACAGGTCTAAACGTAGTCCAGTCTCCTCTGAGTTAGGCTTTAGCCTCTCTTGAGGGATTTTGTGGAATTTAGTCCTTGTAGAAATATGCTTGGATGAAAATGTTGATTTTTTATATATATATATATATAATTTTTCTATTTATATATATATATATATCTCAGTTTTTGCAAAGGAAAAAAAATGGAGATCAGCCCTAAAAGGTAACTTCATAATCAGTCCATAAGGAATAATATACTCAGAAGAGGACTGCTTTATGGCTACAGAGGCAAGAGTTACCTGCCTTTACATCCTTTCATATAGGTTTTTAGCAGAATCAAATGAATAAACATATTTTTCAGTACAGCTGTCCCTCTCATAAGGATAACTTCTTGCATGTGGTGGTTCAGCCCCAAACAGTGGGTCTCTCACTGGGTAGTAAGTAACAACTGTGTGGTTTCCAGAAGGCACAACCCCTGCAGAGCTGGGTTCTCTCTCAGATGGGAACGCCCAGCACCACCTCATCTTGCTGTGATGGCAAAGCTGGGGTATTCTGGCTGTTTGCACCAAGAGTGTGTTCAGCTGAGCAGTGGCTGTGTTCACAGAGCAAGTGTCTGCTCTCCATCGTGGTAATTAACCAAGGGATTGCTGCTTCAGCTCTGAGAGTTTAATTGCAGAGGGAGCTGTATCCCTCCTGAATGAGACATCTGTCTTCCTTTGATATACCTGCACTTGTCAGGATATGGATGTATTTCCCCCTCACCCTTGAATATTTGGTAACGTTTTTAATCTGAGTTTTTTGCTTGCTTTCCCATTCTGAAAGCACTTACTGAGGTAGGCATGTATTTTCTGTGCCCTGATTCCCTAGGACACAGCATGCCTTTTTCTGAAATGACTTTATAGACTTGTATTTCTTGCCTCTTCCAGTTCTTACAACAGACAGTAATTCAGCAACTGCAGTCTTTAAAAGTAGAAGGAAAACTATTAGTCAATATATCTGGTTTGTAGTGTTTCAATTTTCAAAGTGTGGGGGTTTTTTACCCCTTTGAATTGAATTTGTAGTTCATTTCATGAAGAATTGTTTTCCTAATGATCCAAGAAAGAAGTAGGAAATGTATCACAGGCTCTTCTGCTGTTTCTTAGCATTATTTACTTAAGGGATAAAAGCAGTATCAAAGGGTGTTTGTTCCTCTCTGGTTGAACAGCAATCTGTCTTGTATCACATTACTCTTAAGAGTCCTGCTCATAAAAACACAAATTAGTCCAAGTAAATCTCTTCCCCCAGAGTCACCATCTCTGTTTCAGACCACAAGCTTGAAAAAAAAAAACCAAAACCAAACCACACAAACTTGGAGATAAAACCTTCAGGTTCTGTGCTGCCCTTTATTTTGGCTAAGTTATATGTTGACTTTGAAATTAGTCATGGCAAGCCTGGAACATAATGCTGTATGTCTGTCAGGCTGGCTAAAAAAGAACAAAGCAACAAGTGAAAGGAAGACAATCCCCCTGGTTAGATGCTTTAATTTAAACACACTTTGAGTACCTAGAATTGTTTTGCTTGGTTGCTGTAATGGAAGTACAAGATAGACCTTAATTGCTTCTCTTCATTTTAAGGTAATGTGTGCATGTATTGATTCCTCAGCTGTCCACAGGAATGCCAACTGGAAACAATTCTTTGGTTATGAAATCAAAACAGAGCATTTCTGCAAGGAAACGTTTGTCTTGGTCCAGTCTTTCTCTCTGGGGGAAGAGAGTAAACATCACGAAACTGCAATACTGTAAACTCCAATATTTGCCTTGTGTTAAGCCTCCACTGTTAATCTTGCCATTACATCTTTGTTCTGGCTAAGATCTAAGGATTGTGAGGCCCCCCAGGGAAGAAGCTGCTTCTACAGATTTTCAAACAGCTGAGAAATAACCCATCCTCCCTGCTGCTGTTAACGAATCGAGACTTTTCTTCCCCTTGCCAAGGGGACAGCTCAGCAGAGACCCCAAAATTATCCTGGGAAATGCAAGTGGGGCAAGAGATGCCCAGCTATCTCCAACCACTTCATGCCTTGAGGTCAGCAGAGGGAGAATCCAAACTTGTAATGAATTTTGTTGGTGTCATCAATGCAGATAAATAATGGTATTTGACCAGACCATGTTTAGACCCAACAAGGACCAAGTTAGCTGGAGGCAAAGACTGTTCCCTGAACCTCTTTGAGCTGTGGCTTTGCACACACAGATATACTTCCAGTTATACTATGCTTCTGACTCTACTCCTTTCCTTTTCCCAGCACATTTAGTGCAGCAAGAAGTATTTTAAAACCTGCCACTGCAGGAAATTCTTACAGAAATACAGATTTATTGCAAATGGAACTGATGTGCATGATCATTGCAGCACAGGCATGGCAGGTAGGAGTAATGCCTATGTGCTGTTCTCTCCTGGGAGAAGGTCTGTGTTGTCTCACAGAGTTGGGGATACTGTGGGGAGGAGCAAGTGGATGAACCCATGCCTCTTATTTTTGGGGCGAATTCTCTCAACACTGGGCTGGCATTGAAGGGGAGGAGAATAAATGCAGGAGAGGAGGGGTTGTCAGCAGAAAAGGACAGGATCTCAGTGTCTGAACCCTGTAGAATTGCAGTTCTCAGAGCTGATGCTGGGCATGCAGCAGTGATCGCAGGGCAGCCCCTGGGAAGGTCCATCTTTGCCTCTCTCAGGTTTGGAGAGCTGGGAACAGTCCCAAGAATGAGCAGGTTTATTCCTTAATGCTCCAGCAACCCTCCTGAGGTCAGGGGAGTTATAGAATTAATTCACTGACCAATTACCTAGAGCTTTAATAGCAAAGGAGACAACAGAAGGATTAGGAATCCTTTGTTATCTGGCTTCCTTATTCAGCTCTGGTTCTGTGGCTGTTTCTGGGCTTAGGTGAACTCATTTCAGGGTGGAACAACGCTGGGAAAAGCAAGGCAGAGGTTAGTAGGCTTGTGCTGGCTGGGAATTGTCTTTTCTCCTTGTCAGCAGATGATTTCTTTTTGCCTGCAGGGATAGGCTAATTTAAGAAAGAATTTGAGAATCCCTGGTTTCCTTTCTAACCTAGAAACACCCAGGTTCCAACTAGAACATCTCACTTCCCCCAGCCTTAGACCTTTGGGGATAAAACATAATTCCTCTCTGTTACCATGACTTTGACAGCTAACTCCACAAAACCCTCAGGCTGGCATTTGGAATGTACTCCTTTTGCATCAGGATGTGTCAGAGGGACTTGCTTTGGAAACCTAACTTTAGGAAATGGACCTTCAAGGCTCCTTTAGTTCTTTTCCAGGTCCCAGAAATGTTGTCAAGGACTTCACATCAGCATGGCTCTAGGGACCTCTCTGGGTCTACATCCATGCTGTGTCTTTGGAGACCAGGGTAAAGTCATTTCAGTGCTGAGTCCCCAACAGCAAAGGCTGCAGTGAGACCTGTGGGCTGAGAGGGGCTCAGGCTTCTGCAGTCTTTTGACCAGAAAAACACCATTATCAGAGTTGATTTATTCATGGATAGTCATTTTAACATGGAATAATTAAATAATACACCTTCTAAACGTCTCTTAATATACTAGAACTTTCCAAAATCATATTTCTAAGTCCATGCCCTAGGAGGGATGAAATTTTAAGGCAGAAAGCTTTCTTTTCTCTGAGAAGCTTATTTTTACAGGCAAAGAACAGTGAGACAATGCTCTGTCAGTAGGAAGACAGCAGTAATGTCATGTGTTATGCATCAACCCAGTTTCAAAATATGCAGTATATTCTCTTTAAGAGTCTTTATAGCTTTTGCTTCAGATTTAATCACATTACAACAATAATGATCTTAATAATCTAGGACTCTACGAGGTGCTGATGACAACCTTGCAAATTGCCATTAGCACCGCTGGCTTCAGATGAGGATTTGAAAATCTGCTGCTAGATATCTCTGTGAAGCTTTTTTACCTTGCACATCTGATCAAAAATCTAAATATTCCTTTTGAGTTACCCCTCATCATCTCTGCAAACACTGAGCAGTCCAACACCAAGCCTTCAGAAGCTTACTGCTAACTGCTTACAAGGAATGTGAGCGCTGCTAACTACTTACAGTGGGAATATTGGAAAAGTTTTGGAAGTAAATTGTCCCTGGGTTAGATATTGAAATGTTCATTTCTGCTTCTGTAGTAGATCATAAGCATTTATTCATTGATGGACCAGCCAATCATAAAACCTTGATGCCTCTCCCACAGCACTGTATGCAGTGTTACTATTTTCTGGCTGTTTAATAACTGTTTACCAAACAGTGAGATTTTGTTGATGATTTGGTTCTTAGACACTAATTTTGCAATTATTTTAAACCCCTCTGTTATACAAGAAGAAGTTGCAGCACAACTATGGACAAAGCTGCATTCATCAGCTGCCAGCAACTCCTGGCATTCTTTTGCAGTAACATACATTTAGAAATTAAACTCTTGATTAATTTTAATGCTTGTGGATAAATACTTTTAAGAAAATTAGTTTTGGTAAAAGAAAAAATAAATAATAACTTGGTTGTCAATTTCCAGCCTGGCTAATCAATGGATTTAAAGGTAATTGCTGAGATAAATCCATTTCTTACCTGCTGTTGGAAACGTGATTTGAACTAGCAGCACCAACAGCCATAAATGGCTCCTAAGATCTTGTTTTCTCCAGGCCATTCAAAGGGTGGAATGATATTGCTACTGAACGTGGGAGATCACAAAAGTCTCTGGGAGGCTTGATTCAACAGTACCTACCTCCTAACACAAAAGGATATCGAATTTGCATCTGTAGGATATAGATAACCTCATGGGGTTTATTGCACTGCAGCTTGAAAGGGTGAAGCTGTGGTGGCTCAAGGTTCCTCAAGAGGCATTCAGAGGACTGGGGGATGCAGAATAGATGTTTTACTCTCAATTAATTTTTGAAAAAGAGCAATAGAGGCATTGCAAAGAGTTTTCTCTTACGCTCAAGGGTTTTGAGGATGCAGAATAGAAATGTTTTATTCTCAATGGATTTTTTTGAAAAAGAAAAATAGAGATATGGAGAAGAGTTTTCTCTTATGCTCAAGGGTTTGCTGTGGAGCAAGAGCTGCACTGGAGCCAGCTGACGTGGCATTTTGCCATGAGACAGGGTTGGGACAGCTGGGAAGAGATTGGGAGACCATGGATCAGCTGCCCTGCACTGTGAACAGGGAGCGCTACCCCCAGCACAGCACCGGGTCTCTCTGTAAGGGTGTCACTGGGCAAACCACCTCCCTCTGCCTGGGGACAAGGTGAGTGGGTGAGTTACAAGTGGAGATGCTGACACTGGTCACAGCTCCAGCTCCTTGGTGGAAGAGCCCCTTGATTTGAAGGTGAGGCACAAGAATGTGCCACCATCCCTCATGCCCACCTTTCCCTTACAAGAAATCATGCAGAAACCCCAGGAACCCTTTCATAATGGCATTAATTTGCTCAGTTCAGCTTCTGAGTCACTGGCTTTCAAAGCCAGGTATGTCTGGGTGTCACAGCTCTGCAACAGGAGATTTCTGAAAGGTTAGCACTGACGCACTTCAGCGTGAGGAGGGGCTCTGCATTGTCTCCTGGGGACCTGCTGGGTGGTTCTTTTTCCTCCTTTCAACTGGTAAATAATATGACTAAATCCTAGAACTGATTAAGAGCCCGAGGGACTTTTGTGAAAGGAAACAGTGGGAATGCTTGGAATTCTGTCAGATCCCAACAGATGAGATGAATTCTTTTACAGGTGCACTTCAAAACCCTCTTTGTAGAAGGAGCTGGTGTTACCCCAGGCACGAGCACACTTGCTGCTGGATGTGTGAGCCAGATGCTTCAAAGCTTGCTGGAGATACTGAAGCCAGACCCTAAGATTTCACTGACAACTGTGGCTCGTAGTCCCAGCTAGGTCTCTAGGTTTTACAAGTTTTCCCTCTTTCTCTGAGCAGCTCCCCTAGGGAGAGAGGCTGAGGGAGCTGGGCTGGGTCAGCCTGGAGAAGAGAAGGCTGTGGGGGGACCTCATTGCAGCCTGCCAGTCCCTGAAGGGAGCAGAGGAACAGGAGGGGAATCAGCTTGTTAAGAGGGGAGACAATGGCAGGACAAGGGGGCTGGAGTGAAGCTGGAGGAGGGAAGGGTGAGAGGAGAGACTGGGGGGAAGTTCTTTGCAGAGAGAGTGGTGAGGGGCTGGAACAGGCTGCCCAGAGAGGGGGTGGGTGCCCCATCCCTGGGGGTGTCCAAGGCCAGGTTGGCTGGGGCCCTGGGCAACCTTGTGTAGCTCCAGGCCTGGAGGTTGGTGTCCCTGCCTGTGGCAGGGGGTTGGAGCTCTGTGCTCCTTGGGGTCCCTCCCAACCCAGCCCAGTCTGGGACTCTATGAAATCCAGATCTAGAAATCTCTGTATTTCAGAAATAATGAATTCCAACAGCTGATCTGGATTTGGCCCTGGTGCTATATACTCCTCAGCAATCAAATGGTTAAGAGGGGAAATAATGAAGGGAGATGGTTGGGAAGACAAATGCTGACACAAGGAAAGAGCAGGGAGGCATTCTGCTTCATTGCACAGGGGAAAGAACAGCACCTGCGGCATGAAGTTCTACTGGATGCCCCTAGGTTTGGGGTGTGGTGAGAGGCACTGATGTGAAGGTCAAGTGTTCAAGGATGTGTTGTGGATCCTGAATATCTGCATTTTTAGCATTGCATTCTTAATAAGGGCTTTTCTTGTCTCCTTTTTTTTTATTTATTTATTTTTATAACACCTGATTTGTTTTGTTGTGAAGTCAGGTTCATGTTCCTGCTTTACCATTGCAGAAGCCTGAGGGAATCCTTTGTCAGAACCTCCTTTAAAGAAGTACAGGGATCCCTTAGCACGTCTTTACCTAAGGTGTCAGTGTGCTAGCAGGCCCTGCTGATCTTGCAGAGGATTTCCACATGCTTTTCTTATTTGCCCTTAATGCACAATGCTGCATGAACTGCAGGTGCAGTCATCCTGGCTCAGCCTTAAAAACAAAAAGGCCAAGCAGATTCCCTTTCATGCACCCAGCTCTTACCCACCACAGGAAGGGATATTTCTTGCAGGGAGAGGAAAATCTGTCATCCCTTTTGCTCTCCATCAGCAGGAAGGGCTCCAGATTTCACTGGAGGTGCTCCAAGCAGCAGGGAGACAAGAGTAACGACGTCATCGTATCGGTGTCACTGCCCTTGTGGTTTATGGTCTGTGCAGTTTATGGTCTGGTTTTTAGGCTCTGGCATCTCCTTGCAGACATCCCTGGAGCAGTTCAATCACTAAGATGAGCTACCTCCCGTCTCTCTGCAGCTCAGAAATTCCTGCCTCAATGACTCTTCATGGGATGTAGTGTTAATGCAAACTATCTTCAACCCAAATTCCCTTCTTGGTTCAGCAGGAGAGAGCATGAACTGCAGAACAGCAGCAGCTGTGTGGCATGGTCCTGTGCTGAGCTGCTCATTCTGAGTGGGCAGGGTCACTCTTGGCCATGGTGAGGCCATCCTCATCTGGTGTTCCTCACGCTCATTCTTCCAGTTCCTCATCTCTACAAAGTGGCTACACAAGTAGGTAAGTCACTGCCAGCAGAGCCTTGCCAACCCCTCTGTTCTCCTCCCATTCAGCTGCCTTGGGGGTATCTGAGGGCTTGGAGGTGACTCACTGGGTGATAGAGTTTGGCAGTTGCAGCAACATCTGCAGCATGTCCAAGCTGTGTTGCACCTGGCATGCATGAGGAAGGACAAAGTCCAGTAACCCAGCACTGAGGCAGTGCCTAAGCCAAATTACCCTTGGTGTGAGGCAGAAGATGAGGACTGCCAGGCTGACCTTGTGAGCAGTGACAGATAGTGGCACATATCCTCAGAGAAGCAATACCAACAGGGTTCCTCAGACTGTGAGTCAGGAGAGACACTGTGTGCACGTCCAGCTGTGCTTGGGTGAACGGTATCATTAGCAGTGATCCAAAGTTTCCTAACATTTGTTCTTTATAAAATCTCTTTTGCCACCTTAAAGGAATTAATCACCACAAAAGTTACCTTTTCATTTCTCCAGATACAGAGGGAAAGTGGCAGGGCATCACAGGTGACAGGAGCGTGCTGTGGAGGGGGAGCTTTGGAGTCCCCAGCCTCTCCTTGTGTCTGCTGGATACCTCTTACATCCCTGGCTGAAAAGTGAGTTGATTATCTTCCTCTTGACCAAACTTGTCACCTGGGCCATGGCTTTTTCTCCTGGCAAGGAGCTGCTCACAGAGGAGCAGTGGTCCTGGTAATGTGCTAGATGCTTTGGTTCTCCTTTCCTACTCGTTGGGCAGCGGTGCAGCAGTCGGCACCTTTGGGACTTTCCTGTGGGCAGATCTTTTTTTTTTGGAAATGAAGTTCTCAAAAGGATTTAGCACGCTCATGCCAGGCTCAGAGCCTGCAAAGTCAAGATACACAGTGTATGTAGAAGTAAGCTGTGTGGCTGGTTTGCCAACATAAGGCAAACACGTGTTAAGCCTCAAGCAGTATGGTCCAGTGAAGCTGTAAAGTAGGAACAGTAAGAGAACCTGAAGCTAAAAACGTTGGTAATTCTAAGAATCTCCTTGGTATGCACATCTATTTTCCATCTGTTTAATTAGGATAGCATGGGTTGTTGCTCTTTAATAAAAGAGAGCTTGGACCACAGCAAGCTTGAAAAAGGAGCTTTCTGTCACGCCTGAGATACCCAAAGAAAAAAGCAAGGGTTGGTAGTGGAGATGTATGATATTAAATGGTCTCTTTAGGTTTTCTTCTAGTGAGGATTCATCCAGGTGCAAGCCAGCCCTAAGGTATGGAGACATAAATCCTCCACCCCGCTCCCCAGGGCATCTCAAACTACCCAGCTCAGTGTGAGAGATGTTTTTATTCCCCAGGTCTGTCCAGCTCAGAGCTTCTCTGATGTGGTCAAAACCTTGTGACTTTTATTGGGGGGATTCTAAGTAAGATTTGAGGTGAGCATCACCTGCTGTGTGGTGTTCATCATGCCCACCTTGTGCCTTTGCTGAAGTGACAGCAAGCAAAGGATTGTAGGAGTGACCAAGTGGGATCAGATTAGGAATGTGTCACGCTGCAGCTGGGCATCATCCCCACTCATTTTCCACTTAGAGAGTGACACTTGACTGAACTCTAAGCTTTCAGCAGAATTGTGTTGGATTTTGCCCATTATATTCTGAATGCAAAGTCAAACATGCAAAGAAGGCTGAAGTGTTCCATTTTAAAATGACAAGAACTTCACATTTCCATTTTTCCTTTCAAAATAACTTTTTTTTTTTTGCTATGGAAATTATTGCTTGATGCAATAAATTACAATAAGAATGTGAGAGAGGCCTGTCAAAATGACAACAGAGTGTTTCAAGTAACTTAAAAACTTTTTTCCAACACCTCATTTTGTGCTGGATTTCTAAATATGTCATTTCACTCCAGGCTGGAGTGAAAATTGAGGTTGAAATTACAGAATTTCCAAGGAAACCGACATTTCAGTTGCCACGTAGGTGTAGTCTTAATGCACTCAACGTTTCAAACCCCAAACTTTGATTGGGTAGTGCCAGGTATTCAGAAATGGGTTCTGAACTCTGTGAAATGCAATGGGTAGAGTGTAAGGCAGAGGGTTTCATCGGTGGTGCTTATAAAACTTGCAAGATTTTATGTATTAAAAGGGGTATGTGATTTGGTGGCAGAAGTGTTTTCAAGTTGTGGTGGTTTGGGGCCTGGCCAGAGGCCTAGTGCCCACCAGGCCGCTCGCTCGCTCCCCCTTTCAGCTGAAAAGGGGAGAAAATATGTTTTTGGAGGCTCAGGCCCTGAGCTAAGGCCAGAGGGATCACTCTGCAGTTAGTGCAATGGGCAAAACAGACTGGGCACAGAATGAAGGAAAGAGAAGAGATTTATTCCAACTCCGACTGATACACCCAGGGAACCGGGACGAGATCGGAGTGAGAAGCAGCCAGGTCTTCAAGCGCCTTCCCCCACCCCTCCCCTTCTTAGCAAACTCAAACTCCATCATGATTTTACTCCCTTCTTCCCCCCCAACATGGCTTGGGGAGGGGCAGGGAATGGGCAGTGAGGTTCCAGCAGTACCAGTTGCTTTCCTTCCCCAGATCTGAACACTTCTCCTTCCCCCCACCCCTCCCCTCTTCACACCCTGAGCTTTAATCAGCAATTCGCTCCCTTCTTCCCTCCCGTCGCAGCACCAGGAGGGGCAGGGAATGGGGAGTGGGGGGGTCAGTCCGTTCTGCCTGAGCTGTCTTCTGTCTCAGCTGGGGGGGGCATTCCACACACACACACACACACACACTCTTCCCTCACAGCGCCGTGGGGTCCCACCCACGCCAGAGTCGTATCCATGAACTCCTGCAGCGTGAGTCCTTTCCATCGGGGAGTCATCTCCTCACCACAGGCCTCTCAGCAGGACTCCCTTCCATGGGTTCCAACATTTGGGCTCAGACTCCCCCGGCCTGGCTCCCCCAGAGTCACAAGTCCCCCAGCAAACCTGCTGAGGCGTGGATCAATCTCTGCACAGGGCATAGATGTCTCTGCTCCCCGTCCTCATCCATGGGCTGCAAGGGGACATCCCGCTTCACCATGGTCTTCTCCACGAGCTGCAGGGGAGACTTTCTTTCCACATTCCTTCTTCCCCCACCTCTCCTCCTGGGCCTTGGTATCGCTGCAGCTGGGCACATCTTCCCACTCTGTGTTCTGGTGGCAAAGTGCCCCAGCCAGGAGGTTTTTTCTCCTCTATGTGATTCCCAGAGGCGCTATGAATCCTTCTGGGATTCATCAGAGATACCTTTGGCCTTGAATTGGCCAGTTTACTGTCTGGAACTTGCAACAAACTGTACCTGCTGCTTTGCAAAAGCCATCTCAGCAGCACAGCTACAGCAAACTACAACACAAGTCCCACCAACACTCCTCACCTGAGATTATCAGTTCCCCTTCTCTTGCTCCCTGCAGATCTGACAGTGAAACTCAGTTTCACTTAAAAGCAAACTTTTGGCTCCAAGTATTTATGTTCAGATAAGATTTAAATTCATTACTTCATCCATTAAATGAGGTGTGTTAGTGCTCAGCCATAGTGAAAGTCAAAGGGAGCAGGTCCTAATCAAGACTCGTTTCCAACAGTCATGAGCAGTGTGATGGGAAGCTCAGCTGGTTGTCTCAAGGCATGATGCTGCTCTTCCTGATGTATTTGGAATCCTGGGGGGCATCAGGAGGAGTGTGGGCAGCAGGTCACAGGAGGGGATCCTCCCCCTCTACTCTGCCCTGCTCAGGCCCCACCTGGAGTGTTGTGTCCAGTGCTGGGCTCCCTGGGATAAAACAGACAGGGATCTCCTGGAGAGAGTCCAGAAGAGGGACAGGGAGATGCTGAAGGGCCTGGAGCATCTCCACTATGAGGAAAGGCTGAGTGAGCTGGGGATAAGTGTGCCTTCTCTGGAAGAGAAGCTGAAATTCAACCACCTCCGAATTTCTTCGGTCTTCACAGTAGGGGAGGAATGAAAAATTCCAGGTTTCCCTTGGGGACATCTTGTTTGAGTGACATCACTTGTATCACTGTGAGTCTTTGCAGCTTCATGCACAGGCCAGGTCCATTCCCAGTTCAGCTATCAGCTGAAGTACTCCTTAAATGCAGGGCTTGATTGGGCTGACTCTCAAGTGTACAAATTTGCCCTGAATCTGGCTCTTGGCTCACTCCAAAGAATCAGCATCTAGACTTAAAGGGTGAGTTTCCCCTTGAGATTGGCTTTGCTGCCACTTGCAACGCAAGGAAGGTGTTCCCCCTGGATCCTGGACTTCCCACAAGATGCTTTTAAGGGTTCCCAAGCATGTGGCTGGCTCTACCCTCAGGCACAGGGTTGCACCTGGAGTTGGAGTGTGATGGAGATGTCTTTTTTTTTGGTCAAGGTTTTAAAAGCAGTAGTTAGAGGCAAGGGAATTACCTGCAATTGCTTGACGTGAGGATGTGAATGTGAAATGAGTTTTACACGCCTTAATTGTTACACTGGCAGCTCAACTGACAGGTGGATAACAGCAGCCTGGATTTACTAGGCTTGATATTACAGAAGCATTCCTGGATTATTTCCCAGAGAAAATGTGTTGTCAAGTGAGTTGTCTAAAATCCCAGTTTCAGTGGTGTAGCAGGGGCATGAACTCTGGCTCAAGAAACAGTCCTGGAGTCTCCCAGGGAACTGAGAATTTAACAAGAATTTGTGGCAATCAGTCTGTGGGAAGAAGAAGAGGTAACTCTGTGTGGAAGAGCACTAAACTCTTGGGCACAAATGTGCTAATGAGTTTCCAGATCAAAAGCGCTTCATCTGCGTTTTAATGGTGCTTGACATAAAAGGGTTGTTTGAGTTTATACCACTGCCACTTCCTTCCTCTGGCAGCAGCACAACACAGACTATTTTCAAAGATTTCTTTTCCCAGACCATTTATTAGTGAATGAAATTAATATTTTCTTCATTTTTTTTTTTGTTTTGTTTCCCATTCCTATCCTCTTATCTAAACTTGGAATAGTCTCTTTTCACATGGAAGCCTTCCAAGTCTTCAGCATTTCCTCTCACACTCTTTGAACTTGATTTATATGATCCAGAGGAGGAGAACAGAACTGGATTGAACACCCTGTTGAAGATGAGGAGGTCTCATCACTAATGGAATATATGGCACTATAATATTTTCATGATTACATAAACCCTATATTTAAATATCCTAATGTCTTCCTGCTCTCCTGGTCAGAAGGCTTGGCTGAGCAGATGCTTTTTAATCAGCTCTTCACTGTGACACCAAGGCCTCTTAGTTGATTTACAATGCATGAAGCCCAGGAATAGTTCAAACTGTTTCTTCCCTTATGAATCACAACGCAGTGACTTTAATCTGCCATCCTATTGCCCAGATGAGCTTTATTTTCCCATCCTTCCTGAGTTCCTCAGAATCTCCTCATTTCAGGGAGTATCCAAAATTCTCTCATGTCTGAATGATTTTCTGTGAGCCATAATTTTCTGGCATCCACTCTCCACTGCCTTTTCTATGTCTTTACCACTAAACATGGGCAGTAATCCCATCTTGCACAAATTGTTAGGATATAGAGCTCCTAATCTCTTTCTGTGCTGAAACTTTTGCCTCTCATTCTTTCCTCTTCATTTTTTTCTCCTTTGGCTAAATTCCTAATCCATGAGAAAACTTGCCACTGCAGAGCTATCTAACCACAGAACTTGGACATCATCACAAGGCTCTTGTGTGAGCAGCTTTGAGGCTCCATCTCCTCACTGGAGACCCCTGGAACAAAACAGGGGGAGCCACAAATGCCCATGTGCTGGTGTGGATCCCCACAGGCAGAGCGTGTTCACAGCCCTGTGAGGAGGACCCAGAATCCCTTCAGCAGCTTGCCATTTATTTGTTGTGCTGGAGCAAGAGGTTTTTGGAAGCCTCCAAGACAAAATGAGCAAACAGGAGGCTAAACAGAGGTTCCACCAGCTGTCTCTTCTACGCTCCCTCCTCCTCAGCTCTGGCCATCACTGCTGCTAGCTTGGACTTGCCCAAGAACAATAGCTGGGTGCAGCACAGGAGGTGTGCTCACTGCTCTGTTTGATCAAGGCTGAAGTCTCTCTGTCTTCTACTCTGCAGCTTCTGGGGTGAGGCTTGAGGCTGAAAGGCTGGTCTGGAAATCCCTTCCTCCACTTGTCCCAGCCTTTTCAGGGAGGATGGGTAGTAACTGCAGGGCAGCTTCAGAAGGGCTAGTAGTGAACCACTGTGAGAGTGTCTTGTCTCTAGAAGCTAAGCATCTGATAAGAGTCAGGGTGTTAGCACAGCACCTTAACCACAAGGCAAGGTTGGGTGACTGACGTGAGAGCCAAGTGCATGGGTGTAGGCTGAGTCAGGAATGAGATACAGCAGGGCTGGGAGAAAAGGGTTAGCTGAAGGTCAGGTCCTTTCACAGAGCAGGGGAAGAGATAGGAGAGGATGTGCATGTACAGATGATCTTCCAGTGACCTCAGTGGAAGTCCTGCCAGGCAAGAAAATGGTGGGAAAGCCCTTTGTTTGGCATTTGGGTTTGTGGGGGGACATGTGAAAGGACAGAAACAGAATGCAGCAAGGATGGAGAAGCTTAAAATGAGCAAGAACAGCAGGAAAAGGCCACCATCCTTACAGAATCTCATGATGCCAAGCAGAATTGGACAAAGGAGCCTCTGCCAAAATGGACCTCTGAGGGAGGCAGGCAGAGCTTCTCTGTGGCCAGACCCAACGTTAAGGTGTTGCCCCAGCTGCAGGAACACCAGCCCACATCGCATCCATTCCTTCCCTGGGGAATCTGGGATCCCTTTCTCTTTAATCTCCTGGTTAATATCAGATTTAGAGGATCTTCTTCTGAAAGGAGACACACTATTGAACTTGAAAAGCAAAACTAAAGCCTGAATCAATCTCTACCTTAGCTGGAGTGGATTGCTACCAGAGGGCTGGCAGGGCAGAAGGCTCCCAGTTAAGGTAACATGAAAGGTTTTAGCTTGCCCTAGTCTGGATAATTGAACTGACATGATTAGATGATCTTTCTGATGGTCTAATTGAATTATGTGGATTTCCAAAAGCTTTTCTCAGCACAGCTGATTAATTCTGCCTTTGTATTGAGCCAAGCAGATGAGAGTGCAGATGAAGACAATGTGGCACACTTGCTCTGTGATCACTGTGATGAATCTAATCCTAACAAGAGGTCAGCAAAAGAATTTTTACACCAATTACCTAAGGTTCATCTCAGTTTCTTCCCTACTGGCAACTTGCTCAGAGTCTTGTCCTGGTAGGTTTCAGTTTAATCTTGCAGTTGATATGGGATATTATTTATCACCTTGTTTCCTAGACAGTCTGAGCCTTTGGCCTTTGTGGGACCTGAGCTGGTTTCTGTTATCCAGAGGGGTGAGCTCCTAAGCCTATCCAGATTGTGAGATGAGTATCAGCCCTGCAAGGACAGACCCCATTTCACTCACTTTCCCAACCTGGGGGGCATCAAGAGGAGTGTGGGCAGCAGGTCCCAGGAGGGGATCCTCCCCTCTGCTCTGCCCTGCTCAGGCCCCACCTGGAGTGCTGTGTCCAGTGCTGGGCTCCCTGGGATCAAACAGACAGGGATCTCCTGGAGAGAGTCCAGAGGAGGGACAGGGAGATGCTGAAGGGCCTGGAGCATCTCCCCTGGGAGGAAAGGCTGAGGGAGCTGGGGCTGTTCAGCCTGGAGAAGAGAAGACTAAGGGGGGACCTAATTAATGTTTATAATTATCTTAAGCAGGGGATGCAGGGGGAATCAGCCAGCCCCTTCTCAGTGTCTGTGGGGACAGGACAAGGGGCGATGGCCTGAAGTTGGAGCACAGGGAGTTCCACACCAACCTGGGGAAGAACTTTTCCCCAGTGAGGGTGAGGGAGCCCTGGGCCAGGCTGCCCAGGGGGTGTGGAGTCTCCTTCTCTGGAGAGATTCCAGCCCCATCTGGACACCAACCTGTGTGCCCTGTCCTAGGGACCCTGCTTTAGCAGGGAGTTGGACCCCATGAGCTCTGGAGGTCCCTTCCCACCCCTGTGATTCTGTGATTCTATGATTCCCTGATCTCAAGCACAGGCTGGACTACAGGCAGGAGCAAGGCTGGCACACAGAAGGAGGGTGTAAATAATAAGCTGGTTCCAGCAGTGAGAGTGTCTTGGTGTGCAGAAAGAACAAGGTGCCAGGCTCAGCCACCTCCACCTGAACTTTGGACCCAGGCAGAAAGGGAAGCACTGAAACAATTGCAGCAGATGGGAAGTTTGTTTAGCCTGGAGTATCATAGCAGGGAGCAGGAGGCTTGGGACATCCTGTGGTGAGCTGTGTTTGGACTGGGATGAACTCTGTATCGACAGTTGCTTTAGAAAGCAGATTTACAGCCATGGGAACCTGGTGCACGTGGGAGCAGGCTCAGAAGTTTCTCCTCCACCCTGTACACCAGCCTGTACATCCTGACAGGCACCATCCCTCTTGGCCACCCAAAGCTCTGCTGGAGATGCTGCAAGCCATATGTAGCTTCTGTTGGGGGGAAAGGAGTAGCTGCTGCTTCTTCCCTTGTTACTATTGCTTGGTACCATGAACCAGCCTGTTTCCCTCTGCCCTGCTCTCCTTGGAACTGCACACCAGTCTGCTGAACTGCAGCCTGCCCAGAATGTAAAAGCTGCTAGAATCCTAGAATCCCAGACTGGGCTGGGTTGGGAGGGACCCCAAGGAGCACAGAGCTCCAACCCCCTGCCACAGGCAGGGACACCAACCTCCAGGCCTGGAGCTACACAAGGTTGCCCAGGGCCCCAGCCAACCTGGCCTTCAACACCCCCAGACACGGGGTACCCACCCCCTCTCTGGGCAGCCTGTTCCAGCCCCTCACCACTCTCTCTGCAAAGAACTTCCCCCCAGTCTCTCCTCTCCCCCTTCCCTCCTCCAGCTTCACTCCATCCCCCTTGTCCTGCCATTATCTCCCCTCTTAACAAGCTGATTCCCCTCCTGTTCCTCTGCTCCCTTCAGGGACTGGCAGGCTGCAATGAGGTCCCCCCACAGCCTTCTCTTCTCCAGGCTGACCCAGCCCAGCTCCCTCAGCCTCTCTCCATAGGGGAGCTGCTCCAGCCCTCTGAGCATCCTCGTGGCTCCTCTGAACCAATATCTGAATCAAAGGAAACATTCAGGAAATGCCATTGCTTTCCCTTCTTGCACTTTCTCAGCTGTAGCATCCTGCAGCCTGGCATCTGGAGCTAAAGAGTAGGAAGGAGAACCTTCAGCTTGGAGAAGTGAAGGCTTTGGGAGGACCTTATAGCATCCTTCCAGTACCTGAAAGGTGCCTACAAGAAAGCTGGGGAAGAACTGTTCCTGAGGGTATGAAGTGATAGGAAGAGGGGTGATGGTTTTAAACTTGAAAAGGGCAGATTTAGGTTGGGTATTAGGAAAAAGTTCTTCACTGTGAGGGTGGTGGATCACTGGAGCAGGTTGCCCAGAGAGGTGGTAGAAGCCCCATCCCTGGAGACATTCATGGTCAGGCTTGATGGGGCTTTGAGCAACCTGATCTAGTGAGGATGTCCCTGCTCAGTGCAGGGGTGGGACTAGATGGGCTTTAAAGGTCCCTTCCAACCTCACAACACTCTCTGATTCTAGGAAAATGACACCCCAAGGTAAATGCAGTGATTTTTCTTTCAGAAACAAGCCTGGGCAGGCAAAGTGACCCTTACCAGCTTGTGTAAAAGATGGCACAACATTTCCATGATTGAATTTTGATTGAAACCATCCTGCAGTATCACAGTGGCAGAGCCAGGTCACTCCCAGGCACTCCATAAAGCTTAGCAGCTTGGTGGGGAGAAGCCAGCCTGATTCTGGAGGCTTGGAACAGCAGCACCTTAAGGAAATAAAAGCAGGTAAATTTATGGTCTCTGAAAAAAAGAGTGTGCTCCTTGTTTCACAGCCACTTGCTCTCATGTGTGCAGAGGATTTTCTGCCTTCACAAGCCAGATGAACTGGTCCAGGGGCTCAGGTGACTGAAAGGGCATCTCTGTGTACCTAGAGGGATGGTCTTGGTGCGACCTCCTGTCACAGGCTGGGCCAGGGAAACATGCCAAACCTCTTTGTTCACATCTACAACAGGTGTAAATGCAACAAGTGTCATCTTTTTCTTTTCTCTGTCTGACAACCCTTAATCTGGAGTGCCAGCATGCCCAGAATGTCATACACTATCATGATCACTCACTGCCTGTGTTCCTGTCCTTTCTCACCCCTCAGGACCCCTCCAGACTGGCTTTTATTCAGCATATCACCAAGACCAAACTAACTTTCCAAAGCCAAGCCTATCCCATGCTCATCCTCCTGTACACCCTGCTGCTCCTGACTGGAGCTGCTCCTGTTCCCCAGGGCTCAGTGCTGGGTCCAGTCCTGTTTAATGTCTTCATTGAGACCTTGATGAGGGAACAGCATCCACCCTCAGCAAGGACCTGATGATCCAGAGCTGGGAGGAGTGGCTGACACACAGGACACTGCGCTGCCACCCAGAGAGACCTGGCCAGGCTGGAGAGCTGGGCAGGGAGAGACCAGAGGAGGTTCAACAAGAGCAAGGGGAGAGTCTGGCCCCTGGGAAGGAAGAACTGCTGGGATCAGGACAGGCTGGGGGGAGCTGCTGGAGAGGAGCTCAGTGGAGAAGGACCTGGGGGTGCTGGTGGGTGACAGGGTGGCCATGAGCCAGCAGTGTGCCTCGGTGGCTAAGAGAGCCAGTGGGATCCTGGGGTGCATCAGGAGGAGTGTGGGCAGCAGGTCCCAGGAGGGGATCCTCCCCCTCTGCTCTGCCCTGCTCAGGCCCCACCTGGAGTGCTGTGTCCAGTGCTGGGCTCCCTGGGATCAAACAGACAGGGATCTCCTGGAGAGAGTCCAGAGGAGGGACAGGGAGATGCTGAAGGGCCTGGAGCATCTCCCCTGGGAGGAAAGGCTGAGAAGATTGGGGCTGTTCAGCCTGGAGAAGAGAAGACTAAGGGGGGACCTAATTAATGTTTATAATTATCTTAAGCAGGGGATGCAGGGGGAATCAGCCAGCCCCTTGTCAGTGTCTGTGGGGACAGGACAAGGGGCAATGGCTGCAAGTTGGAGCACAGGGAGTTCCACCCCAACCTGGGGAGGAACTTTTCCCCAGTGAGGGTGAGGGAGCCCTGGGCCAGGCTGCCCAGGGGGTGTGGAGTCTCCTTCTCTGGAGAGATTCCAGCCCCATCTGCACACCTATCTGAGTGATATGTCCTGGGGAGCAGCTTTGGCAGGGGGTTGGACCCGATGAGCTCTTGAGGTCCCTTCCAACCCCTACAATTCTATGATCTGGCTCTCCCTACTTGTGTCATCTTCCTCCTCTCTCATTCCTTTCAACACCTCTGCTCTCCCAGGGACGCTGCAGCTCCCTCCTGCTCCTCCTTTTCTCCCTGGACCCCCCTCTCCTCCCCACATTGTCAGGAACATTGCAGCAAGCAGCTGGTCACCTGTGGCAGCTGCATGCAGCACCTTTCATCTCTCAAAGGCTCCTGTCCTTGGGAAAAAGGGCTGAGTGGAGATGTTGGCACAAGGAGAACAGAGCAGCCCCTTTTCATCTGCTGACTTGTCTCCTGCCTGGCCTTCCCCTGGGCTCTTTGAGCTTTTCAGATAGGGTTGCAGCGTGACAATGGTGACAGTGCAGGCAGCATGCAGGCACAGCCCTGCCTCAGTCAGCACTTCTCTCAGCAGAGGTCACCTCTGCTCCAGCCTCTTGAAGTCAGGTGTTGCTGGTTCTGTGCCCTTGGGAAGGTTTGCAGTGAGGCTTAGTGACCTTGGGTACCTGGACTTTGAGGTCTAGAATGAGGATCTGCTACACAGCTCTCCTGTGCTCATAATGTTGTCAGGACGTGGACATTTGGCCTCTCTGCTGTTCTCCACAGACTGTCTGGGTCTGAGCAGTTCCTCCAGTTGTTCCCCAGCCATTTGGGGATCTCTACATAAGGCCAGGTCCTGTAACCCTGCCCCAGCTGGGTCAGCACAGCAGCCTCTGTGCAGATACACATGGGTGCTTCCTGCATCTCCCTGCCATTTGCGTGCTGCTTGACTGCCCAACGAGCATGGGGCTGCTTGTCCTGCTGAGATGCTGCAGAGACAACCCCTCCTGGCTGTGCAGCACTGGTCAACACCTCCATGGGTAGGAGCCAAGCAGTCCCTGGCACAGCTTGAGCCCTGCTCATTACTGACCTGCAGTTTGTGCATCCACTGCTGGGTACCACAACCTGCAAGGCTTTGGTCTTCACAGTCACTGGGGGGTACCAAGGTTGTGGATGCTCAGCTTGCTGATGGGTAGAAGACCCCCCTGTTTAGTGGGGCAGGTATCCCAAAGGACTCTGGTCTCCCTGCTGCAATAGTCTGTCCT
The DNA here is from genome assembly GCA_027925045.1 of Hypotaenidia okinawae. Classification (NCBI taxonomy): domain Eukaryota; kingdom Metazoa; phylum Chordata; class Aves; order Gruiformes; family Rallidae; genus Hypotaenidia; species Hypotaenidia okinawae. Next base: position 2,183,805 of record BSDF01000027.1, on the reverse strand, counting down.
TCCTCTGTGTAGTAGACAGCCCTGGGTCCTGATGAAGTCTTGCTCTTCCCTTAAATATTAATGATGGGGTGTTGAGTTGAGCTGCCTCATTTCTGAGATCACAGGCAGGCTTGCTGTCATCTTCATGTACCACCTGCTCTTTCATCAGAGAATTTGTAAAAGAGGGGAGACCCTGACACCCAGGAGAATCATTTGATGAATAAACATCCTGGTTTCTGGTGATACCTTTTCTTGGGATGGCAGCTGCTCTAAGGGCAAAAAGATAAGTAGGTTTCATGAGTGCTAAGACATCTCTTCTTTAACATTTACAAGAGTCTAATTCCTATTCCCCTTGCATAGGTGGACTCAGAAGTTAAAGCAGAATCTCCTGTGTGGCATGCACTGCCAGGAGTGTCTGATGAATAATGTAAGACCACCTTGTCCTGTTGCACTCAAAGGAAACACCAACGTTTTCCTCTCCCCTTTCTGAGCTCCTGGCCATGAAGGCCTGGTTGGATTCCTGTGGGAGCTGACTCTGCAGGGAGCTGTGTGGCTGAGAGTGGAAGCTGTCCTTTTTCCATCGCTGGGAAAAGCTTTTTACAAGCCCCAGGAGGAGCAGGTTCAGCTGAAGTAGGGCAGAGCACTGCGTGTGCTGACAAAGTGATGTCTACTTTGTCATCCAGGGTTCAGCCCTCCCACAGTCCCAAAGTGCCTCCTCTTCAGAGCCCAGCCATTCTTTTTGAGGCAGAAACTGATTTTTTTTTTCATTTACAAAGCCCAGGGGACCAACAAACTCTCTCCAGGTCATTTAGCTGTGACAGGGTTCCTCACTGTGGGAGTACAAAGTATTGGGTGTCTATGTGACAAGGGCTGTCTGTTCCAGCTCCCTGTGTTTCCCACAAGGAACCAACCAAAAAAAAAAGAAAGAGTCTTGCAAACTACAAACAAAATGAGAGATGCATTGGTTAAAATAACTTGCAAACCATGTCCACCACTAAAACTGGTGTCCTGCCTTTTGTGATGGGCAGCAAGTTCCTACAGGAGGTGGAACAGAGAAGAACTACCATGAGTGACCATAGGAAATCCTGCTCTTTGGGCAATTTCTTCCTAAGATGTATTAATCAGAAACCCATCTTGTTCAGATGATGGAACATCCCACCCCAGAGAAGTGTCAGGCTTCTCCTGAAGGTCTTCCCAGCACCAGGAATGCTGATGGAGCTGAATGCCAACTCGTGTTGAGGAGATGGAGATGGGGAGATGCTCTGGAGATGGGGAGAGCACTGACAGTTCTGAGAGGAGCACTCAGCTTCCTCCCAGCACCAGGGCTGGGACAGATGCTGAGCACTGAGCAGGATGGATGCCTTTCACTCAGGAATAGCACAAGATTCTCTCTGTATCTCTGCAAATGTGATGAGAGCTGGTAGGGAGCATCTGACAGGGAGAGTGGGGCCTTGCTGCTGCTCCCAGGCAGCACACGTAGGAGAGGTGTTATGAGCTCTTTCTTAAAATAACCCTAATCTTAGCCTTAGCTAAATGAGGTTGAGTTTAAACCAAGACACAGAGAGGAAAGGAGTAGAAGAAAGGTAAGCTGATGTAGAGGAAGAAATTGAATATACCAAGCAAAAAAAAATGTAGAGGGGAGAAATGTAACCTAGAGAAAGGGGTCTCCAAGGTCCTGAGCTGCTCACAAAGGTGGCAAAGCCACAGAGGTTTAGAAGGTAGGGCAAGGATCAACTTGGCTCTCTTGCCTCTGTTGAAAACCTGTGAGTGCTGGGCAGCAGCTGCAGGGACTGGCACCGGTGTGCACAGTGCAGCAGAGAGCCAGGGGAGGGCACCAGATGCTGCAAAGCTGTGGCCCATCTTCTGCCACGTCCAGCCACCCAGGTGAGTGAAACTGTAGGTGTCAGAGGCAGCTCAGCACCCTGACCCATCCCTGGGTCGCTGTAGAGTGTTCCATTGATCTGGGGGGCATTGCTCTTGCAGTCTCTCTGGCTCCATGTCCAGCTGTCCTGGCCAGGGGAAGGTGAGCATGGTGTCTGTGTGGCTGGGCATCCTGTGTCTGCTGTTACAGGGCATCCTGAATTCAGGGTTGTGGGCAGGAGGTGATTTTCCATATGCAAACAGGCTTCTACCTGGGCATAAGGTACCAGGGGGACACAAGCCAGGGAGGTGACACCCCAGAGACAGTGCTGACCCTATGGGAAGGGGGCTGCTGGTCCCTTTCAGCAGAGTGGGGTGAGCTCTGTGGGTAAACAGAGCTTTATTTCTGCAACCACCAATCCATCCCTGAACATCACTGGTCAACATATCCAAAGTGCAGCTCAGAAATCAGCTGATCCACACAGCTACCCAGAAAGCCAAGCTGTCAGCTGCCCTGGCCATCAGCTCCTGGGGATCATTACCTGTGGGTTTGGTTCCCTGACTATTAATCATCCCTGGTCCCTCTTGGGCACTCTGCCTGAAATGATAGCAATAAACCCACCCTCCCAGCATTAGCTCAAGGCTAGCATGACTAAAAGGGCTGGATTGCTGCACTGACTGTAGCTGGTTGTACCATTGGAGGGCCAGATCTTAGGAGATGCTGCATCCTCTGGCCATGATCCAGTAGATGAATAAGCTAGTGTTTCACCTCAAGCCAATGAATCCCCCCCCCCATTACAATCAATAGGACTAATCTCATGAATTTGGTAGATCTAGTACCTACCTCTGCATTCTCATCACTGCCCTTCCCTAATGAAAAGCTGGACTGAGCCATTTTTAAATAACACCTCAAACCCCAAAGTATAAGCAAAGTTGGCTAAAGCACCCCAGCCCCACGCTCTGGAGAGCTTTCCCAACAGGTTTTGTTGAGGGACAGAACCACACACACTACTTTTTCCTCTCTTCCCCTTTATCCCCTAATGAAAATCATCTCCTAGCTAAATTAAATTCACCCTCACTGTACACCCAGCCCTGAGGGCAATTAAAGAAACAGAATGAATCCAGCTTCTGGGGTTTGTTGGGGTGGGTTTTTTTAAGCAATTAGCTTGAAGCAGATGCAAAGGTGAACCTTGTAGCTTTTAAGAATTCCATGACTCATGGCTTTTGATGGGGAAAGCAGTTATCTCTTTACAAGCCTCTGGTAGCAGTTTCACATGCAGTTGCCCATGTGAAGAAGAGGTTGAGGTGGAAGATGAGAACGTGGTGCCCAGGTGAGCATCATTCAGCCCTTCTGATGAAGAGATTTGCAGTGGTCATGTTTGCTGGTCATCTACATTTCCTTGCTGGCTGCTGTCAGGTGAAGATGTGCCAAGGGCTTGAAGTGCTATTGAGAGCAGGGCCAAAGGGCAGCAGATGGGCACAGGGGCTTGGTTCCTGCAGGGAGGGAGGAGACAGCAGCTGTGGAGAGTGTCAGCTGGGTGCCATTGAACCTGGAGGCATTTGGAGGTTGGAGATAGCTGAGAGCAAAGCCCCAGATCTGCGAACCAAGTGTGTCTGATTTTTCAGCCTCCAGTATATGATGAGGAAGGAGGTGGTGCCTTGTTCTCCCTTCTCCCTCCAGCTGCCCCTGCTTTGCAGGCATAATTATCCAGTGGTTACTGGAGGTCAGATTGTCCAGTTACTTGTGAACTGGGTAGGTGCTGGCTGCAGTGAAGTTCAGGCTGTCTCTGTGACTGTACAGCCCTGGACACAGAAGGGTTCCAGCCTCTGTGCAGCACCTGCAGCTCCACTGCTCACATCTGCCCTGCAGCTCCTGGCATCAACAGCAAAACCAGTTCATTGTGTTTCCACTTTCACTGGTGCCACTGGGTACCAGGTGCACAGTTCATCTCCCTTCTGTGCTACTACAGGTTTGCTCTGACTTTCCTCACTTGCTGCTCTGCTCCCAGCAGGGATCTGGCTTCCCAGGAGCCCTGTGTGACCTGGGGGTGTCTGCAGCCCCATCACCCTCCAGCTGATCTCTGCAGGAGCCCTGCAGCTCTGCTACTTCCACAAGTTGGGCTGAAGCCATCAGCTTCCCTTTCCTCACTGAGAATGAACGTGGAAAGAGACCAGGCAAGTCCCAGTTCCATTTTCAGACACAATTTATTAATCCATCAGACACAGGAAAACTAGCAGCTGACACTGAATGATGCACATCTGTCTCCTTCCCTCTGTCCACGGGCTATGGCATCAGGAAGCCCCTCCTGGAAAGACCTTGAGCTGGTGAGTAGGAGTTGGCATCACAACACATGGCTTCCCAGGACTTTGTGCTCCTCCAAGACTTGTCAGCCTGGCACAAGGAGAGGCTTTTCCAGCACTGGCCTGAGCCTGGAAGGGTTTCCATGCTGTGTAAGAAACAACCCCAGGTCTGGGAAAAGCTATTTCTTGCAAATGCTGATTTTCCTAAGGGTGGGCACAGCAACAGGCTTTGGCTTGTGAATCCACCACGTCTAGACAAGAGGAAGAGGTGCCAGGAGGAAGTAAGATACCCAAAATGAACAGAGCATCTCTCTGCTCCTCAGTAGGGTCAGATCTTGGGAGGTGTGAAGGCAGCGTATGGAAGGGAATTATTTTGGGTTCCAGCTTTAACAGCTTGTTTCATCTACATGGATAATTAGCAGAAACAAGAGGGAAAAAAATAATCCAGCTCCCTGGTGTCCTGGATTCAGTCAGGATAGAGTTAACTCCATTTGTAGCAGCTGATGGGATGCTGTGTTTGGAAGTTACAATGAAAGCAGTGCTGAGAACACCCTGATGTTCTTAGTTGCAGTCAGACAGTCAAGGACTTTCTCAGCTTCTTCCTATTTCTCTATTCTTGAGAAAGGAGGGGCGAAGCCAGGACAGGTGCCCCAGATGGGCCAAAGAGAGTATTCCATGGCAATGACGTCCTGCCCAGGAGAACGGGGGGCTGAGGGGAGGAAGAAGAGGGGCGGTGGCGGGACGCGTGCTGCTTGGGGGGACGGTCGGGTTCCGGGACAGCTCTGGGTGGTACCTGAGTTGTGTGGGTTGGGGAGAAACTGCATTGGGGATCAAGAGTTTCATCTTCTTTTGCTCTAAAGTCCTGTTAGCATTGGGATATTTGATCTTTCTGTTCTCTTAGTAAACTCTCCTTATCCCAACCCACGGGCCTCTTAGTTTCTTGGGTTTGGAGTTATTTCCCCTTCCTTTTCCCTTCCCTTGTTTCCCCCTTTTTCCCTCTTTACTTTAAGGAGCAGGCAGCTGCGTGGATCTCAGCCCACAGCCGGGGGGAAACCACGACACCTGGCTTTGCTTGCCCTGTGCTGAAAGCTGGAGCTGTCCCTGCAGATGCCTTCTGTGTGGTTGCTCTGATTGAGCTGGCACTCTCGTTTGGGTGAACTCCAGAGAGCAGCTTCCTTAGAGCCTGAGGAGTCCTGCCAGTGGCACTTCACAGGTGGGTGGGAAAGCAGGCCTGGTGAAGCACCAGTACTCAGCCACGCAAAACTCCACCAATCTCTCAGGCCTCTTCCTCAGGGCTGAAGGCACTCGGCCTTCCCTGGGAATCCTGAGCCACAGATCCCCTGGGAAATCATCTCCACCTTCACCACCTCCTGGCCTGCTGCTCTCCAGGGGTGCAGCTTTGGAGGACTGCTGAAGGACACAGCCGTTTAGCACAGACAGGGTGTGGTGGTTGAGCCCTGGCCAAAGGCCAGACACCCACCAAAATCAGTCTGTCACTCCCCTTCTTAGTTGGACAGGGGAGAAAACATATAATTGGGCTGCTCAAGAGGCAAACTCGTTAATGAGGCGGGCAGAACAGACTCAACACAGAGTGCAGGAGAGAAAGTGATCTGATTTATTACACTGCACTGAAGAGAAACAGGAACCAGAGTCAGGAGTGCAACCAACAGTCTTGAAACAAATGCAGCCAGGCAAACCCTTTCCCCCCCACTCCCTCCTCAGCAGGCTTGAGTTAGAAGTTTGCTCCCTTCTTCCCTTCCGGTCGCAGCCCAGGAGGGGCAGGGACTGGGGAAATGGGGGTCTGGGGAACACCTTCCCCCCACCCCTCCATTCTAAAGCAGACTGCCCTTTAGCCAGGAGTTTGCTCCCTTCTTCCCCTCTCCTGCTCGCAGCACAGGACGGGGGGCAGGGACTGGGAGATGGGGGCTTTGGTCAGTCCCTTGCAAGATGGTTTCCTTCTCGGCCGGGATGGGGGCATCCATTCCACACCCCCTCCCCCTGCTGCACCCTAGGATCTCACCCGTAAGAGCCAGTCCTCCAGGAACTGTCTCCAAGGCAAATCTCTTCCCACCGGGCTCCATCTCTGCTCTGGCAGGCAGCAATCAATCCCAGTGTCTCTCAGTCCCAGTCCTCCACGGGGCTGTGATGCCTCCCCCAGCAAACCCGTTTGGCTCATCTCTGGAGGTCACTTGTGCTGGCAGGGGCTCATCCCAACGTCAGTCACGGCATCTTCTCTGTGTCTCCACCAGCTCCATCCAGCGTGGAGCCTCTCCACGGGCAGGTCGGGTCTCTGCCTCCTCCATGGCTCCTCTCCACCGGCTGCTCCACTTGCACCTGCTGCAGGGGCATCTCTCCCTCTGGCACCTGGGTGCCTCCTCCCCCAGCCTCCCAGCCTTGTGTGTCTGTCAACTGTTCACATTTATATGCCAACAGACATCCCAATGCCCTTAACAGGCCAAAATTGTGGTCTTCTTGGCACTCCATGTTCTGGTTGGGGTCTTTCTCTCCTCTGTGGGACTCTCCTCTATGTGACTCTCCTCTATGTGACTCTCTGCAGGCTGGCAGAAGATTCCAGCAGCTCCTGGCCTCTCTCTCTCTCAGCACCCAACTATGCACAGGGGCACTGGCTCTGCCTCTCACTCAGCTTTGTCACCGCCTTGCTTACCTTGTTCCCACTGCTGGCCATGAAGAGGTGGCTGAGCCAGGTATCTGTGGCAGGTTACCTAAAAACTACACTAAACCCTGGGTAAGTGGTATTATCCAGGCGTGAGTCTGAGCAAACCCTGGTCAGACAAGCTGCAGGTGGCAAAGGATAATGGGCAACTGTGGTGGTTAAGCCCTGGCTGGAGGCCAGGTGCCCACCAAAGTCAGTCTGGCACTCCTTATGAACACCATTCCTGCCCATCACTCTTGCTGCTGCAGCTCTCCAGCCACCCCTTAAAACCCCATACTGGGGGGTTTAAAGGAAGCCCCAAGCATGGGGCCACAGCTTGTATTTCTCCTCCTCAGGAGTGGATCAATCTCATCCACAACCATCTCTCTGGGAGCAGCCAAAGGGGAAGAGCAAGGACCTGGATGCACTCACCCAGCCGTGCCACTGCAGCCTGTGGCTGGGGATAGAGGTCCTGCTGCTGGACCAGGGTGGGTGGAGAAGTGGTTTCTCTGTGTGAGCAGAGCAGAGCAGAGAGGAGCTGCTGCCATGTGCCTTGCAGAGGCTCTCTTGGCTCTGGCTGGCAGGAGCACTGAGCCTTTTCCCCACGCAGCTCACGTCAGATGCTTGTAATGGAAACAAGGAAACCCATCCACACAAGGAATGAGAGGCACAGTTAAATCAGCAGCAGTCTCTATCTGGTCACAAACAGCCTGACAGCTGAGGAGGTGAAATCTAACCCCTGGAGAAGCTGTTCTCCTTGCAGCATCCAGGCACTGGTGAAGCCCGTGGACCAGCTGAGCGCCTCTGGTGTGGAGCAGGGTAGGGAGAGCACACATGCTGCCTGAGTGTCTCCATGAAGGCACACAGATGTGGGTCATTCCTTTCAGTTCCCAGTTTGTGCAGCTCTGAGAGCGACAGGTTCACATTCTTCTCCAGCACACTCCCTTCTCCCAGCCATCATGACCTGGCTTCTATACGTCCTGCATGAAGATGTGTCCAACCCCTCTGATTCTGGAGCTTCATCAGTTCCCCAGCGTGTTCACACTCCCCATGGATGTAGGAAGCACTTGGCAAAGTGTTTCAGAACCACTCTTGAGGGGGTTTCAGGAGGGGTCAGCAGGGAGGCTGGGAGAGCCAGGCTCCTTCTGGGCAGGGAGATTGAGTTCCCCTCAATTTGACAACCATGTGAGAAACTGCATCCCAAACCGCACCAGTCAGTGGAGGAACATCCCCCTCTCCAGCCCCACATGCCTCTCTGCTTTCCAAGCCCAGATTCTTGCCTCTGGGAGACTTTCTCATAGCCAGAGCTTGACCTTTCCAGCACCAATTAGCTGGGACAGGCTCCTAATGAGCACATGAAGGGGTTTATCTCACCCAGCAGGCACGGGCAGTGACTGTGACATTCTTGGCAAGGACAGCAGCTTGGTATTGATCTTGGAAAGGCCAGGTGCTCTGGTGCATACCAATGACAGAGAAAGGATCCTTGCTTCCATCTCATTCCCAGTGCTGCTTAGGGCTCCATGAGACCAGCACCTCCCCATGCCCAGCAAAGGGACCTCATCATGCAATAGGTGATGTTTGTGACACCCCAGGGTGCTGACAGCAAGCGACTGGCATCCTTTCTTTTTGGGGTGCAGGGGGGTTGTGCTCTGTTCCCACAGATCCTAAAGGGAGGGTGATGATGTGACCAGTGAGCGTAGCAGCCTGGCCAGGGGGAAGGTGGGCTTGTTTGCAAAGGGATGTATCCAGATTCCCATGGGATGCAGGGGGAAGGTGGGCTTGTTTGCAAAGGGATGTATCCAGATTCCCATGGGATGCAGGGGGAAGGTGGGCTTGTTTGCAAAGGGATTCCCATGGGATGCAGGGGGAAGGTGGGCTTGTTTGCAAAGGGATGTATCCAGATTCCCATGGGATGCAGGGGGAAGGTGGGCTTGTTTGCAAAGGGATGTATCCAGATTCCCATGGGATGCAGGGGGAAGGTGGGCTTGTTTGCAAAGGGATGTATCCAGATTCCCATGGGATGCAGGGGGAAGGTGGGCTTGTTTGAAAAGGGCAGATTCCCATGGGATGCAGGGGGAAGGTGGGCTTGTTTGAAAAGGGCAGATTCCCATGGGATGCAGGGGGAAGGTGGGCTTGTTTGCAAAGGGATGTATCCAGATTCCCATGGGATGCAGGGGGAAGGTGGGCTTGTTTGCAAAGGGATGTATCCAGATTCCCATGGGATGCAGGGGGAAGGTGGGCTTGTTTGAAAAGGGCAGATTCCCATGGGATGCAGGGGGAAGGTGGGCTTGTTTGAAAAGGGCAGATTCCCATGGGATGCAGGGGGAAGGTGGGCTTGTTTGCAAAGGGATGTATCCAGATTCCCATGGGATGCAGGGGGAAGGTGGGCTTGTTTGAAAAGGGATGTATCCAGATTCCCATGGGATGCAGGGGGAAGGTGGGCTTGTTTGCAAAGGGATGTATCCAGATTCCCATGGGATGCAGGGGGAAGGTGGGCTTGTTTGCAAAGGGATGTATCCAGATTCCCATGGGATGCAGGGGGAAGGTGGGCTTGTTTGCAAAGGGATGTATCCAGATTCCCATGGGATGCAGGGGGAAGGTGGGCTTGTTTGCAAAGGGATGTATCCAGATTCCCATGGGATGCAGGGGGAAGGTGGGCTTGTTTGCAAAGGGATGTATCCAGATTCCCATGGGATGCAGGGGGAAGGTGGGCTTGTTTGCAAAGGGATGTATCCAGATTCCCATGGGATGCAGGGGGAAGGTGGGCTTGTTTGCAAAGGGATGTATCCAGATTCCCATGGGATGCAGGGGGAAGGTGGGCTTGTTTGCAAAGGGATGTATCCAGATTCCCATGGGATGCAGGGGGAAGGTGGGCTTGTTTGCAAAGGGATTCCCATGGGATGCAGGGGGAAGGTGGGCTTGTTTGCAAAGGGATGTATCCAGATTCCCATGGGATGCAGGGGGAAGGTGGGCTTGTTTGCAAAGGGATGTATCCAGATTCCCATGGGAAAGCTGGAGAACAGGGGAGATGACACCATCAGAGACACCTGGAGTGATACACTGGGAGCAAAAGGGAGGTCTGGTGCTTTTTCTTGGAGTTTGTAGGAATGAGGCACTGGGGAATTCTCAGTTCTCTGCCCAGTTTGGCTGGTTTTCTTTCAAATAAACAAGAACCTGGGAACTTGTGACCTTTCAGAAGGGTCAGATAGGATCTCAGCATCACAGGAGGGAGTCCCAGGGCTGGGTGGGGTGGCAGTGCCTGGCTATGGGACCTGGGGAAGCTGCTGGCTGTGGCTTGAGCGACCTGTTCCCCCATCCAACCCCTTGTGCTCAGGAGATTTGAACTGGTTCCTTTCCCCATTCCTCCTACTGACAGCCAAGCGTGGTTGGTGCTGCTCACACCGCTGTACGTGGGATTGAGAGTGGATAATTAGCCCCAAGCTTTTTCTGCTGCCTGTACCTGCAGGAGGCTGGAACAAAACTCTGAGTCAGACTAAAACAACATTTAGCAAATGTACCAAGCCTGGGCAGAATAATCAGTGGCTGGTAAGGACTACTTATCTCCCCACACTGGTGATGTCTCCCGTTGTAACGTGCTCGCTGCCTTGACAGGGAGCGTGGAGGGAAAGGGCATCCTGTAAATCTCAGAGGCATTTTGCTCCAGTGGGAGATATTGTCCTTCTCACTTTGCAAGCTGGAGAGATGCTCTGAGCTCTGTAACCTGGCAGCCAGCAGAAATCCAGCAGAGGCAGAGCTTCACCCCAGAAACATTCCTTTTCTGTGACCAGCTCTGTTCCCCAGGGCTCAGTGCTGGGTCCAGTCCTGTTTAATATCTTCCTTGACACCTTGATGAGGAAACAGCATCCACCCTCAGCAAGGACCTGATGATCCAGAGCTGGGAGGAGTGGCTGACACACAGGACACTGCGCTGCCACCCAGAGAGACCTGGCCAGGCTGGAGAGCTGGGCAGGGAGAGACCAGAGGAGGTTCAGCAAGAGCAAGGGGAGAGTCTGGCACCTGGGAAGGAAGAACTGCTGGGATCAGGACAGGCTGGGGGAGCTGCTGGAGAGGAGCTCAGTGGAGAAGGACCTGGAGGTGCTGGTGGGTGACAGGGTGGCCATGAGCCAGCAGTGTGTGCTGGGGCTGAGAGAGACAATGGGATCCTGGGGGCATCAGGAGGAGTGTGGGCAGCAGGTCACAGGAGGGGATCCTCCCCCTCTGCTCTGCCCTGCTCAGGCCCCACCTGGAGTGTTGTGTCCAGTGCTGGGCTCCCTGGGATCAAAAGGACAGGGATCTCCTGGAGAGAGTCCAAAGAAGGGCTGCGAAGATGATAAAGGGCCTGGAGCATCTCCCCTGGGAGGAAAGGCTGAGGGAGCTGGGGCTGTTCAGCCTGGAGAAGAGAAGACTAAGGGGGGACCTAATTAATGTTTATAATTATCTTAAGCAGGGGATGCAGGGGAATCAGCCAGCCCCTTGTCAGTGTCTGTGGGGACAGGACAAGGGGCAATGGCTGCAAGTTGGAGCACAGGGAGTTCCACACCAACCTGGGGAAGAACTTTTCCCCAGTGAGGGTGAGGGAGCCCTGGGCCAGGCTGCCCAGGGGGTGTGGAGTCTCCTTCTCTGGAGAGATTCCAGCCCCATCTGGACACCTATCTGAGTGATATGTCCTGGGGAGCTGCTTTGGCAGGGGGTTGGACCCCATGGGCTCTGGAGGTCCCTTCCAACCCCTACAATTCTGTGATTCTGTGATTCTTTGCTGTGCTGCAGGGAATTGATGTTTCCACCAGCCATGGAGCAATCCCCCTGCCACCCTTTTAAACAAACCTTTCATCTGTGATTCTGCCCAGGCTGACAATCCCCACGCTGGCACAGCCAGAAGGAATGAATCTTGTACCATGGCAGGCTGTAATAACATATCATCATACTTTCTTCCCTTGGGAAATCCTGCCAAGGGCATCAGAGATGCCTTGTGAAACAAGGATGGATGAAGCCCTGCAATCCACCTGTGAAGTAGAGGAGATTTCTCCCTGGTTTTTTAGACAAGGTAAGAGGCACAAAAAAGGGTCCCAGGAGCTCAGGAAGGTCACCAAGCAGGGAATAAACTCCAGGTTTCCTAGTTCCCAATCTCCTGGTTTAGTTGCAGAATACAGCAGGCTCACCATCTCAGCCAGCTGCCACCAGGGATCTGTCCCTGTGCTCTCCTTGGAAGGTGAGACAGTGAAACAGAGCCACTCCTGGAGCAGCTAAGAAAAAGGAGGGAGGTTTAGCATGCCTAATTCACATTTGCCTGTCAGCTTGGGGTGTGCAGATGTTCAGATATCACAAGGCAAGTAACTGATAACCCCTTGTTTATTAATCTCTGGTAACTCTATCTGCCCCCTCAGTCCTCCGTGCTGAGCAGAGGTGATGCCCTCAGGAACTGGAGATCAATTTAAATCTTCAGAAGCCTTAGCCCATGACTTGTTCCACTCCTTATAATAACTGGTGAGTGGATTTGCTGTCACATAACTCCATTTCTAGCTGCCACATTCTCCTGTGCTGGAAAAAAAAGTCTCATTAATATCCATGCCATGAACCATGCAGGAGGGATGTATATGCCTGGAGAATCATAGAATGATCTGGGTTGGAAGGGACCCCAAGGATCAGAGAGCTCCAACCCCCTGCTAAATCTGGGGTTTGCACTCTGGAAAGCTCCCACCCCCCTTTCAAGCCAGCACTGAATCCTTTGTGTACCCATGCTTTCCTGCAGCATCATGAGGAGAGGAGAGAGGGGAGAGGAGAGAGGGAGAGGAGAGAGGGGAGAGGAGAGAGGGATTTTGGGGCCCCCTGTCTTGCTTCTTTTTCATCCTTGCTGCTGAGTGGTGCTCAGACACACTGGGCAAAGCTCCCTGGGAAGTGGCAGCTCCAAAAAAAAAAAGGGCTTTATAGTTGAACTAGACTGAAGAGATGGGGGAAACTGAGTCACCCAGGTCACGCAGCCTGCCTGGCAGGGGTGGGAACCAAACTGAGTTAATACCCTCCCTGCTTAATGGCCCTGATCCAAAACCTGATTGCTGGCAGCTCCTGTGGTCTTGTTGCAGGGACCTCAGCTGAGTCCCAGTACTCCCAGCTGGCCACACACCAGCTGCCTGCCTGGATCAGGACCAGCACTCCCAGTTCCCCTCTTGAGGATCCTCAATCAGAATGAAGAGCCCTGCAAGTGAACTTGGCAGCAGCCCAGCACTGCTGACCCAGGAGGCTCTGCTTCATTAGCCCCAAAAACATTGCTGACCACGAAGGCTTTCATTCTGGCACTGCAGGTTCTGCTTCTCCATAAAGCAAAAGAAAAAGCAATTTATGAGAGCACAGCAAATAATGGGAGACTCCCTTTATCCCAGCTGGTTAAGAGCAGCTGGCAACCAGTCCCTGTGGCTTGGGGGGGGGAACTGTTTGCCCAGAGAGGGGGTGGGTGCCCCATCCCTGGAGGTGTCCAAGGCCAGGTTGGATGGGGCACTGGGCAACCTTGTGTAGCTCCAGGCCTGGAGGTTGGTGGCCCTGCCTGTGGCAGGGGGTTGGAGCTCTGGGATCCTTGGGGTCCCTCCCAACCCAGACCAGGCTGGGATTCTAGGATTGGGATGGGATTGGGATTGGCTGCCCAGAGAAGGGGTGGGTGCCCCGTCCCTGGGGGTGTCCAAGGCCAGGTTGGCTGGGGCCCTGGGCAACCTTGTGTAGCTCCAGGCCTGGAGGTTGGTGTCCCTGCCTGTGGCAGGGGGTTGGAGCTCTGTGCTCCTTGGGGTCCCTCCCAACCCAGACCAGGCTGGGATTCTATGATTTCAGGAAAGCTGGAAGCAAAGGTCCCACAGAGTGGGAGAAGGACCTTGACACATGCAGACATCCCACCCTACAGCCTAACACTGGAAATCAGCCATAAAGTCATTATTATTCCCTTCTAGCCTCCTGCAGCTCCTGTCTTTGGAGGCTTGGGGAGTCTCCTGCTCTGCATTTCAGCACTTTCAGCCCATCAAGAACCTGCTGCTCTCACCTGGAGATAAACAGCTGGAGCTGCTGAGACTGGGGTTGCTACAGGAGAGCTCATCAAAGTAGCCTAATGATACCTAATGACTGGCACAGGCAAGAAAACAGGTCCACAGCCCCTTTGAGATGGTTTTGCTTTTATTCAGGTGCTGTACAGTTACAAATCCACAGTGCCTCCCTCAGCCTGCCCTGCCCAGCTTCACCATTGCTCCTCCTGCCCCAGTTGACTCACAGAAACTAACTCCCAAAGAGCTATCAAGCAGGGGTGTTTATCACAGCCCTGGGTGCAAGGGGCACGTGGCTCCTGCCTTGCACACCCTTCCAACACCCAGCTGGGTGTTACTCACAGTCATGTGTATACATAAGAATCCCAAGAAATGGTTGTGTTATACAAAGCAGATCCAAGAATTCATGATCACCAGTCTCCTCCCCCTGACACGGCAGGTCTGGTGGGGGTCTTTGGGGGTCTTCTGGAGGAAGGTCTTCCTTGCAGTGTCCTCTTCACCTGTGGGCCTGATTGCTGAGTTGCAGCCACAGGGTCAGTTTAAGCTGTTCTCTCCTTGAATAACTGCACCATTCCTTTGCTTATCTTTGGTATGTGTGTCCTATTTACCTTTGGTACCAGCAGCTCCTCCTATCTCCTTCCTGTTGCCTCCTCTATCTGACTTCCAGGTCTTTCTCAAACACAAAACAACTGCTCCTCATTGAACACGTGCTCATTAGTGACTGTCTCTCCCCAGCCATCGTTACATTAGTCATTTGGATAAGTCAAACTAATAGTTGACTACTAAACTTAATATCTATCTGTATCACTGTGGGTGTCCTGCCCCACATGGAACTCTCTGCAGAGCAGTTCTGATGTCCCCAATAAAGGCAATGTCACTCCAGTGCTTTTCCTCCAGTCGAAGGACACCTCTCATGCTGGAGCCTGGCTGCCTGGAAGTCTGAGGCACTTGCAAAAGTCTCTTTCCCAAATCTTCAGGGAACCTTTGTTTCTCAGAGCTGGATCAGTGGGGAGAGAAAGTCGTAGGCTTGAGCTGCTGAGTGTGGGCAAGGTGCCTCCTGAGGATCCTGTGGAGCAAGTTCTTCCTTGGGGTCCCAGCGGGGAGCTCCAGGCTGGAGCAGCTTCTCTGACAGCCCACGCCCAGGAGCCTACTCTCTCTCTTCTCTGCCTCTTTGCTTTCTAGAACATCAGTTCCCAAGGTGGCTCTGAGTGGCACATCTGGGGAAGGCCTGCTGGAGAAGGGCTGGCATTCTCTGCTGTCCCTGTGACTGGTGGCATAGGGACTCAGCTCCTTGCAGTCCCACAGGCCTCCCCTCATCCTGGAGCATCTGCCTGTCCCAGCAACAGTGATGGGAGCACAGGGATGGTGTGAGAAACAAGCCAAGCACACAGCCCCAGTGACAGCAGGGACCTGGGGGCCCCAGGGATTGAAACTGCTGATTGGGCTTGGGGCAGGGGGTGGTCCCAGGCAGCAGACCACAGTGAGGAGAGGCACTGTGTGTCTTCCAGGTGGGAGCATGAAACTGCTGCCCCAAGCTGAAGGGGGCTTTGCCTCATCCCCCTCTACAGCCAGGCAGGGGCAGAGCTGGGTGGCCCTGCCGCCCCCGCCATGTCAGAGCCCCGAATGCATGGCCAGTGGCAGGGCTACAAGCAGTATCCATGGATGCTGGATACAGGTCCCCCTCTCTGTGGGTTTACTGCTGCCACGGGGTGTTCAGCTGGATGGAGCAGTGAGCTGGATGTCCCTGATCTCAACACTGTTCCCTTCACCCTGAGGGCAAGGCCTCTGTGCGGCTCCGCAGGCCTCAGCACCGCTCTCAGCAGGGTGTGTGTCACCTTGGAGCAGTGTGAAGTGACACCCAAACATTAAATGCCTTGCCCTGCTCTGAAAACCAACCTGCTTTGTAATGGTAACAACTAAAACCCCTCCTAATAGTTTGTGAGGCCTGAACTGGTCAGAGTCCTGACCCCAGCCCCTCTGCGCCTCACAAACCCTGGCTTGGCCAAATCCAGGACAGAGGGAGGGTCAACTCTGAGCTGCATGTGAGGGTCAGTGGGTCTGTGGTCCCTGTGATGCCCAGCACATGAAATTAAAACCTCAGACAGTGTCCAGAGCAGCAGCTGAGAGGATCTGCTGTGAAGCAGCTTCTGGAAGGTGCTTGGGGGTGCCTCAGCTGAGGCGCTTTCACGAAGGGGGGTGTGTGTGCTTGTGTGTTGGTGCACACACAGACCTGCTGGCTAATTGAATCAGGCTGTGGTTTCAAAGCACCAGGCTTACTCCCTTCCTTTCATCTTTATTGATTAATACAAATCCCAGGCCCAGTGTGGGAACAAGGGGAGGGCACAGACCAGGACAGATGCTGAGAGGCCTCCCCCAACCTGGGGTCCAGCATCTCCCATCATGGGGTGTGGGGGGTCAGCAGGGCAGGTTTTCTGGCATCTCTTCCTCCTCTGCCTTCAGATGTTTGCCTCAGCACAGAGTGAGGGGGACATCCCAAAACCAGAAGCTTGGCAAGCTCCAACCCCCAGGAGAAGATTGGCAACCCAAATAGAGGGAAAACAAGCTCAGAGCTGAGAGCCCTTAGGCAAGGCACTGGGACCAGTGCTCCCAGCAGGACAACCCCTGTGGGAGGGCACTGGGCAGCCCCACCACTCGCTGAGACTGGCAGCTCATCACTGTGATGAGGAGCAGCTGGGCCAGGAGTTACAAGGAGCTGGAGGGCTGGGTGGCTGGGCTAAGCCAGGTTTCTGTTCAGCTCAGGCTCTTGGGCTTCATGGAGCAGCAACAGCCATGCAGCAGTCTGGGGCAGGTAGGGATCTTCCAGGTGTCAAAGGAGTTGTTTTCCTGCTGGGGTGCTGTCAGAGCTGGTGTGGAGGATGTCTGACCTTTCTCTCTCTGTCTAGGTGAGACCAGTTCCCTGCAGTGAGCCTGGCTCCTTCTCCAGCAGGTTCCTGTCCCAGATCCTTCAGCTGAGCTTTGTCAGGTACCTGGTAGGTGATGTTCCTGCTGCTGGGGAGTTTGAGACCTGGGGAATAGGGTGATAAAACCTTGAGACTGGCAGTTCCTTTGGTTTCTCTACTGGAATGTTCTCCCTGCTTCAGTCCCTCCCCTCTGCCCTGTTTGTCCCTTACTTTTCTCCCAATCCCAGCTTCTGCTTCCACCTGGTTTGGTCCTGCCTTGCTTCCCTCCTGCTCATGGTTGTTGCAGCACTTATGTTTCTCCTTCTCTGGGCCAGGAGAGATGGAGGTGTTTGGGGATGAGGTACAATCTACCTGCTGAAGTTGGTCCCAGTCTCAGCACTGCACTGGGGCACAACAGGGTTTAAGGGGCTCCCAGAGGAATTTAAGTAGCTGGAAGTTCTTCCAGGACCTGCTGCAGCAATCTTGTTTGCAGCTAAAGATCCTTCAGAAAGCTTCAGCCTGGGTTGGACTCATGGTTCCTGTGGAGACCATTATCCATAAAGTCTACCCTGCCCAGTCTCCTGCCAGGCCTGTCATACCTCATATGTGAGGTCTTCAGAGTCATCTTCTGGCAGGCTGGGATTGGGAAGTGCCTGAGTGCAACTCAGAGCTCTGGAGTGACTTGAGATTGGGCAACAGTTGATCTGTTGCTTGGAACAAGTCACAGTCTGAAGCTGTGAAGAGCAGTAAAGCTTCCAAATATTGAGGCTAAAAATGGGACCAGCTCAGGCTGCTTGGGTGCTGCCTGGAGGCTGTGTCTGAGGGCACCACTGCCTTGAGCTTCACTTGTGTGTGTGTCAGCTTGGACTCACAATGTTCTGACTGTTAAAAATAACCCTGGCATCCTGCAGCAGGGATGCTCTGCTGAACAAGCTGAGCTCCCAGGCAGCTCTAACCTGGCTGGACCAGGCCAACTCAGCCCTGAGCAGAGGAACTGACAGCCACTTCTGCCTCCTAGCTTAGCAATGCTTGTGCTTGACCCTTTGCCATGGGCAAAGCCTCTGAAGAAGTATAAATCCTTCCCAGCTCTAAAGGGAGGGAGGTGTTGAGATGCCCCAAGGTTTGGTTCTTGTGTCTCCCATTTCATATGGGCTGCAAGAAGGAGTGGGAGTTAAACTCAGGGAGTTCAAAAGCAGTGTGGGAACGAGGATGGAGGTGTCCTTCCTCTCAGACACTGCTGTGATCTGGAATGCTGGTGTCTTTCTAATTAAAGATGGTTTCCCCTGTCAGAAGGGACACGCTGTGCCCTGCAGCTCTTCCTGCTGGTCTGCAGGTACCATGCAAGGGGCTGCTCTGGCCAGCAGTGACCCATCTAAAGGGAGAAATGCTTGCACTTCGAGCTGGTGGCTGGGTCAGGACACCTCTTTTGGAGCTGCAGCCTTTCCATCCCTCTCTGGCACTCTAACACTGCCTTCCCTTGTCCAGATCTGGCTGGAGACCTGGGCTCCTTGTACCTCTCCTCCAGTGGCCCATGTTTCAGACTGGGCAGAGCTATTTTTTTTTTCTCCCAGGCCAGAGCAGTTATTTTTGCTCCATCACTGAGCAGAATGGTCTAAGGCACAGAGCTCAGGTAGTTACAGAGCTGCCCAACATCCTTCCCTGGGGCAGTGTCCCTTTCAAGGCAGCTAGCATTAAATCTGGCTCTGTGCTCACCTCCAAATGAATTCTGTGTGTACCTGCCCATGAGGGACATGCCCAAAAGCTTCCCAGAGTCTCCAGTGATCCCAGGGGTCCTGAGACCAAGCAGCCTGCCAAGTCTCTGTGCTAGACCTATGGCAAGGGAAACAAATGGCTTAAAGGAGGCCAAAATGCTTGTCATTCACAGGAGCAGATCCAATTAGGAGCCAGAGGCAGGATACTTTGGGCCTCTCACTGGGATGGAAGCAGCCCCATGGCTGGGACAGGCAGGGCAAGGGGGTGGCAGGCACTCCCCTGGGGCTGGTGCTCATTAGCATCCTCTCCTCCTCGGGCTGCTGTTTCCTAATTAGGCTGGAGCAATGGATTTGCCAGGCTGCAGAGGGGTGAACCAGTGGTACTGGGGCTGGTGGGCAGAGTGACAATCACCTCCTGCAGAGCAGCTTCCCAGAAGAAATGCTGTCAGCTGTTCAGAGCAGTGATGGAGAGAGCCAGGACCCTGTGCCATCCTTACTCCTGGGCTGGAGGGCCCATTTTCTGCTCTCCTACACAAAAAGCATGAAAAATATTGTTCCTGATTGTCTTTTTAGGGGCAACCACCAAGTTCTTCATGTGCCTGGGGGCTCTGGAGGGGCAGGTGCCTGGCTGCAGCATCTCTGCTCTTGCATGGTGCAAATAACAAGTGGAACTCTTGCTACTGACTCTGCAAGAACTACAGGAGGCACTTGCTTCCTACCACAGGCCTGCAAAACATTCAGTCCCACCTGAATCATCTTTATGGGTCCTTTGGAGGGCCCTGCTTCACCCTGGGATGTGCAGAGTGAGATCAGGCTGCCTCCAGTTGCTCTTCAAGGGTTTCAGTTGTCCAGGCTGAGCACTGCTCTGGGTGGTTTGCCTGGCTCTGAGAGTCCAAGGTATCCTTGGACCAACAAGGCAGGGCTCTAGCCCATACCTTGGCACACTCAGCACTAGGAGATCTGCACCCAGGTGTGATGCTGGGAGCAGATGGTGGCACCAGTGATGGAGCACTCCTGGCCTCCTCAGAGGTGCAGGGGTTTCAGGCCAGGCATTTTTGGCTGGGGTGTGTGTGCTCTCTGAGTGGTGAAGTCTTCCCAAGGCCTTGAGCCAATGTTTGTGCTGCTGCACTTGTTGTCTCCTGAACTGGAGCCAGGCTGTTGGTCACAGTTGGGTGGCATGGAGAAGCCTGTGCAATCCTGGATGCTGTGACTGGGCTGATCTCCAGCTGGGAGATGGAGAGCTGGAGCCCAGAGACTTATTGCCTGTCAGGTTGTGAGGGTAGTGATGGAGAAATTGGGTGATTCAGCAGGCCAGGCCCACCCACAGCCCCCTCCCCTTGCTAATGGCCATGTTCAGCTGAGCTGGGGAGGGACCTGTGCCTCTCCCACAGTGGGGGGGTCTCTCCAGCTAAACTTTTTAAGAGGGGAGATAATGGCAGGACAAGGGGGATGGAGTGAAGCTGGAGGAGGGAAGGGGAAGAGGAGAGATTGGGGGAAGTTCTTTGCAGAGAGAGTGGTGAGGGGCTGGAAGGGGCTGCCCAGAGAGGGGGTGGGTGCCTCATCCCTGGGGGTGCTCAAGGCCAGGTTGGATGGGGCACTGGGCAACCTTGTGTAGCTCCAGGCTTGGAGGTTGGTGTCCCTGCCTGTGGGAGGGGGGTTGGAGCTCTGTGACCCTTGGGGTCCCTCCCAACCCAGCCCAGGCTGGGTGTCTAAACCCCCAGTGAAAGGTCTTGGAAACAAAGCTGGGAAGGAGAACGTTCTGCAAGCATTAATATGCACATTCCATGTGTGACTCACACAAGGAAAGAGAGTCATTTTCAGGTCTGATTAGCTTCATCCAAAGCTCCCTGTAGTTATTCATATTTCATTTAAGATGCTGCAAGACCTTAGCTTAGAGAAACCAGAGCCAACAGGGAAGGCTGGGAGCCAAGGACAAGTCCCATCCCAGCCCCAGGGTGGTAAGGAAGGATGAGGTGCTGAGCTGCTGGCACTAACAGGTGATCTCCCAGTGCCTCTGCTCTGGAGGTGGCTCCTGGTGTGTGGTACAGAGGAGCTGAAGGAGATAAGGATTGTGCTGAGTTTCTTGGCCAGGGTGCCCTTGATCTGTCTGCGTGGGCTGAGGCACCAACATCTTCAGTTCATGGCACCAGAGGGTTAAGGCATAGCTCAGCAATCATCCCCTCCCTACCCAGACATCCCCTTCTCCCCAGCATCCTCATCAGGAGCTGTAGGGGCTGCTCTGCTCACAGCAGGTCCCTCATCCTCCTGAGGTGTCCCCATATCTTAGTCCCCATCCTGAGCATCCCACATCTGGGCAGTGTGAAGGAGCAGGTGAGGCTTCAGGTACTTGCTTCACCCCCTGAGGACTTTCTGCTCTGCTGGTCTCATCCCAGCTTGCTGCAACTGGTGTTTCCAGGCACCTGCCCCAGGCTGGGGTGGTTACAGAGCATGGGTGAGGTGGGCTGTCTGCTGGGACCTCAATGACTCTTGCAGCCTTCTTAGAAGCTCCTGGCTTTATCACCAATGCACTCTCAGAAGGAACCAAGGAAACTTCATGCCTGGAACAGCTCTGTTCAGACAAGGAACTGCCCAGGATTGTGTCTGCTGCATGTTCTAGCCAGTTCCCTCATCATCTTTGGGGTCTCTGATGGAGAGGGAATCTAAAGACTACCTGGTCTATCACCAGCAGAGGAGAGGTCCTGCCACCTTGTTTTAAGGCAGAGGCTGGGATCTGCTGACATGAAACCCACCCCTCCAGGAACTAGGTGGCTTCTCTCTTGCTGCTTCAGCTCATGAACTACTTTTGTCCTTGGCTGTAGCTCAGTCTCAGCTCAGGGGCTGGGAGCTTTGCACAAGGGACCAAAGCAATCTGGTTCTTGATGTGCCTTGAGATTGGGGATTTCATCCCAGGGTGGGATAGCCTGAGGCCCACACAAGGGCTGGGAATGATGAGGGAGCAATGGGTGCTGACAGTAGGCACCTGTGTTTCTCCTCAATGAGAAACAATGAGGCACAGGTTCCTCCTCATCCTGGAGGCAGATGTCCCCCCAACAGCCATGCATCATTCATGCAAGAGTGGTCCCCCTCTGATACATCATATTAGAGAGACAAGACACAAGAGGGCTTTTAATTATAGAAACAATTACCAAGGATTAATGACAGCAGTGGTGTGATGGATTATGGTTACTCCTGAAGTCTCCTAAAAAGCCTTGGTAGGGTGTTTCTTCTTTGTCAGATGTGGGGGAGCAATGAGAGCCCTTCCATGGGTGTTTGCTGATGCTGTGGTGCACCTCAGCTCCTGCTGGGTCCTGCTCTTTGCCTCTGGTTTGCTGGGATGAGAGAGACCTGGGGGCTTCCAGCAAGCAAGGGAGAGTCTGGGAGATCTGTGAGGAGAAGGGACAAGGGATGAGGGTGGTGGGGTTTACCCACGGGGAGCCACCAAGGTGGAGCAGAACCTGGAGGTGGGATGGGCCCTGAGAGCTGGAACGAGGATGGTTTGGTTTCAGTCAGTGTCCAGCAGCTGTTAGCTGACACTGATGTCTTCTTTGGGCTTGTGTGAGCTGAGTGGAGATGCTGCTCCTCAAACAGCCCCTGAGTGTGTACAGTGGGGCCCAGTACACAGCCCCAGCATCTTTGCACCTGGGTCTTCCTGAGCAAAGGATCAGGCCCTCACTAATCACAGCCTTAGCCAAGGGGACAGTTTCTGGGCAGACTGGACCGTGCTCAGCCTGGGTCACTCAATCTGGCCAGTTCCCCCATCATGACCTGGACACCCCAGCCCTGGTGTCCCTGCAAGCTGGGGGATGGCTGGGGAAGAGGGGGAGGATTTAACATCCAACCTAAGGCTGGATTAATAACTCCTCTGATGAGGCTGGGGGGCAGTGATCTTCACCCCCCACTTGCATATTAAGGGTGCAGAGACCTGTCCCTGACACGAGGAGGAGGGATGGGGATGGTCATGGTGGGACCGTGGTCCCTTGGGCACCACTGCCTCTTCCCTAAATAATGCTGGGGGGAGCTGGGTGCTGCAGAGCCAGGTGCCTTTTGGGCAGGGAGGCAAGGAGTGAGGAACATCTCTGTGCCAGGTAGAGGTCTTGTTTCCAAACAGGTTTTTTCCTTCCATCCAGGCCGTGGGTGGATTTGTTGCCTGCAAAAATGAGACACTAATAAAGCTGGCCAGGTGCCAGGCACAGAGCTGGTTCTTACCCAGCAGTGATGCTCCTCACAAAGCTCCTACAGCCTCCACCACCACCCCTTCTCTCTGCCAGCCCCCACAAAGCTCCTACAGCCCCATCCTCCCCCTTTCCCTCTCTGTGCCAGCCCCCCAGGAGTGCAGACCCCAGTGCTGAGTTCTCAGCAGGCAAAGGAGCATCTTTCTCCTCCAGCCTCTGAAGCACCAGGCTCTGGACAGCACTGGGAGCACCTGGAGAACCTTCCAAGTCAACCTGGAGAAACCCCTTCAAGCCCTGGAGCTGTGGTCAGCAACGTTGGGCATCAGGACAGCCTGAGCACCCCAACAACCACCCATCCCTGGTCCCTGCTACAGGCAGGAGGGATGAAGAGCTGGTTCTGGTGGGGGCCCTGTGTGAGCCAGAAGAGACCCTCAGCAGCTGGGGATCAGCTGGATTCCCCTGGGGAGAAACTAACTGGTGTTAAAAATGCCCCTCACAGGGGTGGGGGATGATGCTCCTGGTAAATTTTAAGCCATTTCCTACTAAAACCTTTCCTCTTCACCCCCTGTTCCCTGAGGAGCACAGCCTGATTGTCCTGCAGAAGCCCTGAGCTGGGCTGGGCTGAGCAGTGGGGTTTAAACTGGTAAGCAAGACCATCTACTGCCACCCAGAGACCTGGCCAGGCTGGAGAGCTGGGCAGGGAGAGACCAGAGGAGGTTCAACAAGAGCAAGGGGAGAGTCTGGCCCCTGGGAAGGAAGAACTGCTGGGATCAGGACAGGCTGGGGGGAGCTGCTGGAGAGGAGCTCAGTGGAGAAGGACCTGGGGGTGCTGGTGGGTGACAGGGTGGCCATGAGCCAGCAGTGTGTCCTGGGGCTGAGAGAGCCAATGGGATCCTGGGGGCATCAGGAGGAGTGTGGGCAGCAGGTCCCAGGAGGGGATCCTCCCCCTCTGCTCTGCCCTGCTCAGGCCCCACCTGGAGTGTTGTGTCCAGTGCTGGGCTCCCTGGGATCAAACAGGCAGGGATCTCCTGGAGAGAGTCCAGAGGAGGGACAGGGAGATGCTGAAGGGCCTGGAGCATCTCCCCTGGGAGGAAAGGCTGAGGGAGCTGGGGCTGTTCAGCCTGGAGAAGAGAAGACTAAGGGGGGACCTGATTAATGTTTATAATTATCTTAAGCAGGGGATGCAGGGGGAATCAGCCAGCCCCTTCTCAGTGTCTGTGGGGACAGGACAAGGGGCAATGGCTGCAAGTTGGAGCACAGGGAGTTCCACCCCAACCTGGGGAGGAACTTTTCCCCAGTGAGGGTGAGGGAGCCCTGGGCCAGGCTGCCCAGGGGGTGTGGAGTCTCCTTCTCTGGAGAGATTCCAGCCCCGTCTGGACACCTATCTCAGTGAAATGTCCTGGGGAGCAGCTTTGGCAGGGGGTTGGACCCCATGGGCTCTGGAGGGCCCTTCCAACCCCTACAACTCTATGATTCTATGATATTCCTCAAAGAAAAGTTAGTTTCCCAAGTCTTCCTGCTTACTAAAGAAGTCATCAGCTATCTTCCAGCCCAAATTAGACCTTGTAGACCTGCCTGGCTTATGAATCAGCTCTGCCATCACTGCACACCAGAAGAATTTGTCTTGTTTTTCAACGTAGCAGCTCCCATCCCACTCAGAGGGAAAAGGAGGCAGCCAAAAAAAGCAGGACCCTGAGTGCTGGGCTCAGCAGAGCAGTGAAAGATGGGGACAAAGAGGGGGGTTCCTTGCTTCCTTCCTTCCTTCCTTCCTTACTGGGTTCATGTGCTGGGTGCTGTGCATGTGGGAACAGGGAAGATGGAGAGCCTTGCTGGGGGTTGGGGAGCTCCTGGAGAGCCTTGCTGGGGGTTGGGAGCTCATCTCCATGGTGCTGAGGGTTGGGAGCTCCTGAAGGACATTGCTGGTGGTGGGAGCTCATGGAGGGCATTGCTGGTGGTTGGGGAGCTCATGGAGAGCGTTGCTGGGGGTTGGGGAGCTCATCTCCATAGTGCTGAGGGTTGGGAGGTCCTGGAGAGCGTTGCTGGGGGTTGGGGAGCTCATCTCCATGGTGCTGGGGGTTGGGGAGCTCCTGGAGAGCGTTGCTGGGGGTTGGGAGCTGGGTACCTTCCTGGATCAGCAGAGCAAACAGAAACCCCTCAGCTGCCAGGACAGGACAATGAGCTGGGCAGTGCCAGCCTCACATGCCAAGGAGAATAAATCATCATCCCTGGGCTCTGAGCTCAGCACTGGCTGCAGGGAGGGGAGTGGGGGGGCGGGCAAGAGCCCAAGTTCTGGGGGCAGGCAGCCCCCCAACTGGGAGCACACAGCACCCAGAGCACAGCTGCTTCCACACAAGGCAGCTCTATGAGGAGCAGATGCTGGGACCTGGGTGATGGGCAAGTTCTCCTGCTCCCCCCACTAGCTGGAGAAGCACTGGCCTTGGAAAAGGGGCCTTAGGGTGGGCTGAGCACCCTGCAAGAGCATCATATCTGGTGGGAGAGGGAAACCCAGCCTGTGCTGGGGAACTGGAGAGTATTTATTGGCCAGGGAAAGAGGTGTGCTGGTTTTGAGGGTTGATGGAGGTGCAAAGCTCCTGCTGAAGCCAACCAGTGCTGGTGTTTGGTGCCTCTGCAAAACTGGGCCCTGGGGCTTGAAAAAGAGATTGGGGTGGTGGTGGGGGGGGGGTGGTGGAATCCTCCATCTGTGGGAGCTTGTCACCTGGAGCTGACCCCACTGCCAGAAGGGACATGGCAAAAGGGTCCCTGAGGACTCCCTACAGACAGCCCAGGAGCAAGGGCTGATGAGGAGCCAAGCACCAGCTCTCAAAGTCTCCTCTCTGCCCTCACTCAACACCTTGGCAGTGGGAGAGGAGGAAGGTCCCTCTCCTCCCTCCCTGCCTGGGTGAAACCCTTGTGCCTGGTGGTGTTTCTGCTGGGGACAGCTCAGCACAGCTGGTGCTTGGCCAGAAAACACTTCCACTGTGGTTACCAAGTATTTAGGAAAGGCAACTGGGATTAGTCATGGGCTCAGGTGTTGTAGGAAAGGCAACTGGGATTAGTCATGGGTTCAGGCTGTGTTTGCAGAGCAGGTACCTATGGCCAGTGCTCTGTAGGTAAATACAAGGGGGAGATGTCTTCCCTCAGGGCTTCGTGCTCTGAAGCAGATCAAAACCACAGGAACATCAGGGTCAGGGCAGAGTGAGCTGGAGGAAACTGGGCTTTGTAAGGGGAAGGATGCCACTGCTGGGAGGCACAGGTCATGTCTGTCACCTGCAGTGCAGCAGTGACCTTGTCCTGAGGGTGCCCAGAGCCCTGGAGTAGGGGCAGTGGGTCATCATCCATCATCCCCCCCCCCAACCCTGCATCTGGAGTCGTGCCGGAGCCATACAGGTGGAGAGGGGTGCTGGCCAGGGCTGTGGGACCTCCCAGCCAGGCTAGTGGGGAGGTCCTGGGTGAGGGTCACTCCCAGTTGGGAAATGTGGCTGTAGCAGGGCTCCTTCTGCAGCTGGGGGAGAGGACAAGGTGGGGTGGTGTCTCCCCAGGGCACCCAGGGCTTTGCTGCCTCCGGCCATGCGGTGTCACCCTCCACTGGGAGCTGGGGCTCTGCACAGCCTCTCACCACTGCATCTCCTCCAGGTGCCCCAGGAGCTTTGGGGAACCCAGGAAAGAAGCACTGAAGCATGTCCCAGGGCAGGGATCAGCTCCTTCAATGTCCTTCCAAGGGATGCCATCCCCACCACACAAAGAACTGGCATCCCTGAGCCCTTTCAGCAGTGGTCCAGTGATCCCAGAGCCACCCAAACTCTGCAGGGTCACACACTGGGAGCCACCCAGCTGGCTCCTTCTAGGAGTTTTCATTAATTAAAATTAATGGCCACTGAGAGCCTGGAGCCATCACATGGCTCCCACTGCTGCATCCTTGAGGGGGAGAAACCATCACTGGCTGTCACCAGAGCTGGCTGTGCCAGGGTGCTGCATTCAGGCTGGCAGAGGACCAGCGTGTCTGGCAACACTGGGGACTGAGCTGACACAGCCCCCTGGCCCCTGTGTTTGCCAGCCAAGGGCAAACTGGGGGCAAAAGGCACTTTATCTCTCTATTTATTGGTTTTTGGGGTTTTTTTATCCCCAGCATATTTCAGCCCAGAGCTCTTGGGGATGTTGAATGTGTGCCAGAGCAGCTGGGAGGGGTTTTATTTCTCTCTCCTGTTGTGGGTTGGCTTGGGTTTTGGGTTGGTTTGGGTTATGGGTTTGTTTTGGGTTTTTTTTTCCTTAAATCATCATTTTTTTCCCCTCATCATTTTGCTGAGCCTGTGTGAAAATGCCCCAGAAAGCCAGAAAACTTGTCAAGATGCTTCCAGCCCTGGCTCACTTGGAGCAGCACCTCCAAAACCAGGGCTGCTCCTCAAAGCATCGTGTGCTGACAGCCCTCCTGCTTCTGCACTCCCACCACCTCCCCCTGAGCTGGGGACAGGGACACCTCAGTGGGAGGAGGGGACAACTGGGACTCAGGGGGTCCTGCTGTGTCCCCAGTGCTGATGCTGGGCAAGAGGCAGAGCTTGGAGCAATGTGGTTTATGGATCCATCCTCATTTAAGGAGGAGGGGGAAGGTATTTTGAGCAGGGGCAGGCTCACAGGACAGGGGTGATGGGTTGGGATAAAGTCCCAGGGGACTTGAGGAGGGGACCAGATCCATCTCAGCATCCCAAATGCCTCAACAGGGAGAAGGTTCTGGCTCTGCAGAGGATGGGGGGCCCAGCCTGTCCCCATCTTCTGACATGAGTCCCTTTCTGAGTGATGCTCATGCTGAAGCCAATTTGAATTCCTTGCAGAATTCCTTCCAACTCATTCCTGCCCCCATGGATGCCCGGCCTGGGGCTGTGTGGCTCTGGCACAGGGAAGCAGAGCTGGTAACCTCAGCCTTGTGCCTTTTCTTCACACCTTTGTCCTGGCCTTTCCCTAAAGTGATGCTGAAGGGCCACCAAAGGTCACAGGAGGAGGTGGCAACCTGCAGGTAGAGGGGAAGCAGGGCTGAGCTCACATCAGGGGCTTTAGTCACAACCTGCCTCTTCCCTCACCCTGGGCAAATCATGTGCCTGTGCCTCAGTTTCCCCCCACAGTAAAATAATGGTCCAAAGGGGATGTGGTGAGACATAACTAACTTGGTTTTCTAGTGAGAGGCTTTGGGGATGGGACAAGGACGAAGGGGACCCCTCTGAGCTGGGCTCCCTCAGCTTCCCCCACTGCACTGCCAGTTCTCTGCCCTGCTCAAATCAACCCTCAGCCTGAGAAGCAGCCAGAGGAGCATCTTCCCTCAGACCAAACCAGATCAGTGCTGGTCTCCCAGTAGGAGCATCTTCCCTCAGACCAAACCAGATCAGTGCTGGTCTCCCAGTAGGAGCATCTTCTCTCAGACCAAACCAGGTCGGTGCTGGTCTCCCAGTAGGAGCATCTTCTCTCAGACCAAACCAGATCAGTGCTGGTCTCCCAGTAGGAGCATCTTCTCTCAGACCAAACCAGGTCGGTGCTGGTCTCCCAGTAGGAGCATCTTCTCTCAGACCAAACCAGGTCGGTGCTGGTCTCCCAGTAGGAGCATCTTCTCTCAGACCAAACCAGGTCGGTGCTGGTCTCCCAGTAGGAGCATCTTCTCTCAGACCAAACCAGATCAGTGCTGGTCTCCCAGTAGGAGCATCTTCTCTCAGACCAAACCAGACCAGTGCTGGTCTCCCAGTAGGAGCATCTTCTCTCAGACCAAACCAGATCAGTGCTGGTCTCCCAGTAGGAGCATCTTCTCTCAGACCAAACCAGGTCGGTGCTGGTCTCCCAGTAGGAGCATCTTCTCTCAGACCAAACCAGGTCGGTGCTGGTCTCCCAGTAGGAGCATCTTCTCTCAGACCAAACCAGAGCGGTGCTGGTCTCCCAGTAGGAGCATCTTCTCTCAGACCAAACCAGAGCGGTGCTGGTCTCCCAGTAGGAGCATCTTCTCTCAGACCAAACCAGATCAGTGCTGGTCTCCCAGTAGGAGCATCTTCTCTCAGACCAAACCAGGTCGGTGCTGGTCTCCCAGTAGGAGCATCTTCTCTCAGACCAAACCAGACCAGTGCTGGTCTCCCAGTAGGAGCATCTTCTCTCAGACCAAACCAGACCAGTGCTGGTCTCCCAGTAGGAGCATCTTCTCTCAGACCAAACCAGAGCGGTGCTGGTCTCCCAGTAGGAGCATCTTCTCTCAGACCAAACCAGAGCGGTGCTGGTCTCCCAGTAGGAGCATCTTCTCTCGGACCAAACCAGATCAGTGCTGGTCTCCCAGTAGGAGCATCTTCTCTCGGACCAAACCAGATCAGTGCTGGTCTCCCAGTAGGAGCATCTTCTCTCAGACCAAACCAGATCAGTGCTGGTCTCCCAGTGACAGGAGCTGGATGAAGCAGTTCCCCCAGTCCCTTGGTTAGGCAGACCTGTGGAGTGAGGGCAGGGGGCTGGATATCTGTTTCATTGACACTGTTTTTGAAGCAGTGGCTTAATGACAAGCTTCCAATTAGCCAGAATCACCTTTTCACCCTGGGGAACTGGAAGAAAACGTGGATTGCTCTGGCACACCCATGCCAGCCTCTTAAAAACACATCTCCAACCAAACCAGATGCACTTTCCCATCTTTTATTAAGCAGATAAATTGCTGGTGTTTAAGAGAGCAGTGAAATTCCTTCACACCCATGTAAATCTCTTGGGTTTTTTGTTTTTTAACTGCAGATCCAGGGATGAAACTCAAATGGGAAAGCCTGAGATTGCTTGTGCCTGTCCTGAAATTAGAAATCCAGAGCCCAGAGCAAATGAGCAGTAGGAGGCAGGCAGAAAGCTCCCAGCAAGCAAGAAGGGCTGGGCTTGCAGCAAGGGATGGAAGTTGCTGTTGGCATTTCTCCTGGCAGCAGCCTGCAGAAATTGGAGCCAATTCAGGCAAGAAGCTGTAAGAGGGCAGCCCGTGGCATGAAAGCAGCCTGGGGTGCAGCGCTCTGCCCTACCCCTGGTTTCTTTCCTCAGTTTCCCCAGCTGTGAAATGGAGGATGGGCTACTAACACCCCCACCCCCCTAAAAAACCCACTGTCAAGGTGCAGAAAATGGAACTGAAGCCCTCAAGTGTTGCTTGTCAGCTGCAAGAGAACAAGGGCAGGGAACAGAGTCTCCTAAAGCCTGGGACTAGTGAGGCTGGAGCCAGCCTGGACCAGCAGCAGTGAGTAGAGATGAGCACCAACTCTGCCCTGGAAGGATGTCAGCCCTAAGGAGGGAGTTGGCCTTTCTCCTCCTCAAAGCCTAATTAACCACCTCGTTTCCAGTTGTGGAAGGCTCTAGGAGGAGCAGAGAGGGGCAAAGGAGAGAGCTCTGAGGAGGAATGGCTAATGGTGAGCGGTGTCTCTGAGTGGGGGGGGGGTTTAAGGGGGGATGCACCCTGTCACTGCCCTGTGGCTTGGCACCTTCCTGGCCTTGCTGGGGGTGGGGGGCAGTGGAGCCCACCGTGGGGGGGCAGTGAAGCCCACCGTGGGGGGCAGTGAAGCCCACCGTGGGGGATGAACGTGGGAGCCCTGGCTGGGCTGGGGGATGTGCTTGGGGTACGGTGCTGGTTGTGCCCTGCTGGCCCCAGTTTCCCTCTCGGATTGGGGGAAATGGTCCATGTTGGCTCATTATCACCCCTCTTTTCTAGCGCAGGGATGGGGAGGGGAGCTCCCAGTGAGGTGGGTGCCCGGGGAAGGTCCCAGGGCAGGCAGGGTGGGGGTGTGGGGCTGGGGGAGCCTGAGCAGGGTATTTTAGGGGTACCCGAGGATGCTGGCGTGGGGTCGGGATGCCCCGGACAGAGCAGCCCTGAGCTGGCAGAGCCCAGTCTGTGCTGGGAAGGGGGGAAAGAAGGGATGGGACCCCTCCCCTTTGGGAACAGCAAAAAGGGGGAGGGGGGTCCCCGCGCTTTTCTCCGCATCCCACCGCGGGCTTCAGCCCGGTCGTTCCCCCTCCCCACCCGCAGCGCAGCTCCGGGGGCCGCAATCGACCCCTCATCCCCCTCCCCATCCTCATCCTCATCCCCCCCCATCCCTCCCCCGCGCTCTCGGGGCGGTGCGGGCCCAGCGTTGGGGGGGGGGGAAGGGGGAAGGGAGAAGGGGGGGGCGGCTTCTACTCCCGCTCCGGTGCCGCACGGCCGGGAGAGCGGCGGGGCCGGCAGCCGCCGCGCTGCCCCCCCGCAACCTCCCTCCCTTCCCCGGGGCCGGGCCGGGGTCTGAGCGGAGCCGCCGCCGCCGCCGCCGCGCCGCCCCCGGGGCTGCGGCTCTGGCCAAGCCGCCGCCGCGCCATGGGCTGCCCGGGAGCCGGAGCCGAGCGGTGAGTGCGGGGTCCTGGGTTGGGGGAAGCGTTGGAGATGCGGGGTAGGGCCTGGGCTGGGCTGGGCTGGGGGAGGTAGAGCCCGGCCGGGGCTCACACGTGGGTGCGGGGGGGTTGGGGGGGGTGGGGGGTGGGGGGAGCGGAGCCTTTGAGGGGTGGGTGCCCCCGGGTTCTGCAAGGCCGGGGCCTCCGGAGGGGTCCCCCGGGGTGTGGGGGCTCCCCCGAGGAGAGGGGGTCCCCCGGGGTGTGGGGGGGTCCCGGGAGTGAGGGGGTCCCCCGAGGAGTGGGGGGTCCCCCGGGGTGTGGAGGTCCCCCGAGGAGAGGGGGTCCCCCGGGGTGTGGGGGGTCCCTCGAGGAGTGGGGGTCCCCCGAGGAGAGGGGGTCCCCCGGGGTGTGGGGGGTCCGGCCCCGGTTGGGGGGAGAAGGGAGGGTGGGTGTTTGGGTGGGTTGGGGGGTAGTGACGCCCCCACCACCACCCCCCAAGCCGGGTTGGTGGCACCTGGGTTGGGGGGGGTGGGGGGGGGTTTAAATGGTCTCAAGCAGGTGGAGAGCTGCACTGGGAGGTCCAGCCTTGAACCGAGCCGGCTCCATCCTCCACCCCTCGCCCCCCTCCCCACCCCCTATTCTGCCCCAGACCCCCGGCGCTCCCCAGGGTCTGGTCCCTGCAGTGTCCCCGTTGCCAAGGCTGGAGCTGCCGCTCGCAGCCTTTCCCCGAGGCTGAGCCTTGCCAGGCAAGAAGGGGCTTCTCCCACCTCCCATCGCTCCCATTTCCCCCCCTCCCCTTTCCCCAGCCCTGCAGGGTCTCTTCTCACCACCCCAGGGCCCTGCCTGCCCCCTTCTCTCAGCATCCTTGATTTTTAGGGCTAGGTGCCTTCTCCTGTCAAAACACCCCAGGGTTGATTCAGCTGCTGGTGTTACTGGGGTTGTGTTTCTCTGGGAAATGGGAGCAGGCAGCAATCGCAGCATATGCAGCTCCTATCACCGTTCTGGAATAGCAGCCTGTCTCTCTTCCTACATCCAGAGTACTTTTGTGCCACTTTCTTAATCCACTTGCAAAGCGGATTGAGCTAAAACCTGAGGAGAGAGGTACTGTGATTCCCACCCCCTTCCTCCGCTCAAGGGAGGGGTTGCAGGAGAGCAGCTGCTCTTTTAAATTCCTGCCCTAGCCTTCCCCTGAGATGAGGTTTTGGGAAGGAGAGAGGAGCAGCCAGGAGGAGGGAGGATAACAGAAGCAGGCAGAGCACCGGTAAAATAGATCAAGTGCTCATCAGGCTGTGGATCCGCAACCTGGCAACACCCAGAGCACAAGCTCATCCCTTTGAAGAGCATCTACTGGGCCCTGGGGATGGGACAGGGCTGGTGATGCTGGGTGAGGACCAGCCTGGGCCTTCTGAAGAGCTCCCACTTGCTGCTTAGTTTCATGGCTTGGATTCAGCTGTGGATGTGGACTGTTTGCTCCCATCCTGGCTGTGCTGCTGCCTTGGGGCAGGATGCTGTCCTGCCTGGAGCCAGCTGCCCTGCTGCTGGGGAGACACAAGGAGAAAAACCCATGTCCAGAGAGGGAAAGTTCCTACAAATGTCTGTCTCAATCAAATCACAAGGAATTTAAAAAAAACTAAAAATGGAAATACAACCAAAGCCTGACAAAGCAGAGTTTCCCAGCCAGCTGAATAGCTGCTCCATGGGATGTGCTCTTGTGCAGCTTTAAACCCAGGGCTGGATTCTGTTGCTGGCCTTAAAAATGCAGGTGGTGACCCCTGTGATAACCCCCTTGGTAAAGGAGGTGACTTAGGGTTTTGCACCCCAAAGCTCTTCCCTGCTGCTTCATCATCCCTTTTACCTGCTGGATGGAGACTGGGGGATGAGGTACCTGCTGCCTGGCATGGCAAGAATCACAGCCTGCATCCTTTAACCAGGAGGGTAATTCAAGATGTGCTGGGGGGCTGCTGTTCTGACAGCCTGTGCCTGATCTGGTTGAAGCTGAGCTAGTGTATTCATCACTGGTGTTAAGGCAGAGAGCGGGGCTGCTGGAGGACTGGGAGTGCTGGGGGAGTTTTGGCTGGAGCAGCTGGGACAGGTGCCTTCCGAACCACACAGTGGTTTCCCGAGGTTGAAAAGATCCCACTTGTACCTCTGTAGCCTTTGCCCAAAGCCTCTAGTCCTCAGCTGAGCTGAGCTTGAATGCCTCAAGCAAGGCAAAGCAGCTGGAGAAGCACCCCAGCAGCAGGCAGCAAGTGTGTTCCCACCGGCGTAGGGAAGCAGGAGGGCAAAGCAGCTTCATGAAAGAGTTTAGGGGTGGTTGGTTTGCTTTTATCCTGCCCTGAGGTGAGGAGGGAGCTGGAGGACCAGGGAAATGGGGGCTGACTTGTGTTTAGCCCCTTTTGGGCTGCCCCTTGGCAGCGATGCCTGGGGTGGGAAGCAGCTGCATCAAGGCTGAGTGAGGGACTCCGTGGTGGCAGAGTGGGAGCATCTCCCAGGCATGGCCAGATCCTGCACCACCTCCCAGTGCTGCCAGGCTCAGGGGATGTGCTTGTGCTCATCCCTCCCTGAAGATAGCAGGGCCAGGGGCTTTTTGCCTTTTTTTTTGAGGGGGGGGGATATGATGAGCTCAGGAATGTCTGCTTTTATTAGCTGGGTTCATCCTGCATCACAAGATACTCTGCATCCCTTGCTCCAAGGCCCAAACCTAATCACTGTGTTTTCCCTCTGAGCAACAGCCTGAATTAACCATGGGATGTGAAGCCCAATGGTATGGACAATGAGAGTGCCTGGCTTGGTGTTTAAAGGCTTTAAATTAACATTGCTGGAATCCATGGAGCTTTTTTGGCTTCTGGTTGTTGTTGGCTTGCTGCTGTTTTACCCACCACCCCCCCAAGCATCCTGCCAGGGAGGGAGCAGCCCCTCTCAGCTCAGCAGCATGAAGAGCTGGGTCTGCTGTAAGGCAGTTGTGGAGAAGCTCTGGGAGATAGGAGCCACCTTGCTGCTGCGTTTGCATCCCTGGGATGGAAAAGAGCTGTTGCTGTAGCCCTGGAAATGTTGGGAATGTAAAGCACGTGGATGGATGCGTTGTGTGTGGGCAGCAGGAATTCCCATGGCGCTGGCTGGCTGCGGCGTGGGCAGCCCAGGTGCTGTGTCCATCGCCAGCAGCATCTCCCCAAAATGTCAAATCCCACATCTGGGAGCTTAGTGAGGCCATCCCTGAGCCTCTCCCCTGCTAAATCACCAAGGTGCTATAAAGCATGCATCCCGTGCCTCAGTTTCCCCATCTGTGGATGGCCGCAGTCTGGAGGCCTGGCTTCATGAGTTCATCCATGGAATCATAGAATCCCAAACTGGACTGGGTTGGGAGGGACCCCAAGGAGCACAGAGCTCCAACCCCCCTGCCACAGGCAGGGCCACCAACCTCCTGGCCTGGAGCTACACAAGGTTGCCCAGCCAACCTGGCCTTCAACACCCCCAGGGATGAGGCACCCACCCCCTCTCTGGGCAGCCCCTTCCAGCCCCTCACACGCTCTGTGACAGCCAGAAGCCTTCAGCCTGTTTGTGTCTAAAGCTCAATGACCAGGGTAGGGAGATTTCCTGGGCTTTGGGTGTCGATGCCTGGCTTTTCTGGGAGGTTGGATGTGAAGCTTCTGTTGGGCTTACCTTGAAAGGTGAAGCAAACCCTTCCCTGAGGCTTGGCTCCAGGGATGCAGGAGCAACAGGGGCTGGACCACAGCACCCCTCAGCCACGGGCGGCGGGGCGCTGGGCAGCCATCGCCAGCGATGTGAGGCTGTCAACCCTCTTTCTGCTCCCTTTGCTTTCAGTCACTGCGCTTTGGGGTTGTAGCTGGACCCCTGAACTAACCATGTGAGGTCTGAGCTGTGATCAACCAGCTGCCACAGCGCCTGGGCATGACACAGGGGCTGGGATGCTGGGGAACAGAGGCAGCATCCTTGCCATCCTGCCTTCCTCCTGCTGAATTTTTCAGGCCACCATGAGCTCCCAGTTTACAGCCCCATCCATCATGTGGGTTTAGGGTGGTGGGTTTGTTTTTTGGGTTGTGGTTTTTGTTTTTTTTTTTAATTTAAAGCTGCATCCCAGCTCTTACAGGCTCAGACCTGGAGCTCTGGGGCTGCTTCTCCAGCTCCTGACGTGCCAGCCAAAATAGCAGCGGCCACATACTGTAGTGGAGAGGAACAAGTGTCACTGAGAATTAAAATGACAGATCCCAGCATCAAGGTCTCTGAGGGTTTGTGCTTTATTAAGCAACAGTGAGTTCATGGGAAAGGACTTTCACCCGGAGCACTGGTTGTGTCTACAAGAAAAGAGAATCAGGGGCTATATTTAGGCTCAGCTGTGTGATGGGGAGACAGGGCCAGGCACTGCAGGAGGGGAGCTGGGCACCCTTGGACCTGCAAGAGTGAGCTCTGTCCCTGGGGAGACTGGGGATGGTTTGGTGGGATGCAAGGAGCAGGCCATGGGGATGGCTTGGCTTCAGGATGCTGCAGAGGGACGAGCTGTGGTGCTGCAGGGAGCCACAGGGTCATCTTCACCTGTGTGATGGCCTGGTTGGGCTCTTGTGTGCCTGGACCTACCTCAGTTGCAGCTGAGCACGTGGAGCACGGCTGGGAAAGCTCCTCTGAATAGGACTGCCCTGTCTGCACCTTGCTTTGGCACAGCACCCAGCCTGGCATAGCACCCAGCCTGGCACTGGGTTAGGGGAAAAAGGGGTGCTGCACCCCTGAGATGATGGTTGCACCCACCAGTCCCTGCCTGCTGCTGTGCGGTCCCTTGGGTGGTTCCCTCTTCCTAAAATGTGTTTTGGTGATAATAAGGTTATTTAATAGATCAATGTTTTATCTCTCTGCCTTAGGGTGTCCCTCTTCCCACCGCCCCTTCCTATTAAAAATTCATTGCTTCTCTGAGATGCAGTTGCTAGAGGGAGACAGGGAGAAATAAAGGAGGTTCTTGGAAAGGAAGAGGGAAAATATTTAATAGGAAGGGAATAGAAGAAATATTTGGAACAAATATTCTCCTTCTTGCTGCCTGAGGTGTGTTTGGGCCCAGGCACTGCCCCATCATGTCCCAGCACCCTGTTGCTCCCAGCAGATTTGAACACCTCCATAGAATCCCAGCCTGGTCTGGGTTGGGAGGGACCCCAAGGAGCACAGAGCTCCAACCCCCTGCCACAGGCAGGGACACCAACCTCCAGGCCTGGAGCTACACAAGGTTGCCCAGGGCCCCAGCCAACCTGGCCTTCAACACCCCCAGACACGGGGTACCCACCCCCTCTCTGGGCAGCCTGTTCCAGCCCCTCACCACTCTCTCTGCAAAGAACTTCCCCCAGTCTCTCCTCTCACCCTTCCCTCCTCCAGCTTCACTCCATCCCCCTTGTCCTGCCATTGTCTCCCCTCTTAACAAGCTGATTCCCCTCCTGTTCCTCTGCTCCCTTCAGGGACTGGCAGGCTGCAATGAGGTCCCCCCACAGCCTTCTCTTCTCCAGGCTGACCCAGCCCAGCTCCCTCAGCCTCTCTCCATAGGGGAGCTGCTCCAGCCCTCTGAGCATCTTTGTGGCTCCTCTGACCCCTCTCCAACTTGAGGAGATTGTGTGGGACCTGGGGCCAGCCCAGGCTGTGGGACAGTCCTGCTGCTGCTGCTCAGGGACCAGTCCCCGTTGATGGCAAAGCCCTTGCTGACTCCAGACCTGGGAGCCTGAGGACATCAAGGCTGTTTTGAGTGGTGATTTCAAGCAGAGGAAAGAAGCTGCAATAAGATGGGGGTGGGAGAGGGATGTGTTTGACCTCTGACTCCTATCACACCCTCAGTGTTGCCAGAACCACCCCCTGAGCTTTCATTCCCTTTTCCTGCTTGATTTGGAGGCTGTTTCAGGCCAGGCAGATGTGAGCTGAAATAATTTAGAGGGAGGTTGGTGAGAGGCTGTGGCACAAGGAGCTCTGGCTTTAACTCAGAGCCATCCAGCAGCCAGGGCAGCTGGGAAATAACCAAAGTCAGAAGAAGGGCAGCACGTGGGGAGGGACCATGGCTGGGCCAAGCAGGACCCAGGTTGGCTCAGGAAGGTGCTTTCTGTCTTTATTTTAAAGGCTTCTGATGCTCCTCATGATGCTCTGTGTGGGTCAGTAAGCAGCAGAGGTTTGCAGAGCACCATCCCACAGAGTAGGAGGAGGGGGTGTCTCTGGCTGAACATCCCATCCAAACCCCATCAACCAAGTCTCTGTGGTCACCCTAGTTTTTGGGTACTGTAATATCTCAAATGAGCTGAGTTTGACTCCCCTCAGGGGGCAGGAGTTACTGAGCTCAGTGCCCAAAGGCCTGGGCCTGGGCCTGGGCCTGCGCCTGCGCCTGCGCCTGGGCCTGGGCCTGGGCCTCGGCCTAGCAGTGCAGCCAAAAGAGCAAATTATATGGTTGGTTTGTGCTTCTGGCCTCTTTTTTTCCAGAGGGTCACCCAGTCTGACCTTCTTTCTGCTCAGGACAGCTGGACACCAACTCTGTAGTGTTGCCAGAATGAGCTATTTTGTGTTTTTCCATTTAAATCTCATTTGAAGGAAAGTCCATCTGGTTCCCTTCGTGCTGCCAGAGGAAAAAGGCTGCTCTCAGGTTGACTTTCTCCAGGGCATCACCTCACTGGAGACCCAGGTGAGGCTGTGTGGCCAGGACCTCTGTCTCCTCTTTCCCTCACAGCAGTGAGGAGGTGGGAAGCAGAGCTCCTGGGATTGGGGATGGAAAACAAGCAGGACCCTGCAAGATGAGGTGACACAAATGAGATCTAAATTGTGACCTTTCCCTGTAAGCAGGAGTATTAACTAAGTGTGACAAACAGAGAGGAGGGGAAATAATCCTGTCTCCATTAGTCCTTGTGCCCAGGGCTGATGTGGAGTTGGAGCCTGTGGTGGGCTACCCAGGATCCAGCTGGTGGTGCTGGACATCCTCTCCCCAGCTGTGTGTTGCTCCAGGAATTATTTTGGAGGCTGGATACTTCCCATCATCAGTTCAGGGAGCAGTTTCTCTTCTTGCCTTCAGGATCCTGGTTTTGCACAAAGCTCCAGCCCCAGGGTGAGGAGATCCTTGTGGAAAAGAGGTTTCCAGCTTGGGGAGTGCCCACCACAGCATCCAGCTGTGCCATCACTGGGAAACCCAGCCTTGAAGCAGTATCTACCAGCCTCTGGAAACAAGCCCAAGTTGTTTGCTGTGGCTTTGTGATCTGGGATGTGACCTGATGGATCAGTCTTACCCATCCCCAGACATGCTCCTGTCCCAGCTGCCAGGTTTGAGGTTTCCTCCAGGATTTTCCCCTGAAGCTCTTGCTGGGTTGTGGCTGCTGCTGTCTGCTGCAGCTTGTGCTGGGATGTGGGCAGAGCCATCTCTGGTACTGGGACCTCTTGATGCTGGGCTCCAGCTGTCCCACTGGGGTCCAGCTCAGCTGTCTCCATCTCCATGACATCCCTCTTTCACAAGGCATTTAAGAAACACACCTTTATTTCACTGTTAACAGCTCTGCCCTCTCTCTGTTTCTCTCCTTGGGGTTGTTTCTGACTGTGTCCCCACCCCAGAAGCCAGCAGACACCGTGTCCCTGCTGTGGACAGGCTTTTTTTCCTCCTTCCTTGCTGATTTTCTCAATTCCCCTGTTAATTTCTGGAGAAAGATGCTTTTTGGGAGCACGTCGCTAGGAGAGAGCAGACTTCATTGAGGATTTCAAATGAACAGCCTGTGACACCCCCTCCACAGCAACGTGTCACTGTTGTTGTTCTTGTTTCAATAAGTAAAGGTCAGATGGAAACCTGGCTGGCTGGAAACTCTGATGCTAATTACATTAATGAGCAACAATCTCTTACTGCTCCGTGCTCAGTTCTCCTGGATGCTGGGGCGGCGTGAGGGTGGGTGAGGGGATCTTGGGTGCTGGTGGGTGTCTTGCAGCTGCAAGTGGCAGTATGGGGATGTTGAGGGGCTCCTGGGGTTCAGGTCTCTTGTAGTTTGGGGGTTTGCAGATTCCCTGCCACGCATGTCTGCTGGAAAGGTTGGGATGTTCATCCTGAGGGATGTTTCTGCCCTAGAAGGGCTTAACTGGGGGCATCCTCACCTGGTCCTCCTGAGGTACATCTCATCTGTGATCCTCATCACAGAATGTGACAATCCTCATTGGTGGTTCTGTGATCCTCACCTGTGGTTCTGTGATCCTCACCTGGTTCTCTGGAGGTACAAGTGTCTCTGCTGGTTTCACAGGGCCCCCAGGGTCACAGCTGGACTTTGCTTTGCTGCCAGACTTCTTCAAGTCCTGTCTCCAGGACTTGGACCAGAGGCTCTTTGGTGGAGAGGCAGATCTTAGCTGGTACCAGGGGAAAGGAGACTCCTACCTTGGCTCTTCCACCAAGTTGCTCTAGAAAAGAGTTAAAATATAAATTTTAAGTGTTTGTGCCTTAAAATACCAGACTCGGGGACTAGATGGTGGCAGGTGCTGTGGTGGGATGAACCCTCAGATTGCTGAGGAGTTGTACTGGCAGACTGGGACTGGAGGAGTTTTTCAGGGCTGCTGAGCATCTCCTGGGGAGCCATCTCCACCCTTGCTGAGATGAAGGGAGGTGCTGGA
Source organism: Hypotaenidia okinawae (assembly GCA_027925045.1). Taxonomy (NCBI): domain Eukaryota; kingdom Metazoa; phylum Chordata; class Aves; order Gruiformes; family Rallidae; genus Hypotaenidia; species Hypotaenidia okinawae. Next base: position 2,144,274 of record BSDF01000027.1, on the reverse strand, counting down.
GCACACAAGGTCCCACACACGTTGCAGAACCAATCTGCTTCCCTGCCAATGATCACATCACTTGGGCATCAGAGGAGCCCCACCTTGCTCTGCAGCTGCCAGCACCCTGGGACAAAGGCTGCAATCCCTTGAAGCACACACGCTGCCTGGACTCTTCTAGACCAGATTCTTGCTGTGTGGCACCACGTTGTAGCTGCATTGGTGCTGCAAACTTCTCCCCCATGGACGATGAGGCCAGACTGAGGTGTTTCTGGATCATTTTGCCACAGAAAGGGTTTGGTTTGGGTTGCTCTTGCCTTTATTTTTAAGTTTTGGATCTGAGTCACTTCCACACATCCATGTGCATCAACCACCCAGGCTGCAGGGTCCCTCAGAGGGACGTTTTCCAGCTGAGGAGATGTGATCGTGCCTGGGAATCTGTGTTGGGCCTTTCCTGTCTTGCTGCCAGCCCTGGAGTGCTCCCTGTCCCTGTGGTCCCAGCACTGCCACGCTGCCAGTGCCTCTGGCCAGCCCAGGGAGGTTTGCTGGTCTCCAGCACGCCCATGGCAGGAGATTTCCTTGCTGCTGTTGCTAATGGAGGGTGGAATTTTTAGAGCCTCTCCTCCTTTGTTGGTGTGTATCCCTGGCAGGGCTCTGTGCAGAGCACCAGATGAATTATGGATGTGTATGTCCCTGCCACTGACTGCTAAACAGGGAGGGGGAGGATGAGAAAGGGGGAGTCCCTGTGCAGTACCTGCAGGGCTGGGCTTGAGCCAGTGGGTTTCAGAGGGGTGTCTCTGTCATTTGCTTTGGAGTAGTGATGTTTTCCTGGAGGAGTTGTAGCTTTTCTGGAGTGCTGTGTGCTGTCCATTCTCTGGGAACCCCAAAAGTGAGGTTTTCCCCTCCATAAGTAGCACCCAGGCAGTGCTGGAGCTCACAGGAGCGAGTGGTGAGGCTGCAGGGGATGGCTCTGCCTGGGTAGGGGACCCCAACCCTCCTGGGGCCAGCTCTTGGCTCCCCATCGTCACCAGGGATGACCCCTTCCCACTCACTAAGGGGGTGTCCCAGCAGAGCCAGGTCCTTGTGCCTCTTTGGGCTGCATATGGGAATGGAGATGCTGCCCTGGTCCCACAGCCACAGCTGATGCCCTGAAGCTGTAGGTTTGGGGACTGACGCCAGTGTGTCTCACTCCAAATGTCACTGCTCGCTGTCAGCTCGAGCCTGGAGGAGATCTGGGGGTGGCACAGCTGGACCCCCTCCCTCCTCCCAAGGCCCATCTGGCCCCCTCTGAAATCTGAGCAGTGTGGCTGGGGAGGGATCTGCTCTTCATGGGGCTCAGGGGGGCTGGGACCAGGGTGGTTTGGGCTCACCCCCACCTGGCAGAACCATGGTTGTAATACTGAGCGTTATTTCCCCCTGTGATGGGGTTTTTCTTTCTTTACTGGCTGCTCCCATGATCCTAACTGGGATGGCAATGCCATTTCCAGTGCAGCAGCTGTAGGCAGATCTTAACCAGAGTGTTCTTAACCAGGATTGATGCTGAGCAGAGCTGAACAGTGGAGGGAAGGCTCTTGCCCCACACTTCCCTCACCTGGGATTCCTGCTCTGAGCAGGGGGTTCCAGCAGATTGGGGACTCCACACCTGCACCCCCACCCCCACCTCTGCACCCACAGAGCTTTGCTCACGGAGCTACAGACTTATTTTCCTGCAGAAAGCCCAGCACTCCTGCCAGAACAGGGTTGTTTTCCAGCCATGACTGGCTCTCCTGCCCTGTCCTCAGAGCAGACATCTGTCTGTCAGTCTGGCCTGTCGGTCTGTTCATGTTGCCCATGAGTCCAGCTGCCCAGTTGAATTAAAGTCTCCCAAATGAAGCTTTGGCCTCATGAGGTGTGTTGCCACCCACCCCAGGGCTCTGGGCTTCTTCTCCAGAGGGAAGCTGGACTCACTGGGATGCTGGGGACCCCTCCAGACCCCGCTGTGGGTGAAGGCACTCCATGGGACTTGAGCCCTCAGGAACAGGGCCCATTCTGAGGGTTAGGCATGGAAATGACTGTGATTTTATCCATGAGCCTCAGAGGGGTGGTCAGGATGGCCTTCACTTCAATTCATGCAGATCCTGTCACCATGGCACCGTTGGCAGCCGGCTTGTGGTAGTCTCCACAGTCCAGGTAAAGGATTAAGAGTAGACTTTGCCACCAAAGGTCCACTGCTGGCAGCTACAGTCATCGATTGCGGTGGTAGATTTATGTGCCAGTCCCCTAATGGGCTCAGGCCAGCATCACTGAGATGCTGAGCTTAATGAACGGCCTAATTTAACGAGGGTTGGCATGCTGGACTGGCTGGACAAACGAGGTCATTTGATGGGGCAAAGCCTGCCAGAAAGCAGGAGGCACTCAGGCTGCTGTGAAGTCCTTCAGCTGGGGGTGTGTGGGGGGGCTCTGCCAGGCCCTGCTGTCGAAGTGGGGCCTGGGCCGGGGCCGGGCAGGCGGCTGCGCGTGTGTAGGCCGAGCGCTCCGCACGCCCCGAGCAGCGTCATCAATCAGCTTGCTGAAAGGTGGCTAATTACAGCGTGTGCTTTTCTGTTATGATTATTAATCATCCTGCTCCTGTACTTCATTTATTACGGAGCTGCCTAGGGGAGAGAGGAGCAGGGGTCCCTTCATGTGACGAGGGGACCCCTTCTCCCTGGGAACCCCTCTGGGCGATGGGTCTGCGGGACATGGGTGCTCCCAGCATGGTGGGGACAACGTGGGGTCTCCCAACCACCAGGTCAGCCAGTGCTAAACCTGGGGACGTCCTGCTTGGTGGGGCTCTGGGGAGCTCCCTCTGTCCCCTTCCAGCTGCATGTGGCACACTAGCATCCCTAGCACAGAAGGTAAGTGATGAGCTTGGGAAGCATCCGCATGCCCCGGGGAGGCAGGAGGGGGAAGCAGCTGCAGGAGAAGGAGCAAATTCCCCTCTCTCATTTAATGATCTTTATTTGTGTCTCTGTGGGGGCAGGAGCTGCTGCCAGGAGCACAGCCCTGTTTTCTGAGCTGCTCCGCTCCCAGCCAGGAGACGTGCGTGCCCTACTGTCACGTCTGCACCGGCTGGGGCTGTTAAGGGCTTGGGCTTTGTAAAGCAGCAGCATTGTGGCATGGGCTTTAAAACCAGCAGATATCAGGAGAACGATTCCCAGCTCAGGTTCCCCATCTCTGGTTTCAGAAGAAACCTGAGCAAGGGCAAACCTTGGGCCCTGGGTTATGAGGCAGTTTTGGTTCCAGTAGGGAGATTTGCAAAGCCCAGAGCCCTGGGGACTCTATCCCATGCCTTGGTGGGAGAGATGGAAGGTGGTTTTACAGGGGGAGTCTCCTAGAACCAGGCTGCTATTGAGCTCATGGACAGGTCCTCTCCCAGCCAGGTGGGTGCTCAGGGATGAGGACACCACAGGGGTCCTGGTAACTGACAGCAATGGCAAAACATTGGGGGAGAAGTCCTGGGGATGTGGACTGTCAGCCTACATTTGCCTTCCAGACCTTTGCTGTCCTGCCTGCAATGTTAGCAGGCTTTTCTGCAACTTAAAAGTTCTCACTGAAGAGCAGGAACTTGCTGGGAATCCTCAAAAACCACCCACCAGTGCCCATCTGGGACCCACTGCCCAAGGCCAGGTTCAGCTCAAGTGTTTCTCCTGGATGCTGGTGGACCAGCTGACTGGTGACAAGGTGTTTTGGGGTGCAGTTGCAGATGAGGAGTGAAGCTCAGCCTTAGTTCCTGTGTGGCCCAGCAGGTACCAAAGTTGTTGAGATCTGGGTCGTGTTTGCTCACAGCCAGCTTTCCCAGGAACCATTCAAATCTGACAAGTGGCTTGGTCCAGCTGCTCGGATTGACATGAGAGCACAACACTCACTCATCCTGCTCCCCCATCCCTCATTTTAGAGGAGTTATTCACCTTGGCAGAGAAATAAAGATGCCTGTGGAATATTAAATACCTCTCCAAAGCCCCTGTTGCTGATGAGTGGCTTCTGCACCTCGTTCCTGAGTGCACGCAGTGACCTTTTAGAGATGTTGTACATTGTGGTTGTATCTAAATGTCTTCTCTCCAGGGAGCATCTTGTGTGGAGATAGAGATTCAGACATGATGTCTATCAAGAAGAAAAGCAGATTGTGGCCAATCTGTGGCTGCCTGTGCAGTATTGCCTGGGCCACGTGCTCAAGAATCATAAGGTTGTCACTAAAAATAAGCGGTGGCTTCTTTTGAGTTGTCTCCTTGGTGTCTTAGCTCATTAGGGAATCCTTGTTTCTGGGTTTTCACAGCATTTGTGAGGGCTGGGAGTTTCCATGTAGGAGGAAAGGGGAGAGTCCTGCGGTCGCTGTTGTTGAGGCCTCAGCTAGGACTCTGGATGGGGTCACCTCGTGGGAAGGATGGCTCCATGAAGACATCAGGCATGGCTTTTGCTGAGTGGAAAGGGTAAATCCTGCTTCTGCTGGAAGCACACGTGGTCTTGCTGCTCCGGCATCATCTCATCTGTCCCCAAGACCTGGGGCTGTTGAGCAGGGGGAGATGCAGGAGATGCAGCAGCTGCCACTCACCAAAATAACTCCCTTTCTCTAAGGCTTTTGTGTTCTTCAATCAGCCCCTTTAAGTCACATTTTGGGACATTTTCTGCAGTGACCTGGCAGGATCCTGTCTCCTTGCACAGACATCTCTCCTTCTGCTCTTTCTCTCCTCATTTCTGTGGAAATCTGCTTCTGTTTGGGCTGGCTCAAGAGGGACACGAGGCTGGCTGTCGAGGGCACAGCCACCATGGGTCTCAGCCCTGCTGCTGGGCTTTGCCATAGCTCATTTGGCTGCCTGTGCCCTGGGGAGCTCTGGCCTTGGGGTGTTTGCCAAGACCCCCAGACATGGTGCAGGAGGAGCCTGCTGGGTGCTCTCCTGTCCCCCCTGCCCATCCTGGTCCCCCTGCCCATCCGGGTCCCCCTGCCCACCCAGCCCCCAGGCTCCTCCAGCCCTGCCCCAGGCAAGGGCTGTGCTGAGAAATGAATTGACCCAGAAAAACACGTTCTGGCTACACCAAGAGTGGCAGAGCTGGGAGAATTTGTTTTCCCAGTCAGACTGATGGGATTAGGAATAACTCTCTGCTAGATAATTCTCCATTAGGGCTGGTGATTGATTTTCTTCCTTCCTTCCCCCTCCCCTCCCTTCTCCCAAGCTCTCTCCTCCTCTCCCTGTTTCAGCTGGATTATTCTCATACTCAATTTGCTAATTGCCTGATCACTAGAGCCTCGTTGGAGCGAGGCTGGGGACATCTCTGGCCTCCCCTGACCCTCTGAGTTTTCTGCCTCTTTGTTTATAGCTCAGCTCTGATTTAATCTCTTTCACTCCCCAGCATCAACTGGGTTGTTGCTGCTGCCCTAATCACAGGGAGAAACCCCTGTGATTGTCACCCTGTGATGGTGTCACCCCTGGAGCAAGGGAAGGTCCTGGGGCTGTTCCTTCAGCTCTTCCCAGTCACTTCCATCCTCCCAGTGCCCCCTTGTCTTTTCTGGAGCTTTTCCCAGTTTGGTGTGGCCACAGTTTTGCAGACTTGAGGCAATGGATAAAATAAAGTTGCAGGACCCATGGGTTTATTTTTGGGTTGGTAGCATGAGAAATCTTGGAGACACTTCCAGGCACCTGTCCTCTGCTCCAAACCTGGACCAGCAGATCCCAGTGGTTCCCATTGCTGGTAATCAAGATCTCATCTAGTTGATATCCCCAGGACTGGGGAGGGCACAGAGCTTGTGCTGACAGAGAGTCCGATGCTCTTCCCCTGAGCAATCCTGGCAAGCTGTAAATGCCAGGGAAAATATCACTCCACTTCAGCAAGGGGATGCTCAACCCCTCCATCCCCCTTCCAAATCCAGCCCAAGCCCCAGTGCGGGGGCTGAGCTGGACAATGGTGTCTGTGAGGATGCTGGCACATTCCTGGTGGAGCAGAGCTTGGCACGGGCTGGGGAGAGCAGCCAGGGAGCGAGGACAGCCATGGGCAGGCAGCTGGAATGCTTCCCTGCCAGGGCAGGGTTGGCTACCAGTGCCAGGCCAGGCAGCAGCAAACAGGCATTGCTCAGGGTGTTTCCAACAGTATCAGGCTGCTCTTGGATGTGGGTGTTTGTAGGAGCCATCTCCTGTCTTGTGCCAAGTTTGGGATGTGCTGGCACTGCCACGAGGCGCTGGCACTGCCACCTCCCTGTCACTTCTGTGGCAGCATGCTGCTGTTAGGCCCCAGTCAATGTTTGGAGGATGCATGGGGATCTCAGCATTGCTTTCCACCCTGTTTGTTCTTTCCATACCTGGGTGTTTCTTCCCTCCCCTGAGGTCCCTTGGAAAGCTAGAGCCACATCCCATATCCCAAGCATGGCCTCTCCCCTGGGTGCCCCTGGTCTCTCAAGGCAGAACCGAGGGAGGAGAGGTAATGTGGCTTCTCTAAGATGTGGTGGTGAGAGGCAGTGAAAACCCACTGGCCAGCCAGCAGCTGAGAGCCAGGCAGTCAGAGAGCTCCAGTTCTTCCTCATGCTGGGATAAAATGGGCTTAGTGGCTACACTGGGAAGGCTCCAGAGTACCCAAAGGTGTCTACTCTGCTTCCCCCAGGCATGCTGCAGGCCTCAGGCCTCAGCCTTTCCTGCCCCCAGCCCCACGTGCAGCAGGCCTGTTATTTTTAAAGATAAATTAAATCTGGAGAAGAGCCTCTATCTAGGCCTTCAAGTAGAGGCTTAATTGGCCCCAGTCCCCGGGGAGCTGGCAAACCCTGGAGAAGGCTGTGCTATCACAGTAACGAGCTATTAATAAGTGGTGCTGCTCAGCTCCAGGCTTGGCACTGCCTGGGACCGTGGGGCCCTGCGTGTCACTGCAGGGAACTCAGGGCTGCTGCGGGGTGTCCTGGAGCCAGAAGGGACCTGTGGGGGCAAAGCCAGCCTCAGCCACCTCTGCTCCTTGCTCCGGAGCTCCTGTCTGCAAGGTTTTGCTGGGAGGGGGCTCATCCAGCACCCCTTAGTCCTACCCATGGGGTTTATTGAGGGTGTCAGGGCCATGCCTAGCTCCTCTGGGTCACCCATGGGTGGTGGGGGGGCTGCAGGCCAACACGGGCGGGTGATGCTCTGCTCTGGCTGTGGAGGGGGATGGAGAACCAGGGCCTGCAGGCCTCGCTTCCCAGCTGCCGGGTAAAACAACGCCAGCGGGTTCAGACCTTTGCTTAGAGGATCAAGTGGTCAAAGTAGTAACCAAAAGTGGAGTAGAGTTACCCCAGGCTCATTCATAATGAACACGACAGGAGAGCTGCCACGCTCACAGGCTGCCTCTGGTACAGTGCCTGTGGCCAGGGAAGGGGAAAGGGCCAGATCTGCCCCCTGCCCCAGCCCCTGAGAGGGGACATGACCGTGGGCCGAGTGTGGGAGATCACTGGCCTGGCAGCAGTGCCTGAGTGTATTTAGTTAGTGTAGAGACACTAAATAAAATGTCACACAGATTGGGAGGCAGTTCTTTCTGCAGGTCATGCCTGGGGACATCCTTCTCATCCAGCCCCACAGCAGAGCAGGAGTGAAACCTTCTGAAGCCCCAGGGAACCAAGTGAAGCCCCCCAACCCCTCCCTTCACCCTACAGCTGGCTCTGGTTCCTGAGGCTGCCAGCCAGGCAGAGCATCACACAATGGCTCTTGGCACAGCTGTGAGCAGCCCTGAGGCAGGGGCTGTCAGGCAGCTCCAGCCCCATCCCTGCTCCGGTGCCCAGGTGGGATCTGGGCACCCCTGGTTGCTGAATGTGGCAGGGTTGGGTGCAAAGGGTGAGGCTTTTGCCACAAGAAGCAGGGCTGGCACAGAAGAGCAGCCAGAGCACCAATAAAGAGGGATGCTTCCTGCTTCTTGCCCATGAGGAGACACCAGGGATGGCACAAAGCAAATAAATCCTGGCAGTGAGAGAATGGAGAACACAGAGGACAAGGAGGGGGATGCCAGGACATGATGAGCATCCTGCCGTGGAGGCAGGCACTCCAGGGTGCCTCAGTGGGCACTGTGGTGGTGATGCTCTGCCCAGGTTCTCACCCCCTGTGCTTCTTCAGGGACAGGACATGAGGATCCAACCCCAGGAGATGTTGAACCATTTCTGGTCACATCACTCTGCTCATTTGGGAGCTTTCATCCCAAGCACAGGGCTGAGACCTGCCCTACTCACTCCACCTCCACAGCGGTGGCTGGAGTGGCCAGCTCTGATCTTGGTAACCCCCCTAAATTGCCTGTATTCCCTCACTGAGCCCAGAAAAAACACCTTAAAGCACCTCAACCAAGCAGCTCTGCCTCTTCATTAGGTTAATGACAGCCCTTCTTTCTGGAAAGGTGGCTGATGAGTTGGTGCTGGCACTGGGAGGTGAGGTTCCAGGCGTGGTGGCAGCCTAGCAGATGTGGGGCACAGAAGGGGAAGGGGAAACAGAAAAGGGACAGTGGCAGGGAAGTGCTAATCCCTGGAAAGGAGGGCAGCCAGGGCACCGTGCTGCCCAAGGTCAGCTTTAATCCTTCAGCTGCAAAGATTGTGCCTGCGGCTGCCTTAATCTCCGCTCCCAGAGGGTGACACTGGGGACAAGGATGGGAGAACGGGGCCCTACGTGCAGCTCCAAGCATTCCCCCATCTTGCAGGACCTCCCTGAGCGCAGAGCTTGGGAAGGATCTGTGCTGTCAGGTGAGACCTCGCTGCAGCCACACAGGGAGCGGAGAGGAGGTGGCGGTCCCACCGCTGTGCACAAGGTGGTGAGGCCGCTGGTGCGTCCCTTGGCTCTTAAGCTGCCCTGCAGGTCTGTGTCCCCCATTGTCCCAGGGTGCTCATGGTCCCCTACACCCATGTGTGCACCATCAGAAGCACGGAGTGGGGTGTGAGCCAAAGATGTGGGTCTGCAGCTGTGTCTCTGGTTGTAAAATATCTCCCCTGCCTCAGTTTCCCTCCTCTCCTAACGGTGTGTGCAGGCAGCAAGGCTTGTTTAACCCCAGGTCTGCGTAGGGCACAGGCACCAGGCCACATGTTAGGTGCTGAGGAAGGGGTCTGGAGGGTTTTCTGGGGGGGGAACTGGGACCTTATCATGGCCATGGGTCACGGTTTGGAGAGCATTTCCCAGTCTCAGCCCACAGACAGGTGATCTGGGGCTGGGCAGGACTTTAGTAGCCTCCCTGGGGCCTCGGTGCTGACTCCACATCTCTCTCCTTCCCAGGCACATGGGAGAATGGTAGCGAGCCCATAAGACCATGCTCTACACAATGACATGTTGGCTCCCGGTCCTGGTCCTCCACCTGGTCCTCCTGAGCCCGCCACGGGTGGCAGCCTGTCCCGCCCGCTGCGAGTGCGCCCCGCAGATCAAGTCGGTGGTGTGTCACCGCAAGCGGCTCACCTCCATCCCCGAGGGCATCCCCACCGAGACCAAGATCCTGGAGCTCAACAAGAACCGAATCCGCTGCCTGAACCCAGGGGACCTTTCCCCGTACCCGCTGCTGGAGGAGCTGGATTTCAGTGAGAACATCATCTCCAACGTGGAGCCGGGCGCCTTCAGCAACCTCTTCAACCTTCAGACCTTGCGGCTGCGGGGGAACCAGCTCAAGCTCATCCCCCGGGGGTCTTCACCAAACTCACCAACCTCACCCTCCTGGACATCAGTGAGAACAAACTGGTCATCCTGCTGGACTACATGTTCCAGGACCTGCGAAACCTGAAGAGCCTGGAGGTGGGTGATAACGACTTGGTGTACATCTCTCAGCGGGCCTTCTCCGGGCTGCTCGGCCTGGAGCAGCTGACCATTGAGAAGTGCAACCTGACCTCCATCTCAGCTGAGTCTCTCTCCTACCTCCAGAACCTGGAGGTGCTGCGGCTCCGACACCTCAGCATCTCTGCACTGGAAGACCACAACTTCAAGAAGCTCTACAACCTCCTACAGCTGGAGATCGACAACTGGCCGCTGCTGGAGGATGTCTCTCCCACCAGCTTCCAGGGCCTGAACCTCACCTCACTCTCTATCACCTACACCAACATCACAGCCGTGCCCGCCGCTGCCTTGAGGAACCTGGTGTACCTCCGGTACCTGAACCTGTCCTACAACCCCATTAGCACTGTGCTGAAGGGCTCCTTTAAAGACCTCATCCGGCTCCAGGAGCTCCACATCGTGGGTGCTCTCTTAGTCTCTGTGGAGCCCCAGGCTTTCTCCGGCCTGAGACAAATCCGGCTGCTCAACCTCTCCAGCAACTTCCTCTCCACCTTGGAGGAGAGCACCTTCCACTCTGTCAACACCCTGGAGACGCTGCGGGTGGACAGGAATCCCCTGGCCTGCGACTGTCGCCTGCTCTGGATCCTGCAGCGACGGAAGACCCTCAACTTCGATGGGCAGCAGCCCATGTGCTCCTCTCCACCTGAAATCCAGGGCAATGCCCTGCGTGACTTCCCAGACTCCGTGCTCTTCGAGTACTTCACCTGCCAGAAGCCCAAGATAAGGGATCGGAAGCTGCAGCAGGTGACAGCCCGGGAAGGACAATCCGTGTCCTTCCTTTGCCGGGCGGATGGAGAGCCAGACCCTTCCATTGCTTGGGTATCCCCCCAGCACCGCATGATCACCACCCGCAGCACCGGGAGGGTGACTGTGCTCCCAGGGGGCACCCTGGAGATCCGTTTCGCCCAGGTCCAGGACAGCGGCACCTACATCTGCATCGCCAGTAACGCAGGGGGCAACGACACCTACTTTGCCACCCTGACAGTCAAGGGCCACCCAGCCGACAGATCCCACTACGCCAACCGGACTTCATACCTCAGCGAGTTCAACGACACCTCCCACAACGACACACAGGTCTTCTTGAAGTTCACCTTGGACCTCAAGACCATCCTGGTCTCCACGGCCATGGGCTGCATCACCTTCCTGGGCGTGGTGCTCTTCTGCTTTCTTCTCCTCTTCGTCTGGAGCCGGGGCCGAGGGCAGCACAAGAACAACTTCTCAGTGGAGTACTCCTTCCGCAAGGTGGACGGTCCCACCACCACCACGGGCCAAGGAGGAGCCAGGAAGTTCAACATGAAGATGATCTGAGCCTCTCTCCCAGAGGAGAACGCTTGTCTGTCTGCTGCCCAGCCCTGGGCACAACCGCAGCGGGACAGTGGCTGGGGAAAGGGGAAGTGGGGGTGGGAGTTGGGGGGTGGGGTGGGGTGGGGAGATGTGGGACAACCAGTGACGTCCCAGGGCTGGTGGCAGGACCTCACTGTGCCAGGATGTGGCCAGAGACGGGATGTGGCCAGTGGGGTTGGCACCTCACAGACCTCAGTCAGGGTCAAGGTCAGGGAGCGATGACCCTGGCTGTCCCCAGCCCCACGGTGAGCCCTTGGGGCACGATGGCCATCCCAGCTCCAGGGGCTCCTGATGTAGCCAATGTTCTTGCAACCAACTATGCATTTCTCTAGCCAAGAGGCAGCAGCATTTGGGCCTGGGGAAAAACAAACTCCATCCTTTTTTTCTCCCTCCTCCCCCCACCCTTTTCCCCTTCTCTTGATTTAAGAGACTCCCTAGAAAACTTTGGTGGTGGTGGTGGTGGTTCTTCTCTTCTCATTGGGGTGGGGTTTGGGGGTGTGGGGGTGTTATTTTTGGCCAATGATTTATTTTTAATGAATTTCCAAGAGAAAAGTCTTCCAGGGAGATGAGGGACAGGGACATCAAAGGAGGGTGTGCTGAGCAAGGGGGTTGTGCCCCAGCTCCTCAGCAAAACCAGACACACACCCCCCAACCCTGGCCATCCCTTGAGACCTTCCCATCTGTAGATTTAAGAGGTGGCACCTGCAAACTGTGGGTGCCACCCTGGGATGCTCCTGCACAAGCAATAACAACCCACCTGAGGTCAGGCTCTGTGGAGGTGGCAGCAAGGAAAAAAGGGGGGGGGGGGGGAACAAGGCTAAATGAGGCCAAAGTCATTAAAATCAAGAGGAGGAGCTCCAGGGGGGTGCAAGGTCCCATCTTTGTGTCCACTCAAGCCAGCACAGTGGGGTTGAGGGGATGGGGGGCAGGATTTGTACCCAAAAAAGAACTTTTGGGGTTTTCTCTGCTTTGGAAAGCTGAAGTCTGCAGGAGAGAGCAGGAGCTGGGTCATCCTGTCCAGGGTGGATGCACAGCCCAGGAAAGAAGAGGAGAGAGGCCTGGGACAAGTGCCTCAGGAACTGATGGCAAAGCAGACACCAGGAGAAGGTCCTGGCTGGCACCTCCATCGTGTCCACCCAGATCCTGCACCCTCCTGCACTGGGGACTGCTGGTCGGTGTCCCTGGGCTCCCTTCCCTGCTGCTGTGGGAACTGTCTTCCCCTCCATCCCACCCCTGCCCAGGGCACCACCAGCTTCAGCTCAGGGCATGGGGGGTCTGGGTGGGAGAAGGTGGGAGAAGGAGGAGAGCCTGGATGGGACCTGGATGGGACCTGGATGGGATCTGGATGGGACCTGGATGGGCTGGGAGCACATTGCTTGCTCTTCCTCCTCCCATGTTCACCCCTGGGGATTGCTGCAGGTCCCACCTCTGTCCCCATTCCCATTCCCCACCTGTATGTCCCCTCTGCAGCTGGCAGCAGTCAGGCTGGGCACACGGGCTTTGGGAGCTGCAGAAGGCAGCTGCCTATCTCCTGCCAGACATCCCAGACCTGGGGGCTGCTCCAAAGGCTGGAGATCTCAAGGAGTCAGGGCTGTGGCTCCCCTTCTCCATGAGCTTTGCTGCATGGGGTACAAGTGCTTGGGTCATCCCTGCACCCCATCCTGCTCTCACACCCAAGGGGGAGGAGGATGATGGAGCTGGCCAAGCACCCAGCCCTCCTCCTTAAGGTGCAGCTGGTCACTGCCAGGATCCAACCCCCACCTCTCCCCATCCATCATCCACCCCCTGCCCTGGATCTGGCCCTCACTCCCTTCACGTGGCCAGTGCCCCCTCCCTCCCAGAGCCATGCATGCCATGTTGTACCAGGGGTCCCACCAGTGTCCCCCACCTGCCCTTCAGTGTTTGGGGGTGCTTTTTTTTACTTGGGGGGTGGGAGGGGAGGAGAGGGGAGTGGTGGGGAAGGGGTCAGGCACAGACCCCTTGCAGCCAGGAGCAAAGGTGGGTTTGGGGCAGTGGAGCCCTGGCAGAGTTTTATATGTAATGAGCATGTGAGATGTATTTTGGGGAGGGGAGGAAAAAAATATATAGAGATAACTTTTGTGGCTTGTTTGGGGTTTTTTTCCCCCCTCTTTTCCTTCAGGAAAGAGAAAGGGAAAGTCTGAGCAGGGTTGGGTGCCTGTGTGGAGCTGGGCAGCACCCAGGAAGGGCCATTGGAGCTACTTGCACCCTGTGCAGGATTTAGTGCCTTGGTGTTCTCCAGACCTGCTCCAAGCCTGAAGTTTGCCCTGTGGTTAAACACCAAGAGCTCAGTTTGGGATTGAGCATCCATCCCAGAAAAACAGCTGGAAAAACCCAGATTGGGAGAATATGGGAAGGCTGGAGGTTTGGGGTGAAGCACCTGGAGCATCCCTTTGCTGTAGGCAGGGGATGATGCCAAAGAGCAGGGTCCAACCCACAGATTGGGGCTGTTTGACCAACCTGGTTTAAAAATTAGGCTGAACTGGAAGCAAATCTCCCAGGTTTAGAGCAGGGATGGCTGGAAACCCTGGGGAAGGGGCTGGAGTTTACAGCCCATCACCCCCATCAGCCTTCCAAACCCTTTACTGAAGGAGGAGGATGAGGAGGAGGATGAGGAGGAGCTTTGGGAGGGTACCAAGGTGCACATTAATAACCACTGAATGATTCATGTGGATGTGTTAACTGCCACTGCTATTAAGCTAGCATTAATTATTAATGAGGTGTTGATAAGGATGGCTTTAAGCTGGAGGGTGCAAAGCCAGCAAGTCACCTCCTGCCTGTAGGGATGGTGGGGAGGGGGAGTATGGGACTTGGGGGGTGGGCTTGTTAGAAGGATTCACCTACACTGGGGTGTGCCCACCCAGCACCAAACCTCACTGATGAGATTGAGGTATGGGGCACTGGGAAGCCTGCTCTGCAGCTGGCTGGGTGGAGAAACTGAGGCACAGAGCCAGTAAGCCTCTTCCTAAGGGACCAACAGCACTTCCCTGTGGCAGGGGACACTGTGCCCCATGTGAGGCCATCTCTGCCCTTGACCAAGCTGCCACCACCCCCACTGGGAATCATCAGTCCTTGTGTCCCCAAAAAGGGGCTGTGACACCTGCTTGAACACACCCCCCCATATCCCCCTTCCCAGCTCAGCATCTGACCCCCTCCCATGGCAGCCCAGAGTCCCCAGCTTGCCCAGCTGTGGGACTGGAATGAGGACTGGGTTAGGGCCCAGAGGCTTGCAGGGTGATGGAAGTGATGCTCAGGCCTCTACACCTCAACGTTCCACACCCCACTGCTCCCCAGGGATGCTGCCAGCACCCACCTCACCAGCACAAAGGAGGGTGGTCCTGGCTGCAGAATAAGTGGGGTGCTGCTGGTACCCTGGAGCCCCCAAACAGCTGGGGCAGGAGCACCCAGGGGGTTGAGGGTCAGGGTTCCCCCTCTGTACTGAAGGGTGTGAGCACACCGTGGCCTCAGGGGTACCCTGAGGAGGAGGAGGAGGAGGAAGAGGAGGAGGAGGAGGAAGAGGAGGAGGGGGAGGAGGAGGAGGAAGAGGAGGAGGAGGAGGATGAGGAGGAGGAGGAGGAAGAGGAGGAGGAGGAGAAGGAAGAGGAGGAGGAGGAGGAGGAGGAGGAAGAGGAGGAGGAGGAGGAGGAGGAAGAGGAGGAGGAGGAGGAGGATGAGGAGGAGGAGGAGGAGGAGGAGGAGGATGAGGAGGAGGATGAGGAGGAGGAAGAAGAGGAGGAGGAGGAGGAAGAGGAGGAAGAGGAGGAGGAGGAGGAGGAGAAGGAGGAGGAGGAGGAGGAGGATGAGGAGGAGGAAGAAGAGGAGGAGGAGGAGGAAGAGGAGGAAGAGGAGGAGGAGGAGGAGGAAGGAGTGTGAAGCCTCCAAGAGCAGCTCTGGGGGCAGCAAACCCCATTGCAACAGGTCGCACCAAAGGCACTGGAGTTCCTGAAGCAGAAGCCTCTGTGGGCTGCCTGTGGCCCCCAGTGCAGCACTGGGAGCTGCTGGGGAGGAAGGCCAAGCCTCCAGCTTCCTTTCAGGGCTTGCAAAAAAAAAAAAAAAAGGAGGTTTTGAAAGAACATCCTCCTGCAGAGGAAGGTTGCAGCAAGTTGTGCAAAGCCATTCCCAGTGCTGCCATGGCCGGTGCAGGGAGAGACTGGGATGGGGAGTGGGAGTCACTGGGGAGGCAGGAGATGGAGTTGGAGCCCCCAAGCCCCCACCGCTGCCTGGGAAAACTCAGAGGTAAAGAAATTGCTCTGCAAATGGGACCCCAAAACAGGAGCTTCCTGGCAGCAGCACCCTTTTGGCTGCATCACAGGGGGCTCCCTGCCCAGCTCCCTGGGGGAAACCGGGGAGGGGGAAAGGGGGGAGAGGGGGGAAAGGGGGGTTGAGGGGTCAAGCTGGGCCCAAGAGGGTCAGAGGCTGATGTTGCCCAGCAAGGGATGTTCCCCAGCAGAGTTTTTAGGGAAAGCTGACGTGGGTTTGGTGCTGTTTGGGGGCAGAGCTGCAGGTTCACACTGAGCTTGGCTGGGATGGGGAAGTGAAACCCTGGCTGGGGCTGCTGATGGCTCCTTCCCACCATGGGATCTCTGTGATTCCCCCCCACCCCATACACAGACACCCCCATCCCCCCCTCCCCCCCCCAATCCTGCCCACCCACCCTCCACCCCCAGACTGGGGTTCCCACACCCACACCTCTCCCAGCGTCTTGTCATCATGGGACCACAAGGCAGAGGTGAGCCCATGTGCACCCCCACACCCCCACCCACACCCCCACCCACACCCCCACTCCCACCCACTCACACCCCCACCCACACCCCCACTCCCACCCACTCACACCCCCACCCACACCCCCACTCCCACCCCCACCCACACCCACACCCCCTCTCTGCAGCACACATGAAGCCCCCAAGACAGCCCCCCACCCTTCAGGAGCAGAAGCACCCCCAGGACACCCCCCTTCCTCCCCCCCAGTGCAGGAACTGGAGTCACTGGGCTACCAAACTCTCTGCCTTCTGCCCCCCTACCCCCCCACCCCCCCACACTCCCCAGGCCACAGCTTCCCCTTCCTCCTTGTGCTTCCCCTGAGTCGGCACCCAAAGGAGCCGGAAACCCCCCCTTCCCCCCACCCCCCTCAGGGCGTTTTGGGGGGCCAGCTCTGACTCTTGGCTCTGTGCAGGGCTGTCCTGCAAGCACAGGGCAGGGTGCACACCCGCTGCAGCAGTCTGGACCTGGGTGCCCCCGGATTTACCACCCCCATGCTGGACACCCCAGAAGGGTGCCCCCCTCGGCCTCCTGACTCAGCCTTCATCTACAGCAACGTGGGTGAGTGACACCCCAATTCTGCCTGCCAGGGTGCCAGCTGGGGTGGTGGGGACAGAACTGGTCCTCCTTCCATGTAGGTACCTGGCACTGGGCAGGGCTGTGGGGCTGGAAAGGTGCAGTGGGGTAAATAACGTGCTTGGACCCCCATCCTACTCCATCTCCCTCTTCCTCTCCTCACCATGATTCCAGGGATAGTCTCGGCCCTGCCATGTCTGTTCCTCCTTTCCCAGGAGAGCTGCGTGCCCACCTTGTCCCCTGCAAGGCTAGCAGAGGGGAAAGAGCCAGGAGAACCCCCTCTCAGCCTGACCAGGACCCCAAACCTCCCCCCTTGCCAAAAAAGCAGCTGCAGCGAGCAGAGTCCCTCCCAGAACAAAGATCATCCCAGCACTATCAAGGGGATCCCACCCCATGGACCAGCAGCATCCTCTACAGCATTCCACCATCCCATCCACGGCATGAGGAAGGGGCTCCCAGCTCCATTCCCCCAAGGGACAGACCCTCCTGGGGATCCAAGAAGCCCCTGACCAAGTCTCAAAGCCTGGGGGAACCAGCAGCACGGAGCAGCCTGCAAAAAGCCCCATCACCCAGCCTAGAAGATGTGACATTTGGGACAGCAGATGGGGAGCTGGGGCAGCTCCTGCAGAGCCAGGCTGGGGTGTGCAGGGTGCTGCTGGGGTGCCAGAGAGCTGCCTTAGCCCGGCTCTCAGCACACATCCAGGATGAGCTTCTGGGGCCAGAGGAGCAGCAGCAGCTGCTGCAGGCAGAGCTGGCAGGGAAGAGATGGGCAGCGCTCAGCATCTTGCACCCAGAGCCGTGCTGTGAGAGCGGGGACGCTTGGTATTTTCGGGTGGGCTTTGCTTTTGAGCAGAGCCAGCTGGAGTTTGCAGCCAAGGTAAGCAAAGGGGATGGGAGAAGACATGCTGGGTGGTGCTGAGGGACACGGTTCCTGCAGCACAGGGGGTTCCTGGCCAGCATGAATGAGGAGTACTGGTTTTTCCAGTGAGACACCACCCCCTCCCCTTCCTCATTGTGCACCTAGTTCTGCATTGGCCAGTTGAGCACTGGTTTGGGGGAGGTGAGGGCAACAGCTCCCAAGGGGCCACAGAACAGTGAAATTAGGGGAGACACCTTGGCATGTGGTCCACAAGGCTGGAGCAGAGCTGGCTCCTCAGGCAGTGCAGGATGAGACCCAGCAAAGCAGATTTGGAGCTCACCTGAAGGTTACAGCCCTCTCCTCCCCTCTCCCATTTCTTGCTCAAAGCCATACTGGGAGGTTTGGAGGGTGTGGAGGAAGCCTACTATGGGGTCAGAGCAGAGCTTGGGGTCTTGTAGTGGTGGTCTGTTCTGGGAGGAGAGGTACCCCATGGCTTGTGCAGCTGGCCTCACTGTCTCTCCTTGCAGGTCCCCAAGACATGCTGCCCCAGCCTGGGGGTGCAGAGCTCCTTTGGGGCACACTGCAGCATCCAGCGCCTGATCGGCCGCTTTACTGACCGCCTCCCTCCAGAGCTGATGCTTCCAGGAAGTCGTGGGGAGCAGAATCAGTCCCCTTCCAGTCAGGAGCCAGCCCATCTTGACCCCCACCCCGTCGTGCAGGTCTTCATCTCTCCTGAGGTTCCCTCCCAGACTCTGGCAGACTTTATGAAGGGATCCCAGAGTCTGCACAGGACCAGCCCTGGGCACTACGAACGCCTGGCTTGCCTCCTCCTTTTGCAGGTATGCATGGGGCTGGAGCATCTCCAGGTGCAGAACATGGGGCAGGGGGACCTCTGCCCTGAGAACCTGCTGCTGGTGCAGTGTCCCCCCCAAAGCCAGCAAGGCAAAGAGGCATCCCTGGGGCTGTCCCTTCCAAGGCTGCTCATCAGCAGCTTTTTTAAGGTTAAAGAGAAGCAAAGACCATGTTCTACCAGCCAAGAGCAGGACTGGACCATGGGGCTCACTGCACCGCCCTCAGCAGCAGATGAGCTGAAGGTAGGCATGCTGATCTATCAGATCTTGCATGTGGACATCTCTCTGGAGAAGGCCTTGGGGTTCAGAAGCAACAGACTTCCTGAAATCCCTCCCTGTCCATCTATTCCACGGGACTCAAGCGCTTGGCCACGCTGCTTCTCCACAGAGATCCCTGCAAGAGGGTCTCCATTGAGCAGGCGAGGAGCATCCTGCAGGTCCTGCTCTGGGGGCCTCGCCAGGAGCTCTTTGCCAGGACCAAGAAGACCCTCTCCTTGCTCCAGAGCTGGCTGGAGGTGAAAAGGGCTCTGCTGATTGTGAAGTTTGCAGAGAATTCAGCTGGAGGGGTGGGGTGCCCTGGGGGCTGGGGTGCCCTGGCCTTGAGGAGTGGCTGTGCTGCCAGTACTTCAAGGATGCCACCGAGCACACGCTCTACCAAGTCACCCAGGTTCTCTATGCTGCCTGAAGGAAGCTTCAAGCTCAGCCCTCCCCAAAAAGTCTCCTCAAAGCCAAGAGCCAGTTGAGGACCTGCCCAAATCCACCAGCTCACAAGGAACCCAAACTGGTTCCCAGTTGGCAAATGTTGTGTGTAAACCCAGACCCGCTTCCCCCACAAACACATGAATGATGATGATGATGGACTCAACCTCCCACCCATGGCTCCCATCACCCAGGGAGCATTTTTACTCCTTCAATGGATTTTTTTTCCTTGATACTGTGAGTCCAGTTGACAGGAGAACACAGCAGGATGGTGGCCATGGGATCAAGCAGCAATTTAGTGGTTGATTATTCCAAGTTTAAAGGGCTTGAGCTGGGCCTAAACACCCTCCTGAAGCCTTCCTCTGTTGAGTAACAACCCAAAGCTCCCCTTAAACAGTGTTTGCAAAGGGGTGCTACACCACCTTGTACAGCCTGCTCCTTTTAGAAACAACCTGTGGCACAGCCACAAATGTCATTTTAATTAGGGGAATTAGGCCCCCCCTCCAACTCCCTCCCCTTCCCCAGGTTTAATAAAACCCAGAGCTGAGCCTCTTAAATACTGGGCCTTTATGTGGTTCTTTGTCAGCTTTACACGCCCCCCCCCCCCAGCCCAAGTGATGGAGAAACACAAAGCTGAGCCCAGTGGGGCTGCAGGGTCAGTCTCTGCTCCTTGGCAGCGCTGCTGGAGCTGCTGCCTGGTCGGTGGGTTTCTGCCCCCTAGGACAGGCAGCAATCCCCCCCCCCAAATCATCCAGCATGGCCAAAAATCCAGCTGAGAGAGCAGCCCGTGTGTGAGGCTCTGTGCACACAGCAGGGGGGACAGTTGACCCCTCAGAGCAGCACCCAAACCTGGCAGTGCAGCCTCCTGATGGAAGCTGGGTGAGCAAGGTGGGGTGGGGGAACCAAACCCCAACACAGGCATTAAAGTGCAGCCCCTCCACAGAAACCTCATTCAAATTCTGGGGTGGGGGGGATGTTTTGGGCTAAACACATGCAGGAGGGGCTTGTCCCCGGTGAGCTCCAGCCCTGCTGTCCCCACCACCTCTCCTGTAGTATCTTGGGTGGCTACAAGATGGCAGTAAAGCTCATGACATGGTAGCAGCTTGCCCAAAGCCACCCTGGGCATCAGATCCTGGAGAAAAAAAGAGAGAAAATCTACTTCTGTTAGGTCCACAGGGTAATAATCCCTGCCTGGCACCTCAGAGAACCCCCTACACCCATTTCTGGTTTCCATCTTGGGTGCTCCCCTTCTGTCAGAAGCAGCTTGGAGCACCCAAGATCAGGGAAAACTCTATGGAGGACTGTGGGCTTCAAGGCAGGACCACACACACCTCCCTCTCACACAGCCCTGCAGAGAGCAGGCACAGGCTCCAGAGGGAAAGGAGGATTTCCCTTCCTAAAGAACCATTCTTGGACATCAGGGCCTTTGCCAGGTTGCTGAGCTAAGGAGGAACCTGGTCATGGCCCACCTCCTCACTGTCCTTTGGCACACCACAAACTGCAAGTTCAGAGCTTCCCAAAAATGCCCCCAAAAAGGACAAAATTATAAAAGTCCCAAGAAAAGTGTCCCAAGACCTGGGGGCAGGAGAGCTCTGGCACTCCCCAGGCTGCCACACTGCCAGTAGCCTCAGCCCCAGCAGAGGGAGCAGAGCAGCCCAACTGGGGGCCCCAATATAAATCCCTGCAACCAATTCAGCAGCCCATGGAGAACATCCACTTTTCAAGGTGCTGCTGGTTGAAGAGGCTCTCTGGGAACACAGCGCCCTCCCCTGGGATCTACTGCAGGATCTGCTCCGTGCTCCAAGAGAAGGGATTTCAGGGATTACATTCCTGCTTAGCCCAGTGGGTGGCTCCTTCAGCCCCTCGTTTCACTTCTACACTCCAGGAGTGTCAGACCCCAGCAAGAGCACACACACACTCCTGGACCTTCACAGCCCAACTTACACCAGCTCACAGTGTCAGCACCTGGTAAAACCCCTTCCATGGGCTCACTGCTCCTGGTTTTATGGAGGAAGGCTTCATCTTCCAGTGCCAGGCAACTTTCCAAAGCTGCAAGTGGCTGGAAGCAGGATTCCTCTCCAGCACCCAATCATCTCCCCTTGTGTTCAGTGCTCCCAACAGCCAGAGGCATTTACAGAACCCAGTGACAGGCGCTGCTTGACCACAGCCCCTTCTCCTTCCACTTCAGCCTCCATCTGTCTCCCCCAAAGTGAGTTGCAGCTCCTGGTGTGGAGGTCATCCAGCCCTAATGATACCATTCAGCTCCAGAAGTGCCTTCCCCAGACCTCACCAAGCCATCCTGTGTACACATTGGTGTTAAGACTCTTGAGACTCCAGGTACCAAAGCTGCTACTCAAACTCCTGAAGCAGAAGGCAGCCATGAGCTCTGCTCCTCACAGCATTTCCACAAGCCCTGAAGCACCCTGAGGAACACCACTAATTACCAGTGGGAGGAAGACAACCTGCTAATACCTCACAAGAAGGCTCTCATGGCCAGATGATTTCAAGCCCTGGTAGATGACAACCATGATGAGTTCCAGTCAAGAAAAGAATGACCAACATCTTTCCATACCTGCAACTTTTAATGGTTTGGGGGGCAGTTCCAGAGGCATCTCTCCAGAGTTCAAGTTTTAAACAGCTTAAAACCAGCAAGAAAAAGTAAAATATAAATTTTTATTTAGAATTAAAGCAAATACTTCAGTATCACAAACACGATATTAAAACTTCCAAGAAATATACTGCTAATTTGGAGGGAGCATTTATTTGCACAACCACAACATGAGCACAAAATCCAGAGGAAGATGTGGGGAGTCTGAAAGTTTTTCACCATCTCACCACCACCACCACCACCAGAGCAGTTGGTCACAACATTTTCATACAGAGTTTTATATGTACTGTCATAGGTGTTGACAACATTTCTACAGAATCATCTTTAGAAAGACAACAAGAAAGCTCTAACCAGGCAAACATTGCAATCTAGTCTTCTTCTGAGTCTCTCTCAAACGTGTAGGCCATGAAGCAAGCATCTGGTCTCTTGGGGACAAGGGGATGCCCTGGTCTCACAATCTCAAAGCCCAAAAAGCTGAAAGTACGGAGCAATGCAGCTAGGGAAGGAGACAGAGAGAAGACATTTCACCCAACTTGATTCTGTAGTTGAAAACCATCCAGCAAAATGAAGACTCCAAAATCCACATCTCTCACCAGTGCCCTGAGGTAACACCTACCTCTATCATCTCTGTTCTTGTGGAAACAAATGAACACGTGATCAACTCGAAGCTGTTCTTCAGCAAACTCCAGAAGAACTGCAAAACTGCCAAGACAAACCACAAGGTGTTCAAGGCACATGAGCAAGATGTCACACTTCAGGCACTCAGCCCTCTGAGAGACACTCCCAGGCATGAGAAGAGCAGTGCTGGAGGCTCAGGAAATTCCTCAGCCCCAGGTTTAATTTGAGTCAGAAAGCTTAAATCCAAAAGTATGTGGCAGCTGAAGGAGGAACTGGACTAACAGACCCAGGTGGGGTTTGCAGTGGACACAAGGAGCTGGAAAACACAACCCATCACAAGCTTGGGGGTCTTTCTGCCTGTGCTGGGAACCCAACCCATCACAGGCTTGGGGGTCTTTCTGCCTGTGCTGGGAACCACAACTCATCACAGGCTTGGGGGTCTTTCTGCCTGTGCTGGGAACCACAACTCATCACAGGCTTGGGGGTCTTTCTGCCTGTGCTGGGAACCACAACTCATCACAGGCTTGGGGGTCTTTCTGCCTGTGCTGGGAACCACAACTCATCACAGGCTTGGGGGTCTTTCTGCCTGTGCTGGGAACCACAACTCATCACAGGCTTGGGGGTCTTTCTGCCTGTGCTGGGAACCACAACTCATCACAGGCTTGGGGGTCTTTCTGCCTGTGCTGGGAACCACAACTCATCACAGGCTTGGGGGTCTTTCTGCCTGTGCTGGGAACCACAACTCATCACAGGCTTGGGGGTCTTTCTGCCTGTGCTGGGAACCACAACTCATCACAGGCTTGGGGGTCTTTCTGCCTGTGCTGGGAACCACAACTCATCACAGGCTTGGGGGTCTTTCTGCCTGTGCTGGGAACCACAACTCATCACAGGCTTGGGGGTCTCTCTTTGACACAGGTCAAAGCAGCCCTCAGACCAGCACCACTCACTTGCAGCTTCTCCCAAGAGAACACAAAGCATCATCTTTGGAAAATTAGAAGGGAATCCATTGTTTTGAATTAAAAGGGATTCCATTGTTGTGGGAAATGAAAAGGGAAGTGTCCCTCCACACTCCTGACAGGCCTTCAAGGCACAGGCAAGTGAAAAACCAGAGGTATTCCTACTCACCTGTCTTTGCTCCCTTCAGGCAGAGCACCACTGGGTATTTCTATATAGAGGTTGTTGTTGTTCAGCACTGCTCTCCAATTAATGTGTTTGGCATCTGTAAGCCTTGACTGGACATTGAGAATTCTTGTCCTGTTGTTAGATGTTAGTTCTTCTGTTACATTCAGCCGATTATCCTGGAGCAATCATGGGATGCCAAGTTATTTTCCATGTATTTTGGAAGAGGGATAATTCCCACTTAGGTCCCAGGGTAAGAAAAGCATTCCAGCTCACTGTAACAAGCTGTTAAATTATTCATACTCACCGAATAAAATAAATTAGCTGAAAGATTGTGATCCCTCTGACTATTCCCTCGCCCACCTGGGATCTTCAGGGGTGGGTGAGGGACATCAGGAGCACCACCGAGGCCCCGGACCCAGGTTACTACAGCAATTGAAGGGAACCCTGGAACTAGAAAAGGATGAGGAGTTAAGAGGCAAACAGGGAGGGTTAAGACAAAGCACAAGGAGTTCTGCATTTTAAATAGTGAGCAGATGACAAGACTTAAAAAACAAAACCAACAAACAACCCCAACCAAGCCTAGGTCAAGGGAATGCCTCCTGCTGCAACCCAGGGATGTGGAAGGCAAAGGAGCATCTAGATGAGGGACAGGAAGGCTGCCCTGCACACAGACTCAGAAAGCTGCAGTGTTTTGAGGACTAACTGGGAGGTGAAAATACTCCCAGTGTGAGTTGGGCAAGGTGTACCTCTCCACCAAGGCAGCAGTGTGCTTGACTTGAGACAAGAGAAGAACCTTTTGCTATCACCTATGCATGATCCCATTTTCTCCTGCTGCTCTCAGAAGCTGCCATGACTCTACCAGCCCAGCAAGCTGGGAATCCTTTTCCCCCAGTGATACCACACACCTTGCATCAGCACTCTTGGCTTGAGGTCAGAAAATGACATGAATTAGCCTCACAGGTATCACCACCCCAACTGCTTTCCCTGTGCTCCCCAGAAGCACAACTCCCCATTTTCAACTTCAAGCCCACAACTCAACCTCCAAAAAAGAATAAAACCCCACCTTTGTCCTCAATTCTTTAACACTATTTTATATTGGTGGGCAAAGCTCAGTGCTTAACGTTAAGGATCTCCTCCTTGAGATGCAGGTTTCTTGCCTGCCTGAGGGGTGCTGCCTGCCCGACTGAGGGGGATGCCTGCCTGACTGCCTGCCTGAGGGGGCTGCCTGCCTGCCTGCCTGGGGGGGAGACTGCCCACCTGACTGAGGGGGGCTGCTGCCTGCCCGCCCGCCTGACTGAGGGGGGCTGCCTGCCCGCCCGTCTGACTGAGGGGGCTGCCTGCCCGCCCGACTGCCTGAGGGGGGGCTGCCTGCCCGCCCGACTGCCTGAGGGGGGGCTGCCTGCCCGCCCGACTGACTGAGGGGGTGCTGCCTGCCCGCCCGACTGCCTGAGGAGGGGGGCTGCCTGCCCGCCCGACTGCCTGGGGGGGGCTGCCTGCCCGCCCGACTGCCTGAGGGGGGGCTGCCTGCCCGCCCGACTGCCTGAGGGGGGGCTGCCTGCCCGCCCGACTGCCTGAGGGGCTGCCTGCCCGCCCGACTGCCTGAGGGGCTGCCTGCCCGCCCGACTGCCTGAGGGGGGCTGCCTGCCCGACTGCCTGAGGGGCTGCCTGCCCGCCTGACTGCCTGAGGGGCTGCCTGCCCGCCTGACGGAGGGCTACCTGCCTGTCTGAGGGGGGCTGCCTGCCTGCCCGACTGACTTGGGGGGCTGCCTGCCCGATTGAGGCGGGCTACCTGCCCGACTGAGGCTACCTCCTGCTGACACCGAGCCTGGCTGATGTAGGAAGAGCAAAGGCTGCGCTGCTGAGTGGCCCCTCCCTCTGCACCATCCTTCACCCTGCAGGCACACTCTTGAGTTGCGTCATCTCAGCAGATGCAGCAATCGAGGCCCTCGGGGAGAATTTTCACCATCGTCCTGTCTCTGAGTGCCAGCAGCCATTTGCAAATCTCAATAAACACGTAGAAAATAAGCCACCATTTTGCACGAGTTGAAATTGGGGTTGAGTTTGGGGTTTTGGGGGGGGTTTGAAACTTGTCATGAAATAATCTGTATTAGAAAAAGGACTGAATGGACAGACTGGTCAATTATTAAATGCTGGGAGGCATTTGTAAGCACAGCAACTGCCAAGTTTTATTAAAAAATATATAACATTTGCCCTCTCAATTAAACAATCTATTATTTTAACTTCTTTTTAAAGTATTAGCATTACTTATTCTACCTCAGAACAGCAACTGCCAAGTTTTATTTAAAAAAAATACAACATTTGCCCTCTCAATTAAACAATCTATTATTTTAACTTCTTTTTTAAGTACTAGCATTACTTATTCTACCTCAGAATGACTGTAGAGCTATGCCTTCCAAGGTATGTTCACAAATAAGCCTTTACACACCCTGGATTTGAGGGTGTAAACCCTTTATACCATTTCACCCTTTGCCCAATGAAATGTGTAATGGAAGGTGACACTCTGCAATGATGGAGGAATTTCTTTCCATCAAGGTGATGGTTGTGTGTACTTACTCCTCTGGAAAAAATTAACCTTTGAACAGCAGTCTAGTTTAAAAACAGGGTGTTTGGGTTGGTTTTTTTTAAAACAATAAATAAATAAATCTGAAACTCCTTTCCCAGTCCACATCGAAGGGCTAACCACAACACAAGGCAGGCTGATGGCCCAAGCTCTACATCAGTCACCCCAATGCAGGTATTTTCCTTATATTACTTTATCAATTGAGGTTTAAACAGCTCTCCTAACACCTATGCTTCGTACCCTTCATTACTCCGAATTGGATGAGGAGTAGCAGTCCTCCATCCATCCAGAGCTTTGCCTAAACGGTGGTATTTCCACACACCCCCCCCCGCCCCGGAGGAATAAGGCACCTCCAGGCCCTGCCTCCAGCCTGGCTTTTGTCTCCAGCCCCCTTCAGTTCCACGGGAACTTAGGGCCCAGCCTAAGGGCGGCTTAGGCCCCAGCCGCCCCCCCCATCAATCAGGGCCCGCTCCGCGTTGGTCAAGCCTTCCTCCCCACGGCTGTGCCAACTCCGGAGGCGCGGTGGGAGCTCTCTCTTCCCCCCCACCCCGCAGTTAACGTGGCACACGGCCGGTGGCAGCCGGTTGTGTGAGGCGACTCGGGGAGGGAAAGGGGGGAGGGAGGGTACGGCCGCGGTCAGCTTCCCTCCCCCGCCCCCGGGTGAAGTGGAGGACGTGTCGCCCGGCACGGCGACGAGTCACAAGGGGCCGAGGAGTGGGTACAAGCGGCATTCAAAACCCCTTTTCTCGTTATTTTTCCCCTTCCCCGTTCTGTGCCGAGGAGGCGGCCAGGCCGCAGCGCCCGGCGCTGAGGCAGCGACGTAGGCCGCCCCTCCCCCCACCCGCCACGGAGCACCCCTCCCCCCTACTCCCCCCCCCGGTCACGGGGGAGGAGACCGGCGCTTCAGGGACGAGGAAAAGGATCAGGACTGAGCCCTGAGGGGACGGGAAAGAGGAGGCGGAGAGCGCCCAGCGGTGCGAAGGCTGAGGGAGGCCCCAGCCCCTCACCTGCTCTGTCCGGTACTGAGGCTCAGCACAGCGGGCATGATGGTGCTTTTATTCCCCTCTTTCTCTCTAGCGAAGCAGTGACTGTTGAGTATCCGCTGCAGGGAGGATTTCACCATCCGGCCGCTGTGGTCCGAACCCCGAAACCCTCCGCCGCCTCCGCCGGCCGCTCTCCAGACGCTGCTACACAAAATGGCTCCGTTGCCGCAGTGGGTCCTTATATACCTTTGTTAGGCCACGCCTTTCGTCCTGGCTCCGCCCCCCGATCAGGCCACGCCCCCGTCCTGGACACAGCTCCCGTCCTGTGAACGGCTCGTCCCTTAGAAAATCTCCCTTCCCATTAGCTGAAGGGAGTGCGGGGGGCGGAACCCCGAGCTGCCCGAGAGGGTTCAGCATTGGTTAAAACGACGTCAGGACGGGGAAGGGAGGAGAATAGCAGTTGGTGATTGGCTACACCCGTTGCGGGTGGGCGGGGTCTGGCGGGGTTCGGCCGAGAGGCTTCAGCACGGCGCCGCAAGCCTTCACTCCCCTTAGAGCCGCCGGTTCGAGTCCCCCGTCAGCACCCTGCCTGGCTGAGGTAAACTGTGGCGAAGGGGTGGGGCTGAGCCTGGCGCATGCGTCGAGCCGGGGGAGGAGCGGGGCGGTGGCGGTTGGGGAGCGGCTGTTGCGGGGACAGGGTGGTGGGGATGGTATCGGAGGGCAGCGAGCGACTGGAGGGTGTCTGGATCCCCGGCACGGCTGGGCTTTACAGCGCCGGGGGTCCTCAGCAGCGGGTCTTCCTGTGAGGAACAGCCTGAGCCGGGCCGGCCACCTCCCCCTTCGATCTGTCGAGCAAAGCGCTTTATCAGCTCAATGCTGAGAGCAACTTTAACGAATAAAAAGAATTTAAACTTCTTCCGAGCTCTGGAGGGGGATCAGGAAAGAACAATCGTTTCTATCAGTACAGGCTGGGGGTGAGCTGCTGGAGAGGAGCTCTGTGGAGAAGGACCTGGGGGTGCTGGTTGGTGACAGGGTGGCCATGAGCCAGCAGTGTGTCCTGGGGCTGAGAGAGACAAGGGGATCCTGGGGGCATCAGGAGGAGTGTGAGCAGCAGGTCACAGGAGGGGATCCTCCCCTCTGCTCTGCCCTGCTCAGGCCCCACCTGGAGTGTTGTGTCCAGTGCTGGGCTCCCTGGGATCAAAAGGACAGGGATCTGCTGGAGAGAGTCCAAAGAAGGGCTGCGAAGATGATGAAGGGCCTGGAGCATCTCCCCTGTGAGGAAAGGCTGAGAAAATTGGGACTGTTCAGCCTGGAGAAGAGAAGACTAAGGGGGGACCTAATTAATGTTTATAATTATCTTAAGCAGGGGATGCAGGGGGAATCAGCCAGCCCCTTCTCAGTGTCTGTGGGGACAGGACAAGGGGCAATGGCTGCAAGTTGGAGCACAGGGAGTTCCACACCAACCTGGGGAAGAACTTTTCCCCAGTGAGGGTGAGGGAGCCCTGGGCCAGGCTGCCCAGGGGGTGTGGAGTCTCCTTCTCTGGAGAGATTCCAGCCCCATCTGGACACCTATCTCAGTGAAATGTCCTAGGGAGCTGCTTTGGCAGGGGCTTGGACCCGATGATCTCTCGAGGTCCCTTCCAACCCCTACAATTCTATGATTCTGTGATTCTATGATCCCTGACAGGACGGGCCGAGGTTATGACCCGGTTTGGGGGTCCCGGTTTCCCTGGGCCTGTGCCCTGTGCTGGCCGGGGCAGTAACCTCTGGCTCCGGGTGCCTGGGACATGGGTGGTGGAAGGCTTTTGAAGGGAATAGAAGCTTCTTGCTGTGCCTTCATGAGGAAGTGACTGAAATCCTGGCTGTTTACATAGCAGAAGTTGCCTTGCATCCCCACCTCCCCCCATAACAAACACCCCATAACGCTCCCCTGCCCTTCGTCTGCTCCCCTGCCCTTCGTCTGCTCCCCTGCCTTTCATCCACTCCGCTTTGCCCCTGGTGTTTCCCCAAGGATTTGGGAAATCTGAAGCTTGGGGGACACAGTTGGGTCTTTCTGCAGCCAGTGGGAAGAACAAGGTCTGGAGGGGAAGGGGTGTGCTTGGAAATCAGGCAATCCCACTTTGGGGTGACAGATGAGAACACAGATTCCCTCCCTTTGGGGATGGGGCTCAGTCTTCAAAATTCATCTTAAAAGCAGCAAATGCATACAAAATGTGAATAAGTTATAAATTCCATGACATATCATCTTTCACTAGGCTATTTCAGCCTGAAAACCAAGTCAGCAGTACATCCCAGAAGTCAGGCTGCATCCTAAGCTGTGACTCTTACCTGTATGGATGGAAAGAAAGATGCTGAATCAAGTTTCCAGTCATGCCTTGTAAATTAAGTAGGAAAAAGGTGTTTATAGAGGCAAAGAAAACAACCAAAGATACAGGTAATGATTTTAAAAATCATGGTTTTCTCAAAAAAAAAAAAAAAGTAGATGCATATATTTTTTTCTTCCTTCATTCAGCTCAGGCTACAGCACATGTTTTACTGCCTTCTACTATCACTGCATTTAGGCTTTTTTGGGGTATTTTTTTCACCATCTTGCTTGTTTTTATTTGCTTTAAAATATCCAGGAAACTCTGAGCATATGGATGTCCATCGAGTGGTTCCACTTTGCACAAAAGCTAAGTGTCTAAATGCCCACCCACCTTCTGTGTCCTGAAACTGGCTCTGATTGACTGGGATGGGACCAAGTGTATTTGCCAAAAGAAAACACTGTCTGTTCTCCTGCAGCTTAGATGAGAAGCCTAGCCTGGTCAGCAGCCAGTGACTAGATTGGGAGGCAGGGTAAGTAAGAGGTAAAAGAGAAAAGTCCTTTTCTTGCCTCAGCTATCTGCACTTAGCTTGGAGAACACAGTGTAACTGAAACATTAGTACTTGCTTTCACCCTCCTCTTTAGATTTGCTGTTGATTGATGGAGGGGGAAGCTCACTTCCCTCTTAATGCACTACCCAGAGACCAACTTGAAACAGTAGGATAGCTGCAGTTCAGGAGTAGCAGGACCAGATGAAGCACAGCAGAGAAGATTTAGCAATTCATGTTCTGTGTGTTGTATTTATAAAAGGTTTTCCTGAAGGGGGGTGGATCTGTTAGTCAGTGGAAGGGCTGCCTTAGCATTTTGTGATGTGTTTGGTGATTTTGAACAATGGCATTTATTATTTATGTGGTAATCTGACTGTAATTCCTTATAATGGCCCTGTGTCAGAGGGTATCATCTTTGCAGCTGCTCTCCTCTTTACCACAGCGCTGGAAACAGCTTTGCCCTTTGGATACCTGTCGTTGCAATGGGCCATCCTTCCATTTTACAGCTGAGTGACCTGGCTAACACCGTGGTTTCTCTGTAGGCTACACAAAACCCAACCATCCTGGTTTGGGTTTCTGCATTAAATACTCTGTGGGATTAGTTCCAGCTGCACTTTTGCTGAGATAGCCTGACTTTGAGTTTAGCAGTGACAGCAATTCATAAATCCTCACAGAGAAGCCTTTCACTCACAATTTCAGGATTACCAGCTGAGGTGGTTGGAGATGTTGCCACCACCAGTTGGTTTTTTTTTTCCCACTGGTTTGCCCATGGCAGCAGAGCAGGCAGAAGCAACTGTGTGCTGGTGTCTCAGTTGCTCCAGCTCCTTTCCTGGTTCAACATCCTCAGAGGAGAGCATGCACCAAGTCCCAGTTGTCCTGTTCTTCCACAAGCAGGTCGTAGCAATTAGGCTGTGTGAAATGACCTGGGAAAATACCTTGTAAAGTCTGAGTTACTGGATAACCAGACCTGGTCACAGAGGAAGCACAGAAGCAGCAAGACACTGAACCTCCACATTAGGAATCAAAGTTGAAATCATCTCAATTGAGGAAAACCAAGGAGTTTCATCTTCTAGAGCTTCATGTGCCTTTCCTCCACCTGTTTCAGCATGCTTTTCTTTAACAAAGAGGTCTCAAACATCAGTCAAAATCACCACCTAATTCTTGGTCAAGCTTTTCTAGGCATCAAACAAGTGCCTAGCAAGATGTGCAGGACCTGAAACACTCCCAAGACTTGCTGGTGTTTGAAATCCTGCACATTGATGCCACAGTTGCATCACATCTTTCATTTAGAGAAGGAAAGAGAAACTGTCCTGTTGTTTAGGCAATTAAAACATAGCTAAATAAGACCTCTGCAAATGTTAATGCTTTCATGGGGTTTTCTGCCACTGGGGTGGCTATTGGAGGGTGGACTGTGTCAGGCTTCACTGAAGCCACCTTGTAGGAAACAAATAATGACAGAGAGTGGAAAAAACCTGATGTTTGACACGTAGCAGAAACCCCCATCTCTTTTCTGCTCTGCTGCAGCATGCTGGCATAGCTCTGGAACATGGAAAGAGGTGGTTACAGCATCTAGCAGCAGCAGCTCAGGGGTTAATCAAACTCTGATTTGCCAGCTAAGGATATACAACAGAAACACGGAGCTCCATCAAAGCATCTGTGGTCCTCAGTACTCCCCAAAGAAATCTGTGGTCCTCAGTACTCCCACACTCAGTACTCCCCAAAAGAAATGCTTGTTAAAAATAATTAATAAAATAATTAAGCCAGACTATAAAATCAAGTTGTTGTGCTTGTCTTTTTTCCTCTGTTTCCAATGCAAGAAGGCTCTGCTTGCTCTCACAGTTTTAGGAGTTATCTAGAGATGTAGCCAAGCACCAGAACGGGACAGAATCGAGGCAGAGATGTCCATCATGAGGTGGTTTCACAGAAATCATTCTATGTGATGACTTCACCCTGTTATTTAGCTGATTTTTAGACCCAGAATAATCTAAATGTTAATCTTGGTCAGCTCTGCATGGAGACAAAGCGCAGCAAAAGCTTGTGAGGTCTTTATCAAGACACCAGACAGTGTTATTTCTAAACTTTACAAGACCTACAGTCTATAAATATTATAAAGCAGGGCTCTTCACTCTACCTGCCTCCTTCCTTAGAAGTTCTGGTTCCTTTCCTTACAGGTAACAGTTAACTACCAGTTATCTAATTTAAAATACTCCCACACTAAAAATGCTCTTTGGTGTGTTTGAGTCTATTCTGAGCTTTGTGGGCCAGGTAATTAGAACACTTTTTTTTTTTCCTTCTAGCTGGAAAACTCTCCTCATTTTCTTTGTCATCCCTGTGAGAACATTTTGATTTGAAGGTCAGGCTTTCTCCACTTGTGCTGGAAGGAGATCCTGCAGGAGATTCTGCTCTGAGGTTAAGCTGGAACTCGTAGATGTTTAGCAGCACAGGGAAGAATTTCTTTTCCAAGATCTTTGTGAGATACTGAACTAGAAGAGAGCAGTCACTAGTTCATCAGGCCAACAAATGTCTGTACTGCTTCCCAAAGAAACTTTGGATCTCTGCTTTCTAACTTAAAACCAGCTGGTGTGAAGAGGACTATATATTGAATGCAGATGAGGTAATGGATGCTTCAAATGCTTTACCCGCTCATTATCTGATTTCAGGGTGTAATCCAACATAGTGCTGCTCACCTGATAAGGGCTGAGTTGTTTTCTTTAAGTTTGCAGGATCAGACTCCCCAGGCATTGCAGCTCAGTGTCCATGTAAAACTAAGGTGGGGGTGAGGGGAAGAGTTTGAAGCACAGCTAGAGAGTGGGTGAGCCATGAGACAGGGGCAGAGGATGGCACCTTAATGTTTCTGGGGAAAGAAGTGTGCTTGAGCAGTTTGTTGTTAAGTTTCTGTAGTTTACCAATAACTTCCCACAAGCTTGATTTTCCTCTTGATTTTTCTCAGTGTCTTGCTGCCAGTTAGGAGCAAATGGCCATGAGGAATTCAGAGGTAGTTACAAAACAATGAGGTGGAAGACATTGCAACATCCTCCCTTCCACAAATCATCTTCTGTCCTGTTCATGTTGGGCCAGATGCAGCTCACATCTCCATCCCTTCCTCTCCCTCTCCCCAGGTTAATGAAAGGCGATTAAGGTTGATCCAAAGGAGAGGGGGGCAATGCCACCCTGGAGAGTTCAGCTCTGGGAGGAGATGGAGCACAGGAGACAGAGCAGTGGGATGCACAACACCTTGCCTAGCCAGGTCCTGAGAAAAACAAGCCCTTCTGTGATCATGTGCAACCTGCATTCTGGTGTGCAGCAGCTTTCTAGAATCCTGTTGTGAACACTGCCTTCCTCTGCCCTGATCCCTTTCCCTCCCTTGCTTGCCAGATCCTTTGTGTGGTGGATGTATTCATTCTATTTTTTTTTGCTTAGTTTCCCTTCTTATGGAAGAGTTCAAGCACCACCTGATGCTTCTTTACAGGATGGGCCACTTCCCCTGCTCTGTGTGTCTGGAAGGTGAGCTGGATGGCTTGGCTTGTTTTCCTTCATGCTGTACTTGGCTCAGGCAGCCTTAGGGACAAGGAAGTGCACAGCCCAGCTCAGCTCAGCTTTTGCAACTCCTAATTTCGTTGGGAAATGTTATCAAAACCAAGAGATGCCAGCAGGATGAGCGTTAAGACCTGTGTGGAATCTGCTCTGTCACAAATGAGTTCAGAGTCAGTTTTGCCTGCCTAAACACTTCACCCAGCAGCTCATTGAAATGGATATATTCAAAGGTGACTCCCCTTTCCCTCCCACCCCCCTCCCAATTAGATCATTCCTGTGATAAGAACATTAATGAGCATATTTTTCCCATAAATAAAATGAATGAGCCTCAAGGGCAGGGAAAGGCCATTGAACCTGCAACAACTTTTCATCCCACAATGGTCCTTTAGAGAGTTGGGAGCCAGGGAACAGGTTTGTCCCTGTGCTGCAGCTGAGAGCAAGCCTGAGAATGGCCTCTGACCAGCCAAGTGGGATCTCTGCCAGCTCTGTGTTTGTGCTGCACCCTCCTTTCTTTTGGGTATAAGCCCAGAGGGTTCAGCATTTCGCAGAGTCACTGGCTGGAGCTCACCTGGGGCAGCTCTCAGGGTGCTGCAGGGGAGGTGCAGCCCCTCCTAGCAGTCATTTTTGCCAGCCTGTTTATTTGAGCTCCATGCAGCCTTGTGCTTTTCCCCATCAGCTAGCTGTGTTTGAACTAATATTTACTCACAGCTCTGTGTACCAAGATGGTCAGCAATCCCTCTGAGTGAAAGTGGAGCTGGAAGCAGCCATCAGGCCAGTTTAGCAGCACCCATCAGGCCAGCTTAGCAGCTTGGGGGTTGTTGACTTTTTTTTTTCTTTTTTTAAACAAAACAGGAAAAAAAAAAAGAATTCCTCTTGAATTTCAGGCTTGTGAAAGGTAGCAGCTTGCCAGCTCTGGTGAAGCTTTACCCAAGCAGCAGGTAGAGTGATGGCAGTGCAAGTCTCCCCTGCAGCACACCCCCTCCAACCTGCCCACCTCTTCAGCCAGGAAAAACCTGCCTGAGCAGTGGATGGGGAGCAGCCCCCTGACCAGTGCAGGCTTTGCCATCTCCCCACTCTGTATGTGAGGAACTGAGATCCTCAGACAACTGGTGCTAGAGTGATGGCTGTAAGGGGCTGGCAGCAAACTGCTGTCAAACCAACCACCAGCTTGTCAGCAGGCTTGGGACTGGAGGCTTGAAAATGAAGGCAGTTCTATTTCACTGCTAGAATTTTCCAGTTTTCCTTAAAGGGTTTATTTATGAAGCTGTTCTAGGCACAAATTAACTTAGCCTGTCTCCTGTTTGTGATTAACTCTGGAAGAAGCTGAGGTTTGAAGGGTTCATGGCTTAGCCTGCTGGAAAGGTGTGAGCCACTGCAAAACGCTGCCATTTTTTAATAGCTGTGCTTCCATAACCTTCATCATGCCTGCTCCTGGGTCTCCAAAGAGACAGGCTTTAGGGGAGCTGTTCATTCCCACATGTCCTCCTGCAGTGTTGACCCATCGATCTCATACATGCACCCTAACTTGGCTTCTTCCCCCTGCAGCCTCATCTTTGGGGAATGCAAAAGGGCACTTCATGCAGAGCTCAGCATGGCCTTAGAACTCTTAATAAGACCAACAGATTTCCTCAGGTGCTAGAAGATAAAGAGGTGGCCTGAGGAAGGCAAGGAACCTTGAAATCACCGTTCAGGGTTGGACTGATGACCTAGTTAGTTTGATTTTCCTGCTTACAGTGACTTTTACCACGTGCTTCAGATGAGTTCTCTGAACAGCTCCTGCTTCAGAGGCATATCCATAGAAAGGGAGGGGCTGGGGTTACAGACAATAAACTGGACAGCAGTTAAGAATTGGCTTTGAAATTGCTTTGGTGAGTATTTTAGCTACTGAAGGTATTACTCCTGTCCCTCTGGACAACTGATTCCCCTAAAAATGTTTGTCCTTTCTTGGATCAGAGGGTTTCCTTTTTGGATTGTTTGGTGGACATGTCCTTCCAAGTCAACAATGTGGATTGTACTGGTGCTTTGCCTTCCTAGTGCTTTGTCTTCCTGGTGCTTTGCCTCCCTGGTGCTTTGCCTCCCTGGTGCTTTGCCTCCCTGGTGCTTTGCCTCCCTGGTGCTTTGCCTCCCTGGTGCTTTGCCTCCCTGGTGCTTTGCCTTCCCCAGGCTTCTGTTCTACAACATATCCATCTCCAAGCTCCCCTTTTTTCCATTGTGTTTCCATGCTTGTTTGACCTCAAGCACAGACATCTCCTGGATCTCTGACTGACACCTATGAGGCAGCAAAGGAAGCCAAAGATCACCCACTGTCCCACTGGGCAGTCTCAGCCCATCTTCAGACTCATTGAGCTCGTTAGGGAGGCGAATGTAATCAGCTCTCCTTCAAGGAACAGGATGTGACAGGAAGCCATGGGAGTCAGCAGGTCAGTCCTTAGCAGCTGTCAGAGCAATGTGCATAGTAGGCAGCTCTGTGCTTCTGCTCAATCCAGTCATGGGCTCAATGGGCTGGAGTGTGCACATCAAAATCCATCCCTGCAGAGAGTGTCACAGCAGCAGCAGGTTCTACACCATCCCTGTGGTGGCTTGTATTGATCAGGCAGTGAAAATAGGATCTGTGCTGTGCTTACCTAAGCTTCCAGTGCCACCTCTCAGTCCATGCAGCCCTCATGCTTCCCTTTGGAGGCTGTAACTTACTTCATTTTTCTCACTGTGCACTGGGAAACTGAGGCAGGGAGAAAGGAGTGGCCTCAGGCTGGTACAGAAGCAAAGCTGAGATGGGAGCTGAAGAGGTCTCACAGCCTCTGCTCCTTCCAGGATGCCTCCTCTGACCTTGAATTCTACAAGACTAGGGGGGTTAGGTCACTTTAAAAAGTCTGGTTACCTCAAAGAACCTTTGAAATAAGCAAAACATTTTCATGAACCTAAATTATCTATCCTTCTCCTGCCTCAACTCCCATTGATAATCCTATTTCCTGCTTTTAAAAATATTTATGGCAGATTATTCTTTGGCAGTGATAAGACATGTTCAATTCTCTTTCCTATTATGCTGGGATTTCCTTTCAATGCTTTCCTGATGCCTTGCCATCTGCTATTGTTAGGTTGATTTATTGCAGTTTTATTTTAAATAGGTTTGAAAATCCTCTTGCTTGGGGTAACTGGATACTTTTGCCCATGAGCTGTTACAGAGGTGGCTGCAAGATACCGATTTATACAAAACTATATGGTTTTTTTTTCATTTTAGCATTTTCCTGGTGCTGTCCAATGACATCACCACCACCACCACCACCACCACCCCTGGGCTTCTCTCTGCACAGCTCTGACCAGCATCACAGCACCTTGTGTCTTTGTCAAGCAAGGTTCCTGCCCTAAAAAAGGTTCAGCTTTTCAGGAATCACTCCTGACAGATGTGTTTAACCTGTTCATAAAACCCTTCAGGGACAGGGAGGCCACCACTTCCCTGGACAAATCTCTTCCAACACTTTTCTGGTACAAAGTATTTGGGCTTTGTCCCCTTAAATTCAGGACTCTATTCATGGTTCAGTTACCATGGGCTAGAAGACAGTTTCCCTTCCAGTCTCTCTCCACTGTGTTCATACAGGAAACACTCAAACTCCTTTTCTTCAGCCAAAATCCTTCTCACAGCAGTTCCAATGAGACCTTTTTTTTTCCATGACCTCCAGGTACACCAGCTGTGACACACTGGTTTGGAGGAAACTGTAAGATGAGGAAAACCAAGCTGTTGATGGAGTTCCCTAAGATCCATGTTGGTTATAGTGCTTTGAAAAGTGACCAACCTCAAGGCACCACACACAGTCCAAGGGAAGCCAGCTTGTGTGTGTCACCTTTGAGTGACTTTTCATCTGGGAAGACTTCAGGAGCTCTTGACACAGTGTTAGGGGGCGTTGAGCACTGGCACTTCCCTGTCTCAGAGATCTACCGGTGTGGATTGTCTTTCCTGGTGGAGGCATAGGACTAGGAGAGACCAAATCCAGACCTGCTGTCCACATGTGGTCCTAGGACCCTGTCCATAAAGGCACAGCTCTCCTCCACCCTCAAAGCCTCCAGCCTCTCCCCATAGGCCATTCCACACACTGAATGCTCTTAAAAGAGTTATGAAGCTCCTTCTTAATCCCTTTTCTTTATTTCCTTTGTAAGCCCATTTTTTTTCCTCAGTTGGTTGGATGCCAACATTGTCTCTAGGCTTAAATAGATGTCTCAGCTCTCTCTTGGGTGCTTTTATGTGTAGCAATCCTGCCACTTCTGGCCTTTGTTTTGTTAGGCTAAGCAAACTGAGGTCCTCCTCTGTAAAAGCTTCCTTTCTCTTTGTTATGCTTCTTGTCAAGGAAGTAGCTCAGCCACCCCAAAAGCTCTCCTGCACAAGCTGTGCATGGAAAGTGTCCCTCTGTGTGTCCCTGTGACTGCCTTAAGTGCCATCATCTCCTAGGTAGAACCCAACAATCTACAAATGCACTTGCTGGGGGCTGGAAAAGGAGCTAAAAAGACACAACCAGGCAGAACAAGGAGTAAAACTCTTGGCACATCTACCTGGGGGTTATAATTCAACAAGGATGCTGGAGCTTATGCTGTTGTGCTTCGTGAATGAGCTGTTGGAGCCTCAGCACTGGATCCTGTGATTCATTTGGGTCTCTGCTTTGATGCTTAGTTGGAAGCTGCCTTAAGTAGTCTGGAAAAATGGATGCAAACTGGTATTGGTCTGAACCACTGGCTCAGTAGGATCTGGGTGGAAGGAGTTTGGCAAAACCTTACTCTGCACCACAAAAATGTTGCTTAGAAGTCTCCCACCAGTCTGGGCCTGAGCCTGTTCCACCATGTGCTGATCTGTGATAAAGAACTGAGACTGCTTCTTTTTTGGGAGCTACGGGTCCTCTTGACATTGTCCCCACAATACTGGTGGCATTGTCCCTTCAGCCCTGCCTGCTCCCAGTGAGCAGGAGGTTTCTGAGGACGGTGGGTTTAGGGGGGGACCACCACTATGGGAAAAGGTGCCAAAAGGGGCTCAGAAACAATGCTGTGACTTGATGTGTGAGAGCAGAGAAGCTGCCAGCTGAAAACTTGCACCCTCTTGTCCTGCAGGTCCCAGAGATGGACATTTGAAGGCTCTTCTAGTTGTAAAAGCC
Organism: Hypotaenidia okinawae; assembly: GCA_027925045.1. Taxonomy (NCBI): domain Eukaryota; kingdom Metazoa; phylum Chordata; class Aves; order Gruiformes; family Rallidae; genus Hypotaenidia; species Hypotaenidia okinawae. The sequence continues at coordinate 2,106,007 of BSDF01000027.1, read as the reverse complement.
TGGACCTCTTATTTTGGGCAGTTCTGTGCTATAAAACCAAGTTGTGCTTTACTCAGCCCTGAACTGTGCTGAGGATGCCCACATCCCCCTGCTCCCCTTGAAAGCTCCTCAGCACAAGCGTGGTCCCAACATCCATCCCTAGCACAAGGGAGGGAGCAGGGAGTGATCCCACTGCTGGCTGGTGTTTTAGCTTGGAGGGCTGAGGAAGGGTCTCCTGCATCTGCAAGGTAGTTGAAGACCCTGTATGAGTGGAGAGGCAGGATCCCAGGAGAAACCAGGCTGGTAGCATGAGACTGAAGCAAGCACTTCTGCAAAGCAGCACGACCTCCTTCTCCAGCCTCCTGTGTGGAGCTACCACACCATCAGCGCTGAGCGATGCTTCCCCCTAAACCCAGGCACTCATTTGCCCTGTGCCAAAGCTGCCCTGTCCCCTCTCCCCTCTCCAAACCAGTTGAGGCTGGGCCAGGGCTGAGTAAAGTTGACTCAGAGCTGGGTTCAGCCATCCCCTGCCCGCGCAGGGAGAGGACCTGGAGCGGGTCCAACCTCGTGGCGTTAGCATCTCTTCCCCACTCCTCCTCCCTATCACCCTGCACCTCAACTTCTCACCACGGGCTGGTGGAGCAAGACTAAACTGGTCTCTGCATGCATATTGCCTTTGTCTGGTGTGGATGAGCCCAAAGTGCTGGAGGGAAGCATTTTAACGATGAAAACCATGCTGGGCTCCAATTGTTCCCACCATCCATGGAAAATTACTCCTCCTCACTCTCCCCTTTGCTTCAGCAGCTCCAACAAATCCTTGTAGGGAAGGGCAAGGAGGAGGGAGGTGTATGTGCTTGTGGGCCTGAGCTGCTGCTTTTCATTTCTTCCTGCCTCTAAATGCTTAAATTCTAAAAGCCCCTCACCTTGGTGGCATTGGGGATAGCACACAGCAATCAGAAGGTGGTTTGGGGCCATTTAAATGTCATTGGGAAAAGAAGAGGAAGAAAGGAATCCCTGGCATCCCAGTGTGGCCTTATCCCTCCCTACCCTTCCCAGCTGGCACAAGTAAAAACAGAAGGGAGAGGTGGCAGTGGTGGGGCTGAGGTGGAGGGTGCTGGTCCCACTGCCTGCCTGGGATATGGTCCATCGCTGCTGGTCCTGAGCATCCATCAGGCACAAGGGCCCCTGGGGTGGGGGGCACTTCCATGGGCAGAGTAGCAGGCAGGGAACGGGCAGGGAAGGATGAGGAGGGCACAAGGTCAGGCATGGGGTGACATGGTAGCCTTGGCCACTGCTCTGCTTCTTGGGCTGCCAATTGATGTCCACCAAACCTACTCTGGGAGCTCTGTGGGTCTGTCTGTCTGTCCCCTGCCCTTTGGGACTGACCAGGAGCTCTCCTCTTGGCTTTTCCCCACAGATTTGCTTTGCCACAGGGCTCCATTTTAATTGTTTCACCTTTTATAGACCCTGCCTTTTTTTCTGTCTCCTTTGTGCACCCACATCCTCGATTCTTTCCCTTCTCCCCTTGCTATTTCCCCTCCCTCCACCCCCAGATTTCCTCTTTATCTCCTCCTCTCTCTCTGTGTCTTTTCTTTGTCATCCCAATGACAACATTCTCAGGTATAGGAACAGGCAGATCCCAGTGATGTGTGGCTGTGAGGCTTCCATTGCTGAGCAGGGCTGATGGGCTGAGTTTTTAATTCCCTGTGTAAACCAACCCTCCCTTGCAGCTCTGTGTTACCCCTGGGCTCCCCAGTCCTGAGACCCGTGCTGACCCCACCAGCTGCCTCCAGTTATCTGTTCTGGAGGTGGGAAGGCTCAAGGCAGGATCCTTCCTGGGATCTGGCTCTGTACTAGGCCTGGATTCCTCCCAAAAATAAGGAAGATGGGAGCAGATGTTGCAGGTCAGCTGAGCAATCACTGTTGTAGCCAGTCATGGGGGGTGAGGGCCAGGAGGAGGAAGGTAATGGTGTGGATGATGTTACTGTGAAAGGGATTCAGCTCAATAAATGCAAATTACAGGCTGGGTGTTGAGGCTGATTTCTGGTGGTGGGATGTGGGGAGCAGTGGACCACGTCTGGAGGCAGCACCAGAAAAGTGTTGGTTGGCTGCTGGAAGCTGGGCTGAACAAAGCTCTGGAAGATCCATCGTGGGATGGAGTCAGGGAGTGGATTTAGGATTAAGCCTTGCCATAACAATGCCAAGCAGCAAACTCCATCTAGGCTCTTCAACAGCCTGTCTTAGTGAATTTATTTACCTTTCTGGGGAGCATGGCAGATGTTCCCTCTGTTGACAGAAAGGGCAGCTCCAGCACTGGGAGGTGGTGGGATTGTCCCTGGTGAGAGACCACCCCAGGAGCAGCCTGCTTTTCCTCCCTGGTACTTGGCAGCCTGGGTCTGGCTGTGGGGTGCTTCAGGGATGGGACTGGGAGCCACCTGATTGCCACTGCAGTTCCTTTCGCTCTCTACTACTCAATTTTCTTGCAAAATCCTGGTTCCTACAGGGATGGAAAGGAGCTGGAGGCATCTCTTTGTACAGTCAGGGAGCCACTCCTGTCTTCCCCTCTGACCTTGACAAGACCTTGAGCTGTTCCAGCTTCCTTGACCCTGCCCAAGCCTGGACAGGACAGCAGAGAGAGAGAGATTTTTTTGAGGGTCGTGATTCGTGGAGTGGAATCTGACTGGAGGCCTGTGACCAGCTCTGTTCCCCAGGGCTCAGTGCTGGGTCCAGTCCTGTTTAACATCTTCATTGACCTTGATGAGGGAACAGCATCCACCCTCAGCAAGAACCTGATGATCCAGAGCTGGGAGGAGTGGCTGACACACAGGACACTGCGCTGCCACCCAGAGAGACCTGGCCAGGCTGGAGAGCTGGGCAGGGAGAGACCAGAGGAGGTTCAACAAGAGCAAGGGGAGAGTCTGGCCCCTGGGAAGGAAGAACTGCTGGGATCAGGACAGGCTGGGGGTGACCTGCTCAGTGGAGAAGGACCTGGGGGTGCTGGTGGGTGACAGGGTGGCCAGGAGCCAGCAGTGTGTCCTGGGGCTGAGAGAGACAATGGGATCCTGGGGGCATCAGGAGGAGTGTGGGCAGCAGGTCCCAGGAGGGGATCCTCCCCCTCTGCTCTGCCCTGCTCAGGCCCCACCTGGAGTGTTGTGTCCAGTGCTGGGCTCCCTGGGATCAAAAGGACAGGGATCTCCTGGAGAGAGTCCAGAGGAGGGACAGGGAGATGCTGAAGGGCCTGGAGCATCTCCCCTGTGAGGAAAGGCTGAGGGAGCTGGGGCTGTTCAGCCTGGAGAAGAGAAGACTAAGGGGGGACCTGATTAATGTTTATAATTATCTTAAGCAGGGGATGCAGGGGGAATCAGCCAGCCCCTTCTCAGTGTCTGTGGGGACAGGACAAGGGGCAATGGCTGCAAGTTGGAGCACAGGGAGTTCCACACCAACCTGGGGAAGAACTTTTCCCCAGTGAGGGTGAGGGAGCCCTGGGACAGGCTGCCCAGGGGGTGTGGAGTCTCCTTCTCTGGAGAGATTCCAGCCCCGTCTGGACACCTATCTGAGTGATATGTCCTGGGGAGCTGCTTTGGCAGGGGGTTGGACCCCATGGGCTCTGGAGGTCCCTTCCAACCCCTACAATTCTATGATTCTATGATTTTTGTGAAACTACAGCTGAACTCAAGCAGCTCTGCAGTGGCCTCCCCTCCCTTCTTGGCTTGGAATTTGTCACCTCCCTCTTTCCCACCTAAGTGGAGCGCTGCTCTGTTCAGGGACTGGTGGACACCCCAGCAAAGGCAGCTCCAGACACAGGTTTCTGTGGCTCTCAGGTCCTGCTCAGGGTCCCAATTCACTGCCTTCCTCATGGCTGCTAAAAAAGACACTGGAAAGATGGTGTGGGTGAGCAGGGCCAGAGCCAAACTCATCTGAGGTGTGGCTCTCAAGCTGGTCCCCTTTGCAAGTAACTGCTCACTGCAGCCTCCCCACTGCCTTCCCCACAAACCCATCAGCCTCTCCCTTCATGGTTTTGGAAATTATTCCACTCAGAAATGAAGAATCATAAAACTGAGGTCATGGGACCAGCTAGTTACACGAAGGGAAGCTCATCCCACAGCATTTTTTCCACATGAATAACAGTGAGAAGCCCTTTTTTTGGGGGGGCACACGTGGCATGGTTACGCTGAGAGACATGCAGAGGGCAAGAAAACCAGAGCCCCAGGGAAACTAGAGCAAGGGTGGGGTGCAGGAGGGTGGTACTGGTGGAAATCCAGCGTCATCCTATCGGGTTTCCCTGGAGTTAGCCCAGAAGTCGTGTCCATGTCAGGGGCTGGTTGACATCTAGGGTTAGAAGCCTGAAGGACACGTGTAACTTAAGCCAATGGGGAATTTCGTGGTTGGATGAAACCAGTGACCTTCATGCCACTGGTTGAGAAGCTGAAGGAGCTGGGCTGGGTCAGCCTGGAGAAGAGAAGGCTGTGGGGGGACCTCATTGCAGCCTGCCAGTCCCTGAAGGGAGCAGAGGAACAGGAGGGGAATCAGCTTGTTAAGAGGGGAGATAATGGCAGGACAAGGGGGCTGGAGTGAAGCTGGAGGAGGGAAGGGGGAGAGGAGAGACTGGGGGGAAGTTCTTTGCAGAGAGAGTGGTGAGGGGCTGGAAGGGGCTGCCCAGAGAGGGGGTGGGTGCCCCATCCCTGGGGGTGTCCAAGGCCAGGTTGGCTGGGCAACCTTGTGTATCTCCAGGCCTGGAGGTTGGTGTCCCTGCCTGTGGCAGGGGGTTGGAGCTCTGTGACCCTTGGGGTCCCTCCCAACCCAGCCCAGTCTGGGATTCTCTGATTCTATGCCAGGAGGCAGAACCTGAAGCAGTAGCAAGAAGAGCAGCTAGAGCAGAGACTAGGTTAGACCCTCCCATCCAGCGCTGCCCAGGAGTTTGGTCACTGTTTTCTTCCTCCATCTCCACCTGCATCCCATTTGCTTTGTAAATCACCTGCCCTTTGCATAGCTGTGAGATCCTGAACTGGCAAAAGTTACTCAGCTTTACCACTTACACCATTTTCTGGCCTGTTTATGTCCTGGAAATTAAGTCAGTGATGAGCTTGGCGTGGGATCTAGAAGTTTTCCACAGCAGGATCAGTTTCTTGCCTTTAATTAAACATTACAGGTTCCTCATGAATCATCCTTCACTCTGGTAAACTCTCATGAAAAGCTTTGAGGTAGTAAGTCATGGGCAATGTGTTTTGAGGTGCAGATCTGGGCCCTGGCTTCTCCCCTTGGACAGGATTGCCAAGCAGACCTGTCAATCATCTGACTCTGCTGGATTTGCTTCTACCCTGCAACTACAAACCCAGGGAGCTCAGCCAGGCTGAGCACACGTCAGCACCACGTCCAACCTGGCCAACCCTGGGCTCTCCAGTCTGAATTTGGGTTCTTCTACCTAACAGCATTAGATCCCATGCTCCTGGCAGGTGTTGAAACCTTTTGCCAAACCATGGGCTCCTACCACATCCATGGCAATCAGTTCCATGACAATCAGTTCCATGACTCCCTTATGCTCCTGGGCAGAAAACCTTTGCTGTTCTTCAACCTACTGCTTGCTAATAGCATCTAGGACCTCATTTTTTGTCCTTGGTGAATTGGTGAGGAACTGCTCCCTCTCTGGAGCTCTGCCAGGTTTTTTTCTTTATCTTCCAAGCTGTCTGGAGAGATTCCAGACCCATCTGGACACCAACCTGTTCTGGCAGGGGGGTTGGACCTGATGATCTCTTGAGGTCCCTTCCAACCCCTGTGATTCTATGATCTTCAGGCTTCTAGGGTTAGAAGCCTGAAGGACACGTGTAACTTAAGCCAATGGGGAATTTCGTGGTTGGATGAAACCAGTGACCTTCATGCCACTGGTTGAGAAGCTGAAGGAGCTGGGCTGGGTCAGCCTGGAGAAGAGAAGGCTGTGGGGGGACCTCATTGCAGCCTGCCAGTCCCTGAAGGGAGCAGAGGAACAGGAGGGGAATCAGCTTGTTAAGAGGGGAGACAATGGCAGGACAAGGGGGATGGAGTGAAGCTGGAGGAGGGAAGGGGGAGAGGAGAGATTGGGGGGAAGTTCTTTGCAGACAGAGTGGTGAGGGGCTGGAAGGGGCTGCCCAGAGAGGGGGTGGGTGCCCCATCCCTGGAGGTGTTCAAGGCCAGGTTGGCTGGGGCCCTGGGCAACCTTGTGTATCTCCAGGCCTGGAGGTTGGTGTCCCTGCCTGTGGCAGGAGGTTGGAGCTCTGTGCTCCTTGGGGTCCCTCCCAACCCAGCCCAGTCTATGATTCTATGATTCCCATTATTCCCACTGCTCTGCCTACTTAGTCCTATTTATAGAGCACCTTTCACTGGAGTCTCTAGGCTTTTAAGCTTTATTCTTGGAAAATTATTCACTTCTTGGACCTGCCATGGAGCAATTACTCACCAAGACTCCTCCCCAGCCTGAATTTAAAAGAAATTCCCACGAGGCAGCCCAGAGCTTGGAACCTCCCTGAGGCCAAACCCCAGCTCTGCCTTGTGCCTGTGACCTGTCTCAGCCTGTCCCATGGTGCTCGGCTTGGCTCTGTTCATTCACCTGCAGAAATGGTTTGCTGCCTTTGATGCTTCCCCAGTGAGATCATCCCAGTACAGGAGCAAAACACTCCAAATGGGATCCTGGCACAGGCTGATGGGTTCCTACAGGCTTTTTCCTCATTCTCTTGCTCATCATCTGCTGGACCACCACAGCTTCTGTCTCTGGTTCTGGTCACTGTAGGGCAGAAGAACCCAGTGGTGACCATTAAGCTGGAGGTAGGGCATGAAAGGGGGAGTTGCATCTTCTATAACACCTTTGCATTGTGTATTTTAGGTCAGAAATCATCACTGGTGGGTTGTTGCTACTAGAGGTGCATCTACCTGGCTTTCAGGTGGTGTGTGGGATCCATCCAACACTGCAGGAGGCTGATAGGGATGGAGAGGGCTCTTCTACCCCACATCTCTGGAAGGGCAGAGGTGGTTGGAGGGAATGTGTCTTGTGCTCTTTTTGCTTTGCTGTTAAAATCCCTGGATGTCCTGAAAATCAGATCAGCTCCACCACTGCAAAGACCTGAGGCTGGCTGGGTGACTCTGCTGTGCTGGGCTGGTGAGACCTGGAGATGGTGTTTGGAGATGGGAGCTGCCAGTGCCTGAAACCCTTGCAGCATTCCCTATGGAAAGAAAGCCCTCCTAGCTTCAGATGGTTAATCTGGGGCCTAACGTGGGGCTGAAGGAGGAAGTTCTTTCAGGCTTGTGTTTGCATTTCACTGGAACCAAAAATAAACCCCACAACCCCCAGCAAAAGGACTCAACTGGTTTTGCTTTCAGCCCTCTCCCAGCCTGAAGCAGGCTGGGCACATGTGGGGTGAGGAGATGGGGGGAGGAACTGAGGAAACTAGGGGTACTTGGTGGTTAAACGTTTGCCTAGAAGCTGTGTTGCAGCCTGCATCTCAATGGGCTTTGCTCCTGCCCCTGAGACACCACTCGAGGGCAGCCACGCTTCAAAGTCAAATGCCAGTGAGGAGCTGGGAAGGGACAAGGAAGGGAAAGGATTCCTGCCCAGCGCCCTGCCAACCCCCCTTCCCTCTGCTGGCCCTGGGTTTTCATCCTAGGATGGAGCCTACACCTGGATGCAGGGCCCTGGTCCTAGAATCAGAGAATCCCAGCCTGGGCTGGGTTGGGAGGGAGCCCAAGGAGCACAGAGCTCCAACCCCCTGCCACAGGCAGGGACACCAACCTCCAGGCCTGGAGCTACACAAGGTTGACCCCATCCAACCTGGCCTTGAACACCCCCAGGGAAGAAAGTCCCTCTGGGAGAATGAAAGGGGGTGGAGGTTTCTCATTAACCACCGAGCAATTTCTTCCCTGGGTGGGAGCTGAGCTTTGGGCCATGCCAGGAGGAGCAGGGGGCATCATGGAGTGAGCAGAGGAGCTGGCAGGATCTCACCAGCCTGATTGCTGCCTGTTTGCTCTCTGCTACCCAGAGGGGTGCTGGGGGTGAATCATAGAACCCCAGCCTGGTCTGGGTTGGGAGGGACCCCAAGGGTCACAGAGCTCCAACCCCCTGCCACAGGCAGGGACACCAACCTCCAGGCCTGGAGCTACACAAGGTTGACCCCATCCAACCTGGCCTTGAACACCCCCAGACACGGGGCACCCACCCCCTCTCTGGGCAGCCCCTTCCAGCCCCTCACCACTCTCTCTGCAAAGAACTTCCCCCTAAGATCTAATTTAATTGGTCCTTTAGTTGGGGGGTAGAGGCAAAGTCACAAACCCCTCTGTGATCACTTGAGGGGACCCTAGACAAGAGATATGAGGGTGCAGCTGGGGGCCAGGGACGGCTGGTGGGGATGCTGAGCGCCTTCCTGCTGGGAGGAGGCTGTGGATCAGCTCATCTCCTGCTCTCCTGCCCACTCATACAGCAGTGTTGCCATTTTTTAATAATTCCATCATCACTTTAAATAGCTGTTACTACAGAAGCCCTCAGGCTCCTGCCTCAAGTCCTCCCTGGCTGCACCAGCAAGCAAACACGGGCACGCTGCCATCTCCCATGCTTGTCTGGGCACCTACCTGCCCCATCCTGGGGCTCATTTCATTACTCCCTCTGCCTTTTTTTTTCCAAGAAATACCAGACTGATGGTGTAGACCAACATGGGAACTCATTCAGTCTGTGCTGAACTCCTCCTGGTTGTGATCCAAGGCGTGAGCACGGAGGGCTTACGTTTGCTGTCCCCAAAATACGCCGTGGGGTGAGAACCAGAGTGAGATTGAGGGGGTTTGGTTTCTTCAGGAGGGAAAAGTGAAGGGTCAGTAGGCACAGCAAGCTCCAGGACTCATGTAGCTGTGTGGTACTGGGGAAGAAATCAGCAGAAAAACCAAGGCAGTGCTCCAGACTGATTGCTTAACTCAGGAGCCTTCCAGGTGGACCTTCTTGTCCAAGTCCATTTCAAGGCCTTCCCTCAGGTAGGCGGGCAGGACCCAGCTTCCATTCAAGGACCCAGCTTTCATTCAAGGACCCAGCTTTCATTCAAGGTTCATTCTTGAATCTTTCACTCCCTGATTCCTAAAGAAATCCTGCCTGAGCTTCTATTAACCATGGTGAGTTGGTGATTATGGCCTGGCTTTTCCAGGGCATTTTGTTTTCCTCTGGTGGTGGCAGGGAGCTGTGAACAAGCAGCAGGCCTAAAGGTGGGCCTTTCTGATGCCAGAGAGACACAGCTCCATAATTTCTTCCAAAATCCAGGATAAACACATAGATTCATAGAACCTGCCTTGGATTTGGGCCCTGGGCAACCTTGTGTAGCTCCAGGCCTGGAGGTTGGTGGCCCTGCCTGTGGCAGGTGGGTTGGAGCTCTGTGATCCTTGGGGTTCCTCCCAACCCAGACCAGGCTGGGATTCCATACTCCATCCCTGAGGATGAGGAAGAGCTGATGAATGCTGAATACCAGCTGAAAGAGGAGTTTTAGGTCAGTGGAATATTGATGTGACCAGGATGTCATAGGGACTCCTGTGCCTTTAGGGTTTTGATCCTGTGGGGAATCAGGATCTTTCACCTGCTTCCTCCCAAGGAATGCTTCTGTGATCCTCTCTTCCAGACACCAGCTTTGCTCCCCTCCCATCACATCTCAGCCCAGTGGTGACCTCCAACCACATCCAGGAGAAGGAGAAGACACAAAAGCACCTACACCAAGCCAGTGCCTGGTCTGAGCACCACGTGCACATCTGGCAGCTCTCTGGGGCCAGCAACAGCTGGCAACAGGGAGGGGACACGTCCCTGTGCAGCTCCAAGTAGCCACCCACAAAAGGATGATGCCAGTATGGAGGTGACAAGGCTCTTTCTGGAGCAGGCACTGACCTACAAAGCTGTCCTCTGCCCGGGGAGCCTGGGCTGAGCAGCCAACATCCAAATTTCCATCTTTAAAAGCAGGTCAGGAGCCCAACTCTGCCTGTGTGAGGAGCTGAGAAATGTTTCAAAGGCTGGAGGAGTGTTTTTCATTCCCAGGCCTTGAGAACTTGGGTGGGAAGGGCTGGTGGAGGCAGGGATGAAAGGTGGGGAAAGGACATGCAGCCAGCCCCATGAGCTGCTGGGTTTGGGCTGGGGTACCAGGAAACCCACCCTCACATCCAGCTCGAGCATCCACCTTCCCCTGGTGCTGTGGCAGGAGGAGCTGGAGTCAGGCTGGGAATGCAGGAGTTCTGGGGAGAGGGGAATTGCATGGAGAAGAAGGAAAATTCCCCCCCCAGAACCTAACCTGGGCTGAAAATAATCACTGACTAATTTTATGCCTTTTAACTCTGAGTTATTAAAGACAAGGAGAAAGAAGATTGTGTCCTGGTGGGAGGAGAAATGAGTGTTGCCATAGAAGCAAGGGGATGCTGCAGCACAGCTCAGTCTGCCTGGACCACAAACCATGAAGCCCCAGCAGAGCTTTGGGGGGGATGTTGGGAGGGTGTGGGTGGCTGATGCACTGTGGCCACAGACACCCCCATGTGTATCTGAGGCGAGCTGGCAGCCTGGGAAGGCAGAGGAGATGGAGTTGGGTTATCAAATCAAAGCCAGAGAGTCAATATTTAGCCTGGATGGGGAGCACAGCTTGGGTGAAGCCAGGTCCCCATCCATCACACTGCTGGGCTGCCCTTCTGAGCTCCTTCCAGCAGCAGCCTGGACTCAAAGCCATCATGTTTCCCCCTCTCAGAGCTAACAGAGACAGTCTGCTCAGTCTCAGGACATGGGAGAAGCCAGGATTTGGGGTGGTGGGGGGGAATGTTTTCAAGGGATTAGGAAAGAATTTGCCTCTTGGAATCTCTTTCCTCCATCTGCCTGGGATAAATGGTCTGGGGGAGATGGAGATGGAGATGGAGGCTGTAAAGCTCAGCAGGGAACTGCTCAGGGCTAAACATGTGGAGGGGGAAAAAAAAATACACCTGGTCCCCTCCCCAGTGCTGGAACTGGGTGTTGAAAGAGCCTGGAAAGGGTGAGGGGAGCTCTCTGTGCCATGGTCCCACACAGGGATGCTTTGCCTGAGCTCTAGCCATGCAGATGTTACCCAGCCCAGCCCTGGGTGCTTTGCTGGGAGGACCAGCTCTCCCACAGGAGGCAGGAGCAAGCTTTCCAAGGTGCAGACACCACAGGGAACCTGAGTAACTGGGAGCAGAAGGGATCTTTGTTTAGCCCGTGGATGACTTTCTGCTTTCATTATGCCCCTGTAAAGCAAACATGCCTTGCCAGTTAACAGCCCTGCCCATACTGGAGTGGGCAAAATACCCTTGGGGGGGTGTCCCTGCAGCCCTGGCTCAGTGCTGGGGGGTTGTTGGGAGGGGGAAGGTGGGGGAGCTGTGTTTGCAGCTCCATCCCTTCCTCCATCAGCTTGTTAGGGGGAAACAACCCTCAGGAGGGGAAATCCCTGCCCTGCAAAGCAAATGCCTGGTCCTGAGTTAATAAACAGGGTCCAGCAGGACCATGACCAGTCTCACCAGGGGTCTGGAGCCCTGGGAGAAAGCAGAGTCCCCTCCAGTTTGTGAGTGCCTGGTTTCTTCCTCCTTTAGATCTTGCAATCCCCAGAGCTTGTCCCAGAAGAATTTCCCCAGTGCAGATGTGCAATGTCACCTTTTGGGGTTGGGGGGTTTCTTGGTTTAAACCTGAAGCCTTTCAAGAAGCTGCTCTCCATAAATAAAGGGATGTGCTTAAAGCAGCATGCCTCCAGGATGTTCTACTCTGGTACCAACCAGTGCCTCCAGGATGTGCCAGCCTGGTACCAACCAGTGCCTCCAGGATGTTCTACTCTGGTGCCAACCAGTGCCTCCAGGATGTGCCAGTTTGGTACCAACCAGTGCCTCCAGGATGTGCCAGCCTGGTACCAACCAGTGCCTCCAGGATGTGCTAGTCTGGGACCAACCAGTGTCTCCAAGATGTGCTAGTCTGGTACCAACCAGTGCCTCCAGGATGTGCTAGTCTGGGACCAACCAGTGCCTCCAGGATGTGCCAGTTTGGTACCAACCAGTGCCTCCAGGATGTGCCAGTTTGGTACCAACCAGTGCCTCCAGGATGTGCCAGTTTGGTACCAACCAGTGCCTCCAGGATGTGCTAGTCTGGGACCAACCAGTGCCTCCAGGATGTGCCAGTTTGGTACCAACCAGTGCCTCCAGGATGTGCCAGCCTGGTACCAACCAGTGTCTCCAAGATGTGCTAGTCTGGTACCAACCAGTGCCTCCAGGATGTGCCAGTTTGGTACCTGCCCAGTGCCTCCAGGCTGGCTGGCTCTGGGACCAGCACAGTGCCTCCAGGTTGTGCCAGAGCCTGGTGGTCCATTCCAGCTGCCTCCAGGATGCTTCTATCTCCGGTACCACCAGTGCCTCCTAGGATGCAGGCAGCTCTGGTGCGGACCACGTGCCTCCAGGATGTGCCTGCCTCTGGTACCAGCCAGTGCCTCCAGGATGTGCCATTTTATGTACCAACCAGTGCCTCCAGGATGTTCTAGTCTGGTACCAACCAGTGCCTCCAGGATGTGCCAGCCTGGTACCAACCAGTGCCTCCAGGATGTGCCAGTTTGGTACCAACCAGTGCCTCCAGGATGTGCTTGTCTGGTACCAACCAGTGCCTCCAGGATGTGCCATTTTATGTACCAACCAGTGCCTCCAGGATGTTCTAGTCTGGTACCAACCAGTGCCTCCAGGATGTGCCAGCCTGGTACCAACCAGTGCCTCCAGGATGTGCCAGCCTGGTACCAACCAGTGCCTCCAGGATGTGCTAGTCTGGGACCAACCAGTGCCTCCAGGATGTGCCCTCATCCATCCCTCCTCATGCTCTTAGGGCTGGGGGTGGAGGGGAGCTCAGAGAGGGACAAACCACATCTCAGGTGCCCTTGGAGAGCCACATCCTCCTGCATCTTCCTCCTTTCCAATGCCTGGGGCTAAGCTGCCTTTTCTGGGGCTCAGAGAGGGACAAACCACATCTCAGGTGCCCTTGGAGAGCCACATCCTCCTCCACCTGCCTCCTTTCCAAAGCTTGGGGCTAAGCTGCCTTTTCTGGGGCTCAGAGAGGGACAAACCACATCTCAGGTACCCTTGGAGAGCCACATCCTCCTCCACCTGCCTCCTTTCCAATGCCTGGGGCTAAGCTGCCTTTTCTGGGGCTCAGAGAGGGACAAACCACATCTCAGGTGCCCTTGGACCAACCAGTGCCTCCAGAATGTGCCAGCCTGGTACCAACCAGTGCCTCCAGGATGTGCTTGTCTGGTACCAACCAGTGCCTCCAGGATGTGCCAGCCTGGTACCAACCAGTGCCTCCAGGATGTGCCATTTTATGTAGCCAACCAGTGCCTCCAGGATGTTCTAGTCTGGTACCAACCAGTGCCTCCAGGATGTGCCAGCCTGGTACCAACCAGTGTCTCCAAGATGTGCTAGTCTGGTACCAACCAGTGCCTCCAGGATGTGCTAGTCTGGAGAGCCAACCAGTGCCTCCAGGATGTGCCAGTTTGGTACCAACCAGTGCCTCCAGGATGTGCTAGTCTGGGACCAACCAGTGCCTCCAGGATGTGCCAGTTTGGTACCAACCAGTGTCTCCAAGATGTGCTAGTCTGGTACCAACCAGTGCCTCCAGGATGTGCCAGCCTGGTACCAACCAGTGCCTCCAGGATGTGCCAGTTTGGTACCAACCAGTGCCTCCAGGATGTGCCAGTTTGGTACCAACCAGTGCCTCCAGGATGTGCCAGTTTGGTACCAACCAGTGCCTCCAGGATGTGCCAGCTTGGTTCCAACCAGTCACCACTGCACCATGTCCTCTGGGACAGGGGCTGTACCTGCCCATGCTGAGCTGGGGGCTCTGGGAAGCACAGGGAGGGCCAGAGCCTGATGGTCCTTTCCAGCTCCCCACATGCTTCATCTCCTCATCACCTCCTGGGAGCAGGAAGCTCTGGGGAGGACCACATCCCTTTCCCAAGAGGTGCCTGCCTCTGGCAGGGCTCCTGGGGACCTGCTGCAGGAACAGACACCACAGGCTGCTCAGAGGGGTTGGAGGGCAAAGGACCTGCTCTAAATCCTCTGCAGCAAGCATTTTCACTGGGGCTATCCAAGCACACAGCTGATCCCAAAGGGATTCCTTCTCCTCCTTAACCTGGCAGGTTCACCTGCCTCTCTGCACCTCCAGCACCCTCATCCATCCCTCCTCATGCTCTTAGGGCTGGGGGTGGAGGGGGAGCTCAGAGAGGGACAAACCACATCTCAGGTGCCCTTGGAGAGCCACATCCTCCTCCACCTGCCTCCTTTCCAATGCCTGGGGCTAAGCTGCCTTTTCTGGGGCTCAGAGAGGGACAAACCACATCTCAGGTACCCTTGGAGAGCCACATCCTCCTGCATCTTCCTCCTTTCCAATGCCTGGGGCTAAGCTGCCTTTTCTGGGGCTCAGAGAGGGACAAACCACATCTCAGGTGCCCTTGGAGAGCCACATCCTCCTGCATCTTCCTCCTTTCCAATGCCTGGGGCTAAGCTGCCTTTTCTGGGGCTCAGAGAGGGACAAACCACATCTCAGGTACCCTTGGAGAGCCACATCCTCCTCCACCTGCCTCCTTTCCAATGCCTGGGGCTAAGCTGCCTTTTCTGGGGCTCAGAGAGGGACAAACCACATCTCAGGTACCCTTGGAGAGCCACATCCTCCTGCATCTTCCTCCTTTCCAATGCCTGGGGCTAAGCTGCCTTTTCTGGGGCTCAGAGAGGGACAAACCACATCTCAGGTGCCCTTGGAGAGCCACATCCTCCTGCATCTTCCTCCTTTCCAATGCCTGGGGCTAAGCTGCCTTTTCTGGGGCTCAGAGAGGGACAAACCACATCTCAGGTGCCCTTGGAGAGCCACATCCTCCTGCATCTTCCTCCTTTCCAATGCCTGGGGCTAAGCTGCCTTTTCTGGGGCTCAGAGAGGGACAAACCACATCTCAGGTGCCCTTGGAGAGCCACATCCTCCTCCACCTGCCTCCTTTCCAATGCCTGGGGCTAAGCTGCCTTTTCTGGGGTGCAGCAGAGTGCTCAGGCTCTGGTGATTGGGTGCTATTTTGCTCCAGCCCCAGGCAGCAGCTGTTGCTGTATATTACCCTGCAGAGCTGGAGCCAGCCAGGGGGCTGGAGGGGGAGGCCAGCAGCAGTGCTCAAGCCCCAGGTATGACTTTTGGGGGGGGGGGGCTTTTAACCCTTTCAGCTGGCTGGGGAAAGGGTGGGAAGGGGGAATAAGGGGGGGAACAGCCTGCAGAGCAGTGCTCAGCCCAGGTCCCACTGGTAGCAGGTTTAGGGGGGTGGGGGGGCTGTCCTGGTGCTGCCCTGGGGTGTGCACAGGCAGGCAAGGGGGCTATTTTGGGAAGAAGTTTCTTTGATGTGAGTCAGCACTGGAGGCAACCTCAGGAGTCTGTGTGGGAAAAGGCTCCCCAACCCCCCATCCACCCCCCACCCCCCCCCACCCCCCCACCCCCACACCCCCCCCCCACCCCAGCAGAGAGGAGCAGGTTGTTTGCCCCAGGGGCTGTAGTTTTGTGGGTTTAAGGAGAAGAGCTGACACGTGGAGTGTGTGTCTGAGGGAACAGGCAGAGCCAGGGAAGGGGTGGGGATGCATGGAGCAGGGTTATGAGAAGGCTCCTGGGCTCTTGGGGGTGACCCAGCCCTGCCATGGGTGACCCAGCCCTGCCATGGGTGACCAGCCCTGGTAGGGGTGACCCAGCACTGCCATGGGTGACCAGCCCTGCCATGGGTGACCAGCCCTGCCATGGGTGACCCAGCCCTGCCATGGGTGACCAGCCCTGCCATGGGTGACCCAGCCCTGCCATGGGTGACCAGCCCTGGTAGGGGTGACCCAGCACTGCCATGGGTGACCAGCCCTGCCATGGGTGACCAGCCCTGCCATGGGTGACCCAGCCCTGCCATGGGTGACCCAGCCCTGCCATGGGTGACCAGCCCTGCCATGGGTGACCCAGCCCTGCCATGGGTGACCAGCCCTGGTATGGGTGACCAGCCCTGGTATGGGTGACCCAGCCCTGCCATGGGTGACCAGCCCTGCCATGGGTGACCCAGCCCTGCCATGGTTGGCCATCCCTGCCCTGCTTGGCCTGCCCAGTGGCTGTTGGCTTGCTGCTGGAGCTGTTCCTGTGGGTGACCCCGCTTGTCCTGCTTGGGGATGAGGACCCCAGCCAGGCTGGAGAGCTCCAAAGTGCATCCCCCTCCCACCAGGGTACAGACCCCACCTCTTATCCAGAGGGGATCAGACCTGGACATGGAGCTGCTCAGCTCTGGGAGTGACCACCCGCTGGGTGCAGGGGGTGTCTGCCTGTCTGTCTGCCTGCCTGTCTGTCTGTCCAGCCACAGCGTGGCTGTCAGGGAGCCCTGCAGCCACCATGGCAAAGCCTGGAAATGTGCCTGGGGCTGGAGGTAGTTTGGGGTTCCTCTGCCTGGTAACTACAGGCCAGTCAGCCTCACCTCTGTCCCTGGAAAGGGGATGGAACAGCTTGTTCTGGATGCCATGTCCAAGCAATTGGAAGAGAAGAAGGTCATGAGGAGCAGTCAGCATGGAGTCACCAAGGGGAGATCGTGCTTGACCAATCTCATAGCCTTCTACGATCTCATGACAGGCTGGGTGGATGGGGGGAGCAGTGGATGGCATCTGCCTTGACTCCAGCAAGGCCTTTGATACTGTCTCCCATGACATCCTGATGGCAAAGCTGAGAGACAATGGGATGGATGAGAGGACAGTGGGGTGGGGTGAGAACTGGCTGTGGGACCGAGCCCAGAGGGTGCTGATCAGGGGAGCAGAGTCTGGCTGGAGGCCTGTGACCAGCTCTGTTCCCCAGGGCTCAGTGCTGGGTCCAGTCCTGTTTAACATCTTCACTGAGACCTTGATGAGGGAACAGCATCCACCCTCAGCAAGAACCTGATGATCCAGAGCTGGGAGGAGTGGCTGACACACAGGACACTGCGCTGCCACCCAGAGAGACCTGGCCAGGCTGGAGAGCTGGGCAGGGAGAGACCAGAGGAGGTTCAGCAAGAGCAAGGGGAGAGTCTGGCCCCTGGGAAGGAAGAACTGCTGGGATCAGGACAGGCTGGGGGGAGCTGCTGGAGAGGAGCTCAGTGGAGAAGGACCTGGGGGTGCTGGTTGGTGACAGGGTGGCCATGAGCCAGCAGTGTGTCCTGGGGCTGAGAGAGACAATGGGATCCTGGGGGCATCAGGAGGAGTGTGGGCAGCAGGTCCCAGGAGGGGATCCTCCCCTCTGCTCTGCCCTGCTCAGGCCCCACCTGGAGTGTTGTGTCCAGTGCTGGGCTCCCTGGGATCAAAAGGACAGGGATCTCCTGGAGAGAGTCCAGAGGAGGCTACGAAGATGATAAAGGGCCTGGAGCATCTCCCCTATGAGGAAAGGCTGAGAAGATTGGGACTGTTCAGCCTGGAGAAGAGAAGACTAAGGGGGGACCTAATTAATGTTTATAATTATCTTAAGCAGGGGATGCAGGGGGAATGGCCAGCCCCTTGTCAGTGTCTGTGGGGACAGGACAAGGGGCAATGGCTGCAAGTTGGAGCACAGGGAGTTCCACACCAACCTGGGGAAGAGCTTTTCCCCAGTGAGGGTGAGGGAGCCCTGGGCCAGGCTGCCCAGGGGGTGTGGAGTCTCCATCTCTGGAGAGATCCCAGCCCCATCTGGACACCGCCTCTGTGTGCCCTGTCCTGGGGACCCTGCTTTGGCAGGGGGTTGGACCCCATGAGCTCTGGAGGTCCCTTCCAACAGCAGGTCCCCAGGAGGTGCTGGAGAAAGATTTGGGATGCCCCAGGGTTACTGATGGGTCACTCCCAGCCCCAGCAGTGCTGACCCCAGGGTCAGTGCAATGGGGGGGCACTGACCCTGCTGGGAAGGAGGACCTGGACCAGACCCACTGCCCTCCCTGGATGTGTGTTGCTCTGCTCCTGGAACCAAATCCCAGCCCCGGGGGCTGTTCCCCAGCCATGGCTCCTACACCCCCATCCAGGGCTCCTACATCCCCAGCCATGGCTCCTACACCCCCAACCATGCTCTTACACCCCCAGCCATGCTCCTACCCCCTAGACATGGCTCCTACCCCCAGCCATGGCTCCTACACCCCCAGCCATGGCTTCTACATCCCCAGCCAGGGCTCCTACACCCCCAGCCAGGGCTCCTACACCCCCAGCCATGGCTCCTACCCCCAGCCATGCTCTTACACCCCCAGCCATGCTCTTACACCCCCAGCCATGCGCGTTCCCTTCCCCTCAGGGGCTAAAGGAGAGGAGGACCTGGCTTGGCATCTCTGAGCAGGATCCAGACGAGCCTGAGCTGAGCATGCCAGAGCCAGCGCCGCTCGGCGTGGACAAGAGACCAGCTGACAAGAAGAGGCCAGAGAAGGTGGGAGCCAAAGGCAGCACTGCCACACCTCCAGGTAGGTGTGCTGGAGAGCCCTGCTCAGCCCCAAAAGAAGCAGCCAGGTGACCCCAGAGGCAGCTCCCCCAGTAACGCTGTTTTCCCTGGGGATCCCCAGTCCCCAAGAGCCTCCCAGTGCAGAGGAAGGTGGAGCCCCACAGCCTGGACCCCGTGGAGGAGCCGCTCCTCTGGGAAGGTCTCACCCTCAACAAGTGCATCCTGGTGGCCTCCATCGTCGCCCTGCTCAGTGTCACCTTCCAGGTGCTCCAAGGTGAGCTGGGAGCCAGACAGAGTGGGACAGGGTGGCCAGACCCTGCTGCCACCCCCTGCCTCCTCTCTCCTCTCTTCCAGCACCCTGCTCCAGGGAGGGAGTCAGCCCCAGCAAGCAGGACCCACCTCCACCTCCCTTTCATGGTGGGTTTGGATGCTCCAGGCTGCCCCAATCCCCCCAGATCCATCCTGAGATGGGGCCACATCTCAGGGTGGGGTGGTCCTGGGACCCTCTGTCTGGGACATCCCATCCAGCTGACAGTGACCTGTCCCTCTCCTTTCCCAGAGGTGGCCAGAGCTGAGGTGGAGCAGGTCCAGGAAACGCTGACTGCCCAGCCCACCCAGCCTCCCCAGCCTGCCCAGCCCGAGGGCAGCATGCTAGGGGACAGTGCTGGTGATGAGGATGGTGACGATGAGGATGAGGATGACAGCCATGCTGACAGCAACCTGGTATGGATCTGGGGAGGAAAGAGAAGCAGCACACTCAGGGCACCTTCCATGGCAGGGAGCATCTCGTTCCCAGGGGGAGGGATGAGGAGGGGTCCCTTGGGCTCTGTCACTGGTGCCTGGTCCTTTCTGTCCCCCTCCAGGCAGAGCCCTGGATCTTCAAGAAGTGGTTTGGCCGTTCAACACCAGAGGATGAAGCTGAGGATGAGGCTGAGGCTGAGGATGGGGCTGAAGAGCCCACAGAGATCCCTGAGGTGCCACCAGCTGTGGTGGAGGTGAAGAAGAGCAGGGAGAAGGAGGAGGAGAAGAAGGAGGAGGAGGAGAAGGAGAAGGAGGAGGAGAAGGAGGAGAAGGAGGAGGAGAAGGAGGAGGAGAAGGAGGAGGAGAAGGAGGAGGAGAAGGAGGAGGAGAAGGAGGAGGAGAGGAAGATGGAGAGGAAGATGGAGAGGAAGGAGGAGAGGAAGGAGAAGTCCAGGGAGGGCCGAGCTGCCCAGGCAGAGCGGAGCAGCCGGAGGGAGGCACGAGCCAAGGACAGGGTGATGGGGGACAAGCCCAGCAGAGCCCCCCGGCCCCCCGGGAACCCGAAGAGCAGCCCCAGAGGAAGAGGGGCCGGGAGGGGAAGGAGAGCCAGCGGGAGAGGGGTGAGCCCAGGAAGGAGGGATGGAAAGGCCGCCCCGGCAGGGCCGATGGCAGCAGGGAGAGCCCCAAGCGGGACTGGCGGCAGCAGAAGGGCAGGAAGCCCTGGGAAGCAGCGGCTGCCCCGGGGAAGGACGGCACTGCCAGGCCCAGGGAGGGCAAGAGGCGCAACTGAGGCTGGGGCAACCAAGGGGGCTCCATGATGCTGAATCCAGGGGGGTCCAACCCCGCTGCTGCCCCCAGCAAAGGGCACCCTGCAGCTCCCTGCCTGCTCTCCAGATATCCTTGGGCTGGCAGCGCTCCAGGATCTCCAAGCAGCCTGAGAACCTGGCACGAGCCTCCCCAGGGACTTTGGGCCCCCCCTTTGGATTAGAAGCACAAAGGCAACCCGAAAGGACGGGGTGAAGGAGCTTCTCTTCATCTGAGCTTCATGCTACTTCTCCATCCCTACCCAAAATCTCTCTTTGCAGTTCATTTGAGGCTGTGGGCCCTGAGGCATTGGGGCAGCTCAGGGGGGTACAGGGGTCCCCACAAACAGAGTTTGTCTCCAGACTGGGGAGATAATGGTTTTATTCAAAATCAAGAGAGAAGTGTATTGAAGTCAGGCTACAGCCACCTTCAGAGGGAACAACCACACCAGGCCCCAGGTCCATCACTGCAAGGTGGGGTGGGGATGGGGTGAGAAGCTTGCTGGTAACAAAACAGGGCTGGAGAGCCCCTCACCCAGGGATCCCTTCGGGCCTTTGCCTTCACAGAGTCGCTTTTAGGAACAGAACCCAAGTGCAATGTCATGCAGCACTGTAGCAACCACAGGAGACACTCACAGCCCCAACCCATGGCAGGGTTGAGTTTTTTTGCTAAATAAGAGGTTAAAATAAACTATTTTCACTTTTAATAAGGAATTACATTGAGTGTTTTTAAAAAAAACCACAAAGCAAGGGAAAAAAAAACCCCAAACCCCTCTGGTCCCTGGTTCTGTTTGTGTGTTTTCTGTGCTTCCTTATCCCTGATGTACCCAGGGGCCCCAGGCAGGCTGTGGGATGGGGCTCCTGTGCCACCCTCTGGCTGTGTCCCCATCCCCAGCCCCGTAGAGACACTGCAAAGCCAAGGGCTGGTCCCAGCACCAGGTGGGCTGCAGGCAGGATGAGCTCCAGGAGCTGCTTTCTGGGGGTTCAGAGATTCAGACCCTGCAGCCAGCCCAGCACGTCTCCCTGGGAAGATGATCCGGAGGCAGCCGGGTTCCCTGTGCCGCGGAGCAGGTGCTTTGGCAGCGGTTTGTGCCCGCTCCTATTAATGGTGTGAGCAGCCCAGGAGGTGTAAGGGGATCGCTCCCCTTGCTCAGCACTCCCTCCCCTCACCCCACAGCTCTGGCAGCCTCCTGGGAGCTGGGTCAGCACGAGGCACGACCTGACAGGGACCCAAAGCCACTTGCCAGAGGCTCTCCCTGGCCCCTGGCTCACACAGGGACAGGGCTCCAGGAAAAGGCTGGGTCCTGCCAGTGGGGTTTGGCCTCTTGTTCTGCTTCTACAGGTGGAGTTGTGTGGCTGTGAGGGGCCGAGTGAGCGGCTGTGGGCTGGGGAATGGCCCCGGGATGGATGCTGTGAGACAAGAGGCTTGGAGGAAGCAACAAATTCTCTCCCTGGCTGCTACAGGAACAGAAGGCAAGGGATAAATAAGCTGGATCTGCCAAGCTCTGCCCTCCCTCGATGCTCTGCAGCACCCAAATCCAGCCCAACCCCCACTGCAGGGTCAGAGCTTGTGACAACAAGGGGCTGTGGGCACCCCCAGCATCAGGGGTGGGCACGGGGGTAAGGCCGGGCCGCAGAGCAGCCCCCAGGGACCATCAAGGGCACAGACAAACCCAGAAGCAGGGTGACACTAAGGAGCCAAACCACAGGGAACAGACACACACACACACCCCCACACCCAGGGAGCTCCTGTCTCGGTGAGAAGCTCCAGCTCCCGAGCAGCAAGAGCAAACTCGGGGTGAAGGGAGGGAGGGGAAAGGGATGAGGGTGAGGCAGGAGGTGGGCAAGCACCTCTACCGACAGCCACACTCCTCTGCCACCATGTTGGGGAACTTGCGGACCTCCAGCCCCGCCGCGGAGAGGCTGATGATGAGCTGGTCCGAGTAGCGGACGGGGACGCAGCAGGGAGCCCGCTGGAGAGGGGAGCCCCTCTCCTGCATGCCCAGCAGCAGCACCGTGTGCGAGTAGTAGCTGGGGACGCGGGTGGAGAGGGGCAGCTTGCAGGGGCCCTCGCAGTTGTTGGCCGCGTAGAGGGCGGGCATGACGATGAACTGGCGGTCGCGCAGGTCGATGGTCAGCTCCTGCAGCCGGCAGTGGGCCTGGTGCCGGGCGCTGCGGTTCTGCCTCAGCACCTTCCTCCTCTCCTGCCAGTGCAGCCGCACGGCCTGCAGCGCCTTCAGCAGCAGCAGGGCCTGCAGCTTCCCCGAGCCAGGCGGCCGCTCGTTGACTTCACCCACGCCCGGCACCGGTGGGAAGTAGCAGAAGCTCAGGAGATGCTGGAAAAGCCCCATGTTGGCTTGGAAAGCTGGGATGTCCCTCAGCTCCTGGATCACTGCCTGCAGTTTGCCCATCAGCAGCTGCAGGACGGTCTCCTCAGGCTGCCAGTCCCCCAAGTGCTGCTCCAGCACAGCTCCAGCTCCGCTGTCCTGGGGGAAGAGCAGCACCGAGGGCTCCTCTGACTGCACCAGGCGCTCCAGCGCCGCCTCCTCGGACAGGTTGAGCAGCTGGTGAGGGAGGGTCTCCATCACTTGGAAGTCCAGCCAGTGGTGGGAGCTGGGCTGGGTGGGCGACTCACTGGAGGGGCTCAGGACCTGGCGGATGAACTGGGTCAGGATTCCCAGGAACTGGCTGCTGCCTCCGGGCATCGAGGACGAAGTGTTGGCTTGGCTCAGGGTGGTGGGAGACGGCAGCTCCTGGGTCCCAGCCTGGGGTGAGCTGTTAGGAGAACACAGGGAGGGTCACGGGGTCCCCTTGTACCTTGAGGGTCCCCTTGTACCCTGAGGGTCCCCTTGTACCCTGAGGGTCCCCCCAGGCCCTGCCCCACATCCTCCTGCCACGGTCCTGGGGCAAGAAGAGCTGGGGCCACCCAGCGTATCCCAGGGCTGCACAAGTGCCACCGACCTGAGCTGTGGGTAGGGAGCCATGTCCACCACCCCATCGGCAGAGAGGTAGGAAGAAGGGGCCAATGCCACCTCCCCTCCGGCCTCCATTTGGCCAGGAGGAGCAGCACGGGGGTCATCCTGGTGAAGCTCTTCTCATCCCAGCCGAAGAGGAGCTGCTGGGCTTCCATGGGGAGCAAGGGGGCACCTGGCGGGGAGAGGAGCGGGGAGGATGGAAGGCCAGGGTCTCCCACAGCCCCCCAGGGGGATGATCCTTGAGGGGGATGATCCTTGAGGGGGGTCGTACAGGGATCTGGCTGCAGAGGCCAGGGGCTGCCCTGGTCCCTACCTCCCTCTCCACGCCGCCTGATGGCCAGGGATGCCTGGAAGCTGAGCTGCTCCCTGCTGCGGGTGACAGAGGCTGCGACGGCTCCGAGCGCCAGGTACCGAGTGTTCCCGGCGAGGCAGAGGCTCTGCACGGGGCAAAACACCCCGGGGCACCGGGGACGTGGGTTGGGGGGGGGGAAGCGGAGGGACACCCTCGAATGAGTCCTACCGCTCCGGTCCCTGCTGCTCCGGGGACCCCCACGGGACCCCCGGGGTGGCAGAGGGTCCCGAGGGAGCCGGAGCTCAGCCCCGCTTGTCCCGGCAGCCGGGCTGGGGAGCCCCAGGGCGGGGGGGGCTGAGCGGGGGGTGGGGAACCGCGCCGCCCCGCAAAGGGCCGGGGATCCCGGGCCGCCCCCGTCCCTGCCAGCAGCTGCGGCAGGGGAACAGCTCCATCTGCAGGCACCGCTCGGGGGCTGGGGGGTGGGATGGGAAAGGGGATGGGGGGTGGGATGGGAAAGGGGATGGGATGGTGGGAAAGAGGGAAGGGGGATGGGAAAGGGACTGGGAGGGGGGATGGAAAAGGGGATGGGAAAGGGACTGGGAGGGGGGATGGAAAAGGGGCTGGGATGGTGGGAAAGAGGGAAGGGGGATGGGAAAGGGACTGGGAGGGGGGATGGAAAAGGGGCTGGGATGGTGGGAAAGAGGGAAGGGGGATGGGAAAGGGACTGGGATGGGGGGATGGAAAAGGGGCTGGGATGGTGGGAAAGAGGGAAGGGGGATGGGAAAGGGACTGGGAGGGGGGATGGAAAAGGGGATGGGAAAGGGACTGGGAGGGGGGATGGAAAAGGGGATGGGAAAGGGACTGGGAGGGGGGATGGAAATGGGGATGGGATGGTGGGAAAGAGGGAAGGGGGATGGGAAAGGGACTGGGAGGGGGGATGGAAAAGGGGCTGGGATGGTGGGAAAGAGGGAAGGGGGATGGGAAAGGGACTGGGATGGGGGGATGGAAAAGGGGCTGGGATGGTGGGAAAGAGGGAAGGGGGATGGGAAAGGGACTGGGAGGGGGGATGGAAAAGGGGCTGGGATGGTGGGAAAGAGAGAAGGGGGATGGGAAAGGGACTGGGATGGGGGGATGGAAAAGGGGCTGGGATGGTGGGAAAGAGGGAAGGGGGATGGGAAAGGGACTGGGAGGGGGGATGGAAAAGGGGATGGGAAAGGGACTGGGAGGGGGGATGGAAAAGGGGATGGGATGGTGGGAAAGAGGGAAGGGGGATGGGAAAGGGACTGGGAGGGGGGATGGAAAAGGGGCTGGGATGGTGGGAAAGAGAGAAGGGGGATGGGAAAGGGACTGGGAGGGGGGATGGAAAAGGGGCTGGGATGGTGGGAAAGAGGGAAGGGGGATGGGAAAGGGACTGGGAGGGGGGATGGAAAAGGGGCTGGGATGGTGGGAAAGAGGGAAGGGGGATGGGAAAGGGACTGGGAGGGGGGATGGAAAAGGGGATGGGAAAGGGACTGGGAGGGGGGATGGAAAAGGGGATGGGAAAGGGACTGGGAGGGGGGATGGAAAAGGGGATGGGATGGTGGGAAAGAGGGAAGGGAAAGGGACTGGGAGGGGGGATGGAAAAGGGGCTGGGATGGTGGGAAAGAGAGAAGGGGGATGGGAAAGGGACTGGGATGGGGGGATGGAAAAGGGGCTGGGATGGTGGGAAAGAGGGAAGGGGGATGGGAAAGGGACTGGGAGGGGAGGATGGAATAGTGCCCGGTATGGGAAACGGACTGGGATGCTTTGCGAGGGGATGGGAAAAAGAGTTGGGCGGGATGGCAGAGGAACCGGGGAAGATGGCAAAGGTGCTGGGCCAACAGAGCCAAGACACCCCCTCCCACCATCCCGGCACCCAGGATGGGACCCCCCCCCCCCCCAGCCGCAGCTGCCCACCTGCTCCCACGGCAGCCCCGTGCCAGCAGCCAGCAGCTCCTCTCCGCCCCGGGCGCTGCTGCCGGGGTAGAAGAGCAGCAGGGCGAAGCGCAGCTCCCCCAGCGACCGGCCCACCTCTGCCTGGAACAGCAGCTGGAACCGCAGCTTCACCTCAGCTTCCCACCTCACTGGAAAGGAGCAGAGAGAGTGGGGTGAAGCACCCCAGCCCGGGGTGGGGTGAGGGGGAAGATGGGTGAGGAAGGGGCTGTGTGGGCATCCATCCCACGCAGCCAACAGAGCATCTGGGAGGGAAGCTGTCAGGGCAAAGGGATGGGACAAACCCCCTTCCCCATGTTCAGGGGGTGCCCAGCAGGACAAACCCCACAGCCCTTGGGGAGCAGAGGGCTGACTCGCTCCCAGAGGGGCCCTGGCAAATTTTCCTGGGTAGATCCCCATGGAAATCCCTTCTCCCATGGCAGCTTCTCCAGTGGCTGGGGGACCTTGTGGCCTTTCCATCACTGCCAGCAAGCGCTGCCTGGGGAAGAGTGGCTTCCCAACTGCCCAGCCCCAGCGAGTTCAGCTGTAAATTCCAACTCCAGGAGGGGAGGAAGAGATTTGAAGAGGAGAGAAACACCCTTGACCCTATTGCTGCACAGAAGGCCGGCTTAAAATCTGAGGGTTGTGCTGTTCCTCAAGCCCAGTGCTTAGGATTGAGGACAGAGGAGGGCAGGGTGCTGGTTTTTTTGCTCCAGGCTGAAGCTGCACAAGCAAACCCAGCGCTCCTTGGCAACGCTGAGCATGGGAGAGCAGCGTGTGCTGCAAGCAGGCTGGCTGCCAGGCTGATGCCAGGGTTGGCGCAGGGCCCTG
The DNA here is from genome assembly GCA_027925045.1 of Hypotaenidia okinawae. Classification (NCBI taxonomy): domain Eukaryota; kingdom Metazoa; phylum Chordata; class Aves; order Gruiformes; family Rallidae; genus Hypotaenidia; species Hypotaenidia okinawae. The sequence goes on along the minus strand of BSDF01000027.1, from coordinate 2,080,027 downwards.
ACCTGTGTGATTGAGGCAGAAAGGGAGAACACTCAGAAATCCCCCAAGCAGAGCAGAAGCCACCAAGACTGTGGCCCTTGGGGCTTTAGGCACAGGCAGGGACAAGGCACCCTAAGTGCCATCACTACTAAACCTACAGGTTCTTCAGAACGTCCCCAAAAGGACATTTTACTGCACCCCTTGGCTAATTTTAAAAGGAACCCAACCCCACCCTTAAATCCTGTGTTTAAACCTCTGCTTTAGAGCCAGGGACCAGCACGGGGCTCCCCAAGCTCTGTGCTCACCCCAGCACAGGGATTTCACACCAACCTTCATCCAGGTGCAGCAGGAGGAAGCGATCCTGCCCCGGCTCCACCACGTGTGCACGGATGTGCTTCAGGGCACGGAGAGCAGCACCTGCCTCCCCAGAAGCACAGAGCCCAAAGGTCTTGAGGGAACTTCCATCCCAGCTGGTGTGTTGTCTCAACAGCTTGATGAAGTTGCTTTCGTAGCGGGTGAGAGCACCCAAGACTTCCAGGTGCCTCGTGGTCAGCCCGTCCTGGTCCATTTTCACCCTGCACACGGGTCCTTCCAGCCCCCCAAACGGCCACGGGTGCAAGCTGGAGCCGGACCAGCCCATGCCTCCATCCTCAGCCATGTCCTGGAGGCATCCTGCTCCTGGGTCAGGCTTAAGGAAGAGCTGAGTAGCAGCAGCCAGCCTTGATCCTGTCGCTGAGCTGGGTCTCGCTCTGTCCTGGGCACTTGTGTTCTCTCTCTTCCTCTCCTCTGCCTCAAGCCCCAGCTTCTCCAGCAGGCTCAGCTCCAGCGTGCCCATCGGAGGATTCCTCTCCCCTGTACCCCTGTTTCTTGGGAGGGCTGCAGAGGGGAACGACAGCACCAGGCACAGCACAAGCACCCTCAGAGCACCCTTCATGGTCCCACTTTGGCTCACACACATCCCAAAACTCTCAGGCAGAAGGGGAGGACAGCGTCTCCCTTTTAAGAACCGGTGGCCTTGAGTTGACAATGCACAACACACCTCCCTTGAGAAACCCAGGGGCTGTCATGCAGGAGAGGAGGGAGTGTGATGTTTCAAATCAGCTCTTTTTTATGTTGTTGTTGTTCTATTTTTGGGTTTGCATCTAGGATTGGAAACATGCAGAAGCTAAAGCTGTTTTCTCTTCCTTTGTAGGGATGCACGACCTTGACTTCAGATGTTTTCTAAAGGAGGATGGTCGTCTAGACGTGGATCTTCATAGAGGACTGGCACATACTATTCCCACCAGGAGGGAGGAATTATGGAGGCTGGGAGGAGGGGGATAGAGACAGATAATGGGAAGAAACTAAGTAAATGCATGGAAAGCATTCCCCTCTCTTCACTGGGAAACCTCCCTGCTCAGCTGGCACTTTGGACACTGCAGTGTGAGGCTGGTAACACACCCAGGCTCTGGGCTGCTTGAAAGAGAAACTCATGGGGTGCAGCAGCAGCAGCAGGAGCCTGAGGACTTTGGACACTTCAGACTTCAAGACTCTCACATGTTGTGATAAGGGTTTTTCCACCTGTGAGATGCCAACACTCACTGCAGCACTTGGGATTGGCAGTGTCACCCACCCAACCCAGGGTGGTTGGCAAAGCAAACCCCAACCCAGGGTGGTTGGTAAGCAAAACTTACCCCAGGGATCTCGTTTTCTCTTGGGGGGTGTGGGGAAAGGCACCTGCAAACCAAGGTTCCAACTCACTCTCAGATCCTCCTCTGGGTTGCCAGGACTTGGCAGCTCAGAGCTCAGGCTCTGGCTCCAGAACATCAGAGACAGGCTGCAGACCCCAAGCCAGAGAGGGATGGAGGGCATCACACATTTGCAAGGGCACATCTGGCTGCTGCAGGAGCTGTGATGGAGAACACACACCTGGCAGGGGGGAGACCCACACAAGACAAGTCAGCTCTGCCCAGCTCCTGTGTTTCAGGGCTCCAGGCAGGACCCATGTCAGGAGGAGAAAGAGGCCTTGAGTCCCCCATGGAAGGGGTGTGAAGCTGCAGCCAGCACAGCCTCCCCCACCACCCAAAAAACATCTGGGCACTGGGAAGAGGCAGCTCAGCCCCCACCCAGCACCCTGAGGTGTCCCAGTTCTCCTCTCTGTCCCTGGGAAAGGGCAGAGAGGAGAAAACCTCCAAACTTCTTCTTTTTAATGGGAACCCAATGATTGCTTGAAGGAAACATTTAGTATGAAACCCCAGGAGTTGCCAAAACAGAATCTAGAGTTGGGAGGATAAACACAATCCAAACCCTACATGGCAGCAGGTGCCTCCTAACGATGCAGGCAATTAATGAGCTGTAATAATAAACTAAGGTTGAGCAGCACTCCAGCTTTGCTCTTTTCTCTTGCCTCAGCATTCCCAGACATCCCAGCCACCAGCACAGACCAGAGCAGCAGCACTTTGTGAACCCACATTTGGCATGAACAACCTCACCAGCAGCAGGCAGGAGCTGGGAAGCTGCACCCTGGGAAAGGCTGATTCTTTCTCTCAGTTGTCAATGAAATCCTGCCTGGCACTTCCCAAGGACTCCCCAAGTAGCAGCACAGCTCATTTCCTCAGCAGAGGCGTTCCCATGCTCTGAGCCAGCAACACTCCAGCTACAGCCCACCAGGAGAAGCTTCCAAAGGCAGCAGGAGCGATGCTCTTCTGATTCCAACCATAACCCAGTAGGAAGATGGAGAAGATCTGATTTAGAGAGTTAAAATTCCCCTCGTGCTCCATTCTGCCCACCACCCAGGGATTATTTGGGATCCAGTAGCACCTAAAGCCAACACAGCTGAGCTGAGAGGGAGCTCAGTGAAGTGCCTGGAGATATCTAATCCTCTCCTCTTCAGAGGATTTCCAAAATGTAACTGGTTTGGGAGTATTTTTATACATTTAAAGGCCAAAGAAAGTTGAACAAACAGCAACAGTCCTAAACAGAGAGCAAGGAAAATGGAAAAATCATTTAATGGGCCTATGGGGGCTCCTAAAAATGGGGGCATACAAAGAGAAATGCTTCCCTGAACCAGCTGTGACCTGTGTATAAAAGGACAGGAGCTAAAGGAGTCTAGGAGGGGCTTCAGTTGGAGGGAGGAGGAGGGGGATAGTGCCAGGCCCCTCCGTGGGGAGAGGAGGTCTCATCATGGGCGGCAGAGGAGCTGGTGGGGGGACTCCGGGCGCTGGTGGCAGCTGTGGTGGCACTGGAGGCGGTGGCACGGGTCCTGAGGGTGGCATGGGAGGCAGGGTCATGCCCCCAGGAGGAGGTGGGGGCATGGAGTCGGGCAGAGGGGGCCTGGGGGGAGGCCGTTCATCAGCGGGGGTGGAGGAGGCCGCTTCACTGTTGGGGGCCCCGGGGGGAGGTTTGGGGGAGCCGGGGGCTTCTCCATCTTGAAGTGGAATTGAAGGAAGAACTGGGGAGGGGAGAGAGAAGCAAAGATAAAGCAACAGTCAGTGCTCAGACCCCTTTGTGCAGCTTGAGCCCATTGCCCCTTGTCCCAGCTCCTGTCCCCTGGCTGAAGAGACCAGCACCCACCTCTCTGCACCCTCCTGGCAGGGCAGGGGAGGTGGGGAGAAGGTCTCCCCTCAGCCTCCTCTTCTCCAGGCTGAACACCCCCAGCTCCCTCAGCTGCTCCTCAGAGGATTTGCCCTCCAGCCCCTTCCCCAGCCTGATTGCCCTTCTCTGGACTCACTCCAGGACCTCCATGTCCTTCCTGTAGCGAGCACCTGCACACCACACGCTCACCAGACACCCACGTGCAAGAAACACGTGGCAAGGAGCCATGGAGAGGGCACAGTGCCACACAGACACACACCATCTGCTGCTGCTACTGGCAGCTGAGGATTCTACACCCCAGGTTAAAACCCTCCCAGACAGGAAAACCCTTCTGGCAGGAGGAGTCACTGCCCAGTTGCACTGAGGGAATGAAGATGTAAGCATCAAAGCCAGTGTGGGTATCCCTGTGTGCACTCTCCCTGCTCTGCCTTTCCCTGCTCTGCCCTCCTGTTCCCCTGGGACATCGTGGTGCTCCAGCTACCTGCTTGGTTTCCCTGTTCCAGTGGGTCCAAAACTTCCCTTCTGCTTTGTCAATTTCTCTGCTGGGCACCTGTAAGAAAACAGAGTGTTATTCAACTATTATTAGCACCACCAGATTAGCTCAATGGCCTGTTTTAGCTTCAGAACCTGCCAGATAAGCAGAGTTATTCCAGGCCTTTGTGAGATGTGCTGGTCTTGGATGTTATTAGATAGAGATGGGGGGCAGGAAAGAATTAAGTTACTTTTCTATCTGTCAAGGACAAGTGTGCTGGCAAAAAACACACAACACCCCTCTTAACATCTGCACAAAGGCTGAGGAGCAAAGCCCAGAAGGTTCCTTTCTGTGCCAGACACCAAGAATTCAATGGCTCCCCAGGGCTCAGCACACAGCCTGGTTTATCATGCCAGAGTCCTCCACTAATTCCCAGCAGGTTTGAACAACTTCCAGCCACGTCTTCTTGACCCTCCATCCAGTCAGTGAACCTCCCCTGAAAGGCCCAGAAGCCTGTAATAACACTCAGTGGGAATGAAACAGCTTGGAAAACCTGGGAAGGGAACTGTTGCAGTTTTGCATAGTTGGCTACTGAGAGAGGGCCAGGTCTGGCAGAAAATGGCTGCTGGAATCCTCTGCAAGCCTGCTGATAGCGCCTCTGAGAGTCACACAGAGGAGACAAAGACTCCACCAGAACACAGAGTGCCAGGAAGGCTGCAATTTTGGCCCATTAAGGGCATTGGGATGTCTATTTGCTTGTGAATGTAAGCAGTTGACAGACACAAAAGGCCGGGAAGGCTGGGGGAGGAGGCCCCAGGTACCCAGGCCGAGTTTTGCCCCTGCAGCCCGAGCTGAAGCCCGGGGAGTAGCCGGAGGAAAGGACCCATGGAGGAGGCAGAGACCCGACCTGCCCGTGGAGAGGCTCCACGCTGGATGGAGCCGGGGGAGACACAGAGAAGATGCCGTGACTGACGTTGGGATGAGCCCCTGCCAGCACAAGCGACCTCCAGAGATGAGCCAAACAGGTTTGCTGGGGGAGGCATCACAGCCCTGTGGAGGACTGGGCCTGAGAGACACTGGGATTGATTGCTGCCTGCCAGAGCAGAGATGGAGCCCGGTGGGAAGAGATTTGCCTTGGAGACAGTTCCTGGAGGACTGGCTCTTATGGGTGAGATCCTAGGGTGCAGCAGGGGGAGGGGGTGTGGAATGGATGCCCCCATCCCGGCCGAGAAGGAAACCATCTTGCAAGGGACTGACCAAAGCCCCCATCTCCCAGTCCCTGCCCCCCCGTCCTGTGCTGCGAGCAGGAGAGGGGAAGAAGGGAGCAAACTCCTGGCTAAAGGGCAGTCTGCTTTAGAATGGAGGGGTGGGGGGAAGGTGTTCCCCAGACCCCCATTTCCCCAGTCCCTGCCCCTCCTGGGCTGCGACCGGGAGGGAAGAAGGGAGCAAACTTCTACCTCAAGCCTGCTGAGGAGGGAGTGGGGGGAAAGTGTTTGCCTGGTTGTATTTGTTTCAAGACTGTTGGTTGCACTCCTGACTCTGGTTCTTTTTCACTGTGTTCTCTTTAGCATGGTGTAATAAATTAGATAACTTTTCTCTTCTGCTCTCTGTGTTGAGTATTTTTGTCTGTGTCATTAACGAGTTTGTCTCTTGAGCCACCCAATTATGTTTTCTCTCCCCTGTCCAACTAAGAAGGGGAGTGACAGACTGATTTTGGTGGGTGTCTGGCCTTTGGCCAGGGCTCAAACCATCACAGAACTTCCCCAGCAGTGAATCCCACACCTTACCTTGAAAGCTATGGTTTCATAGGGCTCTGCTGCCATCAGAAGGTACTGCCAGCGCCTGTCGGGGGGCTCGATCCTCTGCTCGTAGGCTGACATGAACCGGTGTCGAGGCATGATGCTCTCTGCAATCTCTGGGTAATCAATCTGTTGGGAGAACATCCCAATTCCCACCAGCTCCATGCCAAAACCAACCCCTCAGCTACAAAAAGAGAGCTCAAACAGCAACTGAGGGCCACCAAAGGACACCCAGCAGGGTTTGCTTAGTGCAAACCCCAGCAGAAGACTGGGGAGGTAAAGGCTTTTCTCAACTGTAATTGGTTTAATTAATCCTGCAAAGAACTGCTCATTGAGCAGCACTTTTACCTGGATAACCCAGACACCAAGGATTTTAACAAACCCCTTACCTGGAAAAGAAGGCTCTGCTGGCCTGTTTCTGGATCTCTCTGTTTAGTCACTGCAAAAGAAGTAAGGAAGTTCAGTCCATCACACATCAGGGTTAGAGGAACATTATTTATACACAGGAAACACAGAGAGCTTCCAACAACAAAATCTTTCAAGATTTCCCTCCCATTTACCAAAAAAAATTGCCACATTGTCTTTAACTGAAGCTGCTACTGTGTGCAGGTTGTAGGGAAGGGCCCAAAGGGGGACACTGGGGTGCTGGAGTGTGTCCAGAGAAGGGCAACAGGGTGGTAAAGGGTCTGGAGAACAAGTCCTGCAAGGAGCAGTAAAGGGTCTGGAGAACAAGTCCTGCAAGGAGCAGTAAAGGGTCTGGAGAACAAGTCCTGCAAGGAGCCAAGTCCTGCAAGGAGCAGCTGAGGGAACTGGAGCTGTTCAGCCTGGAGAAAAGGAGGCTCAGAGGAGACCTGATCACTCTCTACAACTCAGAGGACGTAGGGAGGTGGGGGTCAGCCTCTTCTCCCAAGTAACAAGCGACAGGACAAGAGAAAACAGCCTCAAGTTGTGCTGGGGAGGTTTAGGCTGGCTATCAGGGAACATTCCTTCACCCAAAGGGTTGCCAAGCACTGGAATGGGCTGCCCAGGGAAGTGTTGGAGTGCCCATTCCTGGAGGGATTTGAAAGACATGTAGATGTGGTGCTTGGGGACAGGGTTTAGTGGTGGGCTTGGCAGTGTTAATGGTTAAACTCAACCACCTCAAGGGTCTTTTCCAATCTCACTGTTTCTAAGGATCTTCACTGAAATCCAGCCTCTGTGGGGCAAAGACACCACGTGCTGCAAAGCTGAGAGAGAAACCTGCCAGGTTTTGTACTGAAGGCCCAAACAATGGGGACTTCACTAAAAAATGTAAGCTATAGACACAATGTGAGCAGTAGTGAGACAGTACAGCACAATAAAGGCTGTAACATCACCACCTGCATGACCACTACTAAGGCCTGAACAACTGAGATGCACCAATCTATTATTAAACTGCTTCTCCCTTGACTGTCAGCAACAGAGAGATGTTCCATGGGTAATTTAAACAATAAAGGACATCAGGAGATAAGCCCATTATCTTATTCATGGGCAGATCTGTTAAAAAGACTGATTAATAATTCACATCCCCAGCCCTGTGCTTCAGGCAAGCTCCAGCAGGCATCTGGTGACAGACAACCTGATGTTGAGGTACCTTTATAACCTGGTCGTCCAATTTTCACAAACTTCTTCACTTCCACTTTGACTTTTTCTGGAGCAGGCTGGGCAGGGGCCTCCTTGGCTTCCTTGGCAGCTCGACGGGCCCTGGATTAGTTTGAAACATGCCAGATTTGGGTTAGCCATGCTTGTTTCTGAAGGGTAAACCAGGAGCAGGTTGAATCCCTGAGGGTGGGTTACTGAGTGCTTCACAGAAAGCACAGGACAACCTGTTGTTTCTCTTCCACTTGCAACACCTATGCCTGACACCCTGACTACAGAGGGCATCTCAGTTAACTCATCCACTCCCAAGATGATCCACTTGTCACTTATTGAAATAACAAAGGAAAAACCAACCCCACAAGCCAGGCTTCTAAAGCAAACAAACTGCTTCTCTTAAAATAAAACTTCAACATCTCTCAACCCATCTCCACAAAACAGGATCCTTGTAACCAGACTCAGTTTGCCTTTAAAACTTTTTCCTCTTTCCTTCAGAAGCCCCACAACTGGCTTTGAAATGGAGCTCCACAATTCTTTTTTTTTGGAGTAGAGTTAGTCCATACCTGGTGGCACAGTGCCAGGCTGGTCACTAGGAAACACACACAGTCAAAGAACACCCCAGTGTGGTGTGTTCAGGATGTAGAGATGCACACAATGGTTGTTTTAAAATGCTTAGGTCAGGGAGAATAAAGCTACAGAAGGGAATGACTTACAGGTTGGTCTGATGCTTCTTCCCCTGGGTATGTGCTAAGTAACTTCCCTGGAATAAAAAACAAGGAAAATTAAATAAAGACAGGACTGTTCCTACACTGTCTTATCACAGAGAGACTGTACCACACATTGAGGAGGATATTTTAAACCTTTGCAAAGAGGAATCTTACTCAAAACCTGCAGATTCCTCTCAGCTACTGAGCTGTCACAACCCATCAGGCTTGACACGTCCAAGCTGCTACCCACCCAAGCACTTCCCCAGCAGCCAGGTCACCAGGGACATCCCAGGTTCTGGCACTTGAAGGTGTTATTATTAATTATATAGATTATTATATATGTATATGATTATATTATATATTTATGAGATTATATTATATATTTATAAGATTATATTCTATAAGATTATATTCTATATGTATAAGACTATATTTTATATGTATGAGATTATATTCTATATGTATGAGATTATATTCTATATGTATGAGACTATATTCTATATGTATGAGACTATATTCTATATGTATGAGACTATATTCTATATGTATGAGACTATATTATAATGTGTAAGATTATATTATATATGTATAAGACTATATTATATATGTATAAGACTATATTCTATATGTATAAGATTATATTATATAAGATTATATTCTATATGTATAAGACTATATTTTATATGTATGAGATTATATTTTATATGTATAAGACTATATTCTATATGTATAAGACTATATTTTATATGTATGAGATTATATTCTATATAACTATATATAGTAATATTATTGTAGTTATTATATATAGTAATAATAGAAGTGCAGTACCTGCTACTAAGATTAAGACACAGAGCCCTTCAACTCACCTCATTGTTGTGCAGGGTCAGGCAAAGTTTGCATTCATAAGAGCCCAAGTGGTTTTTCATAAAGTAGGGGTCCTAGGAAGAGAATTATTAACAAGTTACAAGCAAAACACACAGCAAAGTAACAGAACAATCAAAAGATTTAACACTGAACTACTTCTGTGCTGGAAGAACTGAGTCTGTAGATGTAAATTAGTAGCAGGGCATTGCTTTAGGACTCTAAAACCAGAGAGGAATGACAGCAGCCTTGTTAACTGGTGTCAGCACACCCAACTGCTGGCAAGAAAGAGCAAAATGTGAACCAGCCCTGAGAAGATCCAAACCAACAAGTAACAGCACTTGCAACATGAGTGCTGGCACCTCTCTGACCAGCCCTGCCACACATGTTTCTCGTTCAACACCCACAATTACCAGAAGCCAAACTCTTCCATTCCAATCCACAACCCTCCACCAAATCTCTTGCCCTCTGAGCTGTATCAGGCAGGCAAAGCTCAGTGCTTATCCCCCAGCACTCTGCAGGATGGGAGCCACGTTTCTCTTCTTCCCAAGGCAGGCAGAGGCCAAGGCTCACCTTGTTGATGTCGATGGTTTCCAACGCCAGCTGCCGGAGCCTCTCCCTGCGGTCTCGGTTACTTTCTGAGGCAGAGGCTACACCCCCACTCCCTGTTTTACCTCCAGGACGATGCTGAAAATCCATGATGGGGGCTGCTGTGGTTCAGCTACTGATGGAGAAAAGAGAGCCTGGGAGAATGAGGAAAAGCCACGTGAGATGAGCACAAGCTGCGCTCTGCACGCTCCCTGCATGATGCAACTTCAAACAGAGCCCCTCTTGTACCGCCCAGTGAGCTGAGAAATAGTGAAATGACCCCCAAAAATGAGCCCCCCATCCCATCCCATCCCATCCCCTCCCATCGCTGCATCTGCTCAGAGACATGTTCCTCACACGCTGGCCCAGCAATGCCCCAGTGAGACGCAGCAGACACCCCAGTGACTCTACCCCCTCTCCCCATCCCCTCAACAGAAGCACCCCCAGGACCCCACAACCCTCCAGCTGGATAGCAAACAGCCCCAGAACCTGCCTCGAGCCAAAGGACCTCTCCACCACCAAGGCTTGCTGCTGCCCCACCAACCCCTAAGGCCCCAGAGCAGTCAGGGCTCTGCACAGTGTCCCCAACACCCCAGTGAGGCCCAGGAGCAGTCAGGGCTCTGCACAGTGTCCCCAACGCCCCAGTGAGGCCCCAGAACAGTCAGGGCTCTACACAGTGTCCCCAACACCCCAGTGAGGCCCAGGAGCAGTCAGGGCTCTACACAGTGTCCCCAAAACCCCAGTGAGGCCCCAGAACAGTCAGGGCTCTACACAGTGTCCCCAACGCCCCAGTGAGGCCCAGGAGCAGTCAGGGCTCTGCACAGTGTCCCCAACACCCCAGTGAGGCCCAGGAGCAGTCAGGGCTCTGCACGGTGTCCCCAACGCCCCAGTGAGGCCCAGGAGCAGTCAGGGCTCTGCACAGTGTCCCCAACACCCCAGTGAGGCCCCAGAACAGTCAGGGCTCTACACAGTGTCCTCAACACCCCAGTGAGGCCCAGGAGCAGTCAGGGCTCTACACAGTGTCCCCAACACCCCAGTGAGGCCCCAGAGCCCCCCACCCCTTCTACCCAGTAAGGACCAGCCCCTCTCACCCCCATCTCCCCACACACATACCAAAGCCCCCCAATACATGTAAAACCATCGCAGGAAAGCCACATAACCCCCCCCAACCACTCTACAAGAGCAATGTCCCCCTCAAACACCCCCCAGCAAGGCTCCAAGTCCTTTCCAACACCCCCAGCTAGGGCTGCACACCCCCCCCCCAGCCCCAGGCACCCGCAAACTCCCAGCGAGGGGCAAAGGCCCTCGAGCATCCACCAAGCGCCCCTCAGCAAGGGTGAGGCGACTCCTCAGGGCCCGCCAAGGCTCCCGCCCCCCTTCCCCAGCAGGCACCCCCCGTGGATCAGCCCCCCCCCCCAGGCCGTACCTCAAGCCCGCTCCCCAGGCCCGCTCCGCGCATGCGCACTGCTGCCCGTGCCGCTCTCGGGTTGCGCGCCGAAGCGCTTCCGGGCGCTGGGAGCGGTTCCGGGCCGCGGGCGGGGCCGGGGCCGGGCCGGGGCCATGGGGCGGCCGTAGGTAGCCGGTAGTGAGGAGCGGGAGTCGGGGTACGGGGGAGGAAGGCTCACCATGAGGTACAACGAGCGGGAGCTGCTGTCCCTGGCCCGGCAGCCCGCTGAGAAGGCGGCTGAGATCCTGATGCGGGTGCCCAAGAAGGGGAGCGGTGAGAGGGGCCGGGTTGGGGAGGCCTGGGGGGGGAGACCGGAGCTCCTGGGGTGCGGGGCTTGGGGGGGCCTGGGGAGAAGAGCTGGGGGTCCTGAGGCCGGGAGAGGTGCTGGGAAAGGGGGGTAGGGCCAGGGCAGGAATTGGGGGGGGGGGTTATGGGGATAGTGTGAGGTAGGACTGGGAACAAACTGGGAGGACTGGTGTGTGGGAGTGGGGAGGGAGCAGAGAGGGGGTACAGGGGCGGGGGGCAGGGAGAGGGGTACAGGGGCAGGGGGCAGGGAGAGGGGTACAGGGGCGGGGGGCAGGGAGAGGGATGCAGGGGCTGGGGGCAAGGAGAGGGGTGCAGGGGCGGGGGGCAAGGAGAGGGGTACAGGGGCGAGGGGTAGAGGTGCAGGGGTGCAGGGGCAAGGAGAGGGGTGCAGGGGCGGGGGGCAAGGAGAGGGGTGCAGGGGCGGGGGGCAAGGAGAGGGGTGCAGGGGCGGGGGGTGCAGGGGTGAGAGGCAAGGAGAGGGGTGCAGGGGCGGGGGGCAAGGAGAGGGGTACAGGGGCGGGGGGTAAAGAGAGGGGTGCAGGGGCAAGGAGAGGGGTGCAGGGGCGGGGGGCAAGGAGAGGGGTGCAGGGGGCAAGGAGAGGGGTGCAGGGGTGGGGGGCAAGGAGAGGGGTGCAGGGGCAGGAGGGTGGAACTGAGAGATGGGGCAGGGCTGAGGCGGCTGTGGGGGGAGAGGCTCTTCCCTGGGCAGCTCCCAGCAGGTTTCCTCACAACCAGTGCTGCCCTATGGGACTTAAACTGGTTCCTCTGCCCCGGGACCTGCAGCATGAACTTTGTCTCCCTCCATGGTGATTCTGTACTGAAGCCCCAGGCAGGGGCTCCCCAGGATTTGGGGCACTCCCAGGGGGATGTGAGGTCCCACCAGCTGGGCAGCTGCCGTGTCTGTCCCTCAGTGCCATGGGTTCTGTCAGCTCAGGAGCCACCTGAGAAGCTGCACAGTGACTTGTGTCACCCTGTTGAGCCTCAGTGCAGGGGATGGGCTGTCACCAGCTCTTCCAGGAGTTTAGGACTGTATCAGTGCCTCCCTCAAGGTCTGGTTGAACCGATGCCGTGCTGGTGGGGTGGAAGGGGCTCCCCTGTGCCTTCCCCTTTGGCTGCCTCAGCCCTTCTCCTCACCTCCACTCTCTCCCTTTGCAGTGCTCAAGAAACGCCTGGTGAAGCTTGTTGTCAACTTTCTCTTCTACTTCAGAACAGATGAGGCAGAGGTATGGAATCTGCTGTGATTTGGTGGTGGTGGTTGTTTTCCTCCCTCTCTTCCCTTTCTCTACAAATTGATGGCGTGGGCTTTGTCAGATGGTACAGTAAGAGGCTGCCAGAGCCAGAGAGCCAGGACAGAGCCTCCACACTTCCTCATCCACCAGCTCAGCCAAAACTGGGCAGGAGAAGCAGTGCTGCCACCTGTCCCCACCCAAGTGCTTCCCTTGGGAGCTTTTAAAACATCACCTGAGGCTGCAAAAGGTGGATTCTCTACTCTTTGGGCCTTGTTGTGCCAGACTGTGAGGGGAACCTTATATTTTTCTATATATTTATTAGCACTGCTGCTGCTTCTTTTGTGCCAGGAACCTTGCATGCAGTGCTGGGAGGTTTTTGTGGCTGTACCCTCTCAGTGCTGTTGGTTTGGGCAGGAACCCTGCTGAGGTCTAGGAAGGAAGAAGTGAGGGATGGCACCTTTGGGTTCTGTTTCAGGCTTTGCCACTGCTGAGATCTGGTGATTTTTTAATTAATCCCTTGATAACTTATTAGAGAAATTAATATAAATATATTTATACATATTTTATGTTATATATATTAATAATGTGTGGGAGGACAGCTGCATGCTGGTGCTACAAACAAAGGAACTGCAAAGCTTTTAGTGGCATTTTTAGCCTCAGTCCATCAGAAATGTTTTACCTAGATCATGGCAAACATTCCTTCCCTGCCAGTCTGCTGGTGGCTTTTGGTGAGCCCCATGTGTGTTCTGGTGGAGGAACAGACCAGAAATAGTTCAGCAGGTTGGTGGTGGGTGCTGGTGGTGTTGTGACAGAAATACAGAGTAAAGGGAGCAGAGGAACAGGAGGGGAATCAGTTAGAGAGGGGAGATAATGGCAGGACAAGGGGGATGGAGTGAAGCTGGAGGAGGGAAGGGGGAGAGGAGAGATTGGGGGGAAGTTGTTTGCAGAGAGAGTGGTGAGGGGCTGGAACAGGCTGCCCAGAGAGGGGGTGGGTGCCCCGTGTCTGGGGGTGTTCAAGGCCAGGTTGGCTGGGCAACCTTGTGTAGCTCCAGGCCTGGAGGTTGGTGTCCCTGCCTGTGGCAGGGGGTTGGAGCTCTGTGCTCCTTGGGGTCCCTCCCAACCCAAACCAGTCTATGATAAACCCAGTTTTTCAGTGTCTTCCCTGCTGCCTCATTTGTCTCTCACATTTGCTTTGCTTGTGGGTTACACCTCTGTGTGGCTGGTGTCCCCCTGGGCTTCCAGTGTCCTTGGCTGGCAAATTGTACCCACTGTTTGTCCTGAGCTCCTCTGCTTCTTCCACAAGCTGGGCTCAGCCTCTTGCAGTGTGAGCTCTTCTGTGTGCTGTGTTTCAGCTCTGTTTGAGTTCCTGAGCAGGGAGAGAAACTTCTTGGCACAGAAGGAATGCTGAAACCCAGCAAGGGGAAATGTTGGCACCTGAGTAATGTCTGTTATGGGTACAACTGGCACAAGGAAGGGTGTCAGCAGCCCCAAAAAGGATGGATTAAAAGAACATGGAACTCTGATGCAGTTAGACTGAGTTACCTTAGGTTATGGGATGTGCTAAAGTCACTGGGCAAACTGGGGGGTCAGGATGATGGGGGTTTAAACAGTCTCTTTGGGTCTTTTCCAGCCCATTGGAGCTCTGCTGCTGGAGCAGTGCAGGATCACCAAGGAGGAGGAGAATGTCTTTTCCATCAGTGAGTTCTGCCTACGCCTTCCCTTTGCAAGTTCCTCACAGCAAACAGCCCTGTGTGAAAGGGAATGTTCTCCTGCTCAGTTCCTGCTTCTCCCTGGTAACAGTGCTGAGCAGCCTCCTCCTCCTCCTCCTCTTCCTCCTCCTCCTCCTCAGGGGCTAGTTGTTGCTCTGCCCACCCTGAGCACTGGGGTGTTTCACTGCTGGTTGAACTCTGGGTGTGCACAGGGGGAGAGAAGAAGGAATGGCAGGCTGACCACAGCTTAGTGCTGCTGGGAATCCCTCTCTGGGAGGGGCTGGTACTGACAGATTGCTGCTTCTGTGCTAGTGCAGCTTATCAAAGGGGGGAGAAAAAAAGAGCCAGCCTCAGCTAAACCATCTGCTGGGCTGATGGGAGCACCCATCCTCCCACCATGCTGTTTGTCCTTGCCTTGATAGCCCTGGCTCCAGCTGGCTCCTGGTGCCTTGTCCTTTGTAAGCAGCCTTTCATCCAACAGGCAGTCGTTGTGCCAGAGGTATGTGGCAGGAAGAACAGGATGTTTCTCCAAGGCCATCCCCATATCTTTTGGCCTGGGTGCTGAGTGCAGCTGCTCTCCCTGCAGAGCTTTGTCTCCTCTTTTAGCTGGGGTTCTCACTGTCTCCAAAGGACCCTCAGACTCAGTGCTGCCACCTCCCTGAGCCCCACGCTCTGAGTTTAGTACTTTTGGGAGCTGTGGTGGATTGAGGATACCTGAGGAAAGTGTTAAACTGGTGGCAGTTGCTGCCAGGCTGTGTGGGATGCAGTGTGACCCAGTTATTTTGCAGCAGCAGGCTAGATCTCTGTGGACTGTGCACTAAAAAGCAGAGCTCTGGGGACAGTGTAATTAATGAGATGTCCTGATTCTGTCTTGGTAAAGAACTGGAGTTGCACAGGGACTTGCTTTCTACTGTGCAGAGTACAACATTCCCAAAAGCCTCCAGCAAAGACAGGTCAGTGCCTCTAGAGCTCACCTTGGATGGCTGCTCCCTGCACCTACCAAAGTCACTTCCTTGGGGACATTTTCCACTTGGCTGAATGAATCTCTGGTGTCTGACTGCAGGGTGGCTCTGGGAGTTCCAGTCCCAGCTCTGGCTGTGTTGGTCCAGTTCAGTTCCAAGCTGTTGTTCTCCATTTGAGAAGTTCTTTCTTCTCTCAAGTCTTTGACTGCTGTGAGCTGACAAATGCTGTAGGCAGCTGCTCTGGGCCAGCTGGGAGCCACCCCAGGGGGAAGGAGAGGGGCCACAGACCTGGGTTACCACCTTGTTCAAGACCATCTTAGCTGAACAGAGGCGCTGATCGTGGCCCGGCAGAGTCTGGCTCCCACAGGGGAGGGAGACAGTGATGCCAGGAGCTGCCTTAAACCTTTTCCTTGTCCCTGGCAGGTTTCATTGAGGAGCCAGAGAGGAAATACTGCTTTGAATGTGACAGTGAAGAGCAGTGTCAGGAGTGGATTGAGGCGCTCAAGAGAGCCAGGTAGGTCGAGCCACCAGTGCAAGGTCTGCATCGTGCTGTTTGTCTTCTGGGACCAGCTTGTGGTGAACCCTGGGAGGAAAGTGGTTGTCTCTTCCCAAACAAGCTTCCCTTCAGCTCTAAATAGCATCAGCAACTTGCCCACATCCTTTTCTGCTCAGCTTTGTGCACGGTCTGTTCCTGTCTTTGACAGCTACGAGTTCATGAGGAGCAGCTTGATTTTCTACCGGAACGAGATCCAGAAAATGACAGGGAAGGTGAGTCCCTGGGAGGTGCCTCTCTCAGGTGGTGACAGAAGGGTTTGGCCTGGAGTTGGGACTGATGATCCAGGTGTTGCTGCTGACTGTCCTGCACAAGGCTGGCTGCCTGGAAGAACTCCTGCAGTAAGCCAGTTCCAACCTCCAGAGCAGAGTCTTTCTCTGCTGTCGGTGTGTTCAGCTCTGGCACCCGAGCTCTTCCAAGGGCAGAGAGGCCCCAGGTTTGTAGCCAGACAGGTCTGGCCTGGGCCAGCCCAGACTCTCCCTCTGGAAGAGTTTGCAGCAGCGCTGGGGAGATCAGGGGGTGTGGGTTGAGCTCCTGCTCACACCTCTTCCTCAGTGTCCCTCCTCCAGGTGACAAGTGGCTCACTACACCCTGCTGTGCCCAAAGGGACAGAGCAGAGCCTGTGAGCCCTGCCTGGGCCAGGACAAATCCAGCACATGACTGGACCAGGTGCCCAGCTTAGACTGGTTGAGGGAGAGTCCTGTCAGCCCCCCTTGTCTGCATCTCACCTTCTCTGTGCTCCTCTGCAGGACCCCCTGGAGCAGTACGGGATCTCGGAGGAAGCCCGCTTCCAGCTGGGATCACACCAGCAATGATCCCCTCACCTGGCTGGACTGGCTTCTGGCCCCAGAGGGTCACCCCAGAAGGTCACCCCCCAGCACCCCCCAGGACAACAGCAGCGCTTCCCACCAGCGGTGACCAAGTGACTTTTTAATTTATTAGTCAAAGAATTTTGTATGGTTTTGGAATTCAGCTGGAATTCATTGCACATTCCTGCTTGCCCCAGCTGTGGAGGCAACCAGTCTCAACTGCTTGAGCTCACACTGAGAGTGAAACCTCCTCCTCCTCTTCCTCCTCCTTGCAAGAGCAGAGGAGGCAAGAACTGAACAGAGCTCCCAGCACCTGCTGCCCCCCAGCACTGGCTGCAGCCCTCGGGCCTGGAGCTTCTGGAACAGGCCCCAGCCAGCTCTGACCCTCCTCTTCCTCCCTCTCCTGCAGGGACCTCATCAGTTCTCCTGGCTCAGGCTGTTCCTGCAGTCTCCAAGGGAGCCCTGAGGTTCAAGTAAGAGGATGCTCCAGCCAGTTGTGTTTCTGCCCTTGCAGGGTTCATTAACCCTGTCATCCCTCTCCTCTCCTTGCCAAAGCCATCCTGTAATGATAAGCAGTAAGGAACAACACCTTCCTAGCCAAGGGAATGGTCCTGACAGTGCCTTATGCCCCTCTCAGGGTCTGCCAGTGCTCACCTTCCAAAACGGTACATGTCCCATGCAGAGAGATGTTCCTGGCCTGAAACCTCCCTCAGCAGCCCCTAAACCTCCCCCCCAACGCTGGCTCTGCACCTTAAGCTCTGGCTTTGGGGTGGAAGCTGCTCCCAGCTCACTGGTGCCCACAGCTGGCTGCAGCAGCTCCCCTGGAAAGGTCCTTGGTGACACCATCAAGCAGTTGGTGACAGAAGAAACCAACTCTCTGCTGGGGCAGGTAATTGCAGCATGAGAGTTTGGTCTGAGCTTGGGGCTTTGTTCAGCTGGGGAGGCTGCACCCCAGCTCCAGCACAGGGTAAGCCAGGAGGGAGCAGGCTGTGCTCAGGGCTAGAAGGGGGTTTGGGGTCTCTTCCTTTTTTTGGCAAGGGAGTTAATACCAAAACAAGAGCCCATAGTGCAAGCTGTAGTGGTCTGGCCTTCCCTCTTAACCTTGTGCTGCTGGATGCCAGGAGGGTGGCAGATGTCACCAATAGTTTCTTTTTAACCTCCAAGCCAAGATTTTTCCCTTCCCCTCCTCAGATTTGCCCTTCAGTGGGGGCCAGGTGCTTGTTCCAGAAATTACCAAAGCAAGCAGAGGGGCAGCTGGCCTGCATAAGCTGAGGGCACAACAGGGTGGAGGCAGAAAGGGTGGCAGCTTTGCAGACAGATGGCAGCTCTTGTAGGAGCAGCAGTGGGATTAAGAGCAGGAACAGAGGAGAGCTCCTGCTCCAGGAAATCAGTGTCCTGAGATGACCTCAAAGAGGTTTTAACCCTCACAAGCCTCCTCTGCTTTGTTTCAGTGCAGGGACACGTTTCTCACATGCAGCAGCTTTACTTACTGTGAAAAATAAGCTTACCTGGCTGGTAGAGGACAGACAGACACACTCCAGGCCTGGCAGCAGGGTATAACCTGAGCTGCAGTGGGGGCTGAGCTGAGCCCACAGGTCCCTGGCCATGGGCTCCTCCAGTGTTGGCTTTCCCAATGCTGGACCATCTGCATCCAAACTGCTCCCTGAGGTTTGGCATCCCTTCTAATTCTTCAGTATACAAAGTCAACCCCTGTAAACAAAACCCCTGGGGATTTTGGGAGCATCCAGTCACATTCCTAGCAGACAAAACAGCCCCAGCAAGGCAGAGCAAACAGGGATCCTGCTGTCACCAGCATCCTCCTCACGCTGCTTTCCAAAGGTGGAGCTGGTGGCCACCATCCCACTGCACAGAACTGGGTGTTTTATTGAGCTGTTCTGGGGGGGAGAGAGAGAGAGAGAATCCCAACACTTATTAAAGTGTAAGATAAATACTGTGAAGGGTTACAGGGGCTCAGACCCTGTAACTTCAATCGACCTGACCAGCACTAGGACCTGGGGCTGCGTGGCAGGAGCGAGGGCAGATGGTTCTTGGGTACTTCTGGCTGGTGATTTTCCAGACAATTGTTGATTTTTCCATCCCCTGGTCACTGTGCTGGTTGTGTGGGCTGTGCAGGGAGCACTGGGCAGGCTCCCTGGGACCTTGTACAGCTGCAGCTTCCAATAAAACCTCGGTGTGATCGGTGTGGCAGTTGGAGCTGGCTGGGGCACATCCCAAGGCTGGGGTGGGGTAGGGTTGGCTGTAGCAAGCTCAGGGTCCAGCTCAGGGGGAGGGTGTGGGCATCTCAGGCAGCTCCACACCTCCAGAGAGGAGGGGACACAGCAGGGAGCACTGGCAGACACACCAAGGAGATGGTGCTCTCCATCCCTTGAGGAACAAGGGCTCAGGGTGTGTTTCTGCTGGGTGGTTTATAGAGCTGAGCTCAGGTGACAGGTGTGTGTGGGAAGGTGAGCTGGGTGCTGCCACCAACTCCTTTCCAGCACCTACAGCCCTGCTACACACCCGTGCTGGGTGCAGCAGGACCCTGGGTGCCACAGAAGGACCCTAAGGGGACTCAGAATTAAGGCTGAAGTTGGACTGTGTCACCCATCCAACTCCAGCTTCATTCCAAGCGGTGAAACAACCGGGTGAACAGGAAACATCACCTGGGTGGGGTTGTCAAATCATCACCCTGCTAAACCCCAAGAGCTTAACTGGGCTCAGCTCAGCTGAGATAAACAGGCTGCCTAATTCTGGATGCAGAAGATACAGCCCTTGGTCCAGGAGGTGTCCGTGGGGGATGCTGACCCTGTGGAAGCAGTGACACTCCACACCAGTACGGTGTATTAAAATACAGACACTTTAATATAAAGACAAAACTTCAAAGCATCATTTCAATTACAAATCAAGGGAAAGACACAAGAAATTAAGTGGAGGGAGAGGAGGGAGGAAGACAAAAAAAACCAAACCAAACCCCCAAACCAACCCCTAACTCTTACATTGTGGAGAATTAGAAAGGCAGGGTGGAAATATATATATTATACATACATATATACACACCAGAAGAATTCACACTACTCCTATGGAAGGATGAAAGGAATGGCAGGTCAACTTATTGGTATAAAAAAAAAAAACAACAAACCCCCAAACCCAACCCAAAACACCAAAACCAAACAACAACAAAAAAAGATAAATTAGGGGAAGTTTGAATTTTAAATAATTCAGTTTAATAGGCTAAATTATATAAACTAATTCCTATTTCACTAGGAAACATCCCATATCACTGTTCTAAGAAAAATGGGGGGTTTTCCCCCCCAAAAAAATAAAAAAAATTAAAAATCCATTGGAAAATGGATTTTTAGTAGTAGTTAAAAGTTTACTAATCAATTCCTGAGCAACAGCAACCTCAAAATCTACTGCTTTCCCCATCCAAGTCCCACTCAGCGAGGGCAGGCTCTCACTCCTCAAAAGTTTAAGTAGAACAGAGACCTAAAAAAAAAAGTCAGGTTTTAATTGGAACTTTCTCATTTCCAATATGAATAGATTAAAAAAGCCAAGCAAGGGGTGTCTCCATGGGTCCTACCTTGTCCTCAGTAACTCCAGCAACTCGACCTCTCTTAAAGAATGATGTGACTGCACCAGAAAAGCAACTGGGGGGGGAAATAACAACCCAAAGTTGAGAACTTCAGGGTTTGTATCCCAAATTTTAGGGTTTAAATCATGTGGGATTTTGGGTTTTAACCCCTAAAACCTTCAGGAACCTCTTCAGAAAGAGGGTTGGCCAAGAGCAGCTGTACTAGAGGAGTATTTCCCTTGTTTAGTCTCTCCTTTAAACCCTGAAGTTCACAATAACAGCATCTTCCACTGCAGTAAGTGTAAATAGGTGGTTATATATTCATAATGCAGAAGGGTAAATAAAATATGGCACATTTTAAAAACAGGGAATCCATCTTTTAGTGAAATCCTGATCTGGAAGCTATGGAAATGTTGGAAGGGGGGGGGGAAAAAGAGGGGGAAATAATCTTTACCAGCCCTAGAACTTGGAATACTCGTAGGCTGAGTTCACATCTGGGCTTCCCAAAATCCAACTCTTGTGGGTTTTCTTCAGTGCTACAGAGATAGTTCACAAAAACACTGTCTAGTTTCTCCTCCCCAAACTGTGATTTGAAAGTATGGTGAGGTTGGGTTGCAGACCACTGGACAACGTGGTCTGAAGAGACCATCCTTTGGAGGTCCCAATGCCTAATCCCCTGTGTGCTCCTGGCTCAGGCAAAACGCCACCAAGAAGGGGAATTCCCTGAGCCAGCCAGCTGGGTGATTGGGATAACTGCCTCCAAGGAGGAAAGAAGACTTCCAGCACCTTCTGGTTTCCATACCCTGGATCAAACAGACCAATTTCCACAGGGAAAGCAAAAGGGGTTCTACAGAGGACTTGGTCAACCAAAGCTGCCTCACGGACACCGTGAGGCCTAACAAAGGCTGGTCAGCACCAGCTGCCTCCAGCAAGGGAGCAGCTCTGGCAAGTGTTTGTTACTAGTGCTCAGAGGTGATTAGCACCAAACTCCAGACCAGGGAAGGAAGGGCCATGGGGAAGCCTGAGCTGGGAGGGGAAGTCTCCCCTCAGCAGCCTGGACACCCACTCCCAGCACTGGATGTCTCCTCTTCCAGCAATGTGGCAAAACCTGGGGCAGGGCAGCTGCAGGCTGATGGGGCAGCTTTTGGGGATGCAAAAGGCTCGTGGTGTAACCCTCTCATGTCCTCAGGGATGGACCTGGACACACAGAATCCCAGCCTGGTCTGGGTTGTGATCCCCAAGGATCATGGAGCTCCAACCCCCTGCCACAGGCAGGGCCACCAACCCCCAGGCCTGGAGCTACACAAGGTTGCCCAGGGCCCCATGTTTCGTTCTGCTGAGCCATCCTGCTGCCTCCAGCACCCTTGGGGAATGTCTTGTGCCAGCTGCAGGAGCATCACCAGGGCACAGGTCCCTCAGTCCTCATGCAAAGGGAGTCGTAGCTACAGGAGTCACAGAGCCCTCAATAAAAGGAGGTGAAAACACGTGCTGGCCTGCTGACAGTGAAGAGTCCAGAATCACAAAACCAGTGACCAGCAGATCCTTTCCTGCCTGGGGCACTTGAGAGTCAGAAGTCAGACCCTACAACCACCTTCACCCCATGTGCCTGTGAGCCTGGCACAGGGGAACTCAGGGTTGACAACCTGGGCTGAGCCAAACCCCAGCCAACAGCATGGTGAGCACAAACCACACACCAAAAGGAACACAGCTATCACCACTGGAGAGAAAGGGAACAAGCTGGAAGCACCAGAAAATATTCCTCTGTTTGGCTAAGGAGATGGAAGTTCCTGCTGCCAGAAGCAACTAGGTGGAGATGGTGTTCCATCTGGATCCAAACGTCACGTACAGCCAGGATGAGCTCATGTTGGCAGCTTCCCCTTCACTCCTCTCACTGCATCACCCACAACCTGACCCAGAAGGGATGATGCTACCCATCATGATGTCATGCAGACCAGTCCACACCTTCCTGAAGGAAACAGCCTCATTTGCACCAGAACCAGAGGTGACATGGGACAGCCCAACTTCCCTACCACCCTCCACAGCAGTTTGGTTTCAGCTACCCAAACCTGTGTCCTCTGGTGATGTTTTCCCACTGTCTCCTTCAGCTACATGAAAAATTTGGCTGCTGGGTGCCCCCACACCCTGGCTGATAGAAAAATTATTGCTGGATGACTAATCTGCAGCAAGAATGACTAATCTGCAGCAAACCCCAGTGTAGGTCCAGCACTCTTGGAGCACTCCCAGCTTCACAGTGTGGTGGGGCTCACTGGCCTGAATCCAGCAAGCGTGAGCCAGAGGTACCAAATCATCCAAAAAGAAGGAAAAGCACCCAAGTTCTTCCCCACTGAGCAGTGGGGCACAGGCTTGGCTCAGTACAACACTCAGGAATTTTTTTGGGGGGGGGGTTTTGGCAAGGTGCATGGTACAGGATGGATTTCAGCTTCCTGACACATTCCTCAGTGGCAGCAGCAGTGTGGAGGAGAAGGAGCCTGTGTGACAGCCATGAAGGATGGGACCCAGCAGGATAGGGTAACACAGAAGGAATTCCTTTCTGGATCAGGCTGTTTGGCTTCAACTACTCAAAAGTATCTCCAATTATTGAAAACAGGTTTCAGGCCTCTGGCACAGTGCTCCTACAAGGGTCTTGTTCCTGTGGCCCTACAAGATCTTAACAACTCAAATCTGTTCCTTCAGCAACCTTACAGCAAGGTAAATGCTCTCCCCAAGAGAGAGAAACAAGCTGAACTTGCCCAACATCACAGCAGAGCAATAAAGAACCAGGGAAGACATCAACAGCTCCCAGCTAAGGCTGTATTAAACCATGAGTTCAAGAGCTGCACTTGCCTGGTGTCCCACCTCACATGGCTCCCTACAAGCAGCCCCACAAGCAGCAGCACCTTCCTGGAAGCACACCTCTGGGTGGCTATAAAGATTCAGAGGAGAGCTGCTGCACAAGGGAAACATCACAGTTACACAGCACATGGCAAGGTGAAGGTGCCACCAGGGCCAAGCATGGGGGGAAAGACTCTGTAAGGGCAGAGCAGTTCCAGATTCCTGCAGCCAGGATGGAAACAGCAGATCAATGGGAATGACAGCACAGAGGTGACACAGAGATAGGTGAAACCCACTGGAGAGCAGAGCAAGCAGATGATGAACTCTTGCCCAGGGGGTCACAGAATCATGGAATCATTCAGCCTGGAAAAGACCTAAGACCATCGAGTCCAACCATAAACCAAATGCTGCCAAGTCCACCACTAAACCACATCTGAGAGCCCTGTCCTGCTGCCCAGACACTGACTCCTCAAACACCATGAGCCTCCAGGCAAAGAAATCCCTAATTTCCAGGGCTGTCAATCCCTTCCCTTTCCAGCAACCAAGGCAGCAGAGTTCCACCAACAGTAACAAGCACCCAAAGGCTGCCTATGGAAGACACTTCAGAATCAACAAGACAACTGCACTTTGTCCCAGATCTCTACCAGGATTGGCAGGGATGAGGTACAGAGGAAAGGGACAAGGACATCTTGCCCCCACCACCCTTGAGCACGGTGCTCACAACCCTTCCTCCTGGATGCAGGGAGCAGGAGAGAGAGCAGATGGGAGCAGAGGCATGTGCCTACTTCAAACCCAGAGGTGGGAGTTGAGCAGCCAGCACGTTAAGCCCAGCTTTTCCTGACTCTGAGACGCTCCATCAGGTGCTTGGTAAGGCAGGACTCAAAGCCCAGGTGAATGCCCCATTGCTGGAGGTGGCAGACTTCTTCTGGAGCACCAGCAATCCAGGAGGGATTTAAGGAGAGCGGGTGCCTCTGCCACAGAGCAGTCAGTGCTAGTCAGGGCTGGCAGGCAGGTGTTTCCCAAAGCCTAAAAAGTGTTTCTCTTTTCCAGTCATTTTGCTGTTGCTTTTCCCCTTCCTTGACTGTAGTTTCATTTACTGGTGCCTGGTCCAGGCTAAGCTACAGACCAGGGTGATTTCTCCTAAGTGGATCCTCCTTCTCCTCACTTTGTGCACTCCAATAAATAAAGTTTGTTGGTTTTATGTTTGGTTTTTTTACAAGTTAACTGTGCATTGTACAATCTAAAAATAAATGAAATAAAGTCTATGAGATTTATCATGGTTTTCCAGCACATCTCTATAAAATACAGCTGCTGCTCAGAGCAGGACTCTTCTGTACACAGAACACCAAGTCACAAGACAATTGAGCTGCACCAGTTTGCTAGCATGGCAGCAGCCCAGTTCAGCTAGATTGCTGTGTTTTTGTGAACTACCAATTTAGAGCTACTCAAAAAAAAGCAAAGGAATCCAAAAGCAAAATGCATTTCTCATTGATAAATGTACAGGGCTAAGCCATATTCCCAATCAAGTATGCAAAAAAAACCCCAAAGCTACTAACAAAATACATTGTACTGGGAACAAAACCAAGAAGCTGAGGAAATCTGCTACCTGCACCAGTACAGCAGCACTAGCATACTGGTTTCCCCACACTGGGGAGAAGGGCCTGACCAAATACCAGTGAGTACACACCCTGTTCATATGCCAATGGTGCCCCAAAAAGAAGTGACCAGACTAGCTACCCAAAAAATTCACAGTGACTCCAGTGCCACCAGCAACTGGCCCAGGGAAGGAGTTTAAATGGGGCAGGATTTGAATTTCTCCTGGTTAAACTGTGCCTGCGTTGGCTGAGCTCCCCTGGGCCACCCCAAGGACTCCAGCTGCCACTCCAGAAGGGGAGTGCTGAGTTCATTAGTAAAGAACACAATTAAAAGCCACCCAGTGAACAGAGCGCCCGGCTGGGTTCCAACGGGAACCAAACACTCAGCTGCCCTTCTCTGTGAGCTCCCACCACTGCAAACCAGTGGATTTTGGGGGTGTCTGACCAGAGGAAGGGGAATAAAGAAACTGCAGAGCTTTCTGAGAACTGGGGTTGGCATTGGTCGAGCCTCCCAATTCAGCACCAAGGATTCAAACTAGAGGCACAGTTCTGACGGGTGAAATAGCACCAAGAGGAGGCTCTTTACATCTCTGCTGGTGTGCCAGTCCTTTATTATTCAGAGAATTTCAGAAGAAGTTGTATTTTAGGATTCTAGGTGGAATAAAATAAGTCAAAATTGGTTTTCACTTAAAAAAAGAAGAGATAAATACTTTATCTAAACTATCAACAATACAAACTGGAGCTTTAAGCATTTCTTTTGCCTTTTTTTCTTTTTTTGCCTTTTTTTTTTTTTTTTTTAAATGCTCAGATTCACAGTAAATATTCTTTTTTTCTGTTGTTTAGGTCTTTTTTTTTTTTTTTCTCTAAATGTTTTTATTTTGTCCAGTAGTAAGAGAGTAGAAACCCCTGCACAGGCCAGGTGAGCACCTTTCAGTGGAAGCCGAGTGAAGTTGGTCCACGTTGTCCTTGCATAGGTCACATTGGGTTGAGGTAGAAATCCTAGTTACCTGCACAACAGGAGGAAAGGAAGAGACTCATCTAAATAAAAGCCACAAATCTACTGTGTGTTAGATGCATCTATCATTTCTACATTGTTCCAAGACCTCGTTAGCCAGCAAAGGAGCAGCAACTCTTGACCCAACCACAATCAGACAAAGGATGCCTCCAAGAAGGGGGTTTTTTTGGGGGGTTTTCAAGGCTTTTCAACAGTGTAACCATATCAAACTGTCCTCCTGTGACTGACCTTGAGGGAGGAGGAAAAAAAAAGAGCCTTCTCCCACTCAGTATTTCACCTTTTTTTTTCCCTAGCACATGTTAATCTGCTTTGAATTTTTTATTACCCTGGGGAGGAAACGTTATGAGAAGCAAAGCAGATTATTTCAGCCCCTGAGTCCAGATTTCAACCTTGGTTCATCAAGGACTTTTGAGCACATGTATTCACACCAAAGTCAATGAAGCTGCTCAAATATCTGACCTGTGTTCAAGAGGGACCACAACTAGGGTACATTAGGCATACACCATCTCCCAGCAGCACTGTTTCTGCTCCTTTGCTCCCCAGTCCAGCTCTGCCATCCAGCTAAACCTTACTCCCTACCTCCCTTTTGGGCCTTGCCTAATTTTGCCCAGAACCTCTTAGTGATGTGGACCATCACAGCTGATGCTATGGGGTCCAGCCCATGGTGACCTCAGATCCAGGTATGGAAACTGCTTCAGCAGAAGGCTTCCACACTGCTGTCACTTGAGTCACTCACACATAGAGACCCCCCAAGTCTCCTCTAACTCTCCTCACCCCTTCTCCCCCAGCTTGTTTCTATTCAGGGGTTTCAAGCCCCACCAGCCTGTTGTTGGTCTGTGCTGGGGCCACATTGCTCAAAACTGTTCCTCAGCCTCACTTTACCCTACAGAAGGTAATGCTGACACGCCTCACAAAAGCCTAACAAGGATTTGTTGGTGTCTGTGGAGCAATTTGATGATGGGAGACGCTATACACAATGCACAGTCAAAAGAATCTCTCAGGTACACTGTAATTGAGTCATGTTTTATAAGCAGCAAAGGGTTTTCAACCACATACTTATATGGAGCTTTGGTATCAGCGAACAGCAACGACATTGAAGACCTACAATAAAGCATGGAGCAAGCTCTGGGACCTAACAGGCTGATTTCACTTTGCAAGCATGAGTTGTTACATCACAATGCCACAGAGGATTTTCATTAACAACAGTACCCAATTCTGTGGTGGTACATTTTATTCTGGAGTTGCTCTAAAGACATTGAGATACCTGCTGCAGGAAGGAGGAGTACAGTCTGCAGGAACCCTCCTCTCCTCCTCTGTGGCTCCAGCCTTTATGAAGCACAGAGCACAGTTAACCCTGTGGATCCCCTCTGTTCCCCATTCACAGTCTCCCCAGTAAACCCTGTGATTGCTAAGTGAGCATCCCCACAGCATGTGATGGAGTATTGCTGTTAGCCCTAGCAGGCAAGCCCAATCACAACCTTTCTTTGCTAGCTGTGGT
Source organism: Hypotaenidia okinawae (assembly GCA_027925045.1). NCBI lineage: Eukaryota > Metazoa > Chordata > Aves > Gruiformes > Rallidae > Hypotaenidia > Hypotaenidia okinawae. The sequence goes on along the minus strand of BSDF01000027.1, from coordinate 2,052,908 downwards.
TGTGTTCTCCAGGGATGCAGGGGCACATGAACTGCAACACAAGACCAGTGCATTTGCTCTCCAAGAAAAGAGCTGCAGCTTGGAACCTAGAGATTTTGGGGTGGTTTTTTTTTAAACTTTGTGATTATTTAGAGCAGTTGTGGTTGACTGACAGTAAAAACAAGAGCACACAGAGTCACAGAGCAGCATCTCACATCCTAACGCTAAGCGAACACGGACTTGGGGAGATGCAACAGTGTGTCAGGGGGGCAAGAAGAGGGGAAGGGGGAATCAAAGACAGCAACAACCCCTTCCAGTCACTGTATGAAGCCAGACTTAAAAGTAGACCTTTCCTCCTGCTTTACTGCTCTTCAGATATAAATATTCCTGTGCAGCGATCCCAAACCTGAACATAATCCTGACGTCCGATGAGACAGACCAGAGTTACCACCGGGAGTGCTCCTTGTCGAGAAATCCTGACTCCCAAACCAGAGAGCATGAAGAACTCTCCACCCTCTGACCCTCTGCCTGCTTTGCCACCAGCCTATTTTGCCTTCCCCCCTCATTTCAGAGGCCCCTCCCCAACCTAGCTCTGTAAAGGAAGCAGCGTCATTCAGCATCTTGGACAAAACTCCTCTTTGGTTTGGGTGTGGGGGGTTTTTTTTGGCTCTAGCCTTACCTTACACAATAAGAACTGTTAGCTAAGGCAAGCTCTTTAGCGTGGCTTAACCCCAGAAAGGTGCGAAGCATAAGGAGACTGCATGCCAAGTGTAACCCACAGAGTGGACGTGCCGGCTGCGTTGGACTGCGTGATCACGGGCGCGGACTGTGCCAGCGCCAAACGGGGCAGAGGCGGGTGATGGACTGTAAAGGAGGGGCGTGAGGCTTTGTGCTGGAGAGAAGCTAGCTTAATAGACAAGGAAGCATTAACAGATTGGACAGAAGCAGCTGAAGAGGGTGGTAAAAAGGCTTCGCTGGGTGGGATGGATGGCAGGTTCTGCAGAAGCGCAGGCTCGGAGTTAGAAGCGAGTAGTGGGGGGTGGGGGCAATGAGACGTTAGGAGGGGGTGGAGGGGAATGGAAAACAGATTGCACTGGCACTCTGTTGAGGTGCTGAGCAGATCTAGTCTCGCTAGATGTTACTAAATTAGAGGAAGGGGGTGGGAAGGATGAGGATGAGGTGCTGGCAACAGCCTGCAGAGGGTTTAAGCTTAGCACGGTGCTGCTAGAGACAGCACTGCTGCTGAAACTGGCTCCAAATTGATGAGGAGAGGAGGCAGAAGGCACCGCATGGTTAAAAATACCTGCAAACAGGAGAGAAAAACTCAGCTTCAACAGATGGGCTTTGTACAGTCTCAAGTGACAAGAGAAACAAAACAAAAAAAGAAAAAAACCAAAAAAAAAAAAAAAAGCAAAATTATAATAGTTACAGCCCCATACAAAAATATGCAGCATGAGAAGGCAGCAAGCAATGAGAGATAATGGTGCAGGCCAGGAGGTACAAAAGATTTCACTTACCTTTCCTACTGCCAACCTCTAAATGCCATGAGGAAAAATGGTCAGACCCAAGACCTGTCAGTTCTACACCACACAGGCAGACTTGTGATGAGATTACGTGGTTTCTAGAGCTGTTTTATCTGAAGACTCAAAGTGCTGCTCTTCCTCCCCACCCTCCTGCTTCCCCACTTACAGGGCAGCAGAGGGGAGGTTGTATTTCCAGCAAATCTACGTGCTGAGAGATGTGAGAGTTAGGATTTCCCGACATGGTGCCTGAATGATTATGGACAGGTAAGAAAAACTGCCTTGGACACTTAGTGAAGGCAGGTTCAGACTATCTTCTAAGTCCTGCCAGCTTGTCTCTGGTTTGGGCCACAGAAGCCAAGCTTGTGCAGAATCCCAGAAGCACAAGGTGCATATGGCATATGCCCTTCCAGGCAAAGGCTCCTCGTGTCCACTCAAGAGCCAGAATGCTACACACTTCCCAACACCATCTCCTCTGAAGAGGCACTGATGTTTTGCTCTTCCTGGATCATGCTAAATCCATTCAAGGCCTAATTTCAACCTTTACTCCAGTTGACAAGTTAGAGATCCTTAACTTGGTACCAGGACAAGTTAACTCTTTTACCTGCAGGCAGACCTAAGTTGGTTCCAACACATGTGAACAAGCATACATCATGACATCACAAAGTCTGGGTGTATTCTTTCATTAAGGTGATACAACAAGCTCATCTAGCAGACAAAGATCATGAGATTTCACTGTGGGGAACTGAACTCATCATCCTAGCATTTCCAAGAGAGAGAGAGAGTGGTTATGTGGGACAGATCTGCTTCCCATCCTGCAGAAATGAAAGGGTTTCACCCCTGGAGAGGCAGCGTCAGACTTTCCTTTAGGCCCTGTCTTATACCAGAGAAAGAGTTCTGCCTACCTCCAACTGTTCCACCTGTAACCCCAGGAGAGAAGTTCCCCATAGTGTGAGAATTAGTCAGTCTGGTGGCAGCAGATGACACATGGACCAGACTGGCAGCTGGCACTGGATTAAAAAAGGACTGCAATACTGGGGAACTCGCCACCGAGTTGAGGTTTGCTTGCAAGGCCATGGGGCCGAGGGGGAACTGCGATCCAGTGCTCAAAGTGTTTAGGAAAGGATGGTGCGTCTGAACAGATGATGCTGGGTTGCCTGCTGAAGAAACAGCAGGAGAAAGGCTTTTACCATTCAGAAGGCCACCGGACGAAACAGCAGCGGAAATGAAAAGGTTGTGGCCGTTTTTAAACTCCACCTCTCGGTCCCTTCCCTTGCCGACCTTTCCATTGTGCTGCAAAGAGGGTTTTTCTGCAGGACCCCCAGGGCGAAGGGTTATTTCACTGATCTCTTTGCCTTTGCCCCCTGAGCGGTTCAAATCTTCTCCTTTAGTACCGCCGAGGCCTTCGAGTTGCCTCTTGTTCAGGAAAGGGTTGGTTTCTGACACCCCCCCATCTTTGCTTCGCTGCGACTGGAACCCCAGGGAGCAGTTGGAAGCGGTGACATCCGAAGCCTTATGTGGAAGAGAAGCACCATCGATGAAGCCGTGTAAACCGATGTCGGCAGACAGCCCGCCGTTGTACGCGAAGCCGTTGGTGGAGTTTGTACCAGGGCTGAGCCCATCTGCCCCAGCTGAGGGGAGGGTAACGCTCTTCCTGGAGTGCGCAATGATCTTGGCGTCCATGGCGAGGCCGTCCTCTGAGGAGGGCCTGAAGGCAAACAGCGAGTTCTGGCTCAGAGATGAAACTGCCTGCAAGGGGCTATCTGTAGTTTTGGTCAGGTTGATGTCAGATATTGGTGAGAAGGTCGATTTCCATTTGCTGCTGTTCATGTTCTCGGTGCTTTGTGCTTGTTTCCTCCCAGATAAGCTGCCTCCTGGGTCAGGAGAAAATTGTAAGTGTGAAAAAAAACCAACCACCTCAACGTTCACTGAAGCTGCTCATTAAGAACAGGGTTTTAGTAATAGTAGTTTTAGTAGCTAGTAGTAATAGGTGAATGGTTGGACTGGATGATCTTCTAGGTCTTTTCCAACCTTGATAATTCTGTGATCTAACACTCCCATTTTAATCAGTCATTCTGTTTCTCATCCAAATACAGAAATATTTGTGAAGTCACCTAAAAGTCCTTAGAACTTAGTTTAATGTGCTGAAGTTGTTCTAGTCTTCATACCCACAGGTCCCTCCCCAAACTCTGAGTCACCATAAAACCTGGTCAGAGCCTTAGTGATCTGTGACTACAGAAAGAACTGAGCCCAAATCTGTCTTTATCAGCCACCTGTCTTCATTACAACTGGGAGAACTGTGCTCCACTCAGCAGCACAGAAGAGCCTGCTACAACAAGACTAACAGCCTCCCAAGCCCAACCACTGCAGCAAATACTTGTGGATTCCTCACACCTACCATTTTCAACAGTCTTCTGTGGAGATTTGCTTTCCAATGATATTGTTGCAATTTTCCTTTCGATTCTAAGTGGGAAAACAAAAGAGGTTATAGCACTTCTTGCAGACCTTTCATTGCACATTTACCCTCATGATCTCTCTCCCTCCTGTTCCCATCTGAACAGTATGTAAAGCCAAGTCAGTAGACAGCTGTATGTTACTAAAGTAACTTCAAAGCATTCCAAAAAATCCACCACAAACTTTAGGTAGAAGCTATCACAGAGTTATTGCTCTTGGCCAAGTTTAGTGCACCTTCAGAGGACTTCAGTGTTGCTTCTCTTTCCCAACAAGAAGTTGGCTCTCACTCACATTTCTATACTGGTTATTCTTCCATCACCTTAAGTGAGAAAAAAACAACCCCCTGCACTCCACAGGCAGGCAAAGGGTGGCAAGTATTCAATTTTCAAGGCAACACATCAACAGTTTGGGGCAGGAAAAGAAGAATTTTGAATCAAGCTGAACTGGGAAAGAGTGGGAGACAGGTTCTTAGTTAAGAAGAATCATGCAGCCTCAGTGTTTCTATAAAGCAACACAGTAAAAAAAAATAATAAATCATTTCTACACTAATACTTTCTGAGGCCACTGTCAGTCTTGCAAATACAGTGATGGTAGGTTCCCAGATTCAAGTATCATTGCCTAAACACCTTCCCTATTCACAATTTCAGCTGCACAAGAGTCTTGACATGATGGAATCGGTCTGTAAACAGAGGCAACAAAGGCAGCTTAACACAGTTCACAGCACCACGATAGGCTCTCAGAGAAACCTCATCCTAAAGCCTCTGTTTTTGTGTATTCACCTGCTGCTATTGTGCTCATCCTCAGAGCCCTGCTCTTCATCTGATGTTAGAGGAGAGTAGTGAACACCATTGGTGTGAATGAGGGGCTTTTCCTTTTTCAGCACCGGGGGCTGGTCATTGTCCTGGTAAGGAACAGGAGAGTTCTTCAGGGAGTTTTCAGGAGAGGAAATGGCTGTTATTTCTAAAGGCTGGTTAATATTATTGACCTGGGCAAGAAGGAGAGAAAGCAGTTACAGGTGAGACTATCCCTTTAGAAACAAGGCATCTTGTTAAGGATATCAGAAGCAGGCTTAACTTGCCCAGCTTTAGGATATGGCAACAGCTGCATGTTTAGAACTGCTGCTGTTCTACTCCACAATCTTGCAATAATGCTCAGGACAAAAGCTTTCATATCATTTGGAGAGTATCTAGTTCTCATTCTTTAGTTTCACATTTAAATACAGAAATGAAGACATGAGATAATCACTTTCCCCCCCCCCTCTCCAAACTACCATTGCAGAACCACATGAACACAAGTTGTATAGCTGGCTTAATTATGCAAGAATACCATATGCTTCTGGCACTCTTCTGCTATTTAGTCAATCTTAGTTTCAACTAGTTTCAAAATATTTAACCTACAGCCTAAAAATCAACTTCTCTACAGAAACAAGGTCTTTGTCATGCAAGGGAAGAGATTTATTTTTCATTTTTAATCCTCTGACAGCCAAGAACTCTTTGAAGAAGTTCTTTCCATGGCAGAAATCGTTCACCAACTTTTCAGGAGCTCCTCCTGCCTCTCAGAGGGGAGATCATTTTCACCAAGGGTGAATTCTAGCTGCTGGCACTTCATTAAAAAAATAAAATTAACCAGCTAAAGAATAAGGAGAGCTGAATCTTCTAACTCAAAGCTCCCTTCTCTTTTGGCTGGAGATCTTCATTTGTTGCCCTTACCATGGAGTTGATATTGAGCGGTGACCCTGATGGTTGCGTAAAGAGCCCAGACACAGTGGGGAGGGATTTGCGTTTCGGGGAGACCCCGGCGTTCCCGCTGAGATTCCCAGGAGAGGACCTCTTCCTCCGGCCGCGCTTCTTCCCGTCCTGCGCGTGTGCTTGGCCACAGTCCAGCCGAGCGCTCGTGGGCAGAGGACTGTGCTTGTTGGAGGGGGATTGTTTTACATGTCCTGTATTAGGAGAGATTGTAAAGATGATTCTTCTCTTGGCCTCGTTCTCAGGATCTGAAAACGCTGCATCAGACTGAAGATCCCCCTTTGTTCCTTCGGCAAACATCTTCTGAGCATCTGCATATTGTAATACCCCTACCAGGCTCTGGGAGGTGCCATTTAACCTGGGGCTTGTTGAGTGCTGGTGAGCAGGGGAGTTTTGCCCAGAGTTCCTTGACTGCATCATTAGCAAAGGATGTTGTGGAGTGGAACTCCGAGACCCTACTGAGTTAAAGAGACTCCCAGAGTCGTCCAGAGCTGCCTGATCAACACTATGGTTAAGATGGGCTGGGCTGTTTGTAAGATTTCCATTGACTGCCACGGAGCCAGAAGAGTAAGAAAAACCTGTTGAAAGGGAAAGTATACATCATTGCTTCTGGAGTGATAGAGCACGGTGCTAGATCGCTGGGGTGACTGGGAGTGGTTTCAGCTCTACCTGCAGTAGATCAGCCAGTCGCCATGTGTTCAAGGGGGAAACTGCACAGCTGTTTTTTTACACAGTGCAGTTGAGAACGTGGCTCTGTGTGCTGATGGCTTCAGTTGGGGCTTCATGATGCGTGTGTTGTATGGAGATATCCCCTGCTCTACCCAGTTTTAAACATGGAATTTAAGTGTGTGCTTGTTTAAAGCTATTATGCCTTTTGAAATCAGGGCTCAAGGAAAGAGACAGATGAATTCAGTCTGTTTCCTTCCCAAAAAAGAAGGGACTTCGGCATCCATGCAGCCCACCTCCTTTTCAAAACTAAACAAAAGGCTTAGGGAGTGATAGGGGATCTTCAAAGAAACTGTGGCAGAAGAATGCCACATGGGAGGAAGCTTGGAAAGGGAATTAAGTCTTTGTCGTGGTGTATCAGAAATGGGGTTAGTGCTCTAGTTAGGACTTGTCTCTGGGCTGTCTAAATGAAAGGGGTAGAAGGGAACATGGTTGTTATGTGATTGGTTTGTTGGTTGGGTTTGGTTTTTTTTTAATACTTCATTGGTTTTATAGAAAACTGCAGCCAAGCCCTTCTTTGCAAAACAGATGCTAGAAACATCACAAGCCCCTTGAGGTGGTAAACACAGACCTGCTCCCCTGATGAGGGATCAGCTGTAGATCAGCCTCTGCAGGCCAGAACCTACTTATCCTGCTCCACAACATTCCCATATCCCAAACAGCAAAGCAGTACAATTTCAACAGATGAGTGAGTCCAGAAGCAGTATCTGGATTCAAGGTGGCCCTACCCTCTCCTAACTGACAGCACTTCCTAGCCAGACACTTGTGCCTTTACAACTGCTCCTGAGGCACCACTGAGACCTGCATCAAGAAATTCATTTTGCTATTAAAAAAAGACTTCCAGCACCCTGTAAAAGAAAACTTTTAAAGCCAGATCATTGGCTTTAAAACTTTAAAAACTTTTAAAGCCAGATCATAGCTAAGCTATGCCATGCTTTGCTGGTTTGCCACACTGTAAAGGTAGGAACCTCTTAATCCTTGTAGAAGAATTTGCAAAAGCAATTGTTTATTTACACTGCAAGGTGCTGCAGTTCAAGTAAAGCACATCAAACCAATACTTTATCATAGACTGGTCTGGGTTGGAAAGGACTCCAAGGATCAGAGAGTTCCAACCCCCTGCCACAGGCAGGGCCACCAACCTCCAGGCCTGGAGCTACACAAGGTTGCCCAGGGCCCCAGCCAACCTGGCCTTTGTGCCAGAATGCATCCAAGCTGTAGGCACACCCTGTCTCAAAGCATCACCATCCACAACTCTCTGGTCTCATTACAACACCCCACATTTACCTAACACTCCACTACCTGAACAACCTGACAAGAAGCGCTCAGAGAACGTGCACTTGAGACTGTTGTGCTGTCATGACAAGACACAGCACACCTTTGAGTAGATGAGGCTGTTACCTGAGGTAGCCAAAGCCAGTGGCTTGTTTCCAGCAGCATTGCTTATGCCATTATGAGAACTAGCACCAATCTGCTTTTCAAGTGTCGATGAGTCTCTACTCTGGTGAACTGGACTAGGTGTGCTTCTCTGGGGGAGAGAGACAGGCATTTTAGTACAGGAAGCATACTCAGAAGTCAAGAGTTTCAACAAAATCCACATTCAGATGTATATCTACAAAGGAAAGTGGCTCTAATTCCCTAAATGTCCTAGATTTTGCTTGTTTTGAGAAAAACACAGATCAGCATGTTATGGGACAAAAATAAATAGTGTAATTAATTCTACTGCAATAATATCTAGCACACAAGGGGTATTATGCAGCTAGAGGGAGTACAGACTCACTGTCCCAGAAAGCTTGGGCTCAGGACAGCTCTGCAATCAGAGAACAAATGCCTCAGCCCACTGCTTCACAGGCACCCAGAAATGAAACAAATGGTTGTATCACAATCCCAAACCTGTGCTCACAAAGTTCCCCAGAACAACCCCAAACTGGATGTGAAATGCATTAGGCTGTGCTCTCCAGCACACTACTGGGGGGTAGGACCAACAAGCAGTGTTTCCCTAAAGCAGGCAGACCCACTGTGAACTGCTGGCCTGTGTAAAGGGTGTGTGGAGGCAAGAGACACCATCCAGAGCATCCTCTTCTGAGGCCATACAGTTTGTGCTCGGAGCTGGGCAGGCTGTAGTTCTACTACAACTAAAAGACTACAGCTGGAAAATGATAATGGATTCAGTGCTATGAAACAACTCCAGCTTTCCAAACATGGGATTGTAAGGCAGGCATCTGTGGATTTGAAATTCACAGTGAAAAGCAGAAAATGCTTCTCAGTTCTCTTAACACTTCTGTGAGAAACCCTTGAGAGAAACTGGACCAGGGTTTTTTAACAACTCTGCCACCAAGAGCAGCATGGACTTATCAGGGTTTCTACAAGAGGTGTCCTCAGAAGTTCTGTAGCTGCTCTCTGTCACTACAGAGCAGTCACTCTAGGGATCACAGCCTCAAGGCACTGCTCAAGTTCATCCCACACATGTATGTGGTAAAGAGACAATCTTGAGATGACCAAAATGAGACAGGAGGCAGCACTGGCTAAGAACAAACTGACATGTTTCTCTGCTTTTACTGCCACAAGCCCTCAGACTGCACCTCTTCCACCCAGCCATTTTAAGACCAGGGTCTTGAGGTATCTCCTTTACTTCTCTTCCCTGCTGAAACATCCCACAGACACAGGAAAAATACAGGACAACCAAGAGCATCCCAACAGCAGCCTCCCCCAAAGCATCAGACATTCAAAATTAGCAGCCCACAAAGGATTCTGGGGCACAGCACCCATTACTGCCCAGTGTGAATTTAGTTAGGGATGGAAAGTGTTGACAATCCCTTACTCACCACCTTCTCAACACGGCTAGGTAGGACTACGCTGGCCAGAGGGATACTAACAGGGAGTTTATTGGGCTGCACTGTGCTGAGAGGAATACTGATAGGTAGGCTGGTGATAGTTTCTCCATTACTCACAGAGGTTCTCTCTCTCAAAACCTGTAAATGCCAAAGAGAAAGTAAGGAAGCAATGTTCTTAACCACATGCTGTTACTGAAAAGACTTTAAACAGCAATCTGCCTGTTCATATGTTGTGGTCACTCCCCCACCCCCTTTTTAAAATTACACAATTGAGAGTGATGACTGCATGGCAGAGACAGGGCATGCATGGAGCAGTGCTGCTACTGACACTAATCTACTGAAGCAGCAATATCCAACAGCATAAAAATGGGTAAGCAAAAGCTACTGTGGCCCCAAGTATGAGGAAAGGGGGTGCCTGAGGCAAGCTCATTTCCTAACGCCTTTGTGAGCCCTATGAAAAGCATTCGTCTGATAGAATACATATCTAAGAGAGCCAATGGGATCCTGGGGTGCATCCGGAGGAGTGTGGCCAGCAGGTCACAGGAGGGGATCCTCCCCTCTGCTCTGCCCTGCTCAGGCCCCACCTGGAGTGTTGTGTCCAGTGCTGGGCTCCCTGTTATAAAAAGGACAGGGATCTCCTGGAGAGAGTCCAGAGGAGGCTACGAAGATGATTAAGGGCCTGGAGCATCTCCCCTGTGAGGAAAGGCTGAGCAGGTTGGGACTGTTCAGCCTTGAGAAGACTAAGGGGGGACCTAATTAATGTTTATAATTATCTTAAGCAGGGGATGCAGGGGGAAATGGGCAGCCCCTTTTCAGTGTCTGTGGGGACAGGACAAGGGGCAATGGCTGCAAGTTGGAGCACAGGGAGTTCCACACCAACCTGGGGAAGAACTTTTCCCCAGTGAGGGTGAGGGAGCCCTGGGCCAGGCTGCCCAGGGGGTGTGGAGTCTCCTTCTCTGGAGAGATTCCAGCCCCATCTGGACACCTATCTCAGTGAAATGTCCTAGGGAGCTGCTTTGGCAGGGGGTTGGACCCGATGATCTCTCGAGGTCCCTTCCAACCCCTACAATTCTATGATTCTATGATCTTGAGGCCCTCTGCACACAGATGGAACAGCCAGAAATATTTCCATGGTAACTTCCTACTGGCAAGCACCTGCTTGCTCTAAAGGGCACACCAGTATGACCGTGCACCAGATCAAAGAGATCCCACTGCCTTACTGGTGCAATTCATATAAAATAACAGTAACTCAGAGGTAAGCACCAGGTCCTTTTTATTGGTGTTTGTGCTATTTTCCATGCCAAGGTGACCACAGAAAGGAGCATGATGCATTCCCTAGTTTGGCCAGCTTTTCCCTTGCTCTACCCAGCATCACATCTCCCTGCTTGGGCAGCAGCAGGTCTCTTACCTTCTCGCCTGCAATTGGTAAGGCCGCTGGGGAAGAGGGCCGAGTTTCCTGAGGACTCAGCTTTATGCCATTTGAAATGCCAGGGCTTGGATATGTAAGGCCATTCTCTTTGATGTGCTCAGCTCTGGAACAGATACATATGATGGTTAGGACACAAAAACTAATTCATTCTCTTTAGCAAGGAATTCCTGTAGCAGACTCAAGGTGCTGCACCACCTTATTTACCCCCTCAGCTGCACTGCTGGTTTATCTTGAAACAACAGACTTCTAGAAGTGTGTAAAATTCCCCTTTTACAAACATTTTTCCACAGTCCCAATAAACCACTGTTATTAAAAGAAGCAATAGGATTACCCCTCCTTTCCCATGCTAGGAAAGGATCACTCTCACCTCTGGATCTCATTAGTTGTTGCTTTTCCATTGACTGCATGGTCTTGATTCAAGTGTCTCCTTAGTGCTATTTTAGCTGGGGAAAACCTGGTGTAATCAGGTAAGGACAAGCTGGTCACCTTGTCTGCCTTCTGTCTGCTGCTGTGGTTTGGGGTACATGGAACTATTTCTTGGTCCAGGTGAGCAGTCGTGTACTGCGGGGTGTTCTGCTTGGAAGAGGGCCTGCTAAAGGTGTTATGGATTTCATAGGGAGTAGCATGGCCATTCATGGACAGTTCAGGGCTCATGCCATTCATGTGGGGCATAGGGAACTTAGAGCATTCAAGCTCCAGTTGGAACCTGCCATGATCAGGCTCAGGATCACGGCTCAAGTGGGTTTTATTGCGTAGCTGGACTGACAGTGCCTCATCAGACGGCGTGTACGATTTCAGCTGCATGAGCTCCTGCTGCCTTTGACTTTTCTCAAGTTCCACAATGCTGATCTTTAAATGAAGAGGAGGACAAGGATTAAAAGACCACACTTCACAATTCTATCACATTATGGAGTTTTGCCTCGTTAGGCTTCTCAGAAAAAGCAGCTCCATTGCTGTGAACAACACAGAACAACTGGCCCAAAACTGGGAGAAGCAAATCCCAACATGCTGCTCTGAGCTTGAGACCAAAAGGCACAGCTAAGAGGACTGGCTCAGAGATTCCCAGAAAGCACTTTTCAGAACATATACACAAGCATAATGTATCTCCAACTTAGAGAGAGAGCATGGAGTAACTCAATCCTGCCAGTCACTGAAGGAAACAGTCACACCACATCCCAGCATCCAGCAAAGGGCTGGATCAGCTCTAGAGCTGATCTCACAGGGCAAGAAAAGTTCTTCAGTCACAGAAGTTTAATTCCTTTTCAGTATGGTAAGTGGCATTCTGTGGAAACTGATTCCTGAATGGAGGCATCAGAGCTCACATGCAAACAAGCAGGGCCTTTCTTCTCATCAGGTCAGGCTTTCTAATTACATGTAACAGTAAAGCATGACTCCTTCTTCTGCAGCGTTACCAAGGAACCAGGTCATAGCACATACTCCTCTAAAAGTTACCCACATCCTTATTGCTTTAGTTTACTAAAACCCTCTAATAGAAAGATTAGTCTCTTGGGGGTGGAGGACCAAAAGACAAAAAGGAAAAGCAGTCACCTAGCTTATCCTTTAACATCATATTTAGCCAAAAACCCTTAACTGCCCATTGCCCAAGAGCTACCCCAAGTAGGTGACTCTGGATTTGTTTCTTGCCCTCTACCTGCAATTCCAAACAGTGCTTTTGTTTCTCAGAAATCTGATTCTTCAAGGCCTGTTTCTCTTTCAGCAAGTTCTCCAGTGACAGTGTTGACCAATCCAGCTTCAGTTCTTCACACCGTGCTTTAAGCTGCAGAGACAGGGGATAAGCAGATGAAAGGAGAACTTTCAACACTTCACCCAAGGTGCAAGCTGAAAGTCATCCACCTTTCAGCCCAATAGATGCAAGAAGCTTCACAGCTCACAAAAACTCTTCTGAGCTTAAGCCAAATGCCACCAAAATGGTCCTGTGGTCCCCATGCAACATGACAGGGATTGGCTTGATTCTTTTGAAGAACAGTGTTGTTATCCCACACACCACCAACACTTCACCATCCACTATCCCTGCCTACTTCCACCCTCACCTACCTCAGCAGTTTGAGTTACAGAACACCACCACAAGAATTAAGGCTACCACAGAGCAAGCATTTCTTGGCCAGCAAGATCCAGACAGAGTGACAAGCTGTTTATGGGACACAGCTGATGCCAGCACCTCAGAAAAAGGACCACCTGCATTCTTTCCCCCATCATTATTCTTTGGTACAGAAGAGCTACAGCAGCTTGATTTTTTTTTTCTTTATTCATTAATTTTTCCCTGGCAGAGTTCTGGGGATGTGGAACAGGCTGCCCAGGGAGGGGGTGAGTCACTGATGCTGGGTGTGTTTAACAGAGGGGTAGATGAGGTGCTCAGGGATCTGGGTTAGCAGAGGACAGGAACAGTTGGACATGATGATCTTAAAGGTCTTTTCCAACCCTGTGATACCTTGAAGACAGGGGCAGCCCTCAGCCCATGACCTGTTCTCCTCACATAAACAGGAGCATCACCCTGCCACTCAGACACAAACATTGTACACACCAGCTGTAAGCTCTGGTTCCTGAGTTCACTGTTATCCTTCTCCAGCTGTTTTGTCTGTTCTTTCAGTTGCTGGTTGTGAGCAGAGATTTCCTTCTGAGCCTGAATCAGATCGTTGTATGTCAGAGCTTTAACTCCCAACTACAAGATGAAGAGCAAGACAGAAACAAAAATAAACCACTCAATAAGGTCTTGACTCCCCAATTCCAGATGATGGTCACACTCAAAAGTCACACTGACATCTGCAGAACTTAGGCAGCTCAGGGAAAGTTCCCCAGCATTCTCCAAGTCATTGCTAGAGGACAAGGAGGAAGAAGAGAAGTACCTCACGTGGAGCTGCTCTTCCAGCAATTCAACTTGAAAACTGGCATTTAGGTTTTCATCAGCCAAAATAACACACACTGTTCTGTAGAGAGCCACAGCACTGGCAGCACAGAGTTTGTTCAACCAGCAAGGGATGCACTCTGTACTAAAATACCATCATCTGTGGTCTGTCACCTCCATCCCTTAGATACAACACGTCATGTAACAGTTTGAACACAGATAAAACATCCCCAAAACAGATGACACATCATTTAACATGATCTGCTGCAGAAACAGAGCCTGGAGACCTGAGATTGCTCTGGTCTTGCTTATTTTTTCATCAAAAATGTTTGCATGCAGATGATCAACAAGCATCTACTTCCATCAGATCAGGGCTACCTCATCAAGCTTCTGCTGAAAAAGACGTTTGATTTCCTCTTTCTGTGCCTGGCAGTGGGTGAATAACTGCTGTGCAGTCCCCAGTAACTGGGCATTCTTTTCCTGGAAGAAGGAAGGAAGAGTGAGAAAAGGCACTTTTAGCACTAATTGAAGCAGGGTCCATCTTAGCAAGATGTTTACACCTAGTTTGTATAGCAAGGTGGGAGGAAACCTGAGGTCAGAGGGGAGATGTGTACACAAACCTGCTCTGGTTCAGGCTTCTGGGAGCCTGTATTTGTTAACTTCACCAAGCATGAAGACTGAGGAAGCTGAAAAGGGCTTTAAAGTGGGGGTTTTTTTTCCTGCTACATGGTAAAATATCATCAAGACAGTCTTAAAAATTAATCTTTATCCTCCCAGTGCACTGTAAAGAAGTAGTAATGGTCACATCCTATAGAGCAGAAGTGGAACTGGAAAAGATTATCTGCATTAAATCTGTTAGTAAACTGGGAACAGAATCTAAGTCTCCAGAGTCTCAACTCAAGAGTTTTCCTACACACCACTTGTGGAAGACACAAAACTACATGAAAAGGCTCCTGTGGCCTCTCATGGCAACAACCAGTTGAGTCACTGCAGTGCTAAAGGGGTGATGCTGAAAAAAAATCCTTTATGCTTTGAACACTGGTCATTTCATTCAGCCTTTACAAGCTGTGGAGAAGCTGATAGCTCCATCTAAGGGTAATGTGGTGAACCAGCAGCTCCCAGAGCTTTATTTTAAAAGCTTATTACACAAATGTTTTCCTCCTTCTTATTAAATAGGCTGTACAACAGCACCTCATCTAGCTGATGCTTTGGAGTTACAATGCTCTGGGTAACAGTCAGCACAAGAATCATGCTGAATTCCTCATTTTAATGTCTTAAAGTATGAAACAGACACCAGACAACAGCAGAGAGTGATTACTTTTCCACCCTCTCAATGTATACTTCCAGTGCACAGCATAATACTTGCACACCCTAATCTCTCATGCCATTTTCTGTGCAAGGAGATGGAGCAACTTCATGCTGGCTTTCCTGACAAGTACAGAACAAGCAGAAAAATAGGCTCTGTCAGTAAAAACCTGGAGTGCTGTTTGACTTTGAAAACAAATAGAGAAAAAAAAGAGTCTGAATGAACACATCAGCTGGCCTCTCTCACTCATTCCTATCATGGAAAACCCTATGAACCAGTGCTACAGCCTTATGCTGATGCTCACCAAGGCCACAGAGCAAAGAAAAGCTTCTACAGGGGCCATAAATGTCCAGAAGTTAAAGATTGTTGTTGAGATCTATGGGGAAAGCTTCCTCCACAGAACTTGCAAGCAAACTCATTTATAGGGCAATTAAATTATGAGGTAAATTACTGAGGTAAAGCAACACAAGAGGAGAAGCCAGTGAATCACCTCCCTCTGCTGGGGAGATGGCTCCATAGCAGAGGAAAAGGTCACATCACAGGGCAGGATTTTCTTTGCCTTTTCACATATTTCAGCCCAAAACATGGAAAAATTACATTCTGCCCACCAGCATAACCTTAACACTGTACATTATCAATGCCAAGGGTGCTCCATTAGGTCTTAAGTCAGTGATGACAGTTTCTTTAATGCTCTACTTCAAGTTGGTACAAGTTTAATGAGCTATGAGGATGCTAGAGTATTCCATTCAGGCCTTCCTGCAGTGGGAAAGGGATAGGATGTAAAAACCCAGGCAATTTAGCTCCAAGGAATTAGTATCTGTGTGTTTTTCAAGAGTCCTCCTTCTAAATCCCTACAATCCTTAGCTAAATCAAGCACAATCCAAGAACAAGCTAAATCCAAGAACAGTTTGACCAGCAGCTCACAGGATGCTCCTGCAGTGCACAGGGTAAGGACAACCTCTTGCTCCAGTGACCCTCAAAACATTTAGAGAAGAAAAGCAGCTATCAATCCCAAGTGGAGGAAAAGGCAGGGTTCAAGACATCAGTACACACAGTTTCATCTCAAAAATACTGAAGTAAGGCTTAGCAGGTGAGAGGCACCAGAGGGAGGAGGAGAGGGGCATCTCTCCCAATTTGCAGCTGGGAAATTGAAGCACACAGCCTGACAGCATTAGCAATAAAATCCCCTGGTACAACCATTCAGCATTACTCTGGTAGAGTCTCTGAAATCAGTCTGGTGTAGCACTGTGGTTATCTGTACCCAATTCTGATCACCAGCAGCTTTATCCTCACATTTCAAGTCTCTGGTAGCCTGGCAATTTTGTTTAGAAATGGTACAAGTGAGACCTACCTTTTCCTGCTCCAGTAACTGTTGCAGACTTGCTTTATACTGAGGAGTTTTCATGTATGCCATGAACTGCATGTACTGGATCTTAAAAGAGTCTGTGAAATAAACAATGAGATGATACATTGCAAGTGAGAACATGAAGTGCAATACCTCTGTTTACCCTGTTTGCTCCCCTGACACCTCTCCCTTTACTGTCTCTTGCTTTTTATTTGGACTTTAAGTCAGTCCAAACCATTAAAGATCAATTTAGAGCATGCTGAAAATGCATCTTCTGATGCAAGCTGAACTCTGGGATCCATTAGCCAGTTAAATTAAGTCCCCCAGTGGAAGCCATGACAACGATTCAAAACCACAGAGAAGGATGTTGGGTGCTAATGGTGTGTTTGCCCAGTGAAGGAGCTGAACAGCTTTTCATGCACTGTAAGTAGAAATAATAAAGGAGATTAAGTCTAAGAGCCAAAGCCAGCCCTAAGCTCAGAGCACCCATCCTCTTGGCCTCACAAGACAGGGTTTGCTGTGCTCCTCCTACCTCCACAGTTGACAAGCTCTGCACCCACATTTCCTCTGCTCTCCAAGGAGCACTTGCTTCTCTTTGTCCCTGTCTCTAGTTCCTCATCACAGAAAGAACCTTCCTCCTTCCCCAGCCCTCACGCTGGGGCCCTTCCATCGTAGCCAAAGAGATGGTATACAGGCTTCTGCAGCAAGGTTTATTCCAGACAAGTCTCATTCCACCCACCACCACCCCCCTGACACGAAACACCCCTCTGATTCACTCCTCCTCTCTCCCTTTCTCTACAGTACTAAATCAGTCACAACTGCAAGACATCACAGCAAGGGAGCAGGAGATGAGGACATCACAGATGTCCTTGGTCTCTGTACAGACCAGACATTACATTGGATTCCCAGATTATCCTACTCTGGCTCATGCCAATGCCAAAGGTCAGAAACAGGGGTGGGTAGAGGAACCAGAAGACCCCTGAAAACACCATCTAAATTTCTCCTTAAGCACCTCTTGCCCATGGAGCATCTTCTCCAACCACATCATCTTTGTGGCCTCAAAAACTCCAACAGCATCTCATTTACTTTGTTCTAAGCTTTGCAGAGAAAACAGTGTTTATCAGTAGCCCTTTGAGGTATCCTTTTAGCCCTCTGATGTTCAGAAGCCTCCAAGTAAAAGTTCCTGTGACAAACAAGAGACAAAACTACAGTCATACCTAGCAGCTTCTGTAGTGCAGGTGGGGTGGGTGTCACCAGTAGCTGGTTAGATGAATGCCGTTGCACTTTAGGAGGTAGTTGGTAATATGGACTATGAGGTGACTTGTATGCATCTGAAGAGATAAACAGAGATAACCTTTCAGATTATGAAAGTCAGTGTTGCTGGCCAGTACAGGAGCTTCACCACTGGAAAAGCATGGCATTTACAGTGCAAGTCCAGCCACGTGGCTAGATCACACTGCAACAAATTGTTTGGAAGCACATCTACAACTTATCCTTAGAACAGCAGCACCAAGCCATCAGTCCAGCTTCTGGCCAAGTACCTCTGGATCTGACCACCACCATCTCACAGAAACATCCCACCATCTCAAGGGGAGCTCTGCTTTGGTAGCAAGGCAGAAGTTATAACAAAACCAAACTAAACCCAACGAACAAAGGGAGAACGACCTTCAAGCACGTATTCACAGCCTCAGCTACTTATCTAGGCTGATGGGGTGGCTTCTTCCAGTGCCAGCCTTGAAACTCACCCTGAGGGGAGGATGAAGATGTCTGTGAAACAGTTTGAGCATGCAGAAGTTCTAGTGCAGTTTGGTTCTTCTTTGTCTTGCGCTCTGTACTTGCAGTGTTCATTTTCTTGGGGCGGCCACGTTTCCTGCCTGCCATTTTCCTTCCTTTTTTACTCAGCTTTTTCTTCCGTGCTTTGGAGGGAGATGGCTTCTTAACAGAATTTGCTGCAGCCTTTTCTTCTTCAGCACCAGAATCCTAAAGAGATTTTTATATTTTTTTTTAAAAACCAGAAGCTCTTCAAGTCATTTCTTCCTCCATTCACAGCATTCCTTTTAAGCATCCTTTAATAACTAGTAATTTTAAGAAAGAAAACTAATGCAGTGTTAATTAAACAACCTGCCAGCAAAGTAGACTTGCTTGGGATAAGAGCCATCCCCCAACACCCAAGGAGTTGTGCTCATTCTCATCTGGACTTACTCACTACAGGAAAGGAAATGTCTAACTGTTGCCTGAGCAAAGCTGATTATTCACCCTGGACTGCCTATTTTAGTGCATGAACAGTCACTGCATTTTTAATAGTATTATGCAACAGAATGAGAAAGGAAATAAGAAAGGAAAAAGAGACTCAGCACACTCAGAAGAGCATTCAGTGGGTTATGACTCAGGGGAAGCTCTGGGAGCTGGTGCAGAGGGTGAGCGCGGGTGGACAACCAACTCTTCTATTGATCTTGCAGTATCTATTTTTATTTTTTTTTTAATTTTTTTTTCCCCAGAATTAGCAACTCTGAAGTGACTCCTTCAGATTTCTGTCCACAGCAACAGCTACACCAGATGACGTGTTCAGAAACACACACAGAGAGTCAGCTCTCCCACAGAGCCAGGCTTTGCCTGAACCACGCAGGGGAAGAGAAAGCACGGTTACTCTGTGAACATGCAAGCTGCTCACCTTGTTTTCTTGAACCTTCGTTGGAGTAGTTGTGTTACTCTTATTTTCTCTTTGTTGACGACGTCTAGCTGCCTCTTGTTCCTCCTGGATAATAAAAGAGTTAATAATTTGCTCATATATTTATCAATTTCTAATTCAGACTACTCTGTTTCCCAGCTTAGTCTTCCACAAGAGCTAGGTGTAAGTGCTTTTATCATACAATGTCTAATTAAAACTAATACCCCTTTTGTTAATGAGGGGGGAGGAGAGGAAGAGAGAAAACATCACCCCAAATCCTAAGGGGAATCCCTCCTCAGGGAACACTCAAGGGGAAAATGCTGATAAGCACAACCCACCCTTTTGCATTACCTACTATAATGGGTTTCAAACATGCAACCACAGGGCAAAGGAGATTAAATTCCAACCTCTTCCCTTGTTCCAGTCCCACACCCCAGAACACACCTTGGTGTTACACATCTGCATTTGTTGGTTCATTTTAAGTGTGAAATGTTTCAACAGCTTTACCTATACCCTTAACATCTTGTGTGTTGCTACACCCCTTGAAACATCTTACAGGAGCTGAGATGGCAAAGCCATTAATCACCATCTAATTCAACTTTAGCCAAGTCTACAGAGACTAAAACACCTCCCCCCCAAAAAAAAAGAGCAGCTTTAAGCTTGATTTTCTACCAGGCAGTAAAATGAGGGGAAATTTCAGAGAGCTCACTCAAAGCCTGTCTTGTACCTGCCAGGTGAGGTTTAATTTGCATGAGAATTCTTCAATTGAAGCAAGGTACTAACAGAGCCTAGAAAGGGAAGGCTCCAGCAGCCTCACCATTAAGAGGAGTACATGGAAACCATCCTGCTGCTTTGCTTTTGACTGAGAAGTCTTTTTTTTCCCCTCCCAAGCTGGAAGTCAGCAGTGTGAAATAAGGCCACCTCAAAGCCACCATTAGTGTGTTTTCAACACTTACTAAGCAAGTCAGTCTGAAGACTAACATTCAACTCCAGTTTTAAATTAAGTGGCCTCACTTAATTCTCTTACTGGGAATACCAGTCCCATCAGTTGTTTCAGAGGTTCAGAAATCCTCTGGTGTTTTAATTCCATGTGTGATAGCACAGACTGCAGCAAGAGGCAAGACATTTCACCTCTCAAATAGCATGTCCCAAAAGTAACATCTCTGAGAGCTCTTCAGCTTCATTTTCACACAGCTGAACACCAGGACAGATTCAAATTATCATCTCCTTCTTTAGCTTCAGTTCTTTAATGAACAAATAGCCCTTCACAGACCTCCAGCACAAGGGAAATACACCTTGAGGCAGCCCCATTAATTCTCTATTACAAAGCTCTTAACATGATTGTATTAGTGCTTCATGGCATATGATGCTTCACTTCAATTAGCTCCACACCCATGTTCCTTGCTCATCAGAACACTGGATTTTCTATCAGTTTTGTACACCTTTCAGAAGTGATTAAACTGCTCCATTATTTGGAGTTTTCTACAGAAAATTATTGAAACTTACCCTGAGTTTTGGATTTTTGAGACTAGAAAAATAGTTTTCAAGCTGAAAAGAGAAAGATAAGATAGTCATTTTCAAAGTCACAGCAGATGAATCCATCAGAACAAAATAGGAGCTTAAGACAAATGTGGAACTGCAGAAATTCAACTAGTTTTCTTCTCTTAAGCTACATCAAGAGGCCATTTACATTCATTCTTCTTAGTGACACAGAGACATGTAGCAGGACTTCATCCAAGCCTCAACAAGGTTTTATCTTCTCTGCTGCCTATCCTTGTTTTAGCTGTGTGTCATGTATCTCCACTCAGCAGAAGGTTATTTGCAATGAAGCTACTTCAGTCTTGTGCTCCACTAAAATCTTTACCTGCACTCCAGCATATTCTTTAACAAAAGCATTACTGCCCTAAAATAGACTTAGAGAAACAGTCTCACTATCATACTGCAAAAACAGGGTGGGAAGGAACTATTTCTCCACAGAAGTTTACATTTCTACAGGGTTGTTTCTGTTTAACTGAAAAAAGAAACAAAGAGTGAAAACATCAGCATGGTTGTGGAGCTTTGGCTGCTTCTGCAGCAGCTGAAAGTTCAGCTAGAGTGGAGATTTACTGCTTGAATAGGATAGAACAGTCTGAACACCACAGAGCAAACTGAAGAATTAGAGACACACAGAGTCTTTACTCAGCATGGAAGGTACAGCACAAGTTCTGCACAGCTGAGTATTCTGGAGCATGAGAAGGAATTCATACTTGTAAATCTGTGCACCTTTAATGAATTAACAGAGTGCCATGGCACTGTCTGTAAGGACAGGGTTTGTGGGAGATGCTGCCCTGAAGCAGCCAGAGGCTGAGCTGTGCAGTACCACCTGCACAACCCTGCCAGGCAGAGCAGGTAACAGGGGAAGCACCCCCATCCCATTAGGGGTGTACAGGTCTGTCAGATGCAAGTGAACAGGACAGTAATTCCCAAGAAAAGGGACTGAAGCTGGCACATTGATTCCTGAGCAGGTAAAGCAGCCAGGGAGTTACTGGCCTGTGTTTATACTCACTATGGTTCGGTCAATAGTATGCAGGTAGTAAGAAACTGGTTTCCCGGTCCATGACACAGACCCTTTCAGTGGTGACAGCTCCACAACTCTCATTATAGTGCCAATATCTGAAGGGAGAAAGGCAAGTTAGGGAACCAAAGGTTGCTCAAGTCTGTCACTCAGTTCCAACCAGCTGGAACTGGCCACGGGGCAGTAAAGGCACATTCAAAACAAAGCCATACATCTGCAGGAACAGGCAGGGTTTCATTAGACACAACCAGTAAGAGGACATACCCATGTGGTTGTAACCACACTCTATCTGGACTGAGGACAAGTATGATTTGTATTTGCTTTCTTCCCTAGAATGAGTAGGTATGGAATGTGCCTAAGCATCTCCATAACCACTGAGTGAAGGGGCATGACTGCAGAAGAAATCATGGCACGCTTCTGATTAGACAGAGAATCACCCAGCAAGGTTTAGGATTCAGCATGGATGCTTTGGGTTCTTTGGCTTAAAAAATTTCAGCAATTTAAAAAAAAAAAAAAAGGTCAGAAGCAAACCCAACAACACTGAGTGTTATCAACCTCAAAACCTCATTAAACACCAGTTCACACACTTGTGAAGGACACAACCAGCAAATACAAGTCTACTGTGTCCAGGAGAGAAGCACACCACTTTGCTGGCAAGAAAACAGACACAGCAACTAGGCATTTATGGGATGGGTCTGTCTGATCAATTTATAGCCCAGAAGACCAGATAAAGTTCAATATTTCAGCTTTTAAGCTTTACAAATCACAAGTGGTAGGATTTAACTGCCCAAAGTTATGATACAAGGAACCTGCACCCAAGTTAACCACTGCAGTTCTTTGGAGTTGAAGAAATGAATCACACCCTTGAAACAGCTTATTTCTCTTTATAAACTCTGAAAGGTGCCCAGCCAGGGAAACACTGACATTGGAGACAGCAGGATAAACACCATAAAAAAGAGTGTCTGCTTGTTCCAGTCTTGGCTGGGGTTTTTTGTTTTGAGTTTAAATACATGTCACTTTGGCATGGATGCTATAGTGATATAACCATTCTTTAAAGAGCAACAAGATTCCACTACAGAGACATTCAGATAATGAATAGGCTGTAAGTGTAATGAACAGGCAAAGGGCAATCATACCACTCAAGTTTCGACTGTTGATTCTAAAATTTAGAGGTGCAAAAGGTTTTGAGGACACAATTCTCCCACCTGGAAAAAAAAAAAACCAGAGAAAAATAGTGAAGTCAGCTACCATTATTTCTTCTAAAAATGACTTATTATGTTTATATTATAATATTAATATTGTTATATTTAAAGAGCAGCCCTAATGAAAACTATCACTTCTGTATCATTAAAAAAAAATAACTTTACCAAGTTTGTTTTAAAAACCTCCAAGAAAGTTAATATATTTGTCCCATTAGCTATGAGGTAACACCTCAAAAAGCACTGATTTTTAAACACTTTAAATATATAGGCACATTAATTTTCAGTGGCAATCTCCAGAAATTTCAGCCAGCAACACCACCAGCTCATGCTTAGCTAGGAACTTTTAGACACAAGCCTCCAAAAGCCTACTTTCCATGTCACAGCTTTCTGTGGTCATTTAGCCCAAGGCACAGAGCTTTCCAGGAAGGGAACTCTGGTTTCTTCATTTTTCTAAAGAGTTCTTGAACCTTTCCCACCTTGCCACTTCTCTCAAGCCACCGCTGAACACAGGGTTTAATTAAAAAAAAAATGAATTAACCACTAAAATGAAAGTGGACAGCTTAAGTTTTGGGGTTTTATGGTTTGCATCAGAGCCCAACAACCACATTATCCACCCTAGCACACAGCTGTACCATGGGAAGCTGCAGTTCCTTTGGTCATTCCACACATTTTTCTTTTCAGAAGTACTTATTTTTGTAATTTCTACCATAATCAAATATAATAATCACTTATCCCAGTGGGTAAGAGGAAGAAAAAGATGCCTTAGGCAATGTAAGGGCCACAGTGGGGTTACAGGATGGTCCCAGTCACCAGTGTCTGCAGTGTGACTTCTCATGAAGCACATGTCCAGGGACATGAAGACATCCAGCAACAGCATCCCTGTTTTACTACTTATTCATCAATACTCAATATTTCACTGAGCAATTTTAACTAGGAGAATCCAGGAGGTGAATTCAGTATGCAGTTGCAGGAATGGCATACACAGAACCATGCCTGTGTGGTCAGGAACCTTTCCAGTCTTGGGCACTGCATGTTTTGTCAGTTCTCATACTGGGTGAGGACCAGTAGCAGTTCCTCCTGCCCCTCAGAAAGTCTCTACACACAGAGCTACCTCCAAGTCATCAGGCAGGTCAGAGCAGATATTAAGGAGGGAACTAAATAACCATTGCAGTGTAGGCCCTTGGCCTGCTAGGCACAGAACCAAACCCACCAACCTGGCTTCTGGCATCTGTCACTAAGCCCTCACCATCATCAGTCCCACAGCAAGCAGGAAACCACTGGGCAAAGGTTTGAAGTTTGATTTGTTACCTTCCTTCATGTTTGCAAACCGCTCCTTCAGCTGGTGATCCACCTCAGGACCAAAGGCAAAGTTATTCACAAAAATAACACTGCAAGATGCGGAAGGGTCCAGTTAATCAGCAGGGACAGGCAGTTGGTACCCAAGTAAACACACACAACTACCCCCCAACCACAGCTCACCAGCACTTACAGCCTGTCCAGCACTTGTGAAATGGAAAAATGCAGCTTGTCCCTGACCATACAGCTACCTCCACCTCACCAAAATGCTTTCTTCTTGCACAGGGACACAACCCAGTACTTCACCTTCAGCATGGAGATGCTGCCCACTGAATTACATTTAAAAACCTTAGAAGCTGTCCTGCTTCTGGCAGCACCTCTCAGCACACAGCTGAGTTTTATACCTGATGTTTCAAGAGAAAAACAACGTGCAGAATGTTTTCACCCCTCTGCCACGGTGAGATAAACACCAACAACTACCAACACACACTCACAGTTGATCTACACATGGAAAAAATAAATCCTCCAGCACATTTCACATCATGTTACTTCTTCATGAAAATATCCAATGTATTTTCTAGGCAGTTGAAATCTCTCAGCACATTTTCCCTGTCTGAAACCCAGCTCTCCTTCCTGACCTGGGTTTGCAGCTCTTTCTGAGTTTGGAAATCAAATTGGGCAGGGGTGTAGAAGGAGATTATTCCTGAAAAACATCCAGTTGTTTGGAAACAAAGAAACCTGCACGTATATAGAATCACACAAGGATTAGGAAATAAGTGGAACATAGATTTACAAAGAAATAGCCCTTTATTTTTAAGGGTCTGGGCCTGGGTTTATTGTGGCTGGTGCCTGTTGCCTACCAGCTCCCAACAAGAGTTCTCACCATCTCCTGAAGTCCCTGAGCACCCAGCACACAGGCTGTGATGGCCAGCCTGGCATAGTGTTTGGACATGAAGATCACATCTTTTTTCTTGGCAAGAGATCTGCTTGAAAACTCCCCTCCCTGTGCCCCTCTACGTATTAAACACGTTCAACAAGGACACTGGGTTTAAGAGCAGCAGCCAAAGCTATTAAAACTTAGGGATGAAAGAAAAAAAAAGGGTTTATACACCAAGGGGGACCAAAAAGAGTTATTCTTGCTATGCCTTGCTCTTGGAAATTTGGGAAACCCTGCCTGGCAAGTGAGGCTAGCAGGGGTTTCTTCCTCCTCCTTCCCACGTGCCAAAAAAAGAGGCTTTGCAAAAGAGCCAAGCATATTAATGGGACTAGAAAACATCCAGGGAAGGAAGGGAAAAAGACACAGCTTGCCAGAGACATATTTTCTTAAGTGTTCATTTTGGCAGGGTATTTTGTACACACAAGAGCAAAGGACTGGAGCCCCCCACCCCCCCCTCCCCTTGTCCACCTTGATCCCAGCCCTCTGCTCTGCACGTACTGCAAAGCCACA
The DNA here is from genome assembly GCA_027925045.1 of Hypotaenidia okinawae. Classification (NCBI taxonomy): domain Eukaryota; kingdom Metazoa; phylum Chordata; class Aves; order Gruiformes; family Rallidae; genus Hypotaenidia; species Hypotaenidia okinawae. The sequence continues at coordinate 2,027,543 of BSDF01000027.1, read as the reverse complement.
AGCACAGTTCCTAACAGGAATGGGGGGTGTAGTGCTCATGCACGTAGAGCCCTGCTCTGGGACAGGCACATCTGTCTGTCCTGGCCACGCTCATGGGAAGGGGGAATGTTTCAACCCACTGACTAGATGGCTCTGATGTGGATTTGTCAGCCAGTCTGCAGTCTTGGGGAGCAGATGCTGAACAGTTGGCACTCAGAACACACACAAACACCTACATCACAGACTCACATAATCATAGGGGTGGGAAGGGACCTCCAGAGCTCATGGGGTCCAACCCCCTGCCAAAGCAGGGTCCCTAGGACAGGGCACACAGGTTGGTGTCCAGATGGGGCTGGAATCTCTCCAGAGAAGGAGACTCCACACCCCCTGGGCAGCCTGTCCCAGGGCTCCCTCACCCTCACTGGGGAAAAGTTCTTCCCCAGGTTGGGGTGGAACTCCCTGTGCTCCAACTTGCAGCCATTGCCCCTTGTCCTGTCCCCACAGACACTGAGAAGGGGCTGGCTGATTCCCCCTGCATCCCCTGCTTAAGATAATTATAAACATTAATTAGGTCCCCCCTTAGTCTTCTCTTCTCCAGGCTGAACAGCCCCAGCTCTTTCAGCCTTTCCTCACAGGGGAGATGCTCCAGGCCCTTCAGCACCTTCGTAGCCCTTTGGACTCTCTCCAGGAGATCCCTGTCCTTTTGATCCCAGGGAGCCCAGCACTGGACACAATACTCCAGGTGGGGCCTGAGCAGGGCAGAGCAGAGGGGGAGGATCCCCTCCTGTGACCTGCTGGCCACACTCTTCCTGATGCCCCCCAGGATCCCACTGTCTCTCTCAGCCCCCAGGGCACACTGCTGGCTCAATGGTTGTGAGCAAGAAGCTCCTTTGTGAATTTCTGGATCAGAGCATCACTCTGCATACAGTCAGCTGCATCCCATACAAAACACACCCCTACCAGTGGTTCTGCAGCCAGTTAGCTGTGCTTCAGCTAAAAATAATGAAAAAAGAATATTCAATTTGTTCCAGGGAAAGCTGCACAGACAGCAGAGGAGTGTGTGTTTGGAATAGCAAACACCAGAGCAAGATGTTGTGAGCCTGAGACAAGCTTGTGCACAAATTAAAGGGCTGAGGTACACAATAATGCACAAGCCATCAGCCTGGCAGATGCCTTCTCATTGGAAACTCTTAAAACAACCACTTGGAAGCAAGCCACAAATTGCTACAATGCTTTCAGAGACCCCTCTGGTATCTGTCTTCCATTCCCCCTACATTTGAGTTGACATGGTGGTACTGGACAGACAGTTGGACTTCATGACCTTAGTGGGCTTCTCCCACCTTAAATATTCAGTGATTCTCTAACAAGGTGGCCAAGAAGACTTTTTTTCCCCATCCATAAGGCTGAAAGAATGCAAAGCTTTGAAAAATAAAGAATATTTTCTTGTTTTTAAACAGATTTTCTCCCTTTTTGCTGCCATCAAAAAGGAGTCTAACTCTCTGTACAGATCTGGAGAGAAATAAATCTTGAAGACAAACAGCTTAAATGAATTCCCAATTTTAAGTTGGAACAGACTCAAGTTGGGTCTTTTGCTTTTTTTAAATGGAAAGTGAGCCTAGCTGAGTGAACCAATAGCCAAAATAATTAATGTGCTGCCAGAATCACTGACACAAACTACAAGGATCTGCAGAACAGAGGTTTATACTATCTGTATAAGCAGAATTTATCTTGGATACACCCTTGTATGTAATATCCTGGGACATGCATTTAAACCCATTCTTCTAGACAGAAAGAGGCCAGTATAAAAGCTGGCAGATAGGCTTTTGGTATTTGTACAGAAATTCTATATAAAAAGCTGGCTGGTCTCCCAATTTCCATTCTACACACTCCCAAATACTCAGTTCATAAAGCAGTGTTCACTGGCTGTACTGTACCTTGTGTTGGCAATTCTCTCTCTCCATTCTTCTGAGAGGAAGTCACCTCTTTCCAGCTTAAAAGAAAAAAAAAAGACAAACACCACAAAAACACACACATGTACAGGAGTTAAAACTCCTTTCTCTGCACCCCTTTTCCTTCCAAGAAGGACAAACACCCTGCACCACCACGTGATGCCTTGAATAAACCCCTTAGGAGGTCCCAGCAGGGATGCTTTGTCCATGCCTTGCTCCTGAAGGTGTTCCCCTCTCTGCTTTCCCACTCTTGGCTGCCCTCCCACCATGGGATGAATGGGAAGGGTCCCTGAGTACCACCGATGCCCTGTGTGCCACACAGGACCCATCACTGCCATACAACACCAGTACCAGAAACGATCTGCAAGCGTTTCCTCAAGTCCCTGCTGACCCCCCCAGTTCAACCAGCCCCTCTTAGCAGTGGGGGAACCAGGGCAAAGAGACTCAGCACAGCTGGCTCAAAACACTGGCTCACAATTCAGGCTCTTGTTGCAACAGACAGACAGACAGACAGGCAAGCATCTGATTTTTCAGTGGTACTAAATATAAATCTTGAATGCTTCCAACACTTCCAAGTTGGAAATCACAGAACAGAGACCTTATTTGAAAAGAATTATGGCTTCAGTGGCTTAGATAGTACCTTTCTGTTAAAACCTCTTAAGTCCCAGGTTAATACCCCCAACTCCATAGCTTTGCCACTCATTTAATGTGTTCTCAGTTGTGCTTTGGAAATGAGAGTGGAATCATCTACAGGCCATGCTGCTTCACTGCTGTGCCACAAGTAAGGCAGAAGGAGGGTTGGGAGAGCAAGATAAGAGGAGGAAAGGAAAAAAATAATATGCAACTGTATAATTAATGGTGGTGATACACTTTGAAAGGGCAAGGAAGATGATGGCTTCTATCAGAACCTTGGGAACATCAAAGCAATGACAGTGACTTCTTAGCATCCTTTTTCTGCATATATTCCTTTGTACAGAAAGAACTGAGCATTTCACATGCCAGCACTTGTTCTCATTTAGTGACAACTCAAAGGGAAGTGCCTACACTGCAATGCAGACACACTTGAGCTACCTCCAAGGCAGGGTACCTCCAAGGCAGGGTACCTCCAAGGCAGGGTACCTCCAAGGCAGGGTACCTCCAAGGCAGGGTACCTGTTGCAGTGAAGCACTGGGACCTGGTGCCTTCACCCACAGCTTATTCATCTCAGGAGAGCAGCCTGACACCACTGAGCTGCAGACAGAAGTGAGGAAAACCTCCCTGAGCCACTGCAAAGGACAAAGCCACCCTTACCAGCAGGAGTGAGTATGCTTCTTGGGAGAGGTGGGGGGCTTAAAACCCTAAAGGAGTCAGTCTAAACATCCACAGTGTGTGTGGAGCACACTGAGGGAGAAGCATCAAGGGATCTGGGGCAAAAGATCAAGAACTCTGCAAAGAACCTAAAGCATTAGAAACAAAACATGCTGAAAACAGGAGGTTTGGAGTAACAGAAGTTAGGCAGAACCTAAGATTTCAAACCAGAATTAGTTCCTGTACTCTCACACCTGATGGGAGGGGATGCATGTTCTGGTATCCCCATTGTAGCTAAAACAAAGCCTATGTTAGAGACAACTCAGAGAGATCCAACCAAGCAACATACTACTAGGTGTTTTCAAACTCTAAAGCAGAAACTCAACACAACATCAGAGTAGTTGAAAGACTATTGAGTTTTTCTCACCCCATAACATTTTTTCAGGGCTCTTTTGTACCCTATTTGTGAATGGTGACCATCCCTAGATTCTTTTTAAGAGATAATTTTGTCCAAAGCCTTTTCTGTTCTTGTAATAAATAGTTTTATGGTCGAGTAACCAAGACACAGTAGAAGAAAACCCACATGTAAGGCAACTGCACTTGTTTTCCAACAATTTTTGGAAATGAGCTTCTAGATTGCAGCCCTCCAATGCCACACAATCAGCTTCTAATGTCTACATGAGGTTTTTGTACACAAAGAGGAAAAAGAAAAGCCACTTGAGAAATGAGGAAGCATGATTACAAAGCCAGAGTCCAGCATGAGAACAAAGAACCAGTGTAGCATGAAACTTAAGTTTGAAATGCTAAGCTTCATATAAGGGTCCTGAAATTTAACCTAAGTGGCTGTTATACTTGATTTGGATCTAGTTAACATCATACATCTGCCATGCTGGTGTGGTTAGGAAAAGCACAGTTATAACTAAGATCTCCACACCATAACTTGATTATTTTATAGAAATTAGAGGCTGAAAGCTGTCCCCACACACACTTAGGCAAGATACAGCCACAATATAATTTAAATGAAACGCAGCCCTGCTTAAACCTGTCTATTTTTGCACTAAACCTGTCTATTTTTGCACTGTAATGCTACCCTAGTGCAAACTTAGGCAAGAGTTGAGGGAAAAATCTCACCAGGAAAAATACTGGAGTACAGGAATACCCAGATGGTTGACTGTGGTTAGGAGAAAACTGGTTGTTTTCTCCCCTCTGGAAACAAGACAGTGATTTCTGGATCAGTGAATTCAAAACAGAGTACAAGAGCTACCCAACTGACTACTCCTAACAATCAGTTTCTTTACCTACTGTATTTGGGGAGCAGTAATCAATACATCAAGGATCCAAAGGAGGATAGTAGAGCCTTCCCCATCAACTGACACAGGGAATCCAACACCCCCCCCCAAAAAAAATAATCCCAGTCAGCTCTGGGGTTCATAATCACTTTGAGACCAACACAAGAAGTGACAAGGAAAGCCCAGTCAGTCAAGGGCTGCAGCAGCTAAGCCAGTAGAAGAACAAGATGGTCACATAAGGAGAAGTTGGCATGCTCAGGGCAAAGCAGCAGTGACAGCTTCAGGGACACACTCAATCTCTTCCCACCAGTGTCCCCACCCCCATCGTGTTGCCCTTCTCTCCTGGAAACTTAATCTCCTTAGTGAATAATGAATGGAAGGGACCATCTGTAATGCAGATATTTTCATCTGATTAGACAATGCAGGAGTGCTTTATCTAAAAGGATAATTAGCTCAGTGCAATCCGCTTCAGAGAGCTGCCAGCCTGCATTGTTTCTAAGTTTAGAAGCCAAAACCAGGTTTTTATTCAGGTTTTTCAGATAAATTCACTCTACAGAGACTGCAGATACACTCAGTGGCATCTGATTCCTGCAGCTTGAAGAAAACCAGTAGGTCAGAGCTCAAGGAGGGAGGGGGAAGCAACAAGAGGTAGAGACTCCAGTGGGTTTGCATTCATCACGTAGCAGAGCAACAGTTTCTGAAGGTCAAGCCCCTGGGCTGTGGAGGAGAGCTCCATTCTCACCCCAGTGCCTGGCTGGGAGTCTCTCTGGTAACACACTGTCTGGCTGGCTCCATAAATTCACACAGCCTGCCTTGTTCCAGCAGCCTCCATGCAAACACTTGGCTCCCACAAAAAAAAAAACCCAACCCAACCAACCCCAGTCGTTTCTGCTTGGAAAAAGTACACATGGTTATTTTTAGGTTCCTGTTCTTTTCAAAAATAACTGGAGGCATGAATCCAAACCTCCAAACTGTGGCATCATTTCAAAGCCACTGGGGACGTTTGGAGGGCTTTTCAAATACCAAAACATGAAGTTTCCCGCTGAAATAGGGCATTCAAAACCATCTGGGACAAAAAGGTATCTTGCCCTTCCCTCAGCTGCAGGATACTGGTGAGCAATGGAAGTTTTTAAGTATACAAGTGATGTCAGTTATCCCCCAGAAACCAGCAGCTGGTATCAGGCAACAAGAGACAATGGAACTCCTACACAAATCACTAACTCAGAACAGAGATTTCCAGGAAAACAAGATAGATACGACACCCCAAACTCGAAGATGAGCCTGCAAGCTTAGAGATACCAGGCTTCCACTGATGGATGCCCAACCAAAAGCACCTCTAATCTGTGGGGTTGAACCACAGGGCATCTTCAGGAATTAAAGCTACTGGAGTCTCCTCTGAGCTGACGGCACGTAATGTCGGAGATGTCAACCTGGCCAAACTCCCAACCTTCAGCAATGCTGACGTGTGTTTTCCTGAGGTTATTCTGAAGACTTGGACATCATTTCCACCTACTGCTAAAACGAGCTTTGATGGAGCAGGGGGAGATAATCTGTTGTAACAACCCTGGGTAAACCAAACCACAACAAATCCGTGTCTTCAGAAGTCCAATGTATGACTGCAGCCAGCTGCACTTGTAGAGACCTACTCTAAGTTCTGACTGGGAGAATACCTTCCTCTAGCAGAAGAGTACAACAGGTAGTAGGCACTGAGGACAACTTTCAAGGGTACCCCAGGAAGAACACTTGAGCACTCTGTTCTGCATGCCAGTCTCAGCACTGTGCCCTACATACCTGGACACGGCTTCGATTTTGAGGCCACATGAGGCTATTTACAGTTAGAAACCATGAAAACCCATCTGCCTCTTAATTGCAATACTGCTTCTTAATTTAATGACTGCACATGTGCAGAAATTCTCCAAGAAGGGCTCTCTAATTATCTAGGCCTAATGACCTTAGAAGTCTCCTGGTTTCCTTCAGGAGGCTTCTTGAAAAGAACGTGGTATGGCTAAGCTTGGAGACTTTGAGTTCCATGGGAAGAGAAATGAGAAGATAAAAGGAGCTGAAACAAAGTGAGATGTGTTGGAAGTGGGACATTCTCATCCAAAACACTGAAGCAGCTGATGAATATGATGTGTTCCCTCCAAACACAACAGAGAAGACTAGCAAAGGAAATTATTATCCCTAACCAACCAGGAATTAAGGCAGCAGGGAAGTTGAGGAGAAGTTGAACCTAAATAATATCAAAGGGATGTAAATATTGCAAGTTGAAACATCTAAATTGAATGTAAAAACTAAGAATTATTGTTATTGGGAAGTGTTAAGTCTCTTGGGGTTTTCTTCCCAGTTGGAATCATGAGAGTAAACAGCCTGTCATTTAAAATGACTCGGTTCATTTAACAGGATTATGAGATATGATTACCCACCATAGCTGAAGATCAGGAGACTTACAAGCCAACATATGATCAACAACCTTCCTCCCACTCCTCTCATGCCCCTCCAAAACTGCAGCGATGACCCATTAACTGGCAGCTGCAGCTCTGCAGAAGCCTGAGGCACCCAAGGACACTCTGCCATGAGCTACTGGAGGAGTTTAAGGTGCAATTACCACCTCAAAGTGACTATGCAACTCATTTCTTCACTGAAAAGATCTGCATGTATTTGGCAGTTACTTAGTACAGATTCATTTCTTCAAAGACATTTTGCTGTAAGATTGTGGACCAAAAGGAAACCTACCTGCACAATCAGGGTTTATTTAAACCCCTGTCACTGGGCACTGCTCATCAGAACTCATGTGTCCAAGCTCAGACCATCCAGCAGCAGGAAGAATAGTTGGGTAGGAAAGGTGAGGAAGTGAATCTGATGACTATAGATCTGGTAAGGGCGATGAATTTTTGCCTCACCAAAAGAGTGTTAGCTAAAAGACAAGACTTAAAGACAAGCAAGATCCTTTGCAGTGAGAAAGCCAAACCCTGGAATTGTACTAGGGTCTTGGCTGTTGAAAAAAAGACCAACCCAAAGCTGCAGGCCCGACCCCCAGATTTATTGCTGCCTTTATGGACCACAGTTTTTATTTTTATAGCAAGGCAGCTGTTCAGTGCATGAAGTGAAAACCACTGTCCACATGATTCAAAGCTGCAGGTGGGATCTGAGACTGCTTCCCACTGAAATTGTGCCAAGCTTCCCTCCCCCAACTCCTCCTTCTTAAAATATTTATTTTTCATATGACTGCCTGGAACATTAGAGTGGAATTCACAAGTTAAGCTCTGCTGATGACAGACCCTATCAATTTGAGCGTATTTTATCTCCAGCATTTGGAATTCTGGGACCCTATTCTGCTGTGACAAAGGTGTTTTTCAGAAAGATCAAGATACTAGGCTCTTAATCCAGCTGCTTCTTGCTGTGTTATGAGACAAGCTTGCTCTCTGCTTACTGACAGTCACCTATGGAAGATGCTAGCTAAAAAGTTACTAGAGAAAACATTGTTTGGCCAAAAAAAAAAAAAGCAGCAAACCTATGCCTAGGATGTTTGACAAAGTAATAAAAATAAAATCTGTGTGAAAGACCAAATCTCTGTCTTCAGGCATCACGACAGCAAGGTGATAGGAAGCTAACTTGCCTTTAGTCAAGGAGTGCTGCAAGTGCTCAGCCCTTCTCAGAAAAGCAGGCTGCCAACTGAAGAAAAAGCAATTTTTGCTCTAAACACTCTTCAGAAAAAGAGTTATAAAAGCCAAAGAACCTAGCAAAAAAAACCTAAGCAGCTTTGTTTGAATATAGCACCAGCCCCTGTCCCTTGGAATGCACAAGATGGAAATGCTTGCTGCCTAGGGCAATCAATATGCTTTCAATATTTTAGTCCAAGTTCTACCCTATTCTTTAAATTACACAGCTCATAAGCAGAGTATCTTCAGTAACAATTCCTTTCATGTAATGCCAGCTGGGTGACACAATGGAAAAATGCCATATGGCCACTTCATGAAAAGTAAAGCATTCACAGTGCTTCCACAGCAGGAAGGAGTTAGCAGCCTGGTATCAATCCTGCTACAAACTAGTCCCCCAGCATCCCTCTGAAGAAAACCCTGCTCTATGGGAAAGATATTCCAGGAAGAAACACACAGAGGCACGTGGCACTATCACCTTTCTCCAGCCTGCTTCCCAAAGGGAGAGCTGGAGCAGCCTTCATTACAAGATAAGGCCTCTAAAAAGCACCAGGGATCCCAGCAGACACAGAAAATGGGGAAATAAAGGCTGGCCATCTACAACCTGCATTTGATCCTACTGGAATGGTGAAACCCACATGGTTCCAACCTTTCCAGTAACACAGCAATGTGACTCTGTACAAATGAAAAAATGAAGCAGCAATTCCCCAGGCACTTGCTCACACTTCAGCTGTGGAACACATTGCTAGCTGCATCTTCTGCCCAACTTCTCTGAGCAATCAGGGAACAACCCTGACCCATTCTCCAAGTTATTTCCATAACTCCCAGGGGTCCCTCAGGTACAATGATTACAAATGTTTCCTCACTGAGAAGTGATGAACAAAGGAGCAGATTTTCTTAATGACAGTTATGAAGGAGGAGAAAATAAAAGAGGAACCAATGATACAAGAGAGTGTCTGGCTTCACATGATCATTTCAGAGTGGAAAAGACATCCACAATGATTAAACAACATTTAGAGGATGGGAAAAGCTGTTTCATCATGGTGCCTAGCCCTGCGTACAGAGAGGTCCTGTGATGACCCATTTACCCCTCCTGCTCTAGCTCTAACCTCACAGCACCTAATTGCAATCCTTTCCAAACCAGAACTAATTGCCCACAACCCACCCCTTAACCTCCAGCTACAAGCCACCTAACCCTGTTAACTTGTCCTGGAGGTTTATGCTCTAATCTCACAGTGTCACCGTTCATCCAGAACTTCAACCCCACGCTCTCCAATGTCAAAACCTCTGCCATCCCATCCCATTCACCCCCCTCATCCCAGGGGACCCCACCTTCACCTGCCTGCAGAAACAAAGCCTCAGCTTTTTTTCTAGCAGGAGATTTCAGAAACCCAAGGAGGAACTGTCATTTTCCAAAGTTTCCTCCAAGCTTTTAATTCAAAAGCTCCACACCATGGAGAGAAAAGGGGGAAAGAGAAGAGTTAATGGAGTTTTAATACAGAGAGAAGACACGTGGCAGCCCCAGTTAAAATGATGTTTTAGAAGAAGAGCTTCTGGAAAGACCTGAAAGTGCTCCCCATAACATCATACCACATGTCAAGTGAGGCAAAGAGAGAGCCCAGGGAGGGTGTCTTGGAGAACACCATCCTCAGGATCAAGATAAAAGCCAGGAAGTAAAAATGACTCATACTGCCACGTGGCTGGGGAAAGGCTGCAAAGGGCTTTGCAAATTCTGCACATCAGTATGGATCACAAAGTTTTACAGTTGAATTTCACTCACTGTGTATTCTGCATGTTTTTTCCCATACCATTTCATCCACTTTCTGAACTCTCTGTCCATCGTCTAGAAGAGGGAACAAAAACAAAGCCACCAATTAGGACATCTCATGTTACCAGTTAGATTGCAGTACAAGGAGATGCAGCTCTGACAGTGTCCACTGACACTCAAGACTCTTATTTTTTGTTGGTTTAAGGTTTTTTTGCCATTAACACTCAAAAGGATAGGGAGACAGACAACTACTGCAGTTTAGTTTCCTTCAAAAAGCCTTTGTTTTACCCAGGCCAGGTCAAAGCTGGCATCTTTTCCATGTAAGTTATGTATTATACACAAGGCAACCTGAGTTGACACTGCTCAGCACTAAAACTGGCACAACCTTAAGTAGCTACTACGTGTTGGTACGTAATCCCACAGCAAGGAGGTGGCTGAATGCATCCCAATCTAAACCCAGAGAGCAAAGGAACAAAAAGGAGGAAGACAGGTCTGTGAGGGTGAGTAAGAAAGCAGAAACCACCATAGCAAACAGGAGCGTTGCACTTGACAGAGCAACCAGGAAGAATGCATCAAACTGGGGCTGCAGAGGATGACAGGTTGTTTCTACACAAGCAGGTAGCTGGCACTGGTTTTCCATTGCCAAAGGGACTAAAAACCCCACAAAACAAGTTCACTTGGTGCCTCACAGAGCTCCATGGTTCACAAAATCTTGTCCCCATCTATATAAACTGAGAATATGCAGCACAGATCAGTACTATAGCACAGCAGTGGGGGTCCAGCTACACCTATACAACATGAAAAACTCAAGTGTCTTGGAAGACTGTACAGAAAACCTCCTCATCTTGAGGATTTCACTCCAAATTTGGAGGTAGCAGAGAAAGGAGATCATAGAATCATAGAATTGTAGGGGTTGGAAGGGACCTCGAGAGATCATGGGGTCCAACCCCCTGCCAAAGCAGCTCCCCAGGACATATCACTCAGATAGGTGTCCAGACAGGGCTGGAATCTCTCCAGAGAAGGAGACTCCACACCCCCTGGGCAGCCTGGCCCAGGGCTCCCTCACCCTCACTGGGGAAAAGTTCCTCCCCAGGTTGGGGTGGAACTCCCTGTGCTCCAACTTGCAGCCATTGCCCCTTGTCCTGTCCCCACAGACACTGACAAGGGGCTGGCTGATTCCCCCTGCATCCCCTGCTTAAGATAATTATAAACATTAATTAGGTCCCCCCTTAGTCTTCTCTTCTCAAGGCTGAACAGTCCCAATCTTCTCAGCCTTTCCTCACAGGGGAGATGCTCCAGGCCCTTTATCATCTTCGCAGCCCTTCTTTGGACTCTCTCCAGGAGATCCCTGTCCTTTTTATAACAGGGAGCCCAGCACTGGACACAACACTCCAGGTGGGGCCTGACCAGGGCAGAGCAGAGGGGGAGGATCCCCTCCTGTGACCTGCTGCCCACACTCCTCTTGATGCCCCCCAGGATCCCACTGTCTCTCTCAGCCCCAGGACACACTGCTGGCTCATGGCCACCCTGTCACCCACCAGCACCCCCAGGTCCTTCTCCACTGAGCTCCTCTCCAGCAGGTCATCCCCAGCCTGTCCTGATAGAAATGGTTGTTCTTTCCCAGGTGCAAGACTTTACACTTGCTTGTGTTGAACCTCCTCTGGTCTCTCCCTGCCCAGCTCTCCAGCCTGGCCAGGTCTCTCTGGGTGGCAGCGCAGTGTCCTGTGTGTCAGCCACTCCTCCCAGCTCTGGATCATCAGGTTCTTGCTGAGGGTGGATGCTGTTCCCTCATCAAGGTCTCAATGAAGATGTTAAACAGGACTGGACCCAACACCGAGATAGCGCTGAGAAGCACAGAATTCTGACTCCACGGACAGCTTGGAGATGGTGAAGCCATCCATTAGCAGGTCAGTGTGGACAGATGTGGTTTAAAATTCTTTACAATTCAAAGGCACCCCCAAGCATAGTAGAACAAGGCACAAAAACCATCAGGATTTTCATATGCTGCATGACTATTTTTTAAGACAACTTCACCAAGACAAAAACTCATCACATTCTTCCTCTTCAAGCTGAAGCTTTTCAAAGTCATCTGCATTAATTAGCATAGTAACCAGAGATGCCTTGCCACAGCCAATCTTAACTAGAAACTTAATCCAATCCCTTCCCCAAATGTTTGTCATAGATGGGGAGGAAAACTGGTCTGTTGCACACAGCACAAGGCAGATTAGCTGTACACAGGCAGCTTCACACCTTCTGACTCTGCAGCAGCTGTTAAATCTGACAGGACACTGCCTGTAACCAGAAAAATAATGCAGTATGTTTTGTTCACCCAGTAATCTGGCATAATTCTGAAACTGAAGAGTTAATCCTCTTAAAATTCAATTTGTGGAGAATTTTTTGTTTGTTTGTTAACTATTTTCACTATAGCCTTGTATATGCACAACAGTGTGAAGGGGTATTAGTGAAAGGAAGAATTAACTTTCCCTCTTCAAGAGTGATCTTTAAAATCACAGAATCCAGGCCTGCAAAGAGCACTCCAGCTGGAAATTTCCACTGGGTCATAGCAGGAGAAACCAAATGGATTTTTATATCCTTGTCTGATCCTTCTTCACCACTGTATTTATACAATTTTGCCCACACCACTGAAGAGGAGGATCAAGGGTGGTTTTTTTCTCCCACTCCTTTCATAAGGTATCATTTTGTAGCCTATACAGGCTGAGTCAGCTTGTTTTAACAATATAGAGAGATAAGTTTCTGTTCAGTCTACTGAAGAAAGTCAACTTCTCATGGTAAGGCATGACTAACCTTTATTGTTTGCTCATTTGCCTTCTAGGTTTGTCTTGGAACTGATTATCTTTGTGTGTTCCCAGTGGCACAGGATTAGAAGTGTAAAGAAAACTGCCTGCCTAAGCATTATGGTTTTCTTATTATAAGACTTCATCTAGATGCCTACTAAGCAGTTATTAACCAGATGCCCAACACAGGCCTTATCAGTAAGGCTACAACAGTTAAACAAGCAGGCTGAACTTCAGCTTCAGCACACCAAAAAGAGGCATCACTGCCACAAGCAGAAGCTGTTAGAACAGCTTTACATCTCCTAGTCCTGAAATCACTTCAGAAAGAATTTAGTGCACTCCACAAGCACTCCTAGCCAACACCTCAATGTTCACTTCTTTCCCAAGTATGCCATGCTCCAGGTCATACTGCCCTGAGAATCAAAGCAACCAGGACTGAGACTCTTGGTTTTCTTCCTGCACACCACTTAAGAGCAATCCTGAACCACTGAGTGAGCCTTCACACAGGGCACATACACACACAGCTCGCTCCAAAACCAACTCACCTCAGCATATTTGGCTGGAATATCAGCTTTCTCCACACCATAGTGATGTTTGCAGTTTGTGGCTGCAGCCACTTGAAGCACCACCTGACCCACACCTACAGGAAAGAGAAAACAAACCTGAGAGCAAGTTTCAGTAGAAACTCAAAGGGAGATAAGACCTTTCAGAGCAAAAGGCAACAGGAAAAATGCAGGTAATGCAAGGACAAGGCTTCAGGGTACAACTTCCCCTCCCAGTTGTGCCTGACTGTTCCTGTATGGCCTCCATCTCTCAACTGGAAAGCAGATTCAAGGAAACATCCATTACTAAAGCCAAGTCCCATTTCCCTACAAGAACTGAAATGCTAAGAACCTGCTTTTCAGCAACAAGAGTTTATAATCCCAACTAGAAATTAAGCAGTGCAATTTACAGGAAAGAAAAATTCTAGTATCATAGATCTGAGGTTTATATTTTTTAATACATTGAGCAATTTTGATGAAAGTAGACTAAAACTACAACATTTACAGCAGTGTTTGTATTGATAATTATTGACAGCTACTTGTATTAAATATCACAGGCTCATTTTTACAGATTCAGAATGATTGCAATTGATTTTTGCCCACCAATTTTATATGCATTCCACTAAATCTACAAGTTTGATATTATAATTCACTGCTCAATTAATTGAGCAGTGAATTATCCTACCACAGCCCAAACCAAATGTTTGGTCACATACTTATGCCATTAATTGGCTAAACCATTTGTCATTGTGCTGCATTTCATGGTAAAAACCAGTATAAATATTGCTAGACTAAGTCTGAGAACATTTAACACTTATTCATATATGAGCTTCTGTAGAATAATAGTTAAGGAAATATTATAGGGTTCAGAACTCAACCTTTCAAGAGACAACCACTACAGAGGCAAGACTTAACAATGAATGAACTTCCCCCACTCCAAATTCTACTCTGACTGGATGCTACCAGCTGACTAGCTGCCATTCCTGCACCTTGCCTGAACGTGCTCCCTCTTCCCCACCTTGGATTCTGTCAAAAAGACATCACAATTTGATTTATCTCTGTGTGAGTGACCCACATCTTGCACACACCTACACAACATCACTTGATGTTTGTTACAACAGCCACAAGTTTTCTTAAACCCTCCAATATTCATCAGTAGCACACTGATGCATGGCTTTTTGTCTATGACAAAACACGTTCTTGTCTCCCCAGCACACTTAATCATTCTGCAGAGGAACCACATGGGAAACACCATGGAATCTAAGAGGATGGAGCCCATTTGCACAGAAAACATCTTGCTGTTTTCCATCCCATTGGCTGCCAGCAGGAAGCAGGGCTGGTAATTGAAGGGGTGGAACTCCTGCATTTAAACCATCACCACTATAATGTTGTCTGGCACAATGAGACCTGTGGTGCTGACAGGGGGTTTTGTTGGTGGGGGTTTGTTTTGGTAGGGTTGGAAGGTTTTTTGCCAATTCCCATTTTGCATACACATGCATATTTTATACATGTGCAAATATGGATGTACCAATTTTCTGCAGGGCAGAGAACATGGACAACCTATGATTTGAGGGGGAAGCATTTCACTGTTTGTGATTTATGAAGAGCAAGAAGGACAAAGACTAAAGGGAACGATCAAGAACATGCTGCAATGCAATATACCACACGATCACACAGACTCACAGAATCATAGGGGCTGGAAGGGCCCTCCAGAGCTCATGGGGTCCAACCCCCTGCCAAAGCAGGGTCCCTAGGACAGGGCACACAGGGCGCTGTCCAGACAGGGCTGGAATCTCTCCAGAGAAGGAGACTCCACACCCCCTGGGCAGCCTGGCCCAGGGCTCCCTCACCCTCACTGGGGAAAAGTTCTTCCCCAGGTTGGTGTGGAACTCCCTGTGCTCCAACTTGAGCCCATCACCCCTTGTCCTGTCCCCACAGACACTGAGCAGAGGCTGCCCATGTCCCCCTGTGTCCCACCCTTCAGCTACTGATCCCCATTGATCAGATCCCCCCTTAGTCTTCTCTTCTCCAGGCTGAACAGTCCCAGCTCCCTCAGCCTCTCCTCACAGGGCAGATGCTCCAGGCCTTTACAGTGTAAGCAGCTATTAATCTTGCCTTTCTTGAGTTTTCCTTTTTGCATAAACTCAACTGCATTGTCATTCCAGTTTGTTTAATGATGCTGCATACCTCCATAAACTCCTCCTGCAATGAGCCACACATTCCTGGCATCACACACAAAACTAACAAGAAGCCACAGCATCCTGGTGGGGGGGGCGGGGGGGGGGTTTCATCCTGCTGCTCAGCCACCTCTGTATCCATGTAGTTCCTGGACCAGCATTAAATTTACTTTTTGGCAGCAATAGTATGCTGTGACAGGGTTTTCATTTACACTGCACTGATTACAATGTACAGAAAGTTTGCTCTTCCAGGACAAACTCAGCAACTATGTTCTGGTTTTAATTGTTTTGATGCTCCAAACATTAAAGGTCAAAAGCTTCTAAATTTAAACAGCAGCCCTTTCCAGACAGGCTTTATTCTCAACTGAATTATCATCACATTGGGCAATCTCCAAAATTAAAAGTGGGGAAGTTAGCAATAAACCTGATTTTATTTCTGATGAGAGCAGGTAAAAGTATCTAACATTTGAGCTTGTTATTAGCAGCACTACAGGAATTCAGATATGATCTTCTAAAACCTTCCTGAACAAACAATCATGAGCATCTCTGGCATTTTTTTTTTCCTTCCAGATGGAAAATAGTTTGTCAGATCTGATGCCTTTCTCAATGTCTCATCTGAAAACAAGTCATTGAAACAGGACATTTCAGACACGAGCCTCACTGTGGCAAGGGCTTTAAAAAAGGAAGGAATCACTGAAGATCCCAGACTGGAGATGTATTAAGTTTTAGGGGAGAATGGCAGTCCTGCTGTATTTAAATTTAAAATATATTTGGTATTTAACAACTGAAAGTATTTTAAAATATTTTTCCTGATAAGTCCAGTATCATGCTATCAACAAAACCAAACCATACTTCATTTAAAACTTCAGAACCCATCTCTGAACCAGATTTTAGCAACAAAAAGAATATCATCTTCATAGTATATCTCTTCCACATGTCTGAGTCATATCTGGTTTCTTTACCAGAAACATTTATTTCCTTTTAAAACCCTAACTCATTCACAGGATGCAGCTGTAGGTTGGTGTTGTGGGGTCTCACCAGGCAGCTGTTTAAGCTAACTATAAAGTCTTTTTTGACACATTGAAAAGTATGTCAGAGGGGAAAAAAACCTGCTTCACATCCAGATTCCACACAAAGTGTTTCATGTCAGCATGGGAAGGGTCAAGAAATCCCATTTTCAGATATGAAGGGCATAAACTTAATCCACTGAAACCAGATGAATCCTTAGAAAAGGAATTGCTACTGTTATCTTTCAAGCATCATTTTTAATGCTGTCTCTTCTCTAGAAGCATACCTACCAATAGCTCAGAAGGCAAGAGTTTTCTATAACAAGGTTTTTATTGTATTTGTAGGGCAACATTTCACTAACACCACAGGGAAGAAGGTCTGGGACGTCTGTTTGGTCTATTTAATCTTGTCATAGAAAGCAGAAGCATCATTTGGGATTATCTAGAAAAGGTGCTTATCCTGTAATACAATATTTAGTCCTGGTTTTACTTTCCAAATATGAATTTCACTTTTTTATTTTTAAAAGAAAGGGAAAAACAGCAAGTAAAAAGAGAAGAAGAAAACCAACTTATGATATTAGTCACTTACCACTGCCCAAGTCCACAAACAAGTCATCCTCTGTCATTTTAATCTCATCTATCATTTGGGCCACTAAGTCAAAGGAGGTTTCTCCATAAACCTCTGGGGAGAAGGGCTCATAGTTGTTCAGTTTCTCTGGGTCAGTCACGGAGTGGTTATACACTTGCTGTAGTATGTGCCGGAGGAGCCCGTTGGAGGGACGAGTGTTGAGTTTCATCGGTTGGGTGGTTCCCTTCCACTAAAAAGGGCAGGAGAAGATATGAACCCAATATGAGGACCAGCAAACATGACCAGAACAAGGCTGTGTAGAACCAGCAATTCCCTCTGTCGTGGTTTCACCCCAGCTGTGGGCTGAGATCCACACAGCTGCCTGCTCCTTAAAGTAAAAGAGCAGGGGAAGAGGGAAAAAGGGAAAGGGAAACAAGGGAAGGGAAAAGGAAGGGGCAAATAACTCCAAACCCAAGAAACTAAGAGGCCCGTGGGTTGGGATAAGGAGAGTTTACTAAGAGAACAGAAAGATCAAATATCCCAATGCTAACAGGACTTTAGAGCAAAAGAAGATGAAACTCTTGATCCCCAATGCAGTTTCTCCCTGACCCACACAACTCAGGTACCACCCAGAGCTGTCCCGGAACCCGACCGTCCCCCCAAGCAGCACGCGTCCCGCCACCGCCCCTCTTCTTCCTCCCCTCAGCCCCCCGGTCTCCTGGGCAGGACGTCATTGCCATGGAATACTCTCTTTGGCCCATCTGGGTCACCTGTCCTGGCTTCGCCCCTCCTTTCTCAAGAATAGAGAAATAGGAAGAAGCTGAGAAAGTCCTTGACTGTCTGACTGCAACTAAGAACATCAGGGTGTTCTCAGCACTGCTTTCATTGTAACTCCCAAACACAGCATCCCATCAGCTGCTACAAATGGAGTTAACTCTATCCTGACTGAAACCAGGACACCCTCCCATCCCCTCTCTCTCAAGATGGTCTGAGGGGGCTCTGTGAAGATCAAATTGATACTCCAGAAATCAGGCAGCACCGGTTGCTCTCTGCTTTGTCTGAGCTCAATGAACAAGTCATTTCAGATATGCTCAAAATAGGTGGTAAAAGGGAAATTAAAGAGCTGTAAAAATCAATAGGTAATGTCAAGCCTTGTACTGAATATAGTCAGAGTAGGTGTAAAAGCTCATTTGCTCAATTTTTGATTTACTCATCACTGAACTGCTGTTGACTGGACTGTCAACACAGCAGCAGGTTTATTCTCTCTCAGGAACTGCAGGGATCATACATATTCCAACTGGGAGTGGCAGGAAAGAGATGGAAATCAAGCTTCCTTTACTGGTCAGGAAAAACCCCTGTCCTAAACATAAAAGTTTAGTTTAAAATGTTTACTTCTCCCCTTGATAAGGAAAAACAAACAAAAAAGGGACAACTCCAGGATCTCTCCTAAATGTCCCTCTGTCTGAGATACACAGAGCAAGAAAATGGAACCAATCAGTTTTGGATTTCAGACAGCAATTAAAGTTTAATAGCTTCACATTTTTCACTATTAACTAATACAGGCATGAAGACACCTGAATCCAAACAAGGACAGTTTTTAGGGAGTTGTGGACCCATAAAGTGAAAGCAAGCCTTGCAAACAAAGTCTTGGTGCCATAATACCACACAATTCAAATAATGCCCATAAGCACAGCAGAAAAAATTTAAAAATCCACCTGTACTTTCAAAATTAAACAGATAGTAACAATTATTCACTGTTCAGATTTTGCTTCAACCTTTTCCAGGGGTAAGAAAACCAAAAGCCTTGTTAAATTGGTCTGAAGAGAGATTAAGTTCTAGTTTTGCCAGGGCAACCCCACAGAAGGGAGCAGCTGAACTGAGTGTCAAGCAAGGAAATTCCTAAGCCATGGATCACTTCCACAACACACAGGAGAGTTCATATGGATTATTTAAGTACCATTTAGCCCCAGATTTCCCCATGCAAAAGTAAATCTATATGATAAATCCCTGTGAAACGTCTGCACACCAAATGCAGAGGAACCTTTTCTTTCCCCTGAAGGTAACTCTGTTATTTTTAAGTGCCAAAACAATGGTGCCCAAAGTGCACACTAAGGAGTAACAGCTTGCAAATCTGCAATTGGGGAAATAAATATATATATATATCTTTTTTTTTAAAGAATGTCCCTCCAATACTAACTCCTTAACTGCCCAGGAGTTACCAAGAAAACAAGGTTTAATATCAGGCTTATTAACTCCCCCAAAGAATGGAAGCACTGAACACTGGTGATGCAACTAAACACACACATACAATCCACAGCTTTTGAGGTTTAATTCACAATATACCAGTTCAAAACAGCTCTCACACAACAAAGGTAAATACATACCAACTGATGAATGCTATCAATGGCTCGGTTGTACTTGTCACAAAGCCTCTGCATACTCTCAAAGCTATGTGGGGAGAAAGAGCACAGGGTCAGTTAAAAACAGGGCTGTTTGAAGGTTTAACCTTGTGCTTTTTTGTAATACATCCTCTAAGGAGGTGGCTGGTTAGGGTTTGTTTCTTGCAGAACATGTAGTTATGTAGACAGCTTTAGGACTTTGTACAGAGTTACCTTTAAAAATTCCCCAGGAGACCAGGAGTACATGACAAATAATACTAGTTTCTTGAACTAATGGAGAAAGGACTGAAATCTAAGTATGGCTTATTATAAAGTTTTCTATTCTTACAGTCCTTTACTTCTTTTCCATGTTGTCAGCTGCACTGAAATTTAAGACATCTGGAAATTCTTCCATCCTCTCTCCATGATAAGCAGCCCTGAGACAAGTTGATAATTTTGCAAATTGTCTCTGGGACTGAAAATGCAGACAGACCCAAGACATAATCTAAAATTCCATCCATGAGAAAAGCATACTGATTGCTTCATGGGTTGGTCGGGATTACAGTCATTTCAGGCAGATGCCCTAATGACAGAAGCAGAGAGGATTAAATAAATTCATCTCAGGTCGGGGAAGAGAAGACATTACTA